>JASDDO010000031.1:375841974-377058856 GCA_030015575.1 Agapanthus africanus | reverse complement strand
AAGCAACACAAAAGCCTCAACCCAACACATTTCAGCCCTATATACATCAGCCGCAACAGCAGCAGAAACAGCCCCTGGCATTTTTGCAACATCACCACACCACCATACCCACACCAAAGCCACACCAACACCATAAATCTACAACAGCAGCTGCTGTAGCAACAGCTCCAGCAACAAAAACAGCATCAGTATCAGCTACTGCAGCATCTTCTGGAGCACAAGGAGCAGCTCCACAGCAGCAACCACCCTTCCTCCTTCCTTCATCCTCTTTTCTCCTGCATTCTAGGAGTTTCTTGAGATATAATCTCACAACCAACTCCTATCTTGTTCAGTTTTGGGTTATCAGCTGATAGTTTACTGTTATATTGAAGATTAGTGCTGGTTTAGGAGAAATTGAGTGAGACTTGACCAAGTGTTGGTTTTGATTGTTAGGGTAACCTTATTAGGTGTACTTGAGACCATTGTGACCAAGATTTGTTCTAGATTTCACCAAAATACCAGATTGGTTATACTTGGCGTAATTCAGCATTTTTGTCGACTTTGTGGCTTTCTGGAAACTGCTATCAACCCGGACCTCCTAAAATAAAATTGACTTGGCAGTGAGACATGCAGGTAGATAGGAACCAACACCCAAAACCCTAGCCCCAACCACTATTTTTGGGCCGCCATTTAATTCCTTCTGGCCGCAAATTGCGGCCAGGCCAGGGTGAAATCGCATCGTTTTGCGTGCACGACCCTATTTCATGTAAACTTGACCCCCCTGTATGTCTAGTTTTGACTGTTTCCAGTTAGGGAAAAACCTGGGTTGATTTTCATGAGTTGGCATACGATTTACGACTTGTTTAGCATGGATTTTTGTTACTTGGTGATTCGTGACTGTCGGTTGGCGTTTGAACGCCAACGGCAGCGGGTTGTTGGCTGCGTTTGCACACAAGGTCACAGGTTTTTACCTATGGGCGTAACGTGCACCATTTTGGTTTTCGACATGGTTTTCATGTATTCTAGTGTGTGATATCCTTATAGGTACCCCACGTGGCGTCGAAACGTTGGAGATGCAAATGGCGACATCGGTACCGGCACACATAACGAGGTGAGTAGATTTATATCTACGGGGAGAAGTCGGGTGGATGGCGTATAGCACCCCCGCAGTCCGTGGTGATGTAAACGGATGCGTATACACACCTGCAATTATTATTATATGTTGTTGGGATTAATTATTGATGTTTAAATGGATATTGGTATGTTGGATTGGTGAAAGGTTACGAAACCTTAGGGTATTGGGTGCACTACACATACATACACACATATACATGCTTGCATACATCCATATTTCATATGTGGTTATGGGATTCTCTATAGATATGTGTTCACATGGGTTTGGGATTATGTGGTCACATACGGATTTGAGGATGACACATGTGATTTATATGAGTCGATGAGTTTGATCTGAGATTATGATATCGGTGATAAGATAAAATTCATAAATAAGATACATCTTGATGCCTTAGCGGATTTTTGGATGATGATGCTATAGGAATAGTGACATAAATAGGTAAATGATCGACAGGTGATTATGATACGTGATAAGATATAATATGATATGACAAGATAATTACGATAGGCCGCATTCGGCGTTGTACACTCTTTTGTGACGATATTTGATGATGATATCGATTGCTAGAGACTGTCGATCAGTAGTCAGATTATGATTACAGTGATGATGTTAGCATTGTACTAGACGTAGGTCAGTACCCCAGATGATGATCTTGATAAAGAGAATACTAGATGAATGATATAACAAATGTGATATTGACCCGTACCCAGATTTGGGGATGCCGTACGACGGATTTACGTACGAGCTGTAATTTGATGTTTGACCCGCACTCTTGATTTGAGAATAACCGATTATAGAGATATGGTATCGGATGTGATATTTTCGAGGCGGGATCACCGACTATATATGTATATATATGTATTGACTCAGAGGTTAGGCGGTTTCCCTTACCTACTGTTAGCTTTAGCTCAGCCTTGTAGTGGTGTAGCTATGTGACTCTTATGACATTAGATGCAGTTTAGCGATCATGGTGTTCAGTATTTCAGCTCCCGCATATTATTATTGTTGCTCTGCATCGCATACTGCTGTGATTCATATTCTATTATTGATATCCTGCTGCTAGGACACCAGCACCATTACCGATGATGCGTATGTACCACGTACACTTATTTGCTAGCGCACACACATCTTCATCGGTAATTGCCATGTCACGTACACTTAGAGAATATTATTGCCTGATTTATCTTGTTAGCTAGTAGTGACATGATATTAGTGCATCTGCCTTATATGCTAGCTTGATATTGTAGCTACTGCCTGTCACATCATGCATACTGTTGTATATTATATGCTGCATTCATGGATTCTCATGCTTATATTCATGATTTCACATGCTATTGATGATTTGGGTTCGGGTTTCTATGAGATTTTCTGGATTTGGGGGAAAACCGCAAACGTACATAAACTGCTTTCTCTCTTTTAAATAAAAAGTGCGGTTTTCCCATGATGTATGAGTCGTCCACCATGAGTTTTGCTGATGGATTTCGAGACCCGATTCGAGGAGGCGGATGAACCGTTTCGGGTACATGGTGGGCCCGGTGCGGTACCCCGGGGCAAGAAGATCGCAGGAGATGGCGTTGAGCCTGGCAGGGGAGCACGACCGACCAGTGATATTACCCGACACGTCGGATATCCGGAGGATACCGTCGTAGTCATAAGATGGATGGTAGGGGCCGATCTGGATTGACGGCGCCCTGGATATTATGATTGAGACACTGAGATTTGAGATATTGAGATACAGAGATTGTGATACAGAGATATCGAGATATTGAGATTTAT
The DNA here is from genome assembly GCA_030015575.1 of Agapanthus africanus. Lineage (NCBI taxonomy): Eukaryota > Viridiplantae > Streptophyta > Magnoliopsida > Asparagales > Amaryllidaceae > Agapanthus > Agapanthus africanus. Next base: position 377,055,966 of record JASDDO010000031.1, on the reverse strand, counting down.
GTTTTGTGCCGATGCTAGGCACTGTTTTATGCTGATTTCATTATGAAACCTCATTTTAAAAGTACAGAAATCTCACAAACTTATGAAAACAGTTTTCTTCAGTACATGCATTCTGTTTCATGCATTCATACATCATTCATATGATATATTGCCACCTGATGCACTGACACAGGCACATGGGTTTACACTTGGGTTAGATATTTACCCTAGACATGGTTAGAGATTGCTGGCTATATATTTGAGGGTTATATATTATGATCGTATGACCTAGGATTGCGTCATACATGCGATTTTCTGTTCGTAGATCTTTTTTCTACTCACGAGTTAGCAACTCACCCCCGTCGTGCCCCAGTTTCTTGCAGGTTTGCCGTACGGGTTCCATTACGGCTTTGCGGGCACGGTTTCTTTTCGGGTGACTTGCTATCCGCTAGTAGGTGGGTTATTATATCATACCCATCAGTATACATTGTATATTATATTTCAGTTGTATCTAGAAGTTCCATCAACCAAACATGTACTTATTTGAGATAGAGACCAGTGATGTTTATTCTTTCGACCTTAGAGTCGTGTGTTACATTTCTATGGATTTCGTGCTGGTTGGAGTTTCCTTTCTGTTGTGATTCTCGCCTTTAGGCGTTGTATATTATGTTGCGTACAGGTTGTTTGATATGGTTCTTCCTACTCTCTACTACTTCTCTTGGTTTAGATTTCTGGGTTCGGCTTACTTAGCATACGTACGCCTTGAGACGTTCGTAGTCTAAGTGCCGGTCATGTTCCGTACTTTCGGGTCGTGACAGTATCCCTTGTGTAAGTCTATGTTACCCACCCCGCTAGCTAGCGGGGAGGCGGAATAGGTAAAAATCAAACTTTTCTTACAAGGCAACATAGACTATGCTTAAGGATCTTTGCCAAACCATTGCTAACAAACATGCTAGAGGTTTTATCTACTATGCTAGAAGATTATACCTCATGCCACAAGTCCTTCGAGTCTTCTCCGCTGTCCTCCTCGTCTCCGTAGGCTCCAAGGGTCGATCCGGATCGTGGCTTCTTCAATGGCCTTCTTGAGTAGAAGATAATCCACCCGAGAGTCTATAGTCCAAGCTCCGCCTCAAGACCGAGGTAACTAGGGCAACAAGCTTGCTAATCTTGATGTCCTAGGTGATGTAGAGTATGAAGATGGATTTGTTTGTCTATTTAAACTCTAATTTTTTCAACACATGAGAGCTTAAGAGTTTTTTAGTGAGGAGGAAGAAGGAGAGCAAACATGGGAGCTCTCTTGAAGAGAGAGAAGAGGTATGAGATAATGATCCATGGAAAAAAAAACAAATCTTTTATCATGATAATTATGATGGCAACCTTGATTTGACCATTATCATGTCACCATTAATGCTAAGCAAAATATCTAGTGCTTAACAAAAATACCTAAGTCAACCATGGTCAACATGGTCAAATGGTCAAACAAATTAGCCATAACACAATTATCATTAAAAAGATTAGTAAACAATTTCCTCCACCTCATAATGGTTTTAATCAAGTCAATAGTCAAAACCCTAATGAGGCATCTCCTTCTTTGCTCCTCACAATCGTGCATACACACCCGCATCCGCATTCCGGAGAATACGAATACTAAGAGACAAAACTAGTCCATCTATATAATACTAGGATCCGGCTTAAACCAAAGCCCACTAATATTATCTGCCTGAACATCATACGCGCACAAGTGCACGTAAGTGATCGAAGCCCTGCCGTAAAACCATACGACCTCTACACCTTTTGCCCAGTGCAGGGAAACTCTCTGTGTGGGATTCTAAAAACTCGACACTACGCTGGCAGTGAGTTTAACCACAGGCCGCAAGCGGTACAAGATGTATGTAACGGTCCCCAGGTAGATGTCGAAAAGAAGGCCGATGAGGAAAACCCATCCGAACTCCTACTGAGCCTGAATGTGACAATCTCCGTACAGTCCAGTCTATTCGTCTAAGAGTACCGCATATCGGGCCTAGGGGCGATAAACGTCAGACTCCTAATAGCGGTATAAGTCGTGTCGGAGTGTAGCCCAGAACACCCTGAGAAACTACTGGAGTACCTACCAGTAAATCTCGCTTGCCCTGGCCAGGGACTTTGTGTAATGGCTCTCCAGACACAGCGCGATATCAACCCCCAATACCGGGAGAGACGAATCCTGTCTAACCGCTACTGCCTCCAAATGCTTCGGGACTGCACCCAACTACTACCTGTTTGCACGACTCCTTTGAGCTGTGGTAGGGTAGTAATCAAAGTACAGTGGGAAAACACTCGAGGCGAAGTGGCAGTGTCAAGTCGACAGACTAAGCTGTACTCATGTTACCTGGGAACTGTTATCCGACGATAAGTATAGTACCGACCAACAGTTCCTGACGAGTCCTGTCCGGTGTACTCGTAACCTAACGAGCACCTGCATACTATCTCCAGTATGATGTACTAATGGTTGTGGGACAGACCATCTCCCCTGCTGGGATGAGAAGCGTATACACTAGTCTACTCCGGAGTATCGATGCCCTGTCTCGATAATCCTACGACTAGGGACCTGTATAAGGATGTGCTTGTAGATTACCTGGCCCCCACTAGTGTGACTGCCATCACAACGCTGGTAATCAAGCAAAGTTCCTAAGGGCTCTACTAATATGTATAAGCGATATGCTAAAATAAACACATGCACATATTGAAGTAAAAACAAACCAAGTAGCATATTACCATTTTGAGCATGACTGTTAATACAACTGTGAATATCCCAAGCTTCCATTAAGTAATATACAAGCTAGTATGATACAATAATGGTCTCTAGGGCATATACACTAACAATCTCCCACTTGCACTAAGGCCATGTACTGGCGTATCGTAGACCTATCTTCTCGATCAGCCTCTCGAACTGTGTCTGAGGAATGGCCTTCGTGAGTGGATCTGTAGTGTTATTCTCCATATCTACTCTCCTCACCTAGATCTCCCGGCGATCTACGATCTCCCTGATCAGGTGATACCGCCTCAAAATGTGTCTGGACTTCTGATGGGACCTGGGTTCCTTCGCTAAAGCTATAGCGCCGTTGTTGTCACAATACAGCGGTATTGGATCAATAATGGTTGGAACCACCTGAAGTTCTGTGAGGAACTTCTTCATCCAGACAGCTTCTTTTGCAGCATCGCAAGCAGCTATGTACTCCGCTTCCATCGTCGAGTCTGCAACGGTGTCCTGCTTGGAGCTCTTCCAACAGACCGCCCCTCCATTGAGGGTAAAGACATAACCCGACATGGACTTGGAGTCATTCTTATCACTCTGGAAGCTGGAGTCAGCAAAGGCCTCGATCTTGAGGTCTTTTCCTCCATACACCAAGAACATCTCCTTAGTCCTTTTCAGGTACTTGAGAATGTTCTTTACTGCTATCTAGTGCTTCTCCCCTGGGTTCGACTGATACCGGCTTACAACGCTCAATGCGTATGCTACATCTGGTCTGGTACACAACATCGCATACATTAGAGAGCCTACCGCAGAAGCGTAGGGTATAGATGACATGCGAGCCCTTTCCAAATCAGTCTTGGGAGACATCTCTTTGGAAAGGATGATTCCGTGACAAGACGGTAAATTGCCGCGCTTTGAATCTTCCATACTGAACCGTTTCAGTATGGTGTCGATGTACCTGGACTGTGAAAGTCCCAACATCCTCTTAGATCTATCACGATAGATCTGGATCCCCAGAATGTAGGAGGCATCACCCAGGTCCTTCATGGAGAATCTCTGTGACAAGAATCCTTTGACTGACTGTAGCATAGGAATGCCATTTCCTATTAAGAGAATGTCATCCACATACAAGATGAGGAATACCACAGTTCTCCTTACAATCTTACTGTAAATGCATGGTTCATCTGGATTTTTGATAAAGTCGAAATCTTTGACAATATCATCAAAGCAGATGTTCCAACTCCGTGATGCCTGCTTTAGTCCATAAATGGACTTAAGCAACTTGCACACTTTACCGCTGCTCCCAGTCTGAATGAAACCCTCCGGCTGATCCATATAGACGCACTCTTCCAAATGACTATTTAGAAAAGCCGTCTTTACGTCCATCTGCCAGATCTCATAATCGTGGAAGGCAGCAATGGCAAAAAGGACCCGAATGGATTTGAGCATAGCCACTGGAGAAAAGGTTTCGTCAAAGTCCAAACCAGGTCTTTAACAAAAACCCTTTGCAACAAGTCTAGCCTTATAGGTTTCAACCTGCTCATCTACACCAATCTTCTTTCTGAAGATCCATTTGCAGCCTACGGGTTTTACCCCTTCTGGAGCAATGTCCAAAGTCCAAACTTTGTTGGTGTACATGGACTCCATTTCGGTCCGCATTGCATCCAGCCATTTTACCGAGTCACCGCTCTGAATGGCTTGCTGGAAGCTAGTAGGCTCATCATTGTTGTAAGTCCACGGTAGCGCCCCGGCCGTCTAACAGACGCCAAATGCGGAACAAAAACTTTTTACAACTGGCGCTATCGTGTACCGTAATCCGGATCTGCCATTAAAGCTAAACTAACAAATTACAAAGTGGGTAGAAACGTTATACCGAATGATCCGAGTCCTTCGGTCTTCAACCATCATCCCATGCTTTGTTGCGGCTGTTCCGATCTCCTGAATCTCCAATCTTCTCGTCCAGGTGGGACCACGTCGACGGATCTTTAAACGGGCTCCCGCCTCTAAACCGAGGCAACTCGGTCGTCAAGTTTGCTAAAAGAGACGACCAAGATGAAGTAGAGAATGAGTAGAACACTTTGTCTCGTTACGTCCAAGGCTATGGACGAACGGTTAATGAAGTTTCCTTTTGGATCGATATGAAAATGAGATATGAATATGTTAATTTCCATACATCCAAAACTCTATCTTTTTTTTCAATAACCATGAAGTTTCTCAAGGGGAGGGGCTGGCCAATATATAACAAGAGGGAGGTGAGGGTAGGAGCAAGGAGGGGGTGACCATAAAGGAAAGCTTCTCACAAAATATCCTAAGCAATACAAAACCTCATTAATGCAAACCAATCACAATTAACCTAGTCATCTTGTCATTAAATGCACCATTAATGACCAAATGACTCACTAGCCTCATCACCACTTCTAGAACCTTCTAGAAGCATGACTCACCCTTATCAAGAAAAGATAAATCCATCTTTAACCGAATGTTAAAGACGAGCGATAGAAAACTGGAAACTGGCAACTTCTAAAAGTGATCATGAAACGAATTTCAGGATAACCCCGTATCAGTATAAACATACCCGCATTTGTATTACGACGGAATACAAATGTAACTGAGACAAAGATATTATATCTACACAGTATAATACTGGGTTCCGGCTTAAACCAAAGCCTACCAGTATTATCTGCCCAAAAATGGACACGTGCGAAAACGCACGTGCATTTTCCGAACCTTGCCATAAACCCATACGGCCTCTACAACGTTTCGTCCGAACTTGGGAAAGTGTCTGTGGGGGACTCTAATGACCCATCAACACACTGGCACTGGGTATAACCTCTAGCACGTCAGAGGTACAAGCCGCACGTAACGTTTTGCCTATGTATTGATTGGAAGGGAAGCTGACGAGCGAACTCATCTATAAACCCTACTGAGCCTGATAGTGACAATGTATATACAGTCCGGTCTGTTCGTCTAAAGAGTATCGCATATCGAGTCTAGGGTGTGGATAAAGTCAGACCTCTAATAACGCGATAAATCGTGTCGGCATGAAGCCCATCACCACCTGAGAAACTACTGATCCAAATCAGTAATTCTCCACTACCTCGGCCGAGGATTCCTAGTGATGGCCACCCATGCACTGCGCGACATCAACCCCCAATACCGGGAGAGACGAATCCCCAACGATCCGCTCACTTGCCTCCAATGTGGCTCGGGACCGTACCCAACTAAAACCTGTTTGCACAACTCCTTTGAGCGTGGTAGGGTAGTAATCTAAGCACAGTGGGAACTCACATGAGACAAATGACGATCTCAGGTCGATGAACTAACCTGTACACATATCACCAGGGAACTGCTATCTGACGATATGTATAATACCAACTAGCAGGTTCCCGGCGAGTCCTGTCCGGTGTACTCATAACCCAATGAGCACCTGTATACATCTTAGGTGAACCAACTAACACCAATGGCTTGTGAGACCGGCCATTTCCCCTCGGGGGTCTCGACTGTATACACTAGTCTACTCTGGAGTATCGATGCCCTGTCTCGAAACTCCCACGACTAGGGACATTTTAAGGATGTGCTTACAGACCCCAGCTCCCATGTATATGATCGCCATCATACTTCTGGTAGTCAAGCAAGAATCCTATGGGCTCTATCATCATGCAATAGTGAACTAAAGTATATATACGATGATAAAGACAAACCAAATAGCATACTATCATCTCGAGCAAGACTGTCATATCGGTATAGGTCCTTCCTCAATCATTGCAATCACGTACCTGCGATCCAATAATTGACTTTGAGGGCACTATCTCCAACAATCTCCCACTTGCACTCAAGGCTAATTATTGCGATGTCGCATACTCACAGCCCGTGTGATACCGAACATCCAACTCCTCTACTAATCAGTTTCACAAAGCTAGTTTGTAAAACTCTTGTGTTCGAGAAATAGCCTCAGTGAGTGGATCCACCCTGATGTTTCTTTCTATGTCTCTCTCAATCTCAAGTTCGCGGAGAAAGCCATCTCCCGAATTGAGCAATACCTGTCTTAGAATATGTCTGGATATCTGATGGGACCTAGTTCATAAATGAACTCCAAATCCAAACTTCTTAGACTGTATTGATAACTGAACCTAATCAGTATCCAGCACCATGCCTCCCACAATATCCTCTTGGACCACCTGTCCATAATACTGTCCCTCGTCAGAGGAAAAACTATAACTCTGACAATAACTCTGTCATCCATGTCACCTTGGAAGCCTGGAATGATAATCGTCTTCCGAAGGAGGCTGCCGTCATCAAATCCGTAGAACAAGCACTTATGTTCTAAAACTGCTTCCTTATGTTTCTTCAGGATTGGATTAATATAAACTTATCGCATCAAGTGCAAAAACAACATCTGGTGTGGTGCTTGACATCTCATGATCGACTCAATTGCCTAAGCAAGTGATCTGCCAATCATGTACATCCTTCTCTCCTTTAGTCAGTAAGACACCTTTAGAGAGGGTGACTCCATCACCTGCAGGTACACCACCATGCCAGGAGTCATCTATTCTAAAAACTATTAGAATACTGTCAAAGTACCCACATTGGGAAACTACCCAAATCTAGATCTAAAACCGTAGATCTAGTAACCAGAATGTCAGATATTATATCCATATCCTTTATGGAGAAACAACTGTGTGACGACCAAAGTACAACCGATCGTAGTATAGGAATTTTACTTCCTACTCTGTGTATGTCATCCAAATACCAGGACATCACACCTTACTACATTTTCAACAGATCCATCCCCTATTCTGATGAAGTCAAAGCCATGACTATCACATCAAAATTAGATGATCTAATCTCCGCTATAACTGCTGAAGTCTATAAATAGACATAAGCTACTTGTCCACTATACTTCCGCTGCTCCCACTGACTATGATAATGTAAGTGCACGGCGGCGCCCCGGCCGTCAATCCGACGCCGGAATGCGGAAGCGGTGATAAACTTTAATTTTGCGGACTTAGCAAACCGGCACCACCGCGCACTAAACATCCGGATCGTAACCATTAACTAGTCCTAGCAATCTACAAGAAAGGGAAGAGAAGTATACCGACAGATCTGAGTCCTCCGGTCTTCTCGTCATCGTCCCGATATCCTGCGGAATGTCCCGTCTCCTCCTCGTCGCCGGAAGTGCACCACATCGCCTACATCGTTTACGGGCTCCCACCTCAATGCCGAGGCAACTCGGGCACGAAGCCGGCTACTCGACGTGCCCAAGATATGCTGTAGAATATCTAGAGAAGAAGTCTCATTTTGGGGTTCATGGAATTGCCTTTTGTGGTGGAGGAAAAAGAACTTGGAGAGAGGTGGGGAAAAATGTAGCATACCAAAGAATGAGAGTATCATATTTTCTCCACTCATGAAAAGAATCCCCTTCTCCATGGAAAATGGCCGGCCCCCCCTTTCCCATGTGTGATTGGAGAGAGAGAGAGAGAGAGGCCAAGGGGGTGGGTGGAATGCAATGATGCAAGCAAGTGATGATGAAAGAAAAACAAAATGATCACTACACCAAAACCACACTCAACACACTAATCATCAACAACCATGATGCTTACAAAGTCAACCCATCATGAAGTGATCAAGTCAAAAAGGTCAAGGTATGGTGCTCATCATGAAAACCATCATGATGCAACAAGATGCAAAGAACCCCCTCCACTAATGCCTATTTGCAACAATGCAAATAAACCCTCCTCCACCAATCTTCGGCCAATGAACGATACAAAGGAAATCGGCCGAAACTAAAAGCAAGCTGGCAACTCCAGAAAACTGGTCCCGTAATAAATTACAGGAAAACCCCGATACTGTGCATACACACCCGCATCTGTATTTCGACCGAAATACAAATGCAATGAGACAAAGTCTACACTGTACTATACTAGGATCCGGCTTAAACCAAAGCCGGCTAGTAATATCTGTTCGATCCTGATCCGTGCAATACCGCACGTATCTGATCGAACCCTGCCATATATCCATACGGCCTATAGTACAAACTGTCCGATCCTGATCCGTGCAATACCGCACGTATCTGATCGGACCTTGCCATATCTCCATACGGCCTCTACAACCTTTCGCCCGAAAGCCGAGTAACAGAATGTGGGGGACTCTAAAGACTCGTCAACACCTTGGTTGTGGATTTAACCACTAGCACGTCAGAGGTATAAGCCAATACGTAACGGGCTACCTGGTATTGACTAAAAGGGACGTCTGTGAGCGAACTCAGCCTGACAACCCTACTGAGCCTGTCAGTGACAATATCCGTACAGTCCGGTCCGTTCGTCTATGAGCATCGCATGGCGGGCCTAGGGGGTTGGTAAAAGTCAGACCCCCAAAAGCGGTACAAGTCGTGTCGGAGTGTAGCCCAGAACACCCTGAGATACTACTGGAATACCTACCAGTAAATCTCTTTGCCTTGGCCAAGGACTTCGTGTAATGGCTCTCCTAGACACAGCACGACCTCACCCCCAATACCGGGAGAGACGAACCCCTGAAGATACGCTCACTGCCTCCATGTGGCTCGGGACTGTACCCAACTAAAACCTGTTTGCATGACTCCTTTGAGCCGTGGTAGGGTAGTAATCAAAGTACAGTGGGAACTCACACGAGACAAATGGCGATCCCCAGGTCGATGAACTAACCTGCACACATGTCACCAGGGAACTGCCATCTGACGTCTGGTATATGACCAACTAGCATGTTCCCGGCGAGTCCTGTCCGGTGTACTCATAACCCAATGAGCACCTGTATACATCTTAGGTGATCCAACTGACACCAGTGGCTTGTGAGACCGGCCACCGCCCCTCGTCGGGGTCTCGACTGTATACACTAGTCTACTCTGGAGTATCGATGCCCTGTCTCGAAACTCACACGACTAGGGACCATTTCAGGATATGCTTATAGACCCCAGCTCCCACTTATATGATCGCCCTCATACTGCTGGTGGTCAAGCACGAATCCTAGGGGCTCTATCAACGTGTAATAGCAACTTGTCAGGTCACCTAAAACAGTACACGATGATAAAGGTAAACCAGATAGCATACTATCATCTCGAGTAAGACTGTCCTACCGGGATAGGTCCTCCCTCAATCACCGCAATCACGTGCCTGTGATCCAATAATTGACTCTGAGGGCATTATCTCCAACAGATAACCCTCTGGCAGAATAATATCTACGTACACTTCTAAAGCTAGTTTAGAACGACGTTATACTTATCCTCTTGCCGGGTCTCATAGTCTGGAACAACAGTACTGTCAAGTCTGGGTAAACAAGAACCTCCCTGTCACCGTCCTTGAGGCTACCTGAGTACCTCTCGGGTGTCTGAGGTTACCCACCATATCTGCGGAGTGGCTAATGGAATGTCAAACCTGATTGAATATATAGGTCCTATTAATTTTTTCGTAATCGTTTGCGGTTTTGTAATCACTTCCAGTTCTACCATACTCCCACTACTGTTTTCTGAAAAAATCCATTTTACTAAAACTGTGGCGAGTCTAGAACAATATCACTATTGATCTTCCAAATGGTAGAAATGTCAACCCTCGTCAAAGCCAGGGTCAACCCATAAACAACCATTACAGAAATGTGCCTTGAGTTATCCAGTGTCTGGTTTTAAGCATAAGCTGGACAACTCCCCTTATCTTAACATCGTTAAGATATGAACCATTCTATATACAATATAGAAATAGAGACACTAATTTAATTGGAACCAGATTCTAATAATGCAGCTGTCTCCAGTGCATAACAACTTAATGGAAAAAGGCTAATCAGTATTACTCAACTTAGGAATCCATCCAATTATGAGTAACCTGAAAGAGAAACAAGTTTCTCAAAACTATTACTATTAACTGAATACCAATCACAAGTATCTACATCTTCGATCTCTTTGAAGAATCCTGATACTTGTGATACCTGGTTCTCTACTTTATTCTTATACCCACATCTCCTCAAAACTTAGACATTGCATTTCTACGAAACACTTGTCTAAAAACTAGAGAAGTTATAAGTAAACAGAACATAGTACGAGGACCTGCCCCTTTGTCCTGACGGACACTGGACAACATACAATACTCTGTATAAGTTCGCTGAGTTGAATAACTCATAACCTGTGCAACGTAGGTTAAAAACTGTACCCAGGAGATTTCCTCAAATATCACCAATTACAACGAATTCCGATATAATGAGGATGATCACCTAATTCCCAATAACTTACTCCCGCTCATCATCTGTAAAACTACACAGATATGAGAATGAAACCTGGTAAATACATACCCTGGAGTAAGTATGTAATCGGGAAATCAGTTTACAATTAACAATGCACAGTTAAACTGAAACATGAAAATGTTTCGTAGGGGTATTCTGGTATTCTTAGTAATGCCTCTTCCATAATCCAATTCATGACTGTAACCGTATATTTCTTTGACATCTCTCCAAATACCTTTATTTGTCTTTAGTCGTTACCTTCTGTACACCATCGTTAGGCTAAATGGTTTTCTTCCTTCCCTACCGTTCGGCACCAGCCTATGGTTTGGAAGAAGACTATCCAGTAAGCATAATAGGTGTACCCTCCTAATCCTAGGAGTACTCGCAACTTGAGAGAAGGTGATGATAAAAGACAATCTGAATAATACCTTATTCTATTTCTCCCAAACTGGGGAAAAAGCAAAGGTGAAATAGGAGTAGCGATGAAGTACGCGGTTTGGTCGTGAATGATAACAGTCGCAATTTACTTTGTCCTCTTTCTAATCCCTTTTATTTTGTCTTTACATATTACCTTCTGTACACCCTACTTAGGCTAATTGGTTTTCTTCATTCCCTACCTTTCGGCACCAGCCTATAGTTTGGAATAAGACTATCCAATAAGCGTAATAGGTGTACTCTCCTAAACGAAGGAGCTCTCGCAACCTGAGAGAAGGTGATAATAAAAGACAACTGAATAAACTAATTCTATTTCTCCTGAACCTGGATCCATCCTCGAAGAAGTCCCTCCGAGTTCGTGTAAGTCGATGTACAACACCCCACGACTTGCGGGGAGGCGGAAATATGAAAAACGATCTTGTTTCTCGCTTAAACATCGACTAACCGCACGAATCGAAGCTAAACTATAACTAACATGAAACATAGAAGTTCTATACTACTATGTTTAGGGATTATACCTAACGAATCGTGTCCTTCGTCTTTGCGAACTCCACCTCCTCCTCGGCCTTCTCGAAGTAGTAGACGATCCACCCGAGAGCTTTACTCCAAGCTTAGCCTCTAAACTTGAGGCAACTAACTTTCTTTAAGTTCTAATCAAAGAAGCTAGGTGATATAGAGTGAGGGTTATGGTTTAATTAGTCTAACTAATCCTTGTACTCAACACATGAGAGGGGAGGATTAGGGTTTGAAGAGGGAGAGCTTGAGGAGAGAGAATATGAACATAATAATGAAGTGAGAATAATGAGTTATGATAATATATATCAAGCATTTCTTTTTATCAAGAAAAGAAAATCAATCATTTAACAACCATGCTTGATAAATATCAAGTGATGATTCATCTCCATGAGTCATTAAGCATTTATGATGCTTTAATGACATGGATGAATCATCCATATGACTCACTAATCACATTCATTGTATATGCCACCTAAACCCCTTAGTCACCACCTTCTAGAAGCTTCTCGCGCAATTACGAGAACGCCCCTCCTTTCCGCAAAAATACGGAAAAACTTTAGACTGTATAAATCCAATAACCGGATACCAGTAACTGGCTTAAACCAAAGCCGACTGGTAAAAACTGTCCGAAAGTCGTACGTGCGTAAACACACGCATGCGTCCGAACCCTTGTCGTAAAACCATACGACCTCTATATCGTTTCGCCCGGAGTAGGGAAACTCTCTGTGTGGGACTCTAGAGACTCGACTACTACGCTGGCAGTGGGTTTAACCACAGACCGCAAGCGGCACTAGCTGTACGTAACGATCCCCAGGTAGATGTCGATAAGAAGGCCGATGAGGAAACCCATCCGAACTCCTACTGAGTCTGATGTGACAATCTCCATACAGTCCGGTCCGTTCGTCTAAGACTATCGCATATCGGGCCTAGGGGGGCGGCAAGCGTCAGTCCCCTAATAGCGGTATAAGTCGTGTCGGAGAGAAGCCCATTACACCCTGAGAAACTACTGGAACCTACCAGCAAATCTCGCTTGCCCTGGCCAGGGACTTTGCGTAATGGCTCTCTGACACAGCGCGATATCATCCCCCAATACCGGGAGAGACGAATCCTGTCTAACCGCCACTGCCTCCAAGTGCTCGGGACTGCACCCAACTGCTACCTGTTTGCACGACTCCTTTGAGCCATGGTAGGGTAGTAATCTAAGAACAGTGGGACACACTCGAGGCGAAGTAGCAGTGTCAAGTCTGCGGACTATGCTGTACTCATGTCACCTGGGAACTGTTCACTGACGACTGGTATAAAACCAACTAACAATTCCCTGTGAGTCCTGTCCGGTGTACCCGTAACCTAACGAGCACCTGCATACTATCTCCAGTACGACGTACTGATGGCTGTGGGACAGACCATCTCCCCAACTGGGATGAGAAGCGTACACACTAGTCTACTCCGGAGTATCGATGCCCTGTCTCGATAATCCAACGACTAGGGACCTGAATAAGGATGTGCTTGTAGACTACCCAGCCCCCACCAGTGTGACTGCCATCACAACGCTGGTAGTCAAGCAAGATCCTAAGAGCTCTATCAATACGTATACTCACATATTAAGATAGAAAAACCAAGTAGCATACTACCATGTTTAGCAAGACTGTTATATATATGTGAATATCCCAAGCTTCTATTAAGTAATATACAAACTAGTATGATACAATAATGGCCCCTAGGGCATATACACTAACAATCTCCCACTTGCACAAGGGCCATGTACTGGCATATCGAAGACCGATGATCTCGAGTAGCCTCTCGAACTGAATCTGAGGTAGGGCCTTCGTGAATGGATCAGCAATGTTCTCTTCAGAAGCAACTCTCCGAACCTCGATCTCCTGACGATCAATGATCTCCCTGATCAGGTGATACCGCCTTAAGATGTGTCTGGACTTCTGATGGGACCTTGGTTCCTTCGCTAAAGCTATAGCTCCGTTGTTGTCACAATACAGAGGTATTGGATCAACTATGGTAGGAACCACCTGAAGTTCTGTTAGGAACTTCTTCATCCAGACTGCTTCTTTTGCGGCATCGCAAGCAGCTATATACTCCGCTTCCATCGTTGAGTCAGCAACGGTGTCCTGCTTGGAACTCTTCCAGCACACCGCCCCTCCATTGAGGGTAAAGACATAACCCGACATGGACTTGGAATCGTCCTTATCACTCTGGAAGCCGGAATCAGCAAAGGCCTCCAACCTGAGGTCTTTTCCGCCGTAAACCAAGAACATTTCCTTAGTCCTTCTCAGGTACTTGAGAATGTTCTTTACTGCTATCCAGTGTTTCTCCCCTGGGTCTGACTGATACCGGCTTACCACGCTCAGTGCGTAAGCTACATCTGGTCTGGTGCACAACATCGCATACATTATAGAGCTTACCGCAGAAGCGTAGGGTATAATAGACATGCGTTCCCTTTCCAAATCAGTCTTGGGAGACATCTCTTTGGAGAGGGTGATTCCATGACAAGCCGGTAAATTACCGCGCTTAGAATCCTCCATACTGAATCTTTTCAGTACAGTGTCGATATACCTGGACTGCGAAAGTCCCAACATCCTCTTGGATCTATCACGATAGATCCGGATCCCCAGAATGTAAGAGGCATCACGCAGGTCTTTCATAGAGAACCTGTGTGACAAGAATCTTTTGACAGATTGTAGCATAGGAATGTCATTTCCTATCAATAGAATGTCATCCACGTACAAGACGAGGAATACAACACTTCTGGATACAACTTTACTATATATGCACGGTTCATCTGGATTTTTGACAAAGTCATATTCTTTGACTGTCTCATCAAAACAGATGTTCCAACTCCGCGATGCCTGCTTTAGTCCATAAATGGACTTAAGCAGCTTGCATACTTTCCCGCTGCTCCCACTCTGATTGAAACCCTCTGGCTGATCCATATAGACGCACTCTTCTAAATTTCCATTCAGAAAAGCCGTCTTTACGTCCATCTGCCAGATTTCATAATCATGGAAGGCAGCAATACCAAGAAGGACCCGAATAGATTTGAGCATAGCCACTGGAGAAAAAGTTTTGTCATAGTCCAAACCAGGTCTTTGACGAAAACCCTTTGCAACAAGTCTAGTCTTATAGGTTTCCACCTGTCCATCTACACCAATCTTTTTCTTGAAGATCCATTTGCATCCTATGGGTTTTACCCCATCTGGATCAAAGTCCAAAGACCATACTTTGTTGGTGTACATGGACTCAATTTTGGTCCGCATTGCATCTAGCCATCGTACCGAGTCGCCGCTCTGGATGGCCTGCTGGAAGTCAGTAGGTTCATCATCATCTATGATGCAATCCTCTCTATCCCCATCTATGAGAAAACCGTAGTATCTCTCAGGCGGATGAGACGGCCTACTACTCCTGCGGAGGGGTGCGGGAATGTCCTGTTCTTCTTGAACTTCCGGTTCTACCAAACTTTCAGTAGCAGTTTGTGGTTCTGGAATTTCTTCCAGTTCTATTTCGCTCCCACTTATTTCCTTTTCTAAAAACTGATATTCTAGAAAATGGGCATTACGAGAAACAAACACCTTTTGTTCCTCTGCGTAATAGAATAGATACCCCTTGGAGTTCTTTGGATATCCCACAAACTTACACTTTACTGATCGTGTCTCGAGCTTGTCCACATGCTGCTTTTTAACAAAAGCTGGACATCCCCATATTTTCAGATACTGAAGATAGGGTTTCTTCCCACTCCACATCTGATATGGCGTGGTAGGCACAGTCTTGGTAGGTACCATGTTCAAAAGATATGCCGCTGATTCTAGCGCATAACCCCAGAAAGATCGCGGTAACTCAGCATTACTCATCATGGATCGTACCGTATCCAATAGGGTTCGATTCCGTCTCTCCGATACACCGTTGTGCTGTGGAGTGTATGGAGGAGTAAGCTGAGAGAGAATTCCTTTCTCTTTTAGGTAACCTAGGAACTCGGCACTCAAGTATTCACCACCTCGATCAGATCTAAGTGTCTTGATACTTTTGCCGGTTTGGTTTTCTACTTCATTCTTATACTCTTGGAATTTCTCAAAAACCTCGGATTTATGTTTCATCAGATAAATGAATCCGTATCTTGAGTAATCATCCGTGAAAGTAATGAAATAGGAAAAACCACCTCTTGCATGTGTAGACATTGGACCACATACATCGCTGTGTATGAGTTCTAAGAGCTCGCTCGCTCTTACTCCTTGTCCAGTAAATGGAGTCTTTGTCATCTTTCCTTTGAGACAAGATTGACAAGTGTCATAAGTTTGATATTCGAACGAGTCCAAATATCCTTCTCTATGCAACTTAGTCAACCTTCTCTCATTGATGTGACCCAGTCTACAATGCCATAAGAAAGCTTTATTTAAATCTGGAGACTTTCTTTTTAGTGTGTTCTGGACATTGAAAATTTGGAGTTGGTTTAAAACATATATACCGTTATTTAGTGTACCGGACCCAATCAAACCATGATTAAGGTGGATGTTAACAACATCTCTTACAAACGTGAAATCATAACCTTTATTTGATAACAAGGAAACTGATATGATATTACACGTTAAGCTTGGTACAAAAAAACAGTTATGTAAAACCAAAATGTGTCCACTCGTCAATCCTAGGTGATAATCCCCGACGGACGCAGCTCCCACGCTAGCTCCGTTAGCAACCTTTAGGGTCATATCACCTTCCTTCAGCACTCTACGGTTTCTCAGTGCCTGCAATGAATTGCAAATATGAGATCCTGATCCGGTATCCAATACCCAGGAAGTAGAGTTGATCGACAGATAATTCTCAATTACAAACACACCTGAAGTCGAAGCCACAGCTTGCTTCGGTTCCTGGTTCTTGGCGTTCCACGCCTTGCAATCCTTCTTCCAGTGCCCTTTCCTGTGACAATGGAAGCACTCATCCTGGCCAACTACAGGTACCGCAAACTTTTTCTTTCCCTTCCCTCCCACCTTACTTACACCTCCTCTAGGTCTGGGGACGGCCTTCTTCTTCCTTCCTTTGGCCCTAGCCTTGGACCCGGAAGAAGATGCACCGCCAACAAACATAGCGGGTGTTTCCCTTGCCTTCTGCAAGGGGCCCTCTGCACTCCTTAACATGTTTAGGAGTTCCGGAAGTTCAACTTCTTTTCTTTGAATGTTGAAGTTCAGGATAAACTGGGCGTAGGTGGAAGGAAGGGACTGGAGAATAAGGTCTGTATAGAGCTCATTATCCAAAGTCGTCCCAAGGTCTGCGAGCTCTTCTATATAGCCGATCATCTTTAGGACATGTTCTCCTACCGATGACCCGACAGCCAACCTCGCTCGAAACAAGTTCTTTGAGGTCTCGTATCTTGCTATACGAGATTGCTCTCCATAAAGTTCCTTTGTATGGAGAAATATGGCGTCTAGTTCCATATCCTCGTGCCTCCTCTGATGTTCATTGTTCATCGAGGCAAGCACGATGCACTTGGCTTTCGCGCAATCGAAATCCCAGGTTTTGCGGATTTCCTTATCCGCATTACTGGATTTGGGACCAGGGACAGCAGGTGCCATAGCGGTGAGGACGTACCCCAATTTGTCATAGGTCAAAGCCATTTTGACATTCCGCAGCCAATCTTTATAGTTTGTCCCTGTCAGTATATTTTTCTCTAAAAGTAACTTAAGTCCAGTCATTTTCAGGGTCGCTGCAATTAGGAGAGAGAGAAGAAAACTCTTTAGCATGATGCTCTTGCAAGTTTAGAGTGGTTTTTAGTTTATCTAAACTGGATGGCTCCCACTGTTTCTCGAATCCTTCCTCAAACCATAAAAGAAGAATTAGCCAGGACTATTCTCACTGTACAATACTTGCTTAACCGTTCAGCCAGGCTGGTGTCGGTACTTCGAGGGAGGTTTTCCAACGCTTTCGCGAAGTTCCTTAATTAAATAACCTCTTTTCTCTGGGGGCGTAACCCCGCTGACACCTTTCTTGACACCTACTTGGTTTATAGCATTGATCGTTAAGTGACGAATATCCTGATGAGTAGCATATACTCACAGTAGGATCGGGATCCAAATATCATCGTATGATAATGTTGAAGGAATCCTACTAACATTCATCAAACTCCAAATGGTATGCAACTCTTTGCAAATTTCAGTTTCTTTAGAAATTCCCGATATATATTTTTTCCCCATGCTCTTATGACCTTGGCGTTGGTCAAAATATCATAAGTCACATGTCAAGTTCTACCCATCATTATCTTGTTAATTTGAACCCATCCGTACATATCCTTGACGTTGGCCAAAATGATCATACGACTGTCCCAAACTAACTCATCTATCTATGCAACAAATGAATATCCAGCAGCTACCAAACACTATGCCTTGGCGTTGGTCAAAATACATAGCTTGAATACTACTGAATACCCAGATGAAATGACGGAGGGCTACGAATAGTTTTGGCGAAACCGTGAACATAGTGAACTTGATATAACCGAAGGAACCTGATAGCTTTTAAAAGGAGTGGTTAAAGCTCTGCATTTAAAAATATCTGTTTTTAAAATTAACCGAGTGGTTTCTTTTAAATTGTTCCAACGATTAAAACTTTGGTTTATTTTCTTTGCATTATAGATAATGCGTCCCATCATTAACCTATCATTGCAGAAAACAACGAAAATACAACGTCCTCTTATGCCATCCGCATTCGCCACGGGGTCCCGTCATTACCCGTTAGGTTACTTAACTAACGAAATAGCGGGGGCTGGGCTAGCGTGGGTGTAAAACATAAGTGACGTCTAAATAGCTATCATATATAGATATTGTACATTCGTCAGACGCAATAATAGGCATTCCAGATAACAGATGAACTTTATTGGATTTACAAGCAATCCGTGTTTGTTTTGAGCCTGCAACAAAAGACGGATTACACAGTTGTGATGAATAGCCATTACCCCACCCAAGACCCCTACGGGTGCGGCAAACTACCCGCCCGGCAGTTTGTGCACCCCTCCTTGGGTCTGTCCTAGGAGCAAAAACAGTAAAATGAAATAATACAACGGTGGCTACAACCGCAACCTGGATGTGCCCCGCAAAATAATATTACAACAAATTACATTTCCATCAAATGAATTAAATAATAACCCATCACATAACCCCGGCTATACATCACAACAGTCCAACACAGTTCATATGCACAAACAGATAAAATCCATTACAGAAATGTGCAACCCCCTGCCAACCGACATATTAGCAGTTAGGGGAGGTTTACGAACACATTATAAAAACACAGATATAATCCAACAAGCAAATACTGTATAATTTCGATCGATTAAATACTTTTAATTTTTCTCTAATACTTCTCTGTAAATCTGAAACCTGAGCAAAAATTAAAAATTCCAGAAAATACCAAATATCCTAAAGAACCAACACAGGAAAATTGGGTTCCTGAATCGCCAACTCGGCGGCGGAATCGCGGCGGGATCGGTGGGATCCGCCGCGGTTCCGCGGCGCTTTAGGCGATTCAGGATCCCAATTTTCTTGGGTGTTCTTCTACTGTCTTTTCAAGCTTTCTGAACATCCCTGAAAAATTTTTGGACTTCATTTAAAAATCGACAGAAACTCATGATTTCAGGCTTTTCCGGTTTCGTTTTTTCCGTTTGAAATTCATACAAATTTGCAAGTAAGTTATTTATTGTTTAGCGAGGCTCTGATACCACTGTAAGTCGATGTACAACACCCCACGACTTGCGGGGAGGCATAAATATGAAAAACGATCTTGTTTCTTGCTTAAACATCGACTAACCGCACGAATCGAAGCTAAACGATAACTAACATGAAAAATAGAAGTTCTATACTACTATGTTTAGGGATTATACCTAACGAATCGTGTCCTTCGTCTTTGCGAACTCCACCTCCTCCTCGCCTTCTCGAAGTAGTAGACGATCCACCCGAGAGCTTTACTCCAAGCTTAGCCTCTAAACTTGAGTCAACTAACTTTCTTTAAGTGCTAATCAAAGAAGCTAGGTGATATAGAGTGAGGGTTATGGTTTAATTAGTCTAACTAATCCTTGTACTCAACACATGAGAGGGGAGGATTAGGGTTTGAAGAGGGAGAGCTTGAGGAGAGAGAAGATGAACATAATAATGAAGTGAGAATAATGAGTTATGATAATATATATCAAGCATTTCTTTTTATCAAGAAAAGAAAATCAATCATTTAACAACCATGCTTGATAAATATCAAGTGATGATTCATCTCCATGAGTCATTAAGCATTTATAATGCTTTAATGACATGGATGAATCATCCATATGACTCACTAATCACATTCATTGTATATGCCACCTAAACCCCTTAGTCACCACCTTCTAGAAGCTTCTCGCGCAATTACGAGAACGCCCCTCCTTTCCGCAAAAATACGGAAAAACTTTAGACTGTATAAATCCAATAACCGGATACCAGTAACTGGCTTAAACCAAAGCCGACTTGTAAAAACTGTCCGAAAGTCGTACGTGCGTAAACACACGTATGCGTCCGAACCCTTGTCGTAAAACCATACGACCTCTATATCGTTTCGCCCGGAGTAGGGAAACTCTCTGTGTGGGACTCTAGAGACTCGACTACTACGCTGGCAGTGGGTTTAACCACAGATCGCAAGCGGCACTAGCTGTACGTAACGGTCCCCAGGTAGATGTCGATAAGAAGGCCGATGAGGAAACCCATCCGAACTCCTACTGAGTCTGATGTGACAATCTCCATACAGTCCGGTCCGTTCGTCTAAGACTATCGCATATCGGGCCTTAGGGGGCGGCAAGCGTCAGTCCCCTAATAGCGGTATAAGTCGTGTCGGAGGGAAGCCCATTACACCCTGAGAAACTACTGGAACCTACCAGCAAATCTCGCTTGCCCTGGCCAGGGACTTTGCGTAATGGCTCTCTGACACAGCGCGATATCATCTCCCAATACCGGGAGAGACGAATCCTGTCTAACCGCCACTGCCTCCAAGTGCTCGGGACTGCACCCAACTGCTACCTGTTTGCACGACTCCTTTGGGCCATGGTAGGGTAGTAATCTAAGAACAGTGGGACACACTCGAGGCGAAGTAGCAGTGTCAAGTCTGCGGACTATGCTGTACTCATGTCACCTGGGAACTGTTCACTGACGACTGGTATAAAACCAACCAACAGTTCCCTGTGAGTCCTGTCCGGTGTACCCGTAACCTAACGAGCACCTGCATACTATCTCCAGTACGACATACTGATGGCTGTGGGACAGACCATCTCCCCAACTGGGATGAGAAGCGTACACACTAGTCTACTCCGGAGTATCGATGCCCTGTCTCGATAATCCAATGACTAGGGACCTGAATAAGGATGTGCTTGTAGACTACCCAGTCCCCACTAGTGTGACTGCCATCACAACGCTGGTAGTCAAGCAAGATCCTAAGAGCTCTATCAATACGTATACTCACATATTAAGATAGAAAAACCAAGTAGCATACTACCATGTTTAGCAAGACTGTTATATACATGTGAATATCCCAAGCTTCCATTAAGTAATATACAAACTAGTATGATACAATAATGGCCCCTAGGGCATATACACTAACAGTTCGTATATAACCATACGATGATCTATCCAATGGAAGTGGATGTCCGTAGTAATACGGGGTGTTCTGAGAAATACAAAGGGTAAAAGAAGGAGCGGCAATGACTTATGCAACTTTTAGACAATCCAAAAGCCAGTATTTTAAGAAAATTCGGTTTACTTGGTCACTGAGTCATAGTCTAGGGTCGGTCAAAGGTCGCTGCCAAAGAGAGAGAGAAAAGAAACACTCTGCGTGCACTCTAACCTAGATCAGAATGGTTACCAATTTATCTAATCAGGAAACCTCCCACTGTAATCTCAAATTCTCCTCCAAACCTGAAAGAAGAATTAGTCGGGATCACCCGAAGAGTAAACTAACTCATCAGTGAGAATCGGGATCCAACTATCATCGCATATAACTTGATGGAAGCCACTCAAGTTATCACACTCCAGAAGGTATGCGCATGCATGGCAAGTTTGCTGTATGTTTGAAACTCCCGATGTGATTTTTGCCCCATGCTCTTATGATCTTGGCGAAGGTCAAAATGTCATAAGTCACATGCCAAGTTCTACCCGTCATTGTCCAGGTCATTTGAACCCACCCGTACATACCCTTGACGAAGGCCAAAATAGTAGTACGACTGTCCCAAACCAACACATCTATCTATGCTACAAATGAATACCCAGCAGCTACCAAACACTATGCCTTGGCGAAGGTCAAAATACATAGCTTGAATACTACTGAATATCCATAAGAAATGACGGAGGGCTACGGCTGGTTTTTGGCGAAAAACCTTTAACGTAATGAACTTGATCTCGTTGAAGGAACCTGATAGCTTTTTATAAAAATATAGTGACGAAAAACCTTTGCTAAAGAGGTGACTCCCGGTGAAGGGATCTCGGCTCTTTCCTCGTGGAATGAGGTGCAGGATATTCCAACTGAATACCGCGATGCAAAGCAACTTGTAATCGACTATATAGAAGTTATTACCCTGACGTAAACTTCTGCCCAAGGGGTTTTTCCCGGTGAAGGGATATCAGCCCTTGCCTCGTCGAATGAGGTGCAGGATATTCTAACTGAATATCACTATGCAAAACAAAAGGAAATATCTTTGTAATAACACTTTTTTAAAATTTGTTCCAACAACATCAAATATATATTTGTTTTATCCTTGCATTGATAAGAATCAACGCAGTCCCATCAATCAATCACACCAGAAAAGAACGAAAATATAATGTACGTATATGCCATCCGCATTCGCCACTGGGTCCCGTCATCACCCGTTAGGTTACTTAACTAACGACAGAGCGGGGGCTGGACTAGCGCGGGTGTAAAACATATACAACATCTAATAGTATATATACCAATATACAATAATCGCTCCCGGCGTGATAATATGCAACATTACAGAAAAATAATAAGCATCACAGAACAATACAGATAATCTGAGATCCCCGGGTTTCACAGAGCCGCTGCTGAAACCTGACGTTCCCCTGGTCGTGTGGATAGCCTGTGCAATGAAACCTAGACCCCTACGGGTGCGGCAAGTTACCCGCTAAAACCTGAAGCGAAGTAGTCCCCACAGCATAGTGAATGGAACACCCGACACTTCACGGAATCCGGTAAATTGAGCACCCCTCCTTGGGTCAACCTGTACCCCCTACGAGTGCGGCGAATAGTCTGCCAATTCTAGAGTAAGGTCCCTTTGCCTCTCAAAGCCATGAGATACGGACCCGTTTCCTTCCAGAACCCGGCTATCCGTGCACTCCTTCGTGGGATAAACCTAGTACAGAAAAGAAAAATATACAACGGGTACATCGATCTCAACCTGGTCGTGCCCCCAAAAGAATATTATACAAACAGGCAGTAACGGCAGTCCACATGTTGGAAGCTCGCCCCGCAATATCAAATGTACAAATAAATCCAAACTGCACTATCATTGCACCCTGCTATCCACCACGACATATCTGCAACAATACAGCACAACACAAAACATCAACGCGAATGTCACGTTCGCAAACCCGTCTAAAAGAACTATAGCAATCAGACGTGGTTTACCGATCAAATGACATTCCCGGTCGGAGATATAATGTAAATACTGCATACTAACAAGTTTAAAATTTCGATCGACTAAATTTCCAGAAGTGGGCCCCACGTACATCTGCTGTACAGTAACAAAATCTGGGCCCAAACAAATAGTACCAAGAAACCACAATTTCCTGTTAGAAGCTCTCTGGAAAATTTGAAGCAATGTTCCCACAGTGTCGCTGCGGTTCCGCGGTGGAAAAGTGGGATCACGTGCCCAAATTTTCCCATAATTCTCATAAAACCCTGCACGATTTTCTGTGATATGCAAATAATTTTTAGGCCCTTTTAAAAATCGACAGAAACCTGTGTGCCAGAAAATTGCGATTTCGGAAATTCGTTCGATCGATATTTTAAACATGTTAGCACAAGTTAGTATAGCTTAATGGTGAGGCTCTGATACCACTGTAAGTCCATGGCAGCGTCCCGTCCGTCTAACAGACGCCAAATACGGAACAAAAACTTTTTACAACTGGTGCTATCGTGTACCGTAACCCGGATCTGCCATTAAAGCTAAACTAACAAACTACAAAGTGGGTAGAAACGTTATACCGAATGATCCGAGTCCTTCGGTTTTCAACCATCATCCCACGCTTTGTTGCGGCTGTTCTGATCTCCTGAATCTCCAATCTTCTCGTCCAGGTGGCACCACGTCGACGGATCTTTAAACGGGCTCCCGCCTCTGAACCGAGGCAACTCGGTCGTCAAGTTTGCTAAAAGAGACGACCAAGATGAAGTAGAGAATGAGTAGAACACTTTGTCTCGTTACGTCCAAGGCTATGGACGAACGGTTAATGAAGTTGCCTTTTGGATCGATATGAAAATGAGATATGAATATGTTAATTTCCATACATCCAAAACTCTATCTTTTTTTTTCAACAACCATGAAGTTTCTCAAGGGGAGGGGCCGACCAATATATAACAAGAGGGAGGTGAGGGTAGGAGCAAGGAGGGGGTGACCATAAAGGAAAGCTTCTCACAAAATATCCTAAGCAATACAAAACCTCATTAATGCAAACCAATCACAATTAACCTAGTCATCTTGTCATTAAATGCACCATTAATGACCAAATGACTCACTAGCCTCATCACCACTTCTAGAACCTTCTAGAAGCATGACTCACCCTTATCAAGAAAAGATAAATCCATCTTTAACCGAATGTTAAAGACGAGCGATAGAAAACTGGAAACTGGCAACTTCCAAAAGTGATCCTGAAACGAATTTCAGGATAACCCCGTATCAGTATAAACATACCCGCATTTGTATTACGACCGAATACAAATGTAACTGAGACAAAAATATTATATCTACACAGTATAATACTGGGTTCCGGCTTAAACCAAAGCCTACCAGTATTATCTGCCCGAAAATGGACACGTGCGAAAACGCACGTGCATTTTCCGAACCTTGCCATAAACCCATATGGCCTCTACAACGTTTCGCCCGAACTTGGGAAAGTGTCTGTGGGGGACTCTAATGACTCATCAACACACTGGCACTGGGTATAACCTCTAGCACGTCAGAGGTAAAAGCTGCACGTAACGTTTTGCCTATGTATTGATTGGAAGGGAAGCTGACGAGCGAACTCATCTATAAACCCTACTGAGCCTGACAGTGACAATGTATATACAGTCCAGTCCGTTCGTCTAAAGAGTATCGCATATCGAGTCTAGGGGGTGGATAAAGTCAGACCCCTAATAACGCGATAAATCGTGTCGGCATGAAGCCCATCACCACCTGAGAAACTACTGATCCAAATCAGTAATTCTCCACTACCTCGGCCGAGGATTCCTAGTGATGGCCACCCGTGCACTGCGCGACATCAACCCCCAATACCGGGAGAGACGAATCCCCGACGATCCGCTCACTTGCCTTCAATGTGGCTCGGGACTGTACCCAACTAAAACCTGTTTGCACAACTCCTTTGAGCGTGGTAGGGTAGTAATCTAAGCATAGTGGGAACTCACATGAGAAAAATGACGATCTCAGGTCGATGAACTAACCTGTACACATTTCACCAGGGAACTGCTATCTGACGATATGTATAATACCAACTAGCAGGTTCCCGGCGAGTCCTGTCCGGTGTACTCATAACCCAATGAGCACCTGTATACATCTTAGGTGAACCAACTAACACCAATGGCTTGTGAGACCGGCCTTTGCCCCTCGTCGGGGTCTCGACTGTATACACTAGTCTACTCTGGAGTATCGATGCCCTGTCTCGAAACTCCCACGACTAGGGATACTTTAAGGATGTGCTTACAGACCCCAGCTCCCACGTATATGATCGCCATCATACTGCTGGTAGTTAAGCAAGAATCCTATAGGCTCTATCATCATGCAATAGTGAACTAAAGAATATATACGATGATAAAGACAAACCAGATAGCATACTATCATCTCGAGCAAGACTGTCATATCGGTATAGGTCCTTCCTCAATCATTGCAATCACGTACCTGCGATCCAATAATTGACTTTGAGGGCACTATCTCCAACAATTGTTAATGATGCAATCCTCTCGATCCTCTTCTATGAGAAAACCGTAGTATCTCTCGGGAGGATGAGACTGCCTACTACTCCTGCGGAGTGGCGCTGTGATGTCCGGTTCTTCTGAAACCTCTGGTCCTACCAAGCTTTCAGTAATAGCTTGTGGTTCTGGAATTTCTTCTAGTTCTATTGCGCTCCCACTTATCTGATTTTCTAAAAATTCGGTTTCCAAGAAGTGGGGATGCTGAGAAAAAAAAACCTTTTGTTCCTCTGCGTAATAGAAAAGATATCCCCTGGAGTTCTTAGGGTATCCTACAAACTTACACAGTACTAAGCGTGCCTCGAGCTTGTCCGCATGCTACCTTTTTACAAAAGCTGGACATCCCCATGTCTTAAGGTACTTAAGACAGGGTTTCTTCCCACTCCACATCTGATATGATGTGGTAGGCACAGTCTTGGTTGGAACCTTGTTCAAAAGATATGCAGCTGATTCTAGTGCATAACCCCAGAAGGATCGTGGTAACTCAGCCTTACTCATCATGGAACGAATCATATCCAATAGGGTTCGATTCCACCTTTCCGATACACCGTTGTGTTGTGGTGTGTATGGAGGAGCTGAGAGAGAATTCCATTCTCTTTTAAGTAGCCCAGGAACTCGGCACTTAAGTATTCACCACCTCGATCAGATCTTAGTGTCTTGATACTTTTTCCTGTTTGTTTTTCCACCTCATTCTTGTATTCCCGGAATTTCTCAAAGTCCTCGGATTTATGCTTCATCAAGAAGATATGTCCATACCTAGAGAAATCATCCGTAAAAGTAATGAAATAGGAATAACCACCTCGTGCATGTGTAGACATTAGACTACACACATCACTGCGTATGAGTCCCAAGAGCTCGCTCGCTCTTACTCCGTGTCCAGTAAACAGAGTCTTTGTCATCTTTCCCATGAGACAAGATTCACAAGTAGCATAAGACTGATATTCGAACGGATTCAAATATTCCTCTCTATGTAACTTCTTCAACCGTGTTTCATTGATGTGACCCAGTCTACAATTCCATAAGAAAGCCTGATTTGTTTCCGGAGACTTTCTTTTAAGTGTGTTCTGGATACTTAAAACCTGAGCTTGATTTAATACGTATATACCGTTATCTAATGTACCTGACCCAATCAGTGCTTGATTAAGGTAGATGTGGACCACCTCGGTTACAAATGTAAAATTATATCCTTCCTTAGAAAGTAAGGATACAGATATGATATTACAAGCTATACTAGATACATACAAACAGTCACGTAGAATCAATATCTGCCCACTTGTCAATCCTAGATGATATTCCCCTACGGATTCAGCGTCCACGCTCATTCCGTTCGCAACTCTGAGAGTCATATCACCTACCCTGATAACTCTACGGTTTCTCAAAGCCTGTAATGAATTACAGATATGAGATCCTGATCCGGTATCTAGTACCCAGGAAGTAGGGTTAATTGACATACAATTTTCTATTACAAACACACCCGAAGCCGAAGCCACAACATGCTTCGAATCCTGGCTACCGACTTTCAAAGCCCTGCAATCCTTCTGCCAATGTCCTTTCCCGTAACAATAGGGACGTCCTTTCTTCCCTGTATCTAGTCCCGAAACTTTTGCCCTTCCCTTTCCTTCTACCTCCCTGACACCGCATATCGGCTTTATGGAGGTCTTCTTCTTCTTACCCTTTGCTTTCGCCTTGGATGCAGAAAAGCAAGATTCCCCTATAAGCAGAGTGGGTGTCTCCTTGGTTTCCTTCTGGGTGTAAGTAGAGGATAGAGACTGTAGAATTAAGTCAGTATGTGACTCGTTCTTCAATGTGGTCCTCAGGTCCGTGAGCTAATCAATATAGCTAGTCACTGTAAGGACGTTGTCCCCTACAAATGACCCGACAGCCAACCTCGCTTGAAGCAATTCTTTTGAGGTCTCATATCTTGCGATACGAGATTGGTCTCCATATGAATCTTTGTTATGGAGGAAGACAGAAACTAAGTCCATCTTCTCGTGCTGCCTTTGGTATGCACCATCAACTGAGGCCAACACGAGGCACTTGGCATTCGCACAGTCCTTTTCCGATGTCTTACAAATATCAATATCCATGACGGTGGAAACTGGTCCTGAGACGGCGGGGGTTTGAGTAGTGAATAGGTGTCCCATATTTTCATGGGTAATGGACATCTGAACAGACCTTTGCCAGTCATTATAGTCAGATTCAGTCATTTTATTATCTAGATGTAACCTATGTATGGTCACGGGGTCGCTGCAAGAGAGAGAGAAGAAAACACTTAGCATGATGCCCTTGCAAGTTTACATTGGTTTTTAATTTATCTAAACAGGATGGCTCCCACTGTTTCTCGAATCCTTCCTCAAACCATAAAAGAAGAATTAGTCAGGATTGATCTCACCGTACAATTCTTGCTTAACCGTTCAGCCAGGCTAGTGTCGGTACTTCAAGGGAGGTTTTACGACGCTTTCGCGAAGTTCCTTAATTAAATAACCTCTTTTCCCTGGAGGCGTAGCCCCGCTAACACTGTTCTAGATACCTACTTGGTTTACAGCACTGATCGTTAAGTGAAAAAATCTCCCGAGGAGTAGTGGATACTCACAGTAGGATCGGGATCCAAATATCATTGTATGATAATGCTGAAGGAATCCTACCAACATTATCAAACTCCAAATGGTATGCAACACTAGCAAGTTTCAGTTTCTTTAGAAACTCCCGATGTGGATTTTTCCCCATGCTCTTATGACCTTGACGAAGGTCAACAAATCATAAGTCACATATCAAGTTCTACCCATCATTGTCCAGGTTAATTTGAACCCACCCGTATATACCCTTGACGAAGGTCAACAAGGTAATACGACTGTCCCAAACCAACGCATCTATCTATGCTACATATGAACACCCAGCAGCTACCAATCACTATGTCTTGACGAAAGTCAACAAACATAGCTTGAATACTATTGAATATTTATATGAAATGACGGAGGGCTACGAATGGTTTTGCCGAAACCGTGAACATAGTGAACTTGATATAATCGAAGGAACCTGATAGCTTTTAAAAGGAGTGGTTTAAGCTCCGCATTTAAAAGTTTTGCTGTTTTGAAAAAACCGAGTGGTTTTGAAATTGTTCCAACGATTCAGCTTTGGTTTGTTTTCTTTGCATTAATATAATGTGTCCCATCAATTAATCCTACCATTGCAGAAAACAACGAAAATATAACGTACTCTTATGCCATTCGCCATGGGACACCGTCATCACCCGTTAGGTTACTAAAAGAACGACAGAGCAGGGGCTGGACTAGCTGTAACATTTCAAAAAAGATAAAATGTTAATTTTGGGAATTTTTATAATTTAATATTATTTTATTGAATATTTTAATATTTTGGAATTATTAAATACAAATAAATGGGGAAAAATTTTGGAAAATTCTAAAATAGGGTAAATTAGAGAATTATGACATTTTAAAGTTTTTGTGATTAATTTGACACTAATTTAGTGCTAATCGCGATTAAAAATCGCTAATCGGTTTTTAGCTTTTTGTGCAACACATGCACATATCATTTTTTCACACTTGTGCATTTTCTTGCCATGCTTTTCATTTGGGTTTACTATTTGAGTGAGAAGGGTTTTAAAAGGAAAAAGAAAAGGAAAAGAATAAAGAAATGGGTAGTTGGTGAGAGAGAGAGAGAGAGGTATGGGCTTCATTGACTAAGGACTTAACCATTTCTCCTCTCATTTCCCTCCCTCTTCTCCCTTCTCCTGCTGCTGCTCCTGCACCTCCTTTCCCTCCCCTCTTCAAGCTCCAAAACACCTCTAAAACAACCCCAAAACCCAATCTCCATTTCATTAAATGTGTGCACAATCCCTAGATCTACACTTGGTGCTAAAGAAGCAAGGATTTTGGCCACTAGGGACAACTCAAGAAAATTCTTGAGTTGCCAAATGAGGTATTTTCTGGACCTTAAACTTAGTTTATGCATTTCCTTTACCCTCATATTAAGATCGAATCGATATTGTGTGATATTGTGGACTTGTGGATAACCTAGTTAGGGTTGTGATGATTTATGGGTTGTAATATGGAATTGAGGTCAGTAGAGGTTATACCATCACCCTAGTGTATGAATTGGAAATCCAAAACCTGAAGCTTAAACCATAATACGGATTTTAGAAACCGATATCGGGGAATTTATGAAATCTGTGAAGGGTATATTGAATCTGCTATCACCCGAGACACCCTAAATTAAAATTGATTGGACAGTGACACGTGCAGGCACCCAGGAAGCTAACCCCAAGACCCCAGCTCCCACTTCTTCTTCCCGGCCGCCAATTTATCCCCATTGGCCGCAAATTGCGGCCTGGGTCCCACCATTTTGGCTCGTATTGGTTCTGTAGCTCCTACATGTTCATGTTAGACCCTTGGTATATATAGATTTGTGTAAAGTGACCTAGGGTAAAATCTGGGACATATTTCCTAAGTTGATGTTTTAGATTCATGTTTCCGTATTCCGTATTTTTAATTCTGCAATTGTGGATTGTGTTTTGCCTCGACTATTTGGCATTTATACGACGATATAGAGGATGTGTTGATGGTTTTGAAGGCGTGCCATGGGTTTTAACCTATAGGCCTCTTATCGTATCATTTTGGATTTCATGTGCCGTTTTAGCTTTGATTTGGTTTTAATGCGCATATACGATATTTTGATGTGTAGGTACCCCATGAAGACTTCGGGACGACAAGCAAGCGCGTGGCGACGTCCACAAATGAAGACGCTAGGTGAGTAGATTATATCTACTGGGGGAAGTCGGGTGGATGGCGTATAGCACCCCCGCAGTCCGTAGTTGTTATTATATATGATAGTTAGGTGTATTATGGATAGTGTAGGGTTAGAAGTGACTAGTGTAGTTCATAGTCGCGAACCCTAGAATAGAATTACACCTACAAGCACACCCTTGCATATTACTTATACTGGCACTGTGTTGATGATATTGGATGACTTTGGAGATGAGTCAATGAAATTGGGCTTTGTGCCGCGAGATCGGTGATGTGATATGATTCGTATTTGGGATACGAAATGTGATTCTTGCGGGCTTGGGATGTGTGTTTACCCCCGCATGCATACTTTATTGATGGTATCGATTTATACTAGACATAGAATAATACCCCAGATTATATGATATGTTGATAGTGATACCTGAAGTGTGATGAGATAGTGTGATATTGACCCGTACCCAGCTATTGGGATGCCGTACGACGATTTACCGTATGAGCTTTACATTGATGATAGATCCGCACTCATGACTTGAGGATGTCATATGATATACTGTATTGTACGCGATACTATTGAGGCGGAATCACCGACTATTATATCTATATATATATCGACTCAGATGTTAGGCGGTTTCCTTACCTGTAGCTCAGCTTGTTAGTTCAGCTGTATAGTTTAGTGTAGTTGTTAGATTAGATTAGACTCCTACCTATTTCAAAACTAGCGGGTCGTGGGTATTTTAAAAGACAGGTCAAGGGATCTACGGACATTTCAAAAGGCGTATCTTTTCATAAAAACACCGTAGCCCCTATTTTCAAAACCCCATGATTCGTGATATTTCAAAAGGCACCATTTGTAGGACTTATATTAGATTAATGCAGATTAGTTATAGTTGCGTCTAGATTCAGCTCCCACTTTTTTTGTGGTTCGCTTTGCATCGCATTCTTATATTATGTTTCATACTCCATTATTGATATCATGCTGTTAGGAAACCAGCACCATTACCGATGTTGCGTATGTACCACGTACACTTACTTGCCGGCTGACACACATCTTCATCGGTAATTGCCATGTCACGTACACCTTAGAAAATACTATTGCTTGACATAACCTATTAGCTAATAGTTTAGACATTGTAGTTATTACCTGCTACTTCATGCATACTGATATTCATTGTTATGCCGCATTCATGGATTCTCATGCATATATTCACTATTTTACGTGTTACTGAGGTTTTGGATTTGGATTTCCGTGAGATTTTCTGGATTTGGAGGAAAACCGCAAAAACACGGATAAACATTTTCTCTCTTTTAAAATAAAAAGTGCGGTTTTCCCATGATGTATGAGTCGTCCACCATGAGTTTGCTGATGGATTTGGAAACCCGATTCGAGGAGACGGATGAACCGTTTCGGGTACATGGTGGACCCGGTGCGGTACCCCGGGGCAAGATGAATGTGGTGATGACGTTGAGCCTGGCAGGGGAGCACTACCGACCGGTGATTTTACCTGACGCGTCGGATATCCGGAGGATACCGTCGTGGTCTTGAGATTGATGGTAGGGGCCGGTCTGGACTGACGGCGCCCTAGATTTTGTGATTGGGATACAGAGATATCGGGATATTTGGATTACGTTTTGTGCCGATGTTAGGCACTGTTTTATGCTGATTTCATTATGATACCTCATTTTAAAAATACAAAGGAAATCTCACTAAAGTATGAAAACAGTTTCTTTATTTACATGTATTATGTTCTCATGCATTCATACCTCATTCTTATGTTATATTGCTACCTGAGGCACTGACACAGGCACAGGAGATTACACTCGGGTTAGATATTTACCCTAGCCTTGTTATAGGCTGCATGTTTTATATTGAGGATTTTGTACTGATCGTTTTGACCTAGGATTATGTCTTGCGTTCGGTTTCTGCTTGTAGTTATTCTCTATTCACGAGTTGGCAACTCACCCCCGTTGTGCCACAGTTCTTGCAGGTTTTGCCGTACAGGTTCCTTTGCGGCATTTCTGGCACATTGCTTCCTTGCGGGTGAATTGCATTTGGTAGGTGGTTCCTTTTGCATCAAAACCACCATTGTACTTATATTATTCTTTGTATCTAGAATTTCCATCAACCAAATTTGTTTATTGTTTCAGACTCAGACTTTAGTGATGTTTTATTTGGCCTTAGAGTCGCGCTTAGTAGTATTGCGGTTTTCATGCTTACTGTGTTTCTTTTGGATCGATCCTCGCCTTTCGGCGTTGTATATTATATTGCATGTGTGGTTGTGACCGTCAATTGACGAAGAGCTAGCTCCCGCTTGGGGATGCCTTTTATCATTGTATATATGTTATGCTTGTTGTATCCCGTTCGGGGCCAGTATTTACAAAAGAAACTCTGCCGAAATTTTTAGAAAAGACTTTACCTTTTAAAAATGCACCTTCGGCTTAGTTATTTAAAAACCTTGACTTCAAACATATTTTCCTTCACTTCTTTAGACCAGTTTTCTTCACTTACTCTTAAAATGGTTTTAGATTTCTGGGCTTTGGCTTACTTGGATCAGATGGAGTCCTATAGATTTCATATGGTTCGAGGGCCAGTCACGTGCTCTTTCGGGTCGTGACAATGTTGGTATCAGAGCGCTAGGTTGACCTTGGTTCGAGTCTAAGCTTGACTATGTGGAGCCTAGGGCGTTTATATATATACGGAACTTAGGCTTGACCTTACGGAACTTAGACTTAGTCGAGGGGGTATTAGACCCGAACTTTCGTCGTATAGGATGACCTTTGGTTGATGGAATAGGTGACTAAAGTAGAGTGACGTACCGTTGGTATGTTCCGCGGCATACTTACGACACGCCACTCCGCTTAAGAAACCTTAGGATGTACATATTTTCGAGATCAGTGATTCTCTTTATATCCATGATTATACATCCATTTGAGATCCCCGATTCTATTAGTCCATGATCATACCTTCATTGATGCTGTTCCTTCTTATGATCGTGTATCCACTCTGGATCTGTTGTTTCCTTTCTTGCCATTGATCTGCTCTCTTCGATACTCGATTGAGGTTCCTGTCGCCATGTTTGAGCACAGTTTGGGCTGCTGCTAGGGTTACGGTCAGTGCGAGCTCGTCTGGTACGAGGGCTGACCATTGTGTTTTCTGGTGACATGGGAACGTCTCGAGTTAGTATTGATGACTGTGACCTCAAGTGGAGGCGAGTGCTTGGTTTTGCACCGGATGATCGGGCCATTGTTAGAGCTGCCAGTTGAGAGAGGACTGTTGATGTACATCATACCTCAGAGATTATGATGTCGCCTACCGTGCAGACAGAGGGACCAGCTGTTGCTGAGATTGACGGGATGTCGCTTTCGGAGCTTACGAGCTTAGATTGTCGGAGCTTCCAGACAGATATGAGACAGATTATAGCTAGTCTACTCGATTTGAGAGACGAAGGTGATTCGTCCGATTTATGCACCGGAGCGGGCCCAGTTGAGTTGAAGATTTCCAGTGTGGAGAGTCTTACTCAGATCTAGAGCAGACCGATTCAGAGATGACCGCCAATGTGTCGTCTTTCCTGGAGGATTGAGGCGCTGTTCGGCGTGCAGGTGAATGAGCCAGTTGCTGCTGCAAATGACGAGATATCGTCCAGATGGTTGGAGCTGCTGCAGCGTGAGCATATACTTAGAGAGATGATAGCGAGTCGCCAGTCACCTGAGGATGAATGACTAGGACATTTGGTTCGTCCGTTTACCGATGCGAGGTCATCAGATAGATTGATTCCAGCTAGAGACGACTTCACGCAATTCGTTGAGAGTCGATTGAGACGATCGAATGTCAGGAGCTCATTTTCCAAGTTTAAAGTATACGGAAAGACATGCAGGTGATTCTATGGACCCTCTAGAAGAATGAAACCCTAACTCGACTTAATGACCGTGTGAAAGCCTTTGAACCTTAGGGTTTACGGCAGTTCCGCGGCGCCATTAGTGAGGCTTGGGTTTGCCCTTCTACGGCTGGACCACCGACGCTGAGGCATGTACTCGATACTATTAAACTGTACTCAAGATGTTGATCTCTTAGGGGATTATAAGGTTCTGACGAGTCGATCGAATGTTTCGACATCATTCGGATATCATGTGATGGGATGCATTGCTTGGGAGACTCCAGATACGAGTATAGCCGTTGGAGCATAGTCCATGCAGCCACGATGAGACGAGTCCGAATCAGTCGACATTAAAGCAGAGTGAAGAAAAGAGTTCGCAAGAGATTTCGACGAGATGACGTCCCACTCCGCTGACATTAGAGATGTGATACGCACCCAGAGGCGTTGTATATGGATATATCTTCCAGAAAGAAGCGCGATAAGTATGCAGCCATTCCGGAACAAGAATTTGCTTCAGCAAGGGATGATGACTTCTGGGCAATTCGGCAGGGATGAGATTTGAGAGAGACTTCGACATGACCTTTCTGGAATACTATACGAGAAGACCTGACCCAGGAGTGGTCATATTGCGCAAAACCAGCAGGCCAGAGTTAGCATTGTCGACGAGGTAGTTGACCAGATTCGGATAAAGGAACTTACCCAGATGCGTTGCGAATCGATCAAGGACGGACGAGTATTGAGTATTCCTCCGATGGTTGGGAAGTGTTCCCGAGGACCTGTTCGGCCTGATATCTTCTACAGAATGATGAAGCTACAGAGTACGCGATTTCGAGTCCGTGTGAGAGACTTCAGATTGACCGTGGCCGAGAACAGTGCAGTGCGTAGATATGCATGGCGTGACGTCATAGTGGACGACGATAGAGACAGGTGGAACCAGAGGTTCGGGCGAGACGCTGACGAGCTGTCATTGCTTCCCGTCGAGACCAGAGGTCAGATATGCTTACAGAGGCATTGGGATGCAACCAGATTCCGAGAAATATTGTGCTGAGGACACAGATGTCTATCGAGTGAGAAGAGATTATGCAGGAGAGCCAGCCTCTGTACAGTTCGGTATAGGCAAGATCGGAAGAGACCTTGAGCAGGATTCCTTCCAGGACATTGCTGCAATGATGTTTGCACCCAGGATCAGATATGTGACGTGCATTCAGAGAGCCAGAGGCCGATGCCAGTGATGGGCTGCTTCACGAGTGGTCGTGAGGATTGACCGATAGGTGACCAGAGAAGTGCCAGAACGGAATCGTCCCCGTTAGCACACCTGACAGGGCCGATGAGCCGATTGACTGCGAGATAGGTAATCCTCAGAGAAGATAAGGACCCAGAGTTAGAGGGCGCCAGACCGTGAGCAAGAGGCAAGTATATATCTTGCGCTGCTAGCAGTGGATGCACCGACTCCTTCTCGACCTCGAAGGAGGAACTACCGACGACGGTACTATGATTTGTGATTTTGTGATTCGATTATCACGTATCCGTCATTTTGGACTTCGGTATTTTGGGCGTTCTGTTTGCATGATTTAGTTTTGATGACTGAGTTTCATGATATTTGTTTCATGCACCTACTGGATATTTATATTTTGCGCATAGTTATTACATTCGAGGTTTTGATTGTGAATTCACGCCCACCTTATACAGTGATTTGATTTACACTTCCAGCAGAGTTTTCATGCACCTTTAGTGTTTTGATATACGATTTTGGTGCACGCCAGATGCACTAAATCGGGATTCTTCGTGCATGTTACATACACCTGATTTGGTTGCTGTCAGGCACACACGTTGCCTATGACAGATGTTTCGTGCACACCCGTTGCACCTAGATGTTGTTTTGTACACCTGTATGACACATATATGGATTTTGATTCCTTGCGCACCAGACGCATAGGATATTCTCTATGTATTGATGTCTTCGGAGCCCCGACAAATTGGAGTATTACAAAAATTGTTTTAGTATTGGGGGTTTAAATTTAAATTCGGGGACCGAATTTCTTTAAGGGGGGTAGATTGTAACATTTCAAAAAAGATAAAATGTTAATTTTGGGAATTTTTATAATTTAATATTATTTTATTGAATATTTTAATATTTTGGAATTATTAAATACAAATAAATGGGGAAAAATTTTGGAAAATTTTGGAAAATTCTAAAATAGGGTAAATTAGAGAATTATGACATTTTAAAGTTTTTGTGATTAATTTGACACTAATTTAGTGCTAATCGCGATTAATAATCGCTAATCGGTTTTTAGCTTTTTGTGCAACACATGCACATATCACTTTTTCACACTTGTGCATTTTCTTGCCATGCTTTTCATTTGGGTTTACTATTTGAGTGAGAAGGGTTTTAAAAGGAAAAAGAAAAGGAAAAGAATAAAGAAATTGGTAGTTGGTGAGAGAGAGAGAGGTATGGGCTTCATTGACTAAGGACTTAACCATTTCTCCCCTCATTTCCCTCCCTCTTCTCCCTTCTCCTGCTGCTGCTCCTGCACCTCCTTTCCCTCCCCTCTTCAAGCTCCAAAACACCTCTAAAACAACCCCAAAACCCAATCTCCATTTCATTAAATGTGTGCACAATCCCTAGATCTACACTTGGTGCTAAAGAAGCAAGGATTTTGGCCACTAGGGGCAACTCAAGAATATTCTTGAGTTGCCAAATGAGGTATTTTCTGGACCTTAAACTTAATTTATGCATTTCCTTTACCCTCATATTAAGATCGAATCGATATTGTGTGATATTGTGGACTTGTGGATAACCTAGTTAGGGTTGTGATGATTTATGGGTTGTAATATGGAATTGAGGTCAGTAGAGGTTATACCATCACCCTAGTGTATGAATTGGAAATCCAAAACCTGAAGCTTAAACCATAATACGGATTTTAGAAACCGATATCGGGGAATTTATGAAATCTGTGAAGGGTATATTGAATCTGCTATCATCCGAGACACCCTAAATTAAAATTGATTGGACAGTGACACGTGCAGGCACCCAGGAAGCTAACCCCAAGACCCCAGCTCCCACTTCTTCTTCCCGGCCGCCAATTTATCCCCATTGGCCGCAAATTGCGGCCTGGGTCCCACCATTTTGGCTCGTATTGGTTCTGTAGCTCCTACATGTTCAAGTTAGACCCCTGGTATATATAGATTTGTATAAAGTGACCTAGGGTAAAATCTGGGACATATTTCCTAAGTTGATGTTTTAGATTCATGTTTCCGTATTCCGTATTTTTAATTCTGCAATTGTGGATTGTGTTTTGCCTCGACTATTTGGCGTTTATACGACGATATAGAGGATGTGTTGATGGTTTTGAAGGCGTGCCATGGGTTTTAACCTATAGGCCTCTTATCGTATCATTTTGGATTTCATGTGCCGTTTTAGCTTTGATTTGGTTTTAATGCGCATATACGATATTTTGATGTGTAGGTACCCCATGAAGACTTCGGGACGACAAGCAAGCGCGTGGCGACGTCCACAAATGAAGACGCTAGGTGAGTAGATTATATCTACTGGGGGAAGTTGGGTGGATGGCGTATAGCACCCCCGCAGTCCGTAGTTGTTATTATATATGATAGTTAGGTGTATTATGGATAGTGTAGGGTTAGAAGTTACTAGTGTAGTTCATAGTCGTGAACCCTAGAATAGAATTACACCTACACGCACACCCTTGCATATTACTTATACTGGCACTGTGTTGATGATATTGGATGACTTTGTAGATGAGTCAATGAAATTGGGCTTTGTGCCGCGAGATCGGTGATGTGATATGATTCGTATTTGGGATACGAAATGTGATTCTTGCGGGCTTGGGATGTGTGTTTACCCCCGCATGCATACTTTATTGATGGTATCGATTTATACTAGACATAGAATAATACCCCAGATTATATGATATGTTGATAGTGATACCTGAAGTGTGATGAGATAGTGTGATATTGACCCGTACCCAGCTATTGGGATGCCGTACGACGATTTACCGTATGAGCTTTACATTGATGATAGATCCGCACTCATGACTTGAGGATGTCATATGATATACTGTATCGTACGCGATACTATTGAGGCGGAATCACCGACTATTATATCTATATATATATCGACTCAGATGTTAGGCGGTTTCCTTACCTGTAGCTCAGCTTGTTAGTTCAGCTGTATAGTTTAGTGTAGTTGTTAGATTAGATTAGACTCCTACCTATTTCAAAACTAGCGGGTCGTGGGTATTTTAAAAGACAGGTCAAGGGATCTACGGACATTTCAAAAGGCGTATCTTTTCATAAAAACACCGTAGCCCCTATTTTCAAAACCCCATGATTCGTGATATTTCAAAAGGCACCATTTGTAGGACTTATATTAGATTAATGCAGATTAGTTATAGTTGCGTTTAGATTCAGCTCCCACTTTTTTTGTGGTTCGCTTTGCATCGCATTCTTATATTATGTTTCATACTCCATTATTGATATCATGCTGTTAGGACACCAGCACCATTACCGATGTTGCGTATGTACCACGTACACTTACTTGCCGGCTGACACACATCTTCATCGGTAATTGCCATGTTACGTACACCTTAGAAAATACTATTGCTTGACATAACCTATTAGCTAATAGTTTAGACATTGTAGTTATTACCTGCTACTTCATGCATACTGATATTCATTGTTATGCCGCATTCATGGATTCTCATGCATATATTCACTATTTTACGTGTTACTGAGGTTTTGGATTTGGATTTCCGTGAGATTTTCTGGATTTGGAGGAAAACCGCAAAAACACAGATAAACATTTTCTCTCTTTTAAAATAAAAAGTGCGGTTTTCCCATGATGTATGAGTCGTCCACCATGAGTTTGCTGATGGATTTGGAAACCCGATTCGAGGAGACGGATGAACCGTTTCGGGTACATGGTGGACCCGGTGCGGTACCCCGGGGCAAGATGAATGTGGTGATGACGTTGAGCCTGGCAGGGGAGCACTACCGACCGGTGATTTTACCTGACGCGTCGGATATCCGGAGGATACCGTCGTGGTCTTGAGATTGATGGTAGGGGCCGGTCTGGACTGACGGCGCCCTAGATTTTATGATTGGGATACAGAGATATCGGGATATTTGGATTACGTTTTGTGCCGATGTTAGGCACTGTTTTATGCTGATTTCATTATGATACCTCATTTTAAAAATACAAAGGAAATCTCACTAAAGTATGAAAACAGTTTCTTCATTTACATGTATTATGTTCTCATGCATTCATACCTCATTCTTATGTTATATTGCTACCTGAGGCACTGACACAGGCACAGGAGATTACACTCGGGTTAGATATTTACCCTAGCCTTGTTATAGGCTGCATGTTTTATATTGAGGATTTTGTACTGATCGTTTTGACCTAGGATTATGTCTTGCGTTCGGTTTCTGCTTGTAGTTATTCTCTATTCACGAGTTGGCAACTCACCCCCGTTGTGCCACAGTTCTTGCAGGTTTTGCCGTACAGGTTCCTTTGCGGCATTTCTGGCACATTGCTTCCTTGCGGGTGAATTGCATTTGGTAGGTGGTTCCTTTTGCATCAAAACCACCATTGTACTTATATTATTCTTTGTATCTAGAATTTCCATCAACCAAATTTATTTATTGTTTCAGACTCAGACTTTAGTGATGTTTTATTTGGCCTTAGAGTCGCGCTTAGTAGTATTGCGGTTTTCATGCTTACTGTGTTTCTTTTGGATCGATCCTCGCCTTTCGGCGTTGTATATTATATTGCATGTGTGGTTGTGACCGTCAATTGATGAAGAGCTAGCTCCCACTTGGGGATTCCTTTTATCATTGTATATATGTTATGCTTGTTGTATCCCGTTCGGGGCCAGTATTTACAAAAGAAACTCTGCCGAAATTTTTAGAAAAGACTTTACCTTTTAAAAATGCACCTTCGGCTTAGTTATTTAAAAACCTCGACTTCAAACATATTTTCCTTCACTTCTTTAGACCAGTTTTCTTCACTTACTCTTAAAATGGTTTTAGATTTCTGGGCTTTGGCTTACTTGGATCAGATGGAGTCCTATAGATTTCATATGGTTCGAGGGCCAGTCACGTGCTTTTTCGGGTCGTGAAAAAGTTGGTATCAGAGCGCTAGGTTGACCTTGGTTCGAGTCTAAGTTTGACTATGTGGAGCCTAGGGCGTTTATATATATACGGAACTTAGGCTTGACCTTACGGAACTTAGACTTAGTCGAGGGGGTATTAGACCGGAACTTTCGTCGTATAGGATGACCCTTGGTTGATGGAATAGGTGACTAAAGTAGAGTGACGTACCGTTGGTATGTTCCGCGGCATACTTACGACACGCCACTCCGCTTAAGAAACCTTAGGATGTACATATTTTCGAGATCAGTGATTCTCTTTATATCCATGATTATACATCCATTTGAGATCCCCGATTCTATTAGTCCATGATCATACCTTCATTGATGCTGTACCTTCTTATGATCGTGTATCCACTCTGGATCTGTTGTTTCCTTTCTTGCCATTGATCTGCTCTCTTCGATACTCGATTGAGGTTCCTGTCGCCATGTTTGAGCGCAGTTTGGGCTGCTGCTAGGGTTACGGTCAGTGCGAGCTTGTTCATACCAGAATATTGCATTTTATACCGCCCATTCTTACGCTCGTGTGTTTATAGGTAGGTGCTTTTGATCGGTGTTTGCTACATATTTGCAGAATACAGGTTCTCGGCTTTGAACAGTGAATATCATAGAAAAGCATGACAAAATCCGGGTTCCTGCCAACCACTGAGAAAACACGGTCTCCGCTCTTCATCCGTATGTTGCCAGATATCAGTTCAAGAGACAAAATGTCAAATCAATGTCGCTTTCATGCACAAGGCTCAATGGCAGCACAAGATCCAAGAGATCTACGCGGAGCTCGAGGCAATCATGACATAAACATCCACAAAAAGTCCACCTTTCCTCAACAGAAATTCTGGAAGAAATGTGAATGTATTTTCAGAAAATACATATACCAGACAAGAGGGGACAGAAGACCAGGGAAGTACACAGAGGCCGACACCCCAACTCACCCATAGGGCCGCGGATCCGCGGCCAATAGGGGGGTTAGGCCGCGGATCCGCGGCCGTACTGGCGCCGCAGACAGTGACTTTTCAGGGGTATTCTGGTCTTTTTGTTTAGGTTCTGGTGGTTGCCCTAGATTTCCATTCTCCAGCCTATAAATACTCCAGAATTGAGCTAAGCCAAGGGTCCAATTTTGTGTCCACTCTTTTGTAGTTTTTTGTATAGTTCTTCTTCTTCTTCTTCTTCATTCTTTCTCCATGAAAATTGTAGTGAGAGCTTTTTGAGTGGATATTAATGAAGATGAGGGCTTTGTATCATTCTCTTTTGTTTCTTCTTCCCCTTGAGATTCTTGCTTTCTCTTGATCATTCAACCTCTTCATTGAGCTTGAATGGTTAAGAGTTAGTTATTGATCTCAAGGGTCGTATTTTCTCACGGGCCTAGTTCTTCACTTCACATGCGTTCTCTACCCTTCTCTTGATCTTGCAACCTCTTAATTGAGCTTGCAAGTTTAAGGGTTGGCTATTGATCACATGCTTGTCTTGAGTTCTATGTTCTTGTAATTACTTTCTTGTTCTTTTTATCGCTTTTTCTTACTCGCTTATTATTATCTTGCTTTACTTTCATGCACTTAAATTCCTTGCACTTTAATTACTTGTAATCTTTTCTTTTCTTTGTTCTTTTCTTTTTATTCTCTCTTTTTGGTTCTTTCTTGTGAATGAATGTAATTATCTTTGTTAAGAAGAAATACGGTATTATAAGTTAACGTTTCTTTGCCCATTTCCTTTTCCCGTATTTTCCATTGAACTCCGCCCAAACGATACGCAAGCGCTCCGTTAGGCACCGTACCCTAACAAGGTAACGGTGATTCCTAACCGCGACCGGTTGCGTTCGGTTTGGCCGGAGGCGAAAGCAAAAGACAAGAACGGAAGGACAAGGGTAAATAAGCCGTATTCCACGAATACCGCGCTTAAATCCCCTAATCCACGTTGTTGCCGATTGCTCTAGCTTCAATTGGTCAAGATTCGGCTCAAAGGTTTTGAGTACGGATTTCTTTAGCTTATAATCTCGTATCTTTTCTTAACAACTTTATACTTGCAAATAAACACATAGGTTAGATCAGACAAACATACAGATTCTTTATTGACTCGTCTAGGACAAGGAAGGACATACAACCATCTCCCTGTGGATCGACCCGTGCTCAACCGGCTAGCTGCATAGCGACACCGTCTT
The DNA here is from genome assembly GCA_030015575.1 of Agapanthus africanus. NCBI lineage: Eukaryota > Viridiplantae > Streptophyta > Magnoliopsida > Asparagales > Amaryllidaceae > Agapanthus > Agapanthus africanus. The sequence continues at coordinate 377,012,902 of JASDDO010000031.1, read as the reverse complement.
GATTGCGGTTAACTTTAATTCTTCCAATCAAATGGCGCCGTTGCCGGGGAGACGGTAGCGTATTTTCTTTCTTGTTATTCGGGTTAATATTCTTTTTGTATATATTTTAAAAAATATATATATATATATAAATCTTTTTGTTTTTTCTTGATAATTTTTGTGGGCAAGTGTGCAGATTTTTGCGTATTTGCAAACTGCGATTGTGGGGAGCAAAGTGTGCATTCAAGGCAAAGGTGATTACGAAGTACAGTGCCAAAGATCCGGGTAGTTTGACCCGCGCAAGCGAACCTTTCAAGCTTACCGGATTTGATTCAACGGGGGTTTCCTAACCCAAAACTTAACGGTACGTATTTTACTAACACCTTCTTCTCAAATCCGACGCATCCAATATACTATTCTTTGCAGGATTCTTTGCAAGTTCGCTAGCAAACGCTAAAAATTGACTAACCCGTATTTGTTACAGTGCCGCGCTTAAACTAAAAAACGATTGTTTGATTCTTTATAGAATTTTTATTGAATTGCGCATTGCATACATTAATATGGACTTAAGGGCAAGCGAACCCCACAATATACGGTAAAGGATTTCATCACCTTTTCCGTGGCCCACAAATCACGAACTTGAGCATAACGTTTACCCGCACAAATTTTAAAAGAAACTAGACTTTAAGCCTTAAGGACTTCGCGCTCACTAGGAGAAGTTAACTGTATTTAGAACCTTGCTTAACGGTATATTGTTTACGGGGTGTCTAGGAAAGTGTTAACGGCGAAACCGCCAAAAGAGAAAGGGTTATTTAATTAAGGAACTTCGCGAAAGCGTTGGAAAACCTCCCCTTATCTCTGCACTTACCTGGCCTCGTGATCAGTGTATCTTGAGCCTGTTTCTCGACACAGTTTTACTTCGACAATTAAGTTCTGGAGCAGGTCTAGTTGACCTAGGTGAACCCTAGAACGATTAGGTGTGTGGTATTTTTGTGTCGTGATTGTTTTTTTCCATATTCTTTTTGTGTATACTTCATTCTTTTGTTAATATATAAACTAAAAAAAAAATCACATTCTTTTTCCCCTCCTTTTCTCTATCTTTCTTTCTCTCTCTTCATATCATGGGTGCCCCACCGCGAAAAACTCTTGCCGAACTTTGGTACCCACAACCAGACATAACTTCCTACGGTTCTTGTTTTGGTCGAACTTCGAACGACCCCTCCATGCCCAAAATTTCTTTGAAAGATCGGATAGACGCGTCTAGGACGAACAACTGGACCCCGCAATCCACTTCGTATCAACCGTTTCAAACATTCACCCCTTCTTGCGTTGATACCCCTCTTGAAAGTCCAGTTGTAGCCACAAGACCTATGTCCATCGCTGAACGTATTGAACAATCCCGTAGCCGATCTTTCACTCCTTTCACCACTTCAAGTTCTTGTGATCAACAATTCCATTCACCTTCCTATCCAAATGTTGATCCCACTCCTGTCCAGCCATTCAATTCCTACCAATCCTACCCTACTTTTGCACCTTTCCTAGACATTACTTCAGAACCGCCATTTGGGAGTTTTCAGTATCCAAACAACTTTGAATCTTTTACTGAAACCCCTTCACAACCTATGTCTAGTCTGGAACAGTCGTTGGAAGATTTTAGGGTAGCGTCAAGCCAACAGATGATGGATTTGAATGCGTCCATGGCCGCCCTCATGCAACCTAGTGACCCGGTAGCTAGTTTTCAACTAGCTCCAACTTTTTCAATGGATGATGAGGCGGCAGGACAGGCTGTGAATTTGAGTGGAGAGAGTGAGATGTACCCCCTTCCAAATCAAACCTACCCGTCCCAAATTGAATCCCATAACTCCTGTGTTGAAAGTCTATCAAGTGTCCCAAATGAATTATCAGTTGAAGATAGAATGTTTAATGAGTTGTGCGACTTTGTAGTGTTTGATTTGCCCGATTGTGAAGGGTCCCTTCCAAGTGAAACCATACCTAATCCTTTTGACCTCTACACCTCCATCTTAGAACCAGAATCGATTAATATCCATGCTTTTGATGAGGTGTCAGAGAATTTTGATTTTCACTTAATTAAGGATATTGACGCTGGGGATATTTTGGATGATGAACCCGTTGATTTGGCTGAGTTTGTCTCTTCAAATCATCATCCCGAGTCATTAAATGTTTTTTCCGAACCCCATATGCGTCTGGATTTTGAAGAGAAGTGCATGGATGTGCTAAATTTTGAGGAGAATATTGAGGATAGTTTTGAGGATGAACCAGTTTTAATTGATGAGTCGGATTTTCCCATTCATCCTGTCCCTGTCATTGACTGTGTACACCCTCCTGAACCTTTAACCGATACCCTTCCTCAACCACTTCCCTCCACCCTTTCCATCGTTCCGACCTTGCAAGAACCCGTATCATTTTCACTTCGTATGTCTGGTTTACCAAGTTCGGCGTACCCATGGTTGCTCTCGAATCTTGAGGGATTTGACCCCATTTCTCGACGGGTAAATATATTAGCACAATCACTTTTCACACATCGGTCATCACAAATTGTGCTAATCTATTTACTCCATTTGCACCCTCAAGTTCGTATTCCACTTCTTTTTCCCTTCCGCCATTCTTCTTCCTCTCGTATACCGAGACCGTATCCCGCTTCTCTCCGCATACGGTCTCGCATATTCTCCATTTCTTTCCTCTTCACCTTCTTTCACCAGCCACTGCTTTATCATGATAAGATCTTTAAATGGTTGGTGTTAACTTTTGGCCTGTGTAAGGCCTTGTATAGCTTGATACTGTTCTTTCCCCCCTAATCCTGAACTTCAACGCTTAACAGTGGAAACACCGTTTTACTTAAGTTTGGGGGGGGGGGGCACCTTTTTTGTATATATTTTTTGTTTTCCTTTTTGTATATAATTTGTTTTTAGGGGGAGCGCCGACAATTTTGACCCTCTTGGTATAGCCTGACAGTGAGGGCACTGTCAAGTTTAAGTTTGGGGGTGTGCTCGGTAAGCTTTCTTCCTTCGCATTCATTTGTATATTTTGCATTTGCATACCTTATTAAAAAACCCACAAAAATAAAAAATTTTCCAAAAATATAAAAACTTTGTCGTCAAGTTAGCTAATAGGGTAACTTAGATCTTTATTCCGAAAGATTAGTTGATATGATAGAAATAACTAAATTCTAGGCTTAGGAATTGAAAACCCTAAAAATAACCCTCATTCTATTTAAACTTGGTAAGTATACGTCCTTACAGTTTTTTTTTTGAGAAATAGGTAATCTTGAGTTCAGTTCTTTAGTTAAGTCAAGATGAAGGGAAAGTATTGATGCTTTACTGAAGGATAAGTCTGAAAAATAGTTTCTTTTCTTGAGTTCAAATTTAGAAAGTATATACCATACAAACTGCACATACACGCACCTTGAAACTTGGGATAGTAGAGGATACCTAGAAATACTCTTGCCTGAAAGCCTAGTATGAAAGAAAAAACGGTATTTAAAGCTAAACACCAAAAGAGCATATTGAAAAATATATCCGGCCTTGAAAAAAAAAAGAAAAAAAAAGAAAAAAAGAAAAATAGAATAAAATCAAGACCTGGAGACTGCTATTTACGCTTTAAAGTTCACACATTCAGTAATCGGCCGTTAGTGCCTCAAGAAGCATTAATAGTCGCATGAAAGGTGTGTGAGCAAATCCGTCCATCCTTAATGAAAAGAAGTAGTATTAGGTATTAGGGCAAGGATATTATAGCTTGAATTGAATTCTTGAGTGTAGGGGTGCAAATTTACACACACGTAGGGGTATACAATCGATGTTTGGACAAGAGATAGAAATGAAGAATAAGACCTGTGTTTTCTGTAAAGTTGATAAAAATCCCTGATTTGAGGCCACGCTTTAGAAGGAAAACTCAGGAGAACCGACATCTTTCTAAACTTTTTTGGAACGTATATAATCTAAGGGTAAATAGATAGGAGGTGTGAAAAATAAGGGTTGGATATTTCTAACTTAGGATGATAGAGTTTCTAATGTAAATATTAAACTGTAGGAGTAGAATCATTGTTAACCTATGACACTAGCTTGACGGGATTTTGTGGGTAGTATCCGCTGAAAACCCTCAGGAGACAACACTCCTCCTACCAGGGACACCTAGAGGTTTAACGGCTTGTTGCACGCGCTCAGTGCAATCGCGTTCCCTGCGAAAATGCGGTTAGGACTTTTTTTTTGTGAATAATTGGTTTTGCTCGGGACGAGCAAAGGTTAAGTTTGGGAGTATTTGTTCATACCAGAATATTGCATTTTATACCGCCCATTCTTACGCTCGTGTGTTTATAGGTAGGTGCTTTTGATCGGTGTTTGCTACATATTTGCAGAATACAGGTTCTCGGCTTTGAACAGTGAATATCATAGAAAAGCATGACAAAATCCGGGTTCCTGCCAACCACTGAGAAAACACGGTCTCCGCTCTTCATCCGTATGTTGCCAGATATCAGTTCAAGAGACAAAATGTCAAATCAATGTCGCTTTCATGCACAAGGCTCAATGGCAGCACAAGATCTAAGAGATCTACGCGGAGCTCGAGGCAATCATGACATAAACATCCACAAAAAGTCCACCTTTCCTCAACAGAAATTCTGGAAGAAATGTGAATGTATTTTCAGAAAATACATATACCAGACAAGAGGGGACAGAAGACCAGGGAAGTACACAGAGGCCGACACCCCAACTCACCCATAGGGCCGCGGATCCGCGGCCAATAGGGGGGTTAGGCCGCGGATCCGCGGCCGTACTGGCGCCGCAGACAGTGACTTTTCAGGGGTATTCTGGTCTTTTTGTTTAGGTTCTGGTGGTTGCCCTAGATTTCCATTCTCCAGCCTATAAATACTCCAGAATTGAGCTAAGCCAAGGGTCCAATTTTGTGTCCACTCTTTTGTAGTTTTTTGTATAGTTCTTCTTCTTCTTCTTCATTCTTTCTCCATGAAAATTATAGTGAGAGCTTTTTGAGTGGATATTAATGAAGATGAGGGTTTTGTATCATTCTCTTTTGTTTCTTCTTCCCCTTGAGATTCTTGCTTTCTCTTGATCATTCAACCTCTTCATTGAGCTTGAATGGTTAAGAGTTAGTTATTGATCTCAAGGGTCGTATTTTCTCACGGGCCTAGTTCTTCACTTCACATGCGTTCTCTACCCTTCTCTTGATCTTGCAACCTCTTAATTGAGCTTGCAAGTTTAAGGGTTGGCTATTGATCACATGCTTGTCTTGAGTTCTATGTTCTTGTAATTACTTTCTTGTTCTTTTTATCGCTTTTTCTTACTCGCTTATTATTATCTTGCTTTACTTTCATGCACTTAAATTCCTTGCACTTTAATTACTTGTAATCTTTTCTTTTCTTTGTTCTTTTCTTTTTGTTCTCTCTTTTTGGTTCTTTCTTGTGAATGAATGTAATTATCTTTGTTAAGAAGAAATACGGTATTATAAGTTAACGTTTCTTTGCCCATTTCCTTTTCCCGTATTTTCCATTGAACTCCGCCCAAACGATACGCAAGCGCTCCGTTAGGCACCGTACCCTGACAAGGTAACGGTGATTCCTAACCGCGACCGGTTGCGTTCGGTTTGGCCGGAGGCGAAAGCAAAAGACAAGAACGGAAGGACAAGGGTAAATAAGCCGTATTCCACGAATACCGCGCTTAAATCCCCTAATCCACGTTGTTGCCGATTGCTCTAGCTTCAATTGGTCAAGATTCGGCTCAAAGGTTTTGAGTACGGATTTCTTTAGCTTATAATCTCGTATCTTTTCTTAACAACTTTATACTTGCAAATAAACACATAGGTTAGATCAGACAAACATACAGATTCTTTATTGACTCGTCTAGGACAAGGAAGGACATACAACCATCTCCCTGTGGATCGACCCGTGCTCAACCGGCTAGCTGCATAGCGACACCGTCTTGATTGCGGTTAACTTTAATTCTTCCAATCAGAGCTCGTCTGGTACGAGGGCTGACCATTGTGTTTTCTGGTGACATGGGAACGTCTCGAGTTAGTATTGATGACTGTGACCTCAAGTGGAGGCGAGTGCTTGGTTTTGCACCGGATGATCGGGCCATTGTTAGAGCTGCCAATTGAGAGAGGACTGTTGATGTACATCATACCTCAGAGATTATGATGTCGCCTACCGTGCAGACAGAGGGACCAGCTGTTGCTGAGATTGACGGGATGTCGCTTTCGGAGCTTACGAGCTTAGATTGTCGGAGCTTCCAGACAGATATGAGACAGATTATAGCTAGTCTACTCGATTTGAGAGACGAAGGTGATTCGTCCGATTTATGCACCGGAGCGGGCCCAGTTGAGTTGAAGATTTCCAGTGTGGAGAGTCTTACTCAGATCTAGAGCAGACCGATTCAGAGATGACCGCCAATGTGTCGTCTTTCCTGGAGGATTGAGGCGCTGTTCGGCGTGCAGGTGAATGAGCCAGTTGCTGCTGCAAATGACGAGATATCGCCCAGATGGTTGGAGCTGCTGCAGCGTGAGCATATACTTAGAGAGATGATAGCGAGTCGCCAGTCACCTGAGGATGAATGACTAGGACATTTGGTTCGTCCGTTTACCGATGCGAGGTCATCAGATAGATTGATTCCAGCTAGAGACGACTTCACGCAGATTCGTTGAGAGTCGATTGAGACGATCGAATGTCAGGAGCTCATTTTCCAAGTTTAAAGTATACGGAAAGACATGCAGGTGATTCTATGGACCCTCTAGAAGAATGAAACCCTAACTCGACTTAATGACCGTGTGAAAGCCTTTGAACCTTAGGGTTTACGGCAGTTCCGCGGCGCCATTAGTGAGGCTTGGGTTTGCCCTTCTACGGCTGGACCACCGACGCTGAGGAATGTACTCGATACTATTAAACTGTACTCAAGATGTTGATCTCTTGGGGGATTATAAGGTTCTGACGAGTCGATCGAATGTTTCGACATCATTCGGATATCATGTGATGGGATGCATTGCTTGGGAGACTCCAGATACGAGTATAGCCGTTGGAGCATAGTCCATGCAGCCACGATGAGACGAGTCCGAATCAGTCGACATTGAAGCAGAGTGAAGAAAAGAGTTCGCAAGAGATTTCGACGAGATGACGTCCCACTCCGCTGACATTAGAGATGTGATACGCACCCAGAGGCGTTGTATATGGATATATCTTCCAGAAAGAAGCGCGATAAGTATGCAGCCATTCCGGAACAAGAATTTGCTTCAGCAAGGGATGATGACTTCTGGGCAATTCGGCAGGGATGAGATTTGAGAGAGACTTCGACATGACCTTTCTGGAATACTATACGAGAAGACCTGACCCAGGAGTGGTCATATTGCACACAACCAGTAGGCCAGAGTTAGCATTGTCGACGAGGTAGTTGACCAGATTCGGATAAAGGAACTTACCCAGATGCGTTGCGAATCGATCAAGGACGGACGAGTATTGAGTATTCCTCCGATGGTTGGGACGTGTTCCCGAGGACCTGTTCGGCCTGACATCTTCTACAGAATGATGAAGCTACAGAGTACGCGATTTCGAGTCCGTGTGAGAGACTTCAGATTGACCGTGGCCGAGAACAGTGCAGTGCGTAAATATGCATGGCGTGACGTCATAGTGGACGACGATAGAGACAGGTGGAACCAGAGGTTCGGGCGAGACGCTGACGAGCTGTCATTGCTTCCCGTCGAGACCAGAGGTCAGATATGCTTACAGAGGCATTGGGATGCAACCAGATTCCGAGAAATATTGTGCTGAGGACACAGATGTCTATCGAGTGAGAAGAGATTATGCAGGAGAGCCAGCCTCTGTACAGTTCGGCATAGGCAAGATCGGAAGAGACCTTGAGCAGGATTCCTTCCAGGACATTGCTGCAATGATGTTTGCAACCAGGATCAGATATGTGACGTGCATTCAGAGAGCTAGAGGCCGACGCCAGTGATGGGCTGCTTCACGAGTGGTCGTGAGGATTGACCGATAGGTGACCAGAGAAGTGCCAGAACGGAATCGTCCCCGTTAGCACACCTGACAAGGCCGATGAGTCGATTGACTGCGAGATAGGTAATCCTCAGAGAAGATAAGGACCCAGAGTCAGAGGGTGCCAGACCGTGAGAAAGAGGCAAGTAGATATCTTGCGCTGCTAGCAGTGGATGCACCGACTCCTTCTCGACCTCGAAGGAGGAACTACCGACGACGGTACTATGATTTGTGATTTTGTGATTCGATTATCACGTATCCGTCATTTTGGACTTCGGTATTTTGGGCGTTCTGTTTGCATGATTTAGTTTTGATGACTGAGTTTCATGATATTTGTTTCATGCACCCACTGGATATTTATATTTTGCGCATAGTTATTACATTCGAGGTTTTGATTGTGAATTCACGCCCACCTTATACAGTGATTTGATTTACACTTCCAGCAGAGTTTTCATGCACCTTTAGTGTTTTGATATACGATTTTGGTGCACGCCAGATGCACTAAATCGGGATTCTTCGTGCATGTTACATGCACCTGATTTGGTTGCTGTCAGGCATACACGTTGCCTATGACAGATGTTTCGTGCACACCCGTTGCACCTAGATGTTGTTTTGTACACCTGTATGACACATATATGGATTTTGATTCCTTGCGCACCAGACGCATAGGATATTCTCTATGTATTGATGTCTTCGGAGCCCTGACAAATTGGAGTATTACAAAAATTGTTTTAGTATTGGGGGTTTAAATTTAAATTCGGGGACCGAATTTCTTTAAGGGGGGGTAGATTGTAGCATTTCAAAAAAGATAAAATGTTAATTTTGGGAATTTTTATAATTTAATATTATTTTATTGAATATTTTAATATTTTGGAATTATTAAATACAAATAAATGGGGAAAAATTTTGGAAAATTTTGGAAAATTCTAAAATAGGGTAAATTAGAGAATTATGACATTTTAAAGTTTTTGTGATTAATTTGACACTAATTTAGTGCTAATCGCGATTAAAAATCGCTAATTGGTTTTTAGCTTTTTGTGCAACACATGCACATATCACTTTTTCACACTTGTGCATTTTCTTGCCATGCTTTTCATTTGGGTTTACTATTTGAGTGAGAAGGGTTTTAAAAGGAAAAAGAAAAGGAAAAGAATAAAGAAATGGGTAGTTGGTGAGAGAGAGAGAGGTATGGGCTTCATTGACTAAGGACTTAACCATTTCTCCCCTCATTTCCCTACCTCTTCTCCCTTCTCCTGCTGCTGCTCCTGCACCTCCTTTCCCTCCCCTCTTCAAGCTCCAAAACACCTCTAAAACAACCCCAAAACCCAATCTCCATTTCATTAAATGTGTGCACAATCCCTAGATCTACACTTGGTGCTAAAGAAGCAAGGATTTTGGCCACTAGGGGCAACTCAAGAAAATTCTTGAGTTGCCAAATGAGGTATTTTCTGGACCTTAAACTTAGTTTATGCATTTCCTTTACCCTCATATTAAGATCGAATCGATATTGTGTGATATTGTGGACTTGTGGATAACCTAGTTAGGGTTGTGATAATTTATGGGTTGTAATATGGAATTGAGGTCAGTAGAGGTTATACCATCACCCTAGTGTATGAATTGGAAATCCAAAACCTGAAGCTTAAACCATAATACGGATTTTAGAAACCGATATCGGGGAATTTATGAAATCTGTGAAGGGTATATTGAATCTGCTATCACCCGAGACACCCTAAATTAAAATTGATTGGACAGTGACACGTGCAGGCACCCAGGAAGCTAACCCCAAGACCCCAGCTCCCACTTCTTCTTCCCGGCCGCCAATTTATCCCCATTGGCCGCAAATTGCGGCCTGGGTCCCACCATTTTGGCTCGTATTGGTTCTGTAGCTCCTACATGTTCATGTTAGACCCCTGGTATATATAGATTTGTATAAAGTGACCTAGGGTAAAATCTGGGACATATTTCCTAAGTTGATGTTTTAGATTCATGTTTCCGTATTCCGTATTTTTAATTCTGCAATTGTGGATTGTGTTTTGCCTCGACTATTTGGCGTTTATACGACGATATAGAGGATGTGTTGATGGTTTTGAAGGCGTGCCATGGGTTTTAACCTATAGGCCTCTTATCGTATCATTTTGGATTTCATGTGCCGTTTTAGCTTTGATTTGGTTTTAATGCGCATATACGATATTTTGATGTGTAGGTACCCCATGAAGACTTCGGGACGACAAGCAAGCGCGTGGCGACGTCCACAAATGAAGACGCTAGGTGAGTAGATTATATCTACTGGGGGAAGTCGGGTGGATGGCGTATAGCACCCCCGCAGTCCGTAGTTGTTATTATATATGATAGTTAGGTGTATTATGGATAGTGTAGGGTTAGAAGTGACTAGTGTAGTTCATAGTCGCGAACCCTAGAATAGAATTACACCTACACGCACACCCTTGCATATTACTTATACTGGAACTGTGTTGATGATATTGGATGACTTTGGAGATGAGTCAATGAAATTGGGCTTTGTGCCGCGAGATCGGTGATGTGATATGATTCGTATTTGGGATACGGAATGTGATTCTTGCGGGCTTGGGATGTGTGTTTACCCCCGCATGCATACTTTATTGATGGTATCGATTTATACTAGACATAGAATAATACCCCAAATTATATGATATGTTGATAGTGATACCTGAAGTGTGATGAGATAGTGTGATATTGACCCGTACCCAGCTATTGGGATGCCGTACGACGATTTACCGTATGAGCTTTACATTGATGATAGATCCGCACTCATGACTTGAGGATGTCATATGATATACTGTATCGTACGCGATACTATTGAGGCGGAATCACCGACTATTATATCTATATATATATCGACTCAGATGTTAGGCGGTTTCCTTACCTGTAGCTCAGCTTGTTAGTTCAGCTGTATAGTTTAGTGTAGTTGTTAGATTAGATTAGACTCCTACCTATTTCAAAACTAGCGGGTCGTGGGTATTTTAAAAGACAGGTCAAGGGATCTACGGACATTTCAAAAGGCGTATCTTTTCATAAAAACACCGTAGCCCCTATTTTCAAAACCCCATGATTCGTGATATTTCAAAAGGCACCATTTGTAGGACTTATATTAGATTAATGCAGATTAGTTATAGTTGCGTCTAGATTCAGCTCCCACTTTTTTTGTGGTTCGCTTTGCATCGCATTCTTATATTATGTTTCATACTCCATTATTGATATCATGCTGTTAGGACACCAGCACCATTACCGATGTTGCGTATGTACCACGTACACTTACTTGCCGGCTCACACACATCTTCATCGGTAATTGCCATGTCACGTACACCTTAGAAAATACTATTGCTTGACATAACCTATTAGCTAATAGTTTAGACATTGTAGTTATTACCTGCTACTTCATGCATACTGATATTCATTGTTATGCCGCATTCATGGATTCTCATGCATATATTCACTATTTTACGTGTTACTGAGGTTTTGGATTTGGATTTCCGTGAGATTTTCTGGATTTGGAGGAAAACCGCAAAAACACAGATAAACATTTTCTCTCTTTTAAAATAAAAAGTGCGGTTTTCCCATGATGTATGAGTCGTCCACCATGAGTTTGCTGATGGATTTGGAAACCCGATTCGAGGAGACGGATGAACCGTTTCGGGTACATGGTGGACCCGGTGCGGTACCCCGGGGCAAGATGAATGTGGTGATGACGTTGAGCCTGGCAGGGGAGCACTACCGACCGGTGATTTTACCTGACGCGTCGGATATCCGGAGGATACCGTCGTGGTCTTGAGATTGATGGTAGGGGCCGGTCTGGACTGACGGCGCCCTAGATTTTGTGATTGGGATACAGAGATATCGGGATATTTGGATTACGTTTTGTGCCGATGTTAGGCACTGTTTTATGCTGATTTCATTATGATACCTCATTTTAAAAATACAAAGGAAATCTCACTAAAGTATGAAAACAGTTTCTTCATTTACATGTATTATGTTCTCATGCATTCATACCTCATTCTTATGTTATATTGCTACCTGAGGCACTGACACAGGCACAGGAGATTACATTCGGGTTAGATATTTACCCTAGCCTTGTTATAGGCTGCATGTTTTATATTGAGGATTTTGTACTGATCGTTTTGACCTAGGATTATGTCTTGCGTTCGGTTTCTGCTTGTAGTTATTCTCTATTCACGAGTTGGCAACTCACCCCCGTTGTGCCACAGTTCTTGCAGGTTTTGCCGTACAGGTTCCTTTGCGGCATTTCTGGCACATTGCTTCCTTGCGGGTGAATTGCATTTGGTAGGTGGTTCCTTTTGCATCAAAACCACCATTGTACTTATATTATTCTTTGTATCTAGAATTTCCATCAACCAAATTTGTTTATTGTTTCAGACTCAGACTTTAGTGATGTTTTATTTGGCCTTAGAGTCGCGCTTAGTAGTATTGCGGTTTTCATGCTTACTGTGTTTCTTTTGGATCGATCCTCGCCTTTCGGCGTTGTATATTATATTGCATGTGTGGTTGTGACCGTCAATTGACGAAGAGCTAGCTCCCGCTTGGGGATGCCTTTTATCATTGTATATATGTTATGCTTGTTGTATCCCGTTCGGGGCCAGTATTTACAAAAGAAACTCTGCCGAAATTTTTAGAAAAGACTTTACCTTTTAAAAATGCACCTTCGGCTTAGTTATTTAAAAACCTCGACTTCAAACATATTTTCCTTCACTTCTTTAGACCAGTTTTCTTCACTTACTCTTAAAATGGTTTTAGATTTCTGGGCTTTGGCTTACTTGGATCAGATGGAGTCCTATAGATTTCATATGGTTCGAGTGCCAGTCACGTGCTCTTTCGGGTCGTGACACTAGCGCGGATGTAAAACATAAGCAACGTCTACTAGATATCATATATAGATATATAAATTCGTCAGACGCAATGATAGGCATTCCAGATCATAGATGAACATATTGGATATTCTAGGAATTTCGCGTTTCGTTTAAGCCTGCAACGAAAGGCGGATTCCACGGTCGTGATGAATAGCCAAACCCCACCCTAGACCCCTATGGGTGCAGCAAACTACCCGCCAAATACCCGAAGTGAAGCAACCTCTCTCAACAAAGTGAGTAGGCCACTCGGCACTTCAAAGTATCCGGTAGTTTGTGCACCCCACCTTGGGTCTATCCTATGAGCAGAAAACAGAAAAAGAAATAATATACAATGGTAGCTACAACCTCAATCCGGATGTGCGACCATAAAATAATATTACATCAATTTACAATTTACATCGAATAAAAAATGAAAACTCTCATCTCACATCCCCGGCTATTCATCTACGACGATCCAACAAGTTCATATACACAATCCAACATCACAGATCACAGATATGTACAACGCCCACTAATCGACGTATAAAGATTAGTAGACGTTCAGTACATATATCACATCACAGAAGATCCGATTAGCTAAAGTACTTAGAATTTCGATCAATTACCAGATTTGAATCTACCCCAAGTACAACACAATACTCAAAAAATCTGGGTAGAAACAAAATATCAGAAAAATCACAAGACACCATGCTGGACACTCTGCAAGAAAAATGAGTTGACTCGGAGTCGACTCGGCCGCGGATCCGCGACGAAACGCTTGGTTTCGCCGCGCTTCTGCGGCGGTCTGACCGATTCACGACCTCGTTTTTCTTGGGTGTCCCTAAAAAAGCCTGAACGTATTTTTAAGGTGAAGGGTTACCTACGACGGCAGCAAGGTTTCGGGAGGCATCGTCCATGCGAGCCAAGAACTTCCTTGGCCAAGGACTTCCTGTTATAGCCAATCGAGCACTGCGCAACATCAACTCCTTATACCGGGAGAGACGAAACCCCTCCTATCTCTCATTGCCTCCATGTGACTCGGGACTGTACCCAAAAGCCACCGTTTTGCACGTTCTCTTGAACGTGGTAAGGTGGAAATCAAAGCACAGTGGGAATCACACAAGACTCTATGACGATCTCGGGTCTACAGACTAACTTATACCAGTGTCACAAGAGAACTGCCATCTGACGATAGGTATAATACCATATGGGAGTTCTCGGCGAGTCCGTCCAGTGTACCCGGTCTCCACTGAGCACCCGTATACTGTCTCTGATGTCAAACACCAATGGATATGGGATCATCCATCGCCCATCTTCATAGGTCGAGAAGCTATACGCTAATCTACTCTTGTATATCGATGCCCTGTCTCGATACACCTACGACTAGGAACATTTGAACGATGTACTTAGCGACTACACTGTCCTCACTAGTATGATCTGCATCATAGTCCTGATAGTCAAGTACTCATCCTAAGGGCTTTATCAACATGTAACATAGAGACAATCAGTGTACACGTTAAGATAAAGAGCAACCAGATAGCATACTATCATGTCGAGCAAGAAAGTCCTCCATATATATGTCTAAGCATCCACTACAATATACATCGTATGTACAGTAATGGCCTCTAGGGCATACATATCACTAACAATCTCCCATTTGAACTAGGGCCATCTGTTGTAGTATCTCATATCCAACAATCAGCAGTGGTTGAAGTATCTCATACTGAACCATCCCATAATTGTCTCTCCTGGGAATAGGCCTTTGTGAGTGGATCCGCCGTGTTGTCCTCTGTAGTCTACTCTCCTAACCTCGATCTCCCTGGAGATCATCCATCTCCATGATCAGGTGATACTGCCTAAGAATATGTCTGGATCTCTGGTGGGACAGGGGTTCCTAGGCCAAAGCCACAACTCCATTGTCACACAATGGTAGGAACGAAGTTTATCTCATAAACTATTTATATCCAGACTACCACTTTGGTAGCATCCATGGTAGCAATGTATCCAGCCTTTATCGTCTAGTATGTCACGGTATCTAGCTTGGAACTCTTCCAACATACCGTCCCTCCACTGAGGGTAAAGACAATTCCTGTGACTGACATTCAGTCGACCTTACCACCCTGGAAGCTATCTAGTGATTCTCCCCAGGATCGATTGATACCATCTCACTACACCTAGTGAGAATCCTAATATCCAATTAGATCTATCTTATAGATCCAAAACCCAGGATTTAGGTGGTATCACCTTGATCTTATATGGAGAATTTTTGTGATAAGAGGAGATTGACCGAGCGTAGCATAGGAAACTCCTTTCCTATCAAGAGTATGTCATCCACGTACAATACGAGAATCATCACCATACTCCCTACTACCCTTTTTGTATATACAAGGTTCATCTACCATTTTGATGAAGTCAAACGCTTTGACTACCACATCAAAACAGATGTTCCAACTCCGCGATGCCTGCTTTAACTCATAAAGCAACTTGCACACGTTTCCGCTGCTGCCACTGTCTACGAAGCCCTCTGGCTGTGTACTTATAGACGCTCTCTTCTAAATCA
The DNA here is from genome assembly GCA_030015575.1 of Agapanthus africanus. Classification (NCBI taxonomy): domain Eukaryota; kingdom Viridiplantae; phylum Streptophyta; class Magnoliopsida; order Asparagales; family Amaryllidaceae; genus Agapanthus; species Agapanthus africanus. The sequence continues at coordinate 376,997,478 of JASDDO010000031.1, read as the reverse complement.
GCATTTAGAAAAGCAGTCATGACACCCAACCGCCAGATATCGTAGTCATAGTATGTAGCAGTGGCAAGTAGGATCTGGATGGACTTAAGCATAGGCAGTAGAAAAGGTTTCATCATTATCCACACCTGGTCAATGACGAGAACCTTTTACAACTAGTCTTAGCTTTGAAAGTCTCAACTTTTCCATGTACACCAAGTAATCTTCTCAAGATATACTTGCTCCTGATGGGGATTTAACCCTTCAGATAAAGCAACCAAAGTGCATACTTTGTTGGTGTATATGGATTCCATCTCAGATCGCTTAGAATCCAGCCATTCTCACAGAGTCACCACTCTTGATGGCCTGCTCGAAACTAGTTGGGTCATCATCTCATGATGCAAACCTCGCTCCCACTGTCATAGAGAAAACCGAAGTATCTCTCAGGTGGATGAGGAACCCTACCAGATCGGCGGAGAGGCTGAGGTTCATTGGGAACTATTGAATCCTCCGGTTCTACCAAATCATCAGCTGCAGTTTGTATAGCTGGAACTCCTTCCAGTTCTACCTCATGACCACTAATTTCTTCACAAGAAATCCTTTTCTCTAAAAGGTGGCATGTTGAGAAACAAAACACTTTTCTTTCCTCGGTTCGGTAGAAGATATTACCTTGCGAATGCTTGGGATATCCAACAAACTTCCACAGAACTGACCTTGCCTCGAGCTTGTCCGGATTTTGCTTTTAGACATAGGCCAGACAACCCCAAATCTTAACATCCTTAAGAGATGGGCTCTTCCTATATCATATCACATATGGAGTGGTAGGCTTCTGATTTGGTTCGAACCCTATTCAATAGGTATGCAGCTTCTCAAGTGCATAACCCCCAAAAGGAAATAGGTAACTTAGTAGTACTCATCATAGAGCACACCATATCATATAGGGTGCGATTGCTCTGCCCCGATATACCGACGTGCTGTGGTGTATACGGAGGAGTAATGCTGAGAGAGAATCTCATTCTCCTTTAGAATAGTCCAGGAATTCCGTGCTCAAGTATTCTCCTCCCTGATCTCTTCATATGACATAATACTTATACCTATTTTGGTTCTCTACTTCTAACTTATATTCTTTGAATATCTCAAAAGGTTCAGACATGTGTTTCAACAGGAACATATGTTCGAATCTTGAGAGATCATCAGCGAATATAATGAAGTACAAAGAACCAGTCCTGGCATGTGTAGACAGGGGACCTTCATACATCATCATGTATCAATTCTAAGAGTTCACTAACTCTTTCTCTGTTTCCAATAAACAGAGGTATGGTCATCTTATCTTTGTAACATGACCGGCAAGTTTCACAAGATGTAAATTCAAACTGATTTAAATATGCATCTAAATGTAACTTAGCTAGTCGGGTCACAGTGTTGGAGATAGTGCCCTCATAGTCAATTATTGGATCGCAGGTACGTGATTGCAATGATTGCGGAGGACCTATCCCGGTAGGACAGTCTTACTCGAGATGATAGTATGCTATCTGGTTTGCCTTTATCAGTCGTGTACATGTTCAGGTGACTGATTGCATGTTACACTTTGATAGAGCCCTTAGGATCTTGCTTTACTACCAACAGTATGATGGCGATCATATACGTGAGAGTTGGGTAGTTTATATGCATATCCTTAATTGTGGTCCCTAGTCGTGGGAGTTTCGAGACAGGGCATCGATACTCCGGAGTAGACTAGTGTGTACAGTCGAGACCCCGACGAGGGGCGGTGGCCGGTCTCACAAGCCACTGGTGTCAGTTGGATCACCTAAGATGTATACAGGTGCTCATTGGGTTATGAGTACACCGGACAGGACTCGCCGGGAATCTGCTAGTTAGTATTATATCTACCGTCAGATAGCAGTTCCCTGGTGACATGTGTACAGGTTAGTTCATCGACCTGAGGTCGTCATTTGTCTCGTGTGAGTTCCCACTGTGCTTTGATTTCTACCCTACCACGGCTCAAAGGAGTCGTGCAAACAGGTAGCTTTTGGGTACAGTCCCGAGCCACATGGAGGCACGTGAGCGGATCGGCAGGGGATTCGTCTCTCCCGGTATTGGGGGCGAGGTCGTGCTGTGTCTAGGAGAGCCATTACACAAATCCATGGCCATGGTAGGAGATTTACTGGTAGGTACTCCAGTAGTATCTCAGGGTGTATTGGGCTTCACTCCGACATGACTTATACTGCTATTGGGGGTCTGACGTTACTAGCCCCCTAGGCGGATATGCGATACTCATTGACGAACGGACCGGACTGTATATACATTGTCACTGTTAGGCTCAGTAGGGTTTTCCGGATGAGTGCGCTCATCGGCATCCCTTGAGGTCAGTCCATGGGCAGCCGTTATGCATTGCTAGTGCCGCTGACGGTTTGTGGTTAAACCCACTGCCAGGGTGCTGACGAGTCATTAGAGTTTCCCACAGACAGTTTCCCAAGTTCGGGCGAAACGTTGTAGAGGCCGTATGGTTTTATGGCAGGGTTCGGAAAATGCACGTGCGTTTACGCACGTGTTATTTTTCGGGCAGATAATACTGGTCGGCTTTGGTTTAAGCCGGATCCGAGTATTATATTGAGTAGGTATAATATCTTTGTCTCAGTTGCATTTGTATTCGGTCGTAATACAAATGCGGGTATATTTATACAGTTTCGGGGTTATCCTGAAAGTCGTTTCAGGATCACTTTTGGAAGTTGCCAGTTTCCAGTTTTCTATCAGCCGTCTTTTAACATTCGGTTAAAGACGGATTTATCTTTTTCTTGAGATGAGTGTGGAAGTTTCTAGAAGTTTCTAGATGAGGTGACTAGGATTAATTGGTGTTGGATTTTCATTGGTTGCAATTAAAGCATGATGAGGTGTTTAGTGATTCATCCTTTATCATTAAAGCTTCTTGTTTTCTTAAAGATATTTTTAAAGTGAGAAGGTTTCTCTTGTGGTCACCCCCTCTCCTACGGTCACCTCCCTCTTGCTATATATGGCTTGCCCTCTCTCTCTCCTCACATTCACTCTCACTTGTTGGTTTCATTTTAGAGAGAAAAGATTATGATAGGTTTTATCGGTGTATGGAATTTCACAGTCCATTTCATTCCATCACCCGATTCCTTCGGCAACTTCATTAACCGTCCGTCCATAGCTTTGGACGGAACGAGACAAAGTCATCTACTCATTCTCTACATCAATCTTGGTCGTCTCTTTTAGCAAACTTGACGATCGAGTTGCCTCGAGTCAGAGGCGGGAGCCCGTTTAAAGAACCGATCATGTGGTGCCACCTCGACGAGGAGATCGGAGACCGACGAGATCGGAGCAGCCGCAACGGAGCGTGGGATGATGGTTGAAGAACGAAGGACTCGGATCGTTCGGTACAATCTTCCTACACTCTTTACAGTTTGTTAGTTTAGCAATAATGGCAGATCCGGGTTAAAGTATACGATAGCGCCAGTTAAAAGTTTTTTGTTCCGCATTTGGCGTCTGTAGACTGCCGGGGCGCTAACGTAGACTTACAGTGGTATCAGAGCCTCACCATTTTGTTATACTAACTTATGCTAACGCGTTTAAAACATCGATCCGACCGGAAAACTAAAAACTGCAAATTCCAAGCCGACAGTTTCTGTTGTTTTTAAACGGTGTCAAAATTGACTTCTGTACATCTTAAAAATCCGTGCAGGCTTTTCTAAGACCAACGACAAAATTTGGGCTCATGATCTCCCCATTGAGGCGCGGAAGCGCGGCCAACCCTATTGTATTGGCCGCGCATCCGCGGCCACGTGAGGAGCACGTGCTCCCAAAATTTGTCTGTGGGTTCTTGGTTGGATTTTGGGGTTTTTGGTAAATACAGTTTTTGCCCTGGTTTTGTTACTGTTCACCAGTAAGCAGTGGGGCCCACTTTTTAATATTTGGTCTTTGGTCGATCGAAATTTAAACACGTTAGTTTACAGTGCTTACATTATATCTCCGACCGGGAATGTCATTTGATCGGTAAACCGCGTCTGATTGCTATAGTTCTTTTAGATGGGTTTGCGAACATGACATTCGCGTTGATGTTCTGTGTTGTGCTGTGATGTTGCGGATTTGTCGTGGTGGATAGCAGTGTGCAATGGTAGTACAGTTTGAGTTTATTTATACATTTGATATTGCGGGGCGAGCGTCCAACTTGTGGACTGCCGTCACTGCCTGTTGTATAATATTCTTTTGGGGCACGACCAGGTTGCGGTCGATGTACCTATTGTACTATTTTTCATTACTGTACTAGGTTTTACCCCGCGACGGAGTGCACGGATAGCCGGGTTCGGGAAAGCAACGGGTCCGCATCTCATGGCTTTGAGAGGCAGAGGGACCCCACTTCAGAATTGGCAGACTATTCGCCGCACTCGTAGGGGGTACAGGTTGACCCATGGAGGGGTGCTCAATTTACCGGATTCCGTGAAGTGCCGGGTGTTCCATTCACTATGCTGTGGGGACTACCTCGCTTCAGGTTTTGGCGGGTAACTTGCCGCACCCGTAGGGGTCTAGGTTTCATTGCACAGGCTATCCGCACGACAGGGGAACGTCGAGTTTCAGCAGAGGCTCTGTGAAACTCGGGGATCCCAGATATCTGTATTGTTCTGTGATGCTTGTTACTTTTCTGTAATGTTGCATATTATCACGCCTGGAGCGATTATGTATATTGGTTTATATACTATTAGATGTTGTATATGTTTTACACCCGCGCTAGTCCAGTCCCCGCTCTGTCGTTAGTTAAGTAACCTAACGGGTGATGACGGGACCCAGTGACGAATGCGGATGGCATATACGTACATTTTTTTTCGTTCTTTTCTGGTGTGATTATTTGATGGGACTGCGTTGATTCTGATCAAAGCAAAGTAAAACAAACCTGTTTACAGTTGTTGGAACAATTTAAAAAGTGTTATTGCAATGACGTTTTCTTTTGTTATGCATAGCGGTATTCAGTGGAATATCCTGCACCTCATTCGACGGGGCAAGGGCCGATATCCCTTCACCGGGACTGACCCCTTGGACAGAAGTTTGCGTCAGAGTAATAACTTCACTATAGTCGATTACAAGTTGCTTTGCATAGTGGTATTCAGTGGAATATCCTGCACCTCATTCCACGAGGAAAGAGCCGAGATCCCTTTACCGGGAGTGACCTCTTTAGCAAAAGGTTTTCGCCACTATATTTTAAAAAGCTATCAGGTTCCTTCAGCGATATCAAGTTCACTACGCTAAAGGTTTTTCGCCAAAAACCAGCCGTAGCCCTCCGTCATTTCATATGGATGGTCAGTAGTATTCAAGCTATGTTGGTCTAGCCCTTAGCTAGGACATAGTGATTGGTAGCTGCTGGGGTGTTCACATGTTGCATAGATAGATGAGTTGGTTTGGGACAGTCGTACAGCCTTGTTGGCCCTTAGTCAAGGGCGAGTACGGGTGGGTTCAAATTAACAAGATAATGATGGGCAGAACTTGACATGTGACTTATGATTTGCTGGCCCTTAGTCAGGATCATAAGAGCATGGGGCTAAAACTATATCAGGAGTTTCTAAAGAAACTGAAACTTGCCGAGTATGCGCATACCTTCTGGAGTATGAGTAACGTGGATGCATTCCATCACGTTATCATGCGATGAGAGTTGGATCTTGATTCCCACTGATGAGTTGGTTTACTCTTCGGGTGATCCCGATTGATTCTTCTTTAGGTTTGGAGGAGAATTTGACAGGACAGTGGGAGGTTTCCGGATTAGATAAAATGATGACCATTCTGATCTAGGATAGAGTGCACGCAGAGTGTTTCTTTTCTCTCTCTCTCTTTGGCAGCGACCTTTGACCGACCCTAGACTATGACTCAGTGACCAGGTTGACCGAACCTTCTTAAAATACTGGCTTTTGGATTGTCTGAGTTGCATAAGTCATTGCCACTCCTTCTTTTACCCTTTGAATTTCTCAGAACACCCGTATTACTACGGATATCCATTTCCATTGGATAGATCCATCGTATGGTTATATACGAACTCGAAGGGACTTCTTCGGGGATGGATCAAGGTTCAGGAGAAATAGAATTGGTTTATTCAGTTGTCTTTTATTATCACCTTCTCTCAGGTTGCGAGAGCTCCTTGGTTTAGGAGAGTACACCTATTACGCCTATTGGATAATCTTATTCCAAACCATAGGCTGGTGCCTAAAGGTAGGGAATGAAGAAAACCAATTAGCCTAAGTAGGGTGTGCAGAAGGTAATATGTAAAGACAAAATAAAGGGATTAGAAAGAGGGCAAAGTAAATTACGACTGATATCATTCACGACCAAAACCGCGTACTTCATCGCCGCTCCTATTTCACCTTTAAAAGAATAAGGTATTATTCAGTTGTCTTTTATCGTCACCTTCTCTCGAGATGCGAGTACTCCTTAGTTTAGGAGGGTACACCTATTATGCTTACTGGATAGTCTTCTTCCAAACCATAGGCTGGTGCCGAACGGTAGGGAAGGAAGAAAACCAGTTAGCCTAACGATGGTGTACAGAAGGTAACGACTAAAGACAAATAAAGGGATTTGGAGAGATGGCAATAAAATATACGGTTGAAGTCATGAATTGGATTATGGAAGAGGCATTGCTATGAATACCAGGATACCCCTACGAAACATTTTCATGTTTCAGTGCATTGTTAAAGGAAAAACTGTTTTCCCGATTAGACACTTACTCCAAGGGTATGTATTTACCAGGTTTCATTCTCATATCTGTATGGTTTTACAGATGATGAGTGGGAGTAAGATATTGGGAATTAGGTGATCATCCTCATTATATCGGAATTCGTTGTAATTGGTGATATTTGAGAAAATCGCCAGGGTACAGTTTTCCACCTACAACGCACAGGTTTAGAGTTGTTCAACTCAGCGGACTTATACAGAGTATTGTATGTTGTCCAGTGTCCATCAGGACAAAAGGGTAGGTCCTCGTACTATGTTCTGTTTACTTATAACTTCTCTAGTATTTAGACGAGTGTTTCGTAGAAATACAAGGTCTAAGTTTTGAGAAGTTGTGGGTATAAGAATAAAGTAGAGAACCAGGTGTCACAAGTATCGGGATTCTTCAAAGAGATCGAAGATGTAGATTCTTGTGATTGGTATTCAGATGATAGTGATGGTTTTGAGAAACGTGTTTCTCTTTCAGGTTACTCATAATTGGATGGATTCCTAAGTTGAGTAATGCTGATTAGCCTCTTTCCATTAAGTTGATGTGCACTGGAGACAGCTGCATGGTTTGAATATGGTTCCAATTAAATAAGTGCCAAAGTTTCTGTATTGGATATAGAATGAATCGTACCTTAAAAGAAATTAAGGTACGGGGAGTTGTCCAGCTTATGATTAAAACCAGACACTGGATAACTCAGGGCACGTTTCTGTAATGGCTGTTTGTGGGTTGACCCTGGCTATGACAAGGGTTGATATTCTACCATTTGGAAGATCAATAGTGATATTGTTCTTGACTCGCCACAGTTTTAGTAAAAAAAAATGGATCTTTTTCAGAAAACAGTAGTGGGAGTATGGTAGAACTGGAAGTGATTCCAGAACCGCGAACGATTACGGAAAATTTAATAGGACCTATACATTCAATCAGGTTTGACATTCCAATAGCCACTCCGCAGGTATGGTAGGTAACCTCAGACACCCGAGAGGTACTTCGGTAGGCTCAAGGACGGTGACAGGGAGGTTCTTATCTACCCAGACTTGACACTACTGTTGTTCCAGGATATGAGACCCGGTAGGAGGGTTGTCGTAGTCAGTGGGAGCAACGGAAGCATAGTGGGCAAGATGCTTATATCTATTTATAGACTTGAGCAGTTATAGCGGAGATAGATCATCTAATTTTGATGTGATAGTCATGGGTTTGACTTCAATCAGAATAGAGGATGGATCAGTTAAGAAGGTAGTAAGGTGTGATGTCATGGTATCTGGATGACATACACAGAGTGGGAAGTAAAATTCCTATACTACGATCGGTTGTACTGTGGTCGTCACACAGTTGTTTCTCCAGACAGGATATGGATATAATATTTGACATTCTGGTTTCTAGATCTATGGTTTTAGATTTGGATTTGGGTAGTTTCCCAATGTGGGTACTTTGACAGATATTCTAATGGTTTTTGGAATAGTTAACTCATAGCATGGTGGTGTACCTGCAGGTGATGGAGTCACCCTCTCTAAAGGTGTCTTACAGACTAAAGGGGAGAGGGATGTGCATGATTGGCAGATCACTTGCTTAGGCAATTGAGTCAATCATGAGATGTCAAGTACCACACCAAATGTTGGTTTTGCACTAGATGCAATAAGTTTGTATTAATCCAATCCTGGAGAAACATAAGGAAGCAGTTTTAGAACATTAGTACATGTTCTACGGATTTGATAACGGCAGCCTCTTTCGGGAGACGGTTATCATTCCAGGCTTCAAAGGTGACATGGATGACAGAGTGATTGTCAGAGTTTTTAGTTTTCCCTCTGACGAGGGACAGTATTATGGACAGGTGGTTCCAGAGGATACTGTGGGTGGCATGGTGCCGGATACTGATTAGGTTCAGTGATCCATACAGTCTAAGAAGTTTGGATATGGAGTTCATTTATGAACTAAGGTCCCATCAGATATCCAGGCATATTCTAAGACAAGTACTACTCAATTTGGGAGATGGATTTCTCCGCGAACTTGAGATTAAGAGAGATTCAGAAAGAAACTTCTAGGCGGATCCACTCACCGAGGCTATTTCTCGAACACAATAGTTTTACAAACGGGCTTTGTGAAACTGATTAGTAGAGGAATTGGATGTTCGGTTTCACACGGGCTGTGAGTAGTCGACATCGCAATATTAGCCTTGAGTGCAAGTGGGAGATTGTTGGAGATAGTGCCCTCATAGTCAATTATTGGATCGCAGGTACGTGATTGCAATGATTGCGGAGGACCTATCCCGGTAGGACAGTCTTACTCGAGATGATAGTATGCTATCTGGTTTGCCTTTATCAGTCGTGTACATGTTCAGGTGACTGATTGCATGTTACACTTTGATAGAGCCCTTAGGATCTTGCTTTACTACCAACAGTATGATGGCGATCATATACGTGAGAGTTGGGTAGTTTATATGCATATCCTTAATTGTGGTCCCTAGTCGTGGGAGTTTCGAGACAGGGCATCGATACTCCGGAGTAGACTAGTGTGTACAGTCGAGACCCCGACGAGGGGCGGTGGCCGGTCTCACAAGCCACTGGTGTCAGTTGGATCACCTAAGATGTATACAGGTGCTCATTGGGTTATGAGTACACCGGACAGGACTCGCCGGGAATCTGCTAGTTAGTATTATATCTACCGTCAGATAGCAGTTCCCTGGTGACATGTGTACAGGTTAGTTCATCGACCTGAGGTCGTCATTTGTCTCGTGTGAGTTCCCACTGTGCTTTGATTTCTACCCTACCACGGCTCAAAGGAGTCGTGCAAACAGGTAGCTTTTGGGTACAGTCCCGAGCCACATGGAGGCACGTGAGCGGATCGGCAGGGGATTCGTCTCTCCCGGTATTGGGGGCGAGGTCGTGCTGTGTCTAGGAGAGCCATTACACAAATCCATGGCCATGGTAGGAGATTTACTGGTAGGTACTCCAGTAGTATCTCAGGGTGTATTGGGCTTCACTCCGATATGACTTATACTACTATTGGGGGTCTGACGTTACTAGCCCCCTAGGCGGATATGCGATACTCATTGACGAACGGACCGGACTGTATATACATTGTCACTGTTAGGCTCAGTAGGGTTTTCCGGATGAGTGCGCTCATCGGCATCCCTTGAGGTCAGTCCATGGGCAGCCGTTACGCATTGCTAGTGCCGCTGACGGTTTGTGGTTAAACCCACTGCCAGGGTGCTGACGAGTCATTAGAGTTCCCCACAGACAGTTTCCCAAGTTCGGGCGAAACGTTGTAGAGGCCGTATGGTTTTATGGCAGGGTTCGGAAAATGCACGTGCGTTTACGCACGTGTTATTTTTCGGGCAGATAATACTGGTCGGCTTTGGTTTAAGCCGGATCCGAGTATTATATTGAGTAGGTATAATATCTTTGTCTCAGTTGCATTTGTATTCGGTCGTAATACAAATGCGGGTATATTTATACAGTTTCGGGGTTATCCTGAAAGTCGTTTCAGGATCACTTTTGGAAGTTGCCAGTTTCCAGTTTTCTATCAGCCGTCTTTTAACATTCGGTTAAAGACGGATTTATCTTTTTCTTGAGATGAGTGTGGAAGCTTCTAGAAGTTTCTAGATGAGGTGACTAGGATTAATTGGTGTTGGATTTTCATTGGTTGCAATTAAAGCATGATGAGGTGTTTAGTGATTCATCCTTTATCATTAAAGCTTCTTGTTTTCTTAAAGATATTTTTAAAGTGAGAAGGTTTCTCTTGTGGTCACCCCCTCTCCTACGGTCACCTCCCTCTTGCTATATATGGCTTGCCCTCTCTCTCTCCTCACATTCACTCTCACTTGTTGGTTTCATTTTAGAGAGAAAAGATTATGATAGGTTTTATCGGTGTATGGAATTTCACAGTCCATTTCATTCCATCACCCGATTCCTTCGGCAACTTTATTAACCGTCCGTCCATAGCTTTGGACGGAACGAGATAAAGTCATCTACTCATTCTCTACATCAATCTTGGTCGTCTCTTTTAGCAAACTTGACGATCGAGTTGCCTCGAGTCAGAGGCGGGAGCCCGTTTAAAGAACCGATCATGTGGTGCCACCTCGACGAGGAGATCGGAGACCGACGAGATCGGAGCAGCCACAACGGAGCGTGGGATGATGGTTGAAGAACGAAGGACTCGGATCGTTCGGTACAATCTTCCTACAATCTTTACAGTTTGTTAGTTTAGCAATAATGGCAGATCCGGGTTAAAGTATACGATAGCGCCAGTTAAAAGTTTTTTGTTCCGCATTTGGCGTCTGTAGACTGCCGGGGCGCTAACGTAGACTTACACACAGTTGATATGACCTAGTCTACAATGCCTCTAGAAGGATTCGTTCATTTCTGAATTCATCTCCTTGTGTGTGTTCTGTACGTTAAGAACTGTGGTTTGATTTAGAACGTATATGCTTTTAGACAACGTGCCTGAACCGATCAACTCTTGATATAGGAAATGTTCAAAACATTATCCAACAATACAAAATTATATCCTTCTTTACTAAATAAAGAGACTTGATATGATGTTGTATATCAGGTTCGGTATCTAATAACATTCGTTCAGAATCAATGTATTTGGTAATACAGGGTGATAACTGCCAACAGATTTGGCTGCAACACTTGCACCATTTTTAACTCTTAAAACTTATCACCCTTTCTCAGTTCTCTACCAATATGTAGACCATGTAACAGATTACATTTGCGGGATCCTGATCCGGTATCTCATACCCAGGATGTAAAGGATACTGAGAAAACAGTTCTCTATAATGAACACACCCGAAGATGATGCATCAGCATGCACTTTCTTCGTTTGGGCGGCACGGGAATTCTGGTAATCCCCTATTTCCTGCTCGGTCTTATAACAGTTATAAGTTGGAGCGGGACCAACGTTCCTTAGCACAATATAACAAGCGGGTTCGGTCAATAAATCCGTATTATTATCTTGATTAAGGCGTGACATAGTCGCTACCTGGAGAGAGAGAGAAGAAAACACTCAGCGTATGCTCTTGCAAGATTAGATTGGTTATTAATTTATCTAATCAGGATGGCTCCTACTGTTTTAGTCAAATCTTCCTTCAAACCCTAAAAGGAAAGACTAGATGAGATTAATTACACCCTACAATTTCGCCAATCTTTCAGCCAGGACAGTGTCGGTATTTTGAGGGAGGTTCCCCGTGCTTTAGCACGGACCTAATTAAAATAAACATCGTTTTCCCAGAGGCATAAGATCGTTAGCACCTTTCTAGACACCTACTTGATCGGCTAATTGCAATGTGTAAAAGTCTCCCAGGAGTAACTCTTACTCGCAGTGGGTATCGGGATCCAACTATCCCATAGAAGGTATGCAATCTCATTGCAAATTTCAACGCTTGAAATTCCCAATAATATTTTACCCCTAACCTCCTATGGCCTTGACAAAGGCCAACAAACCATAGGATGCTAGTCAAGTTCAACCCGTCATTTCCTGATTGAATTAAATCCACCCGCACGACCCTTGACGAAAGCCAACAAAGTCGTACGACTACCCTAACTCAATCGCATCATATGCTTATGCAGAAAATCATAAATAGCTACCGCACACTACGCCTTGACGAAAGCCAACAAACGTAGCACGAATACTATGAAGTACTTATCTGAAACGACGGAGGGCTACGACAGGTGTTTAAGAAAACCCTTTGCGTAATGAACTTGATCTCGTCGTAGAATCAAATGATTTAAATGGAGTGTTTTTGAGGCTTTTACTAGTTTTGCTAAAGATGTCACTCCCGGTGAAGGGATCGTCGGCTCTTTCCTTATCGAATAAGGTGCAGGATATTTCACAAATACCACTATGCATAGCAAAAACTATAGAAGTAATCAAAAGACAAACCGAGGGTTGTAGCATCTACCAGTTATTGCTAAAGAGGTCACTCCCGGTGAAGGGATCTCGGCTCTTTCCTTATCAAATAAGGTGCTGGATGTTCTACAAGGAACACCGCTATGCAAAGCAACACTAGAGCTACCCTTTTTTGAAAATTCGATTCCACAACATCTTTAGGTTTCTTTTATTTTATTAATCTCATTAATTAATTCCCATCATATTAAGTTTCCTAAACATCACAGATAAATACAACGTACGCTTATGCCATCCGCATTCGCCTCGATGTCCCCTCGTACACCGTTAGGTTAGGTAACTAACGGCAGAGCGGGGCAGTGCTAGCGCGGGTGTAAAACATAAGCAACGTCTATATAATATATCACATATACTATATCCTGTATCCATCTCAACATATCAAATGATCACATAACAGATATCGCAGCAGAAGAACAACATATGAAATATTGGATATTCTAGTATTTCCGCGTTTTATTTTATGCCTGTATAAAACACGGATTCCACGGTCGTGATGAATAGCCAATCCCAAACCCCTAGACCCCTACGAGAGCAACAAGCAGCCCTACTAATTCTAGAGTTAGGAGACCCAGTCTCGACTCCTCGAGATGGTCTCCCACTAGATCCTAAAACCCGGTTACTTGTGCTCCCCACCTTGGGTCTATCCTAATGCGGAAAAGTAAATAATATACAATGGTGACATCATCCTCAACCCGGAAGTGCCCCAATAAAAGAATTTACATACAATGAATTTTACATGAATGAAAATAAAAACCCTCATCTCACATAAAACCCTCGGCTATTCAAACACGACGATCCAATATAACATATCCAAGCAACACATAACATCACATGTCATCAACGTAAGTAAATATGCGTATCCCAGTTGTCATTGACATATAGCACCGAGACCGGCGATACACCACATATTACACTTACGGTCGCAGAAAAGAAAGTGAAAAACGACAACAGTTGGAATCCACAACCACCTTAGACATCATAAACCCAATATATCACATATATTGGATTTCATGCCTAACCAAATGAATTCCTTAGACATCGCATGCCTAACAATTATAAACCCCGCATTTTAGTCTCAATCTCGAAAACACTTTTCAATATGTAGTCGGGCAATTCACCAAGATTCCCGACATCCTGATCGAATGCTCGTCGGGAACTTTAGTAGAAGGCCGCACCCCCCGATGCCGTCGACGAAGTGCACTAAGGCGGAACACCGCTGCCGCGAACACCCGAACGGATGCTTTTGGCGACGGGGTTCTCCTACAGTCACTTGGTCGGGGCTATGGAGCATGGTTATCTATTAAGTTTACCCGGCGAGTATCCGCGTACGCTACGTGATTGCGACGGTCTTTTGATCACATTAAAATCCCGTGGCAACCGATCAAATAAGACTAAACTGCTAGATTTATAACATTCAAACTAGTTATCTCATAACTACTTGTGGATTCCAAATATTGTATCCCATCACATAATATCCGGACGACGATAAACTCTTCAATTGATTCATCAAAGTCCCACAATTTCCCGACAGCTCAACACTTGAGCATTGTTTTAATAATACCCAGAAGATGCCACAGTACCTATGAACCAGCCGTAGAAGGGTCAAACCAACGCCTCACATGTGACAACGCTAAACTACCATAAACCCTAGGGTTCAAGTGGCGGTTTTGACGGCCACATAATCGAGTTAAGGTTTACGTTCTTCTAGAGGGTCCAAAGAATCACTTGCATATTTTTCTGAATACGTTAAACTTGGAAATATGGGTTTTTGACATTCGATCGAACCTTCTAACTTCGCCTAGACAATATGTGAACAACCTGAAATAATGTTAAAACTACGAATACGAAACACTCCGACTTGCTTATAGTGTAAGATTACATCATATGTACAATTAGCAAAAATAAACAACACCTGAAACACCAAAACCCAGAGACCAATGCATGAAAAAAATTAGGACCCAAAAACCCCTATAGGGCCGGCCTCCTCAGAATTTGTGGCCATGTGCTCGGCCAAAATCCGAGCACATGGTCCCAATTTTCTCCCATGTTCATCTCTCTGCCCAAATGTCATTCTGCACTTGTTTGAAAAATTTTTGGAGCTGATTTTAAAATCGACAGAATGCAGGTTTAGGGTTTCAAGTTTCGGAGTTTGTTTCGGTTTCGTAATCTAACATTATCCGTATTAATTTCTAGCATGGCTCTGATACCACTGAAGGGTTACCCACGACGGCAGCAAGGTTTCGAGAGGCATCGTCCATGCCAAATTAAAATTTTGCCGTTTTAGCTAACCCTAGGCTTAGATCGTTTACTAGAAACAATACGGAAAACTTATGCAAAAACTTTGCAACTAATAGTGAGCAAGGAATACAACCTTTGTAGACCGATCCTTCACTTCAATAGCTCCGTATAGTAGTCCCCTTCGCTGCAATCGCAAACTCCGGACTCTAGAGAGGCTTGTTCATACGATAATATTGCATTATTATATTCCCCATTCTTATTCTTTTTATAAATAAACAGGTGCTTTTGACGCATGTCTGCTACATATTACAGGTTACAGGTTCTTGGACAGAAAACAGTGAAAATGATGAAAAGACGATGCAAAAGTGGACTTTGACCAACAAACAGAAGACTCTTGATCAAGCCTACATCGAAGATAAAATTCACAAAGTACAAGGCAATGCAAGGTCCAAGATTACAAAGCGAACGGTTAAAAGTCCACCGCAATTATTCACTGGAGATCTGGAAGAAACATAGAAGCTATTTTAATAAAGAACCAAATAAGAAGGAAGCCCAAAGATCTAAAGCCCAATACTTTCTTTAAAGAGACAGAGACATAAAATTTTACCAAAGCTTGAAGTCTACTTTGACTAGGTCTTCCTAAGGATATTTTGGTAAATGTAGACATGCAAATCAATTGTAACCTAGGGTTTCCTATTCTCTATAAATAGGAGCTCTACTCATTGTAATTTCTTATGCCTCCTTTTAATAATTAATTTTAGAATTCTTTTGGAGAGCATCGGTGTTTCTTTTCAATTCATGAATTCAGATCTGACAACTCTGCGTTGATGATTGGAGAGATGCATCTGTAAGTAAATTTAATTCCTTGCTCTAGTTTAGATTTCAATTCTTGCCCTAGGTAATTTTTATTCTCTGCCCTAGATAGATGTTTTTAAATTCCCTAATGAGTGAGTAGTTTTCTCGCTTGTTAGGGTTAGGAATAGGGAAGGATTTGAGAGATGAAGATCTCTCATCTCTTTTCTTTGCCAATCTTTTATGAAAATTAGAACTCCATGCATACCTTCTTATTCCGCTCCCTACAGCACTCTACCATCGAGGTAACGGTGATTCCGTAGTCTAAAGGCCCGGATTCTAAGGTTTTCCATGGAGGTTAGGGTAAAGATTAAGAAAGGAAGGACAAGGATCTAGAGGAAGAATCAATCTTCCCAATCATCCTAATCCCCTTTGTTAAGATTTACCATAACACTAATATGATATCTTTAATTAAAGGCAATGGAAAGAGATGTAGATCTTTGTTTACCAAATTTTCCCTAAAGCTAATCCTAGCAAGTTTCTAATCCTAGTATCATACAACTTCAATTTTTAGATTTAATAATCAATCCGAACACCCTTCGGAATTAACTCGTAAGCGCGAATCGGAAATTCACAACATCCCTGTGGACCGACCCGTACTCACCGGCTAGCTTCATGCGACGCCGTTCTTGATTGCGGTTACAAATATTTTTGATCTATCTTTTAGAAAGCGCAAGCACGCTAAATCATCCAATCAAATGGCGCCGTTGCCGGGGATGGCGTAGAACTTTCCTTTTCGCGATTTCGGGTTAATCAAAATTAAAAAAAAAAATCATAAAAATCTGAAAAATCACCAAAAAAAAAATATAAAAATATATCATCGGTTATTTTTGGAAAGGGTATCTTTGTGTGAATTTTGCAGGATCTACGCACAAATTCGGATCTGGAAATCTACAGAAAGCGAAACAGCAAATAGACGATCCTATCAACAGAAGATTGCAACAACAGAGGAACAGAAAAAAATTTAGAGGACCGAGTCAACAAGTCAACCGCGCGATCTGGTGCAGCTGCAACAAAAAAAAAAAAAAACCGCCGGCGGCTCTTTCCGGCCGCGGAACCGCCGTGGGACATCCCTTCTGGCCGCGGAACCGCCGCGGCCTGGTAGGTTCACAAAAAAAAAAACAAAAAAAAAACAGGGTGCAGACGCGCGGTAAAAAAAAAAATCTGTAAGTTTTCTCTCTCCTCTTCTGCAAATCTTGATATATCTTCTGTAAATTTGCCTGCAGGATTTCTTTGCGCTTTAAAAATATTCCTTTCCAAATAACAAATCTTATGCAGGATTCGTTGTGCTATGCTTAAAATAATAATTGATTGCAAGTGATCTTTTCTGATTTGCATATCCTTAATCTTTTTGCTAAAATATCTTTCCAAATAAAGAGCAAGAGAAAAAAGGAAAGTTTTAATTAGAAAACTTACAAACTTTGAAATTCACAAAAAAAGATTTGATTGCAAGTGATTTACTGTTTTGCATATCTTTAATCGGATTTAAAGGGGATTTTGACCAACTCAGATTGGGTGGGGATTTCATCACCCTTCCCAGGACCCCAGAAATCACTTAAAGCATTTGTATTCACCACTTTTAATTTAAAAAATATTAGACTAAGCCCTAAGGACGTCGAGCTCAATAGGAAAAGGACTAGTATAGGCATCGACCGTTTATCCTAACTGATTTTGCGGTGTCTAGGCTAGTGGTTTTTAATTAGGCCCACTGTCGTGGTGGTTCCTTCCCACTTACCTGGCCGTACTTGTCGGTGAAGAGGCGGTTTGAGGTCCTATTTCTAGCCCTAGTTAGGAGCTGTCTAGCAGACCTAGGTGACCCTAGATTTAGGTCTGATTGTGCATTTCTGGTTGATTACATTTGTGTTTAAGCCCTTTATCGAAATTTTTTTCCTGCAAACAGTCTCAAATAAAGAGAAAAAGGAAAAAGGAATTTAAAAAAAAAAAAATACTTAAAACTTTTGTCGCTCGGAAATCCTTGCACCAACAAACTTTGTTTCTTTCTCCCTTTCTTCTAACATGGGTACCCCACATAACAAATCACTTGCCGAACTTTGGTATCCCGAACCTAATTTTGCGTCGTTCGGCAATTTGTTCAATCAATTTAAAGACAATCCTTCCTTGCCTAAAATATCTTTGAAAGATCAAATAGAGGCGTCTAGGAGAAACCGTTTGACTTTTCAACCCACTTTGTGTCAACCAAGTCAACATTTACCACCTCCATATGTTGATACCACCTTTTCAAGTCCTTCTGTCACTCCTAAGCCGATGTCCATTGCTGAGCATATTGCTCAATCTCGCAGTCGATCTTTCACCCCTCTCCACTCATCCAGTTCTAGGGATCAACACGACTATTCATCTTTTTATCCATATGTTGACCCTACCCCTGCCCAACCACCCACTTCCTACCAGTCTTACCCAACTTTCCCACCGTCACTAGACCCTGTTTCTACACAGCCTTTTGGGAGTTTCACATATCCAAACAATTTCGAATCTTTTGCCGAAACCCCTTTACAACCAAAGTCTAGTTTGGAAGAGGCGTTGGAGGCGTATATCGCAGCAACAAACAAAATGGTTAGGAATGTGGAAGCGTCCGTGGCCGCCCTTATGCAACCTGCTGAACCGGTAGCTAGTTTCCCGCTAGCCCCAAATTTTTCAATGTATGAGGAGGCGGCTGGACAGAATGCGAATGTGAGAGGATTTCCAAATCAAACCTACCCTTACCCAATTGAAGCCCACAACTCCAGTTTTCCATCAAATGTCCTAAATGATTCACAAGTTCAAAATAAAAACGAGTTGTGCGACTTTGTAGTGTTTGATTTGCCAAATTGTGAGGAACCCCCTTCGAGTGAAACAGCACCCAATCCGTTTGACCTTTACACTTCCACTCTAGAACCTACATTGATAAACATCCATGCTTTTGAGGAGGTGTCTAAAGAAATTGACTTTCACTTGATTGAGGATATAGACGCCGGGAATATTTCGGATGATGAACCTGTCGATTTAATTGAAATTTTATGTTCAAATCATCATCCTGAGTTATTAAATGTTTCTCCCGAATCTCATATGCGTCTTGATTTTGATGATAATGGCATGGATGAGTTGAATATTGAGGAGAATTATGAGTTGAATATTGAGGAGAATAGTGAGGATCATATTGAGGTTGAACCATTTTTCTTTGATGTGTCGGATTTTCCAATTCATCCTCTTGAACCTTTACCTAAATCACCTTCCCTCTTTTCCATCGTTTCGACCACGCCTCATTTCACGCTTGACGACTGTGAGCTTGAAAACTTTTCCTTCGAATCTGACACAGTTCTCACAGCCGATGACACTTACAAGTGTTTCACTTTTTCGGACGATGTTGAAGTCTCACCGCCCGAGTTTCAGTCCTTTGCATTTTCAGATGAGTTAGTTAATCCATCAGACTCGGTTGCTTACAGTCGTTTCGAACCATTGATGGAATCTTTCCAGTTCGACACAGTTTACTACGGTGAGAATGAGACCATCCCTAATTCACTCCCTTTCGTCTCTCCTATTGTCCCGACCGTACAAATGACCGTTACGCTTTCATCTCCGATACCAAGTTCGGCGTACCCATGTTCTCTTGCGAATCTTGAGGGATTTGATCCCATTTCTCGACGAGTTGATAGGTTAGCGCAATCGCTTTTAACACATTGGTCATCACATATTGCGCTAATTTATTCACTAAATTTACACCCTCAAGATCGTACTCCACTTCCTTCTTCTTTTCGCCATTTTTCTCCCCCACCGAGACCATATTCTACCATTCTTCTTTCCACACGGTCTCGCGTGCTTCTTATTTTCTGGCACCAACTATACCATTTCCACGATAAGATTTTTGAATGGTTGGTGCTAACTTTTGGCTTGTGCAAGGCCAAGCTTAAGTTTGGGGGAATCTTTTTATATATGTATATATTTTTGGTTTTCTTTTCTATAAAAAAAATAAAAAAAATTCAAAACATTAAAAATATAAAAAAAATTATTATAAATAAATAAACAGGGGAGTACCGGCATTTTGACCCTCTTGGTTTAGCATGACAGTGAGGACACTGTCAAGTTTAAGTTTGGGGGTATGCTCGGTACGTCTTCTTCCTTCACATTCATTTGTACATATTTTTGCATTTGCATAGTTATTTGAAAACCCCACAAAAATTTAAAAATTTCAAAAATTATAAAAATTATTGTATTCAATTTGGGCTAATTGACTTGAGTTTGACAGATAGGTTAACTGCTAGGAACAACTAGATCTTAGACTTAGTGAATTAAAAACCCTAAAGATAACATTCCTTAAAGTTTAGCGGTAGAAAGTATATGCCTTGTAGTTTATTTAGAAATAAGCAAATTTTAAGTTCACTTCTTGGGCTAAGTCAAAATGAGGGAAGAGTATTGATGTTCTTATTAGAGTATAAGTTTGAAAAATAGTTCCTAGCTTAAGTCTAGATTCTGAAAACGTATACCCTATAATTTGCACAATCACGCACCTTGAAACATGGAATAGTAGAAGAGACCTTGAAATACTCTTGTCTAAAGTCCTTAGTACGAAGAAAATAAAAGAAAAAAATGTGAATAAAGAATAAAAAAAATGGACACTGGTTTTTGTGATTACTTAAGGCTGTAAAGATAGAAAAATATTTAGCGAGGGTGCTTCATCACCTAGTGCCTTAGACCAACTGGTTTGGGAGTCACTGCTAAAGCCTTGGGTGTTGCAAAACTAGGAAGTACGCTTTAAAGTGCTAACGCATCTTGTAATCGGTTGTTGGTACCTCAAGAAGTATTAACGGTCGCATGAAGGATGTGTAAGCGAAATTCAATTAAAAGTTCACCAATTAATAAGTGCTTTGGACAATGGACGAGAGTACGATTGCTTGATTTGAATTTCCAAGTGTAGGGGTGATATTTACACACACGTGGGGATATGTGATTGGAGTTTAGATGAGAGAAAGGAATGAAGAATAGAACTTGTATCTTTGGTAGAGTTGATAAAAATTCCTAAGTGGAGATGGAACCCTAGAAGGAAAACTTAAGAGATGCCGAAAGCTAAGTAGGTCTGTAGAACATATATAATCTTAAGTTAAATAATGAGGAAGTGTGAAGAATATGGGTGGATAATTTATGAGTCGACGATAATAGAATTCCTTGTTAGAAAACCTAATTGGAGAACAAAAGTTAATGGGCCGAATTGATAGGATTTTGTGGGTAGTATCCGCTGAAAACCCTCAGGAGACAACACTCCTCCTACTAGGGACACCTAGAGGTTTAACGGCTTGTTGCACATGCTCAGTGCAATCGCGTTTCCCTGCGAAAGTTCGGTTAGGATTTTAGTGAATAAAAATAAGTTTGCTCGAGGACGAGCAAAAGATAAGTTTGGGGGTATTTGTTCATACGATAATATTGCATTATTATATTCCCCATTCTTATTCTTTTTATAAATAAACAGGTGCTTTTGACGCATGTCTGCTACATATTACAGGTTACAGGTTCTTGGACAGAAAACAGTGAAAATGATGAAAAGACGATGCAAAAGTGGACTTTGACCAACAAACAGAAGACTCTTGATCAAGCCAACATCGAAGATAAAATTCACAAAGTACAAGGCAATGCAAGGTCCAAGATTACAAAGCGAACGGTTAAAAGTCCACCGCAATTATTCACTGGAGATCTGGAAGAAACATAGAAGCTATTTTAATAAAGAACCAAATAAGAAGGAAGCCCAAAGATCCAAGGCCCAATACTTTCTTTAAAGAGACAGAGACATAAAATTTTACCAAAGCTTGAAGTCTACTTTGACTAGGTCTTCCTAAGGATATTTTGGTAAATGTAGACATGCAAATCAATTGTAACCTAGGGTTTCCTATTCTCTATAAATAGGAACTCTACTCATTGTAATTTCTTATGCCTCCTTTTAATAATAAATTTTAGAATTCTTTTGGAGAGCATCGGTGTTTCTTTTCAATTCATGAATTCAGATCTGACAACTCTGCGTCGATGATTGGAGAGATGCATCTGTAAGTAGATTTAATTCCTTGCTCTAGTTTAGATTTCAATTCTTGCCCTAGGTAATTTTTATTCTCTGCCCTAGATAGATGTTTTTAAATTCCTTAATGAGTGAGTAGTTTTCTCGCTTGTTAGGGTTAGGAATAGGGAAGGATTTGAGAGATGAAGATCTCTCATCTCTTTTCTTTGCCGATCTTTTATGAAAATTAGAACTCCATGCATACCTTCTTATTCCGCTCCCTACGGCACTCTACCCTCGAGGTAACGGTGATTCCGTAGTCTGAAGGCCCGGATTCTAAGGTTTTCCATGGAGGTTAGGGTAAAGATTAAGAAAGGAAGGACAAGGATCTAGAGGAAGAATCAATCTTCCCAATCATCCTAATCCCCTTTGTTAAGATTTACCATAACACTAATATGATATCTTTAATTAAAGGCAATGGAAAGAGATGTAGATCTTTGTTTACCAAATTTTCCCTAAACCTAATCCTAGCAAGTTTCTAATCCTAGTATCATACAACTTCAATTTTTATATTTAATAATCAATCCGAACACCCTTCGGAATTAACTCGTAAGCGCGAATCGGAAATTCACAACATCCCTGTGGACCGACCCGTACTCACCGGCTAGCTTCATGCGACGCCGTTCTTGATTGCGGTTACAAATATTTTTGATCTATCTTTTAGAAAGCGCAAGCACGCTAAATCATCCAATCAAGGCTTCGTTGAAGAAACGAATGTGTTTGCTTCGAAGACTTCGAGGCCGAAGATGATCTACGTCGGGGAGACACTAACCCAAGCTATTTCTTCACTAGGTCAAGAACTTTATGAAGAGAACACCCTATACTAAATGGCAAGTAGTAGAGAATGATGAAGTAGAAAGTTGGCTCACTTTAGAATTGATTTTCTCACACTTTTATCATACTTCCATTGGAGCTAGAAAAGCTTGAGAGGAAGAAGAAGAAGAAAGAATAATTCATCATATGAATTAATCCTCTCCCAAAAGAATAATGTAACCATGGGCGAGTTAAGCCCTCATGCTTAACTCATGTAGAGAATTAACCAAGCTATAAGGTTAAGGGTTGGGTTAACTAAATATCCTAAGGAATGACAAAAGAGTAGACTTTGTCAATGTTTCTACAAGATTCATGTAAGCTTGAGAACTTTGACTAAAACTTTCTCTTTTGTTAAACCTTAAGAAATAAATAAACCCTAATTTAACCTTAATATGGTTTAATTCTCATACACCCATCTTGTATGTATCATCAAGCATGACACAAATATGTACACTTAGATATATCACATATATACAATGTGCACAATCTAGTGAGAAAAGAAATCATAAGTGAGCTAATATTAGTTAATGTAATATAATATATCAAATATATAATTATACATTAGATTATCAATCAACTCTTGATTTAATAATCCGGCTATATCACATATAACCGACTAATATCGTGTGTAACAACTTATCGAATCAACACTTGATCCAATAACCCGGCTATATCGCATATAACCGACCAATGTCATAAATCGCGAGAATAGAATATGGTATCTTATATCGTATATGTGCTCCTACTCCGTTTCGCTTGAGCTAGGAAACCCCTGTGTAGGACTCTAAAGACTCGTCAATACGCCGGCAGTAGGTGATGATCATATCAAAAACCCACAAGCCGCAAGCGGTCAGCTAAACGTAACGGCCACTCGGGTATTGAGCGATCAGAAGATCAACAAGCAAGCCTGCTCACACTCCTACGAATTCAATCAGTAACACTACTGTACAGTCCGGTCTCTTCGTCTGATATGTCGCATATCTCGTCTAGGGGTGGTAAACGTCAGACCCGAGTAACTCGATAAGTCGTGTCGATATGAGGCTCATAACGGGTCGAGAAACTACTGATAACACTTACCATGATATCTCTGAAGCTGCCTTGGCCAAGGACTTCCTGTTATAGCCAATCGAGCACTGCGCAACATCAACTCCCTATACCGGGAGAGACGAAACCCCTCCTATCGCTCATTGCCTCCATATGACTCGGGACTGTACCCAAAAGCCACCGTTTTGCACGTTCTCTTGAATGTGGTAAGGTGGAAATCAAAGCACAGTGGGAATCACACAAGACTCTGTTAGTTATATGTATGCCCTAGAGGCCATTACTGTACATTGGATATATATTGTAGTGGATGCTGGGACATATATAGGTAGGACTTTCTTGCTCGACATGATAGTATGCTATCTGGTTACTCTTTACCTTAACGTGTATATTGATTGTATCTCTGTTACATGTTGGTAAAGCTCTTAGGATGTGTACTTGACTACCTGGACTATGATGCGGATCATACTAGTGGGGACATGGTAGTCCATAAGTACATCCTTCAAGGTCCCTAGTCGTGGGTGTATCGAGACGGGGCATCGATATACCAGAGTAGACTAGCGTATACCTTCTCGACCCATACAGATGGGCGATGGATGATCCCATATCCGTTGGTGTTTGACATCAGAGATGATATACGGGTGCTCAGTGGAGACTGGGTACACTGGACGGACTCACCGAGAACTCCCAGATGGTATTATACCTTACGTCAGATGGCAGTTCTCTAGTGACACTGGTACAGGTTAGTCTGTAGACCCGAGATCGTCATAGAGTCTTGTGTGATTCCCACTGTGCTTTGATTTCCACCTTACCACGTCCAAGAGGGCTGTTGCGCCACGCCAGCGCCCCGGCCGTCTTACCGAGGCCAAAATGCGGAATCAAAATTTTTTCCTTACTTGGAAACTGGCGCTACCGCGGACAATAAAACCCGGATCGTTAACCATTAACATCTACTAGCAAACAAGAGATTGGAAGAGAAGTATACCAAGTGATCCGAGTCCTCCGGTCTTCTCGTCATCGTCCCGATCTCCCGCGGAAAGTCCTGTCTCCATGTCGTCGCCTCCTCGCCGGAAGGGCACCACGTCGCCTGCATCTTTTACGGGCTCCCACCTCAATACTGAGGCAACTCGGGCACGAAGCTGGCAAGTCGACGTGCCAAAGATTTGCTGTAGAATGTAGTGTAGATGCTATATCTCATTTGGGGTTTTAGTTGCCTTTGAAGATGATGGAGGAATCAAGATAAGGAAAAATGGTGCTTGCATTTTTCCTAGCATGAGATGAGATCAAAAATGCCACAAGCCCAAAAATCAAACTCTCTCATTCTTTTCTCTCAAGTGTAGCCTCTCCTATCTTGTGAGAATGGTGGAGGAATGAATGTCAAAACCATAACAAGAAGGGAGGTGAGTGTAAGAGAGGAGAATGGGTGACCACATCCAAAACATCATGATAACAATCTCACATCAACTCCAAATCAACTCTAATCACCATTAATACAAATCAAGTGATGTAAAGAGAATCAAATGATGGTTGAAAAGAAAAGATGCCATCATAATCAATCCATATGCAAGAAACCCCTCCACAATATGTTATTTGCAAACTTGCAAATAACACCCTCCATCGGAAAAGTCCGGCCGGGAAAGAACAAAGAAAAACCGTCCGGAAACGGAATGCAAACTGGCAACTCCAGAAAACTGGTCCCGTAATAAATTACAGGAAAACCCCGATGTTGTGCATACACACCCGCATCTGTATTCCTACCGGATACAAATGCAATGAGACAAAATCTACACTGTACTATACTAGGATCCGGCTTAAACCAAAGCCGGCTAGTAATATCCGTCCGATCCTGATCCGTGCAATACTGCACGTATCTGATCGAACCCTGCCATATAACCATACGGCCACAAGTACAAACTGTCCGATCCTGATCCGTGCAATACCGCACGTATCTGATCGGACCCTGCCATATCTCCATATGGCCTCTACAGCGTTTCGCCCGAAAATTGAGTAACTGAATGTGTGGTGGACTCTAAAGACTCATCAATACTATGGCTGTGGATTTAACCACTAGCACGTCAGAGGTATAAGCCAATACGTGACGGGCCACCAGCTATTGACCAAAAGGGACATCGATGAGCGGACTCATCCTGACACCCTACTGAGCCTGTCAGTGACAATATCCGTACAGTCCGGTCCGTTCGTCTATGAGTATCGCATGGCGGGCCTAGGGGGTTGGTAAAAGTTAGACCCCCAAAAGCGGTACAAGTCGTGTCGGAGTGTAGCCCAGAACACCCTGAGATACTACTGGAATACCTACCAGTAAATCTCCTGCCTCGGCCGAGGGCTTTGTGTAATGGCTCTACTAGACACAGCGCGACCTCACCCCCAATACCGGGAGAGACAAACCCCTGCAGATCCGCTCACTGCCTCTATGTGGCTCGGGACTGTACCCAACTAAAACCTGTTTGCACGACTCCTTTGAGCCATGGTAGGGTAGTAATCAAAGCACAGTGGGAACTCACACGAGACAAATGACGATCTCAGGTCGATGAACTAACCTGTACACATGTCACCAGGGAACTGCTATCTGACGTCAGGTATAAGACCAACTAGCATGTTCCCGGCGAGTCCTGTCCGGTGTACTCATAACCCAATGAGCACCTGTATACATCTTAGGTGAACCAACTGACACCAGTGGCTTGTGAGTCCGGCCACCACCCCTCGTCGGGGTCTCGACTGTATACACTAGTCTACTCTGGAGTATCGATGCCCTGTCTCGAAACTCCCACGACTAGGGACCTTTTAAGGATGTGCTTATAGACTGCCAGCTCTCACGTATATGATCGCCATCATACTGCTGCCCGTCAAGCAAGAATCCTAGGGGCTCTATCAACGTGTAATAGCGACCTCTCAGGTCACCTAAGGCAGTACACGATGATAAAGATAAACCAGATAGCATACTATCATCTCGAGTAAGACTGTCCTACTGGGACAGGTCCCCCCTCAATCATTGCAATCACGTGCCTGTGATCCAATAATTGACTCTGAGGGCACTATCTCCAACAATCTCCCACTTGCACTCAAGGCTAATTATTGCGATGTCGCATACTCACAGCCCGTGTGATACCGAACACCCAACTCCTCTACTAGTCAGTCTCATAAAGTTCGTTTATGAAACTATGGCATTCGAGGAATAGCCTCAGTGAGTGGATCCGATGTGATGTTTC
Source organism: Agapanthus africanus (assembly GCA_030015575.1). Taxonomy (NCBI): domain Eukaryota; kingdom Viridiplantae; phylum Streptophyta; class Magnoliopsida; order Asparagales; family Amaryllidaceae; genus Agapanthus; species Agapanthus africanus. The sequence continues at coordinate 376,970,678 of JASDDO010000031.1, read as the reverse complement.
TTTTTATGTCTCTCTATATCTCAAGTTCGCGGAGAAAGCCATCTCCCGAAAAGAGCAATACCTGTCTTAGAATGTGTCTGGATGTCTGATGGGACCTAGCTCATAAATGAACTCCAAATCCAAACTTCTTAGACTGTATCGATAACTGAACTTAATCAGTATCCTGCGCCATGCCTTTCCCTCAGTATCCACCTGGACCACCTGTCCAAAATACTGCCCCTCGTCAGAGGGAAAATCATGACTCTGACGACCAACCTGTCGTCCATGTCACCTTGGAAGCCTGGAATGATAACTGTCTCCCGAAGGAGAAAGCTGCTATCATATCCCTAGAACATCAACTTATGTTCTAAAACTGCTCCCGATTGTTTCTCCAGGATTGGATGAATATCAACTTATTGCACCTACTGCAAGAACAACATCTGGTGTGGTACTTGACATCTCATGATTGACTCAATTTCCTGAGCAAGTGATCTGCCAATCATGCACATCCTCTCCCCTTTAGTCTGTAAGATACCTTTAGAGAGGGTGACTCCATTACCTGTAGGTACACTACCGTGCTAGGAGTCGTCCATTCTAAATACTCTTAGAATGCTGTCTAAGTACCCTGATTGGGAAACCACCCAAATCTAGATCTAATACCATAGATCTAGTAGCCAGAATGTACGATATAATATCCAAGTCCTATGTGGAGAAACCACTGTGTGACGACCAAAGTATAACCGATCGTAGTATAGGAATATCACTTCCTACTCTGTGTATGTCATCAAATACTAGGACATAACACCCTACTACCTTCTTAACAGATCCATCCCCTATTCTGATGAAGTCAAACCTATGACTGTCACATCAGAAATAGATGATCTATCTCCGCTATATCTGCTTTAGTCTATAAATAGACATAAGCCAACTGTCCACCAATGCTTCCGCTGCTCCCACTGACTACGACAACCCTCTGGCAGAGTCATACAGACGTACACTTCTAAAGCCAGTTTAGAACGACGCTATACTCATCCCCCTGCCGGGTCTCGCAGCCTGGAACAACAGCAATGGCAAGTGTGGGTAAACAAGAACTTCCCTGTCACCGTCCTTGAGGCTACCGGAGTACCTCTCGGGTGCCTGAAGTTACCCACCGTATCTGCGGAGTGGCCAATGGAATGTCAATCCAGATTGAATCTTTAGGTTCCTTATCAAATCTTCAGTAATCGTTTGTGGTTCTGGAATTACTTCCATTTCTACCATACTCCCACTACTGTTTTCTGAAAAAATCCATTTTTATTAAATATGTGGCGAGTCCAGAACAATATCACTATTGATCTTCCAGATGGTAGAAAGTCAACCCTCGTCATAGCCTGGGTCAACCAACAAACTGCCATTACAGAAACGTGCCTAGAGTTGTCCAGTGTCTGGTTTTAATCATAAGCCGGACAACTCCCCGTACCTTAACAATGTCAAGATATGAACTGTTCTATATCCAATATAGAAACAGAGGCACTGATTTAATTGAACCAGATTCAAATCATGCAGCTGTCTCCAGTGCATGTCAACTAAATGGAAAAAGGCCGATCAGCGTCACTCAACTTAGGAATGCTTCCAATTATGAGTAACCCGAAAGAGAAGCAAGTTCTCTTAATCATTACTATCAACTGAATACCATACACAAGTATCTACATCTTCGATCACCTTGAAGAATCTCGATACTTGCAACATCTGGTTCTCTACTTTATTCATACACCTAAAACTTCTCAAAACTTAGACCCTGTGTTTCAACGAAACACGTGTCTAAGAACTAGAGAAGTCATAAGTAAATAGAATATAGTACGAGGACCAACCCCTCTGTCCTATTGGGCACTGGACAACATACAATACTCTGTATAAGTCCCCTGAGTGTAATAACTCATTCACTGTGTGTCGTAGGTTGAAAACTGTACTTATGGTTAAGAAGAATTACACCACCGTTTAATGCTCCTTACCTAACCATCTACTGATATAGGTAAATGTCGTAGACATAATTTCAAAAGGGTATGTCTCACACTATAAAAATAGACGTACAGATATATCAATTTGAAATTGGTGCACAACAACGGATATTCAAAACCAAATATTTGCCGACCGGCAAACAACCCAGGTGACTTCCTCAAATATCACCAATTACAACGAATCCCGATATAATGAGGATGATCACCTAATTCCCAATAACTTACTCCCACACATTATCTGTAAAACCATACAAATATGAGAATCAAACCTGGTAAATACATACCCTGGAGGAAGTGTCTAATTGGGAAATCAGTTTTCTTTTAACAGTACACAGTGAAACTGAAACATTGAAATGTTTCGATGGGGTATCCTGGTATTCCTAGTAATGCCTCTTCCATTATCCAGATTCACAACTATAACCGTATAATTCTTTGCCACTTCTCCAAATCCCTTTATATGTCTTTAGTCATTACCTTCTGTACACCCCTTTAGGCCAAATGGTTTTCTTCTTTCCCTACCGTTCGGCACCAGCCTATGGTTTGGAAGAAGACTATCCAATAAGCATAATGGGTGTACTGTCCTAATCCTAGGAGCACTCGGAACGCGAGAGAAGGTGAAGATAAAAGACACCTGAATGTACTTTATTCCTATTTCTCCTGAACCAGGATCCATCCCCGAACTGGAACAAGATCCTTTCGAGTTCGTATATAACCATACGATGGATTATCCAATAAACTGGGATCTTCGTAGTAATACGGAGTGTCCTGGAGAAATACAAAGGTGATTTAGGATTGGCGAAGAAATACTTGGTTTGGTCGTGAATAGCAGTCGCAATTTACTTTGCCCTCCTACTAATCCCTTGCTTTGTCTTAACTTAATACCTTCTGCACACCATCGTTATGCTAATTGGTTTTCTTCATTCCCCACCGTTCGGCACCAGCCTAAGGTTTGGAAGAAGACTATCCAATTTGCGTAATAGGTGTACTACTCCTAAACCAAGGAGTACTCGCAACCTGAGAGAAGGTAAAAGGAAAAGACAACTGAATAGTCCTATCCGTTTTCTCCAGAACCGGAAACCATCCTTGAATTCCTTCGAGTTCGTATATAACCATACGATGGTTTTGTCCAATGGAAGTGGACGTTCGTAGTAATACGGGGTGTCCCGGAGAAAAGGGTAAAAGTAGGAGTGGCAATGAGGTTTGCAACTCTGACAATCCAAAAGCCAGTGTTAAAGAAGGATCGGTCAACTTGGTCACTGAGTCATAGTCTTAGGGTCGGGTCAATGGTCATTGCAAAGAGAGAGAGAGAAGAAACACTCAGCGTGCACTCTAACCTAGATCAGAATGGTTATCACTTTATCTAATCTGAAAACCTCCCACTGTACCTCAAATTCTCCTCCAAACCTGAAAGAAGAATTAGTCGGGATGACCCGAGGAGTAAACCAACTCATCAGTGGAAATCGGGATCCAACTATCATTGCATGATAACGTGACGGAATCCGCTCACGTCATCACACTCCAGAAGGTATGCGCATATCTGGCAAGTTTCAGTTCTTTTGAAACTCCCGATGTGATTTTTACCCCTAGGACCCAAGTGACCTTGACGAATAATCAACAAATCAAAAGGTCCTAGTCAAGTTCAACCCGTCATTATCTTGATTGCGTTAAACCCACCCGTACGACCCTTGACGAATAATCAACAAAGTCGCACGACTGTCCTAACCAATCCACACATCCATGCGACAGAAAGCATTACAGAGCTACCGCACACTACGCCTCGGCGAATAGCAACGACAAACGTAGCGCAAATACTATGCAATACTAATCCGAAATGACGGAGGGCTACGAATGGTTTTTGGCGAAAAACCTTTTACCGTAATGAACTTGATATCGTTGAAGGAACTGGATAACTTTTTATAAAAATATAGTGACGAAAACCTTTGCTAAAGAGGTCACTCCCGGTGAAGGGATCTCGGCTCTTTCCCCGTAGAATGAGGTGCAGGATATTCCAACTGAATACCATGATGCAAAGCAAAAGTAATCGGCTATAGTGAAGTTATTACCCTGACGCAAACTTCTGTCCAAGGGGTCACTCCCGGTGAAGGGATCTCGGCCCTTGCCTCGTCGACTGAGGAGCAGGATATTCCAACTGAATACCACCGTGCAAAACAAAAGTGAACGTCCTTGCAATAACAACTTTTTGAAAAATTGTTCCAACAACATCAGAATAGGTTTGTTTATCTTGCATTGATCCGAATCAACGCAGTCCCATCAATTAATCACACCACAAAGAACGAAAATAATATGACGTACGTATATGCCATCCGCATTCGCCACTGGGTCCCGTCATTACTCGTTAGGTTAGCTAACTAACGACAGAGCGGGGACTGGACTAGCGCGGATGTAAAACATATACAACATCTACTAATACATACACCAATATATATTATATTCGCTCAAGGCGTGATAAGAATGCAACATCACAGAAATGTACAGCATCACAGAACAATACAGATATCTGGGATCCCCGGGTTTCACAGAGTCGCTGCTGAAACCCGACGTTCCCCTGGTCGTGTGGATAGCCTGTGCAATGAAATCCTAGACCCCTACGGGCGCGGCAAGTCACCCGCCAAGATCTGAAGCGAGGCAGTCCCCTCCAGCACCGTGAATGGACCACCCAGCACTTCACGGAATCCGGTAACTTGGGCACCCCTCCTGGGTCAACCTGTACCCCCTACGAGTGCGGCGAATAGCCCGCCAATCCTAGAGTGAAGCCCCCTCCGTCTCAATGCCATGAGATGCGGGCCCGTTGCCCTCTAGAACCCGGCTATCCGTGCACCCCTCCGCGGGGTAATCCTAGTACAGAAAGTAAAATATACATACACCGGGTACATCGACCGCAACCAGGTCGTGCCCCAAAAGAATAATACAAACAGGCAGTGACGGCAGTCCACATGTCGGACGCTCACCCCGCAATATCAAATGTACATATAAAACAAAACTGTACTAACATTGCATCCAGGCTATCCCCCACGACCGATCCGCAACATCACAGCATAAACACAGAACATCAACGTGAAAATCACGTTCGCAAATCCGTCTAACCGGGCTATAGCAGTTAGACAGGATTTACCGATCAAGTGATATTCACGGTCGCAGATATAATGTAAATACTGTGAAATAATATGTTTAAAATATCCGATCGATCAAAAATTTTACCAAGTGGGCCCCCAAACAATACTGCAGCACTTACAGAAAATCTGGGCCCAAACAAAATATACCAAAACCCCTATTTTCAGCCCACAAGCCCACTGCAAAGAAATGATGACATGAACCCACATTCCTGCGGTGGAACCGCGGTTAAAAGGGGGTTATGGCCGCGGTTCCGCGGTCGTACGGAGGGATCGGGTTATCAAATTTTTCCAGTGTTCTTAGAACTTCCAGTGCATTAGTTTTCTACAACCTGAAAAATTTTTAGAGCCCGGAAAAAATCGACAGAAAACAGATGTGAAGAAAACGCGGTTTTGGAATTTTTGTTCGATCGGAAAAGTAAAACACACTAGAACAAGCTAGGCAAGGTTAATGGCGTGGCTCTGATACCATGTTGCGCCACGGCAGCGCCCCAGCCGTCTTACCGAGGCCAAAATGCGGAATCAAAAATTTTTCCTTACTTGGAAACTGGCGCTACCGCGGACAATAAAACCCGGATCGTTAACCATTAACCTCTACTAGCAAACAAGAGATGGGAAGAGAAGTATACCAAGTTATCTGAGTCCTCCGGTCTTCTCGTCATCGTCCCGATCTCCCGCGGAAAGTCCTGTCTCCATGTCGTTGCCTCCTCGCCGGAAGGGCACCACGTCGCTTGCATCTTTTACGGGCTCCCACCTCAATACTGAGGCAACTCGGGCACGAAGCTGGCAAGTCGACGTGCCAAAGATTTGCTGTAGAATGTAGTGTAGATGCTATATCTCATTTGGGGTTTTAGTTGCCTTTGAAGATGATGGAGGAATCAAGATAAGGAAAAATGGTGCTTGCATTTTTCCTAGCATGAGATGAGATCAAAAATGCCACAAGCTCAAAAATCAAACTCTCTCATTCTTTTCTCTCAAGTGTAGCCTCTCCTATCTTGTGAGAATGGTGGAGGAATGAATGTCAAAACCATAACAAGAAGGGAGGTGAGTGTAGGAGAGGAGAATGGGTAACAACATCCAAAACATCATGATAACAATCTCACATCAACTCCAAATCAACTCTAATCACCATTAATACAAATCAAGTGATGTAAAGAGAATCAAATGATGGTTGAAAAGAAAAGATGCCATCATAATCAATCCATATGCAAGAGACCCCTCCACAATATGTTATTTGCAAACTTGCAAATAACACCCTCCATCGGAAAAGTCCGGCCAGGAAAGAACAAAGAAAAACCGGCCGGAAACGGAATGCAAACTGGCAACTCCAGAAAACTGGTCCCGTAATAAATTACAGGAAAACCCCGATGCTTTGCATACACACCCGCATCTGTATTCCTACCGGATACAAATGCAATGAGACAAAATCTACACTGTACTATACTAGGATCCGGCTTAAACCAAAGCCGGCTAGTAATATCCGTCCGATCCTGATCCGTGCAATACCGCACGTATCTGATCGAACCCTGCCATATAACCATACGGCCACAAGTACAAACTGTCCGATCCTGATCCGTGCAATACCGCACGTATCTGATCGGACCCTGCCATATCTCCATACGGCCTCTACAGCGTTTCGCCCGAAACTTGAGTACTTGAATGTGTGGTGGACTCTAAAGACTCGTCAATACTATGGCTGTGGATTTAACCACTAGCACGTCAGAGGTATAAGCCAATACGTGACGGGCCACCAGCTATTGACCAAAAGGGACATCGATGAGCGGACTCATCCTGACACCCTACTGAGCCTGTCAGTGACAATATCCGTACAGTCCGGTCCGTTCGTCTATGAGTATCGCATGGCGGTCCTAGGGGGTTGGTAAAAGTCAGACCCCCAAAAGCGGTACAAGTCGTGTCGGAGTGTAGCCCAGAACACCCTGAGATACTACTGGAATACCTACCAGTAAATCTCCTGCCTCAGCCGAGGGCTTTGTGTAATGGCTCTCCTAGACACAGCGCGACCTCACCCCCAATACCGGGAGAGACGAACCCCTGCAGGTCCGCTCACTGCCTCCATGTGGCTCGGGACTGTACCTAACTAAAACCTGTTTGCACGACTCCTTTGAGCCGTGGTAGGGTAGTAATCAAAGCACAGTGGGAACTCACACGAGACAAATGACGATCTCAGGTCGATGAACTAACCTGTACACATGTCACCAGGGAACTGCTATCTGACGTCAGGTATAAGACCAACTAGCATGTTCCCGGCGAGTCCTGTCCGGTGTACTCATAACCCAATGAGCACCTGTATACATCTTAGGTGAACCAACTGACACCAGTGGCTTGTGAGTCCGGCCACCGCCCCTCGTCGGGGTCTCGACTGTATACACTAGTCTACTCTGGAGTATCGATGCCCTGTCTCGAAACTCCCACGACTAGGGACCTTTTAAGGATGTGCTTATAGACTGCCAGCTCTCACGTATATGATCGCCATCATACTGTTGCCCGTCAAGCAAGAATCCTAGGGGCTCTATCAACGTGTAATAGCGACCTCTCAGGTCACCTAAGGCAGTACACGATGATAAAGATAAACCAGATAGCATACTATCATCTCGAGAAAGACTGTCCTACTAGGACAGGTCCTTCCTCAATCATTGCAATCACGTGCCTGTGATCCAATAATTGACTCTGAGGGCACTATCTCCAACAAGGGCGTGCAAAACGGTGGTTTTTGGGTACAGTCCCGAATCACCTGGAGGCAATGAGCGATAGGAGGGGATTCGTCTCTCCCGGTATAGGGAGTTGATGTTGCACTGTGTTCGATTGGCTATAACAGGAAATCCCTGGCTAGGGTTGCTGAGATTTACTGGTAGGTGTTACCAGTAGTATCTCGAACTGTTATAGACCTCATATCGACACGACTTATCGAGCTACTGGGGTCTGACGTTTACCACCCATAGGCGAGATATGCGACATATCAGACGAACAGACCGGACTGTACGGTAAGTGTTACTGGTTGGATTCACAGGAGTGTGAGCGGGCTTGCTCGTCGATCTTCTGATCGCTCAATACCCGGGTGGCCGTTACGTTTAGCAGACCGCTTGCGGCTTGTGGGTGTTTGATATGATCATCACATGCTGCCGGCGTATTGACGAGTCTTTAGAGTCCTACACAGAGGTTTCCTGGCTCAAGCGAAACGAAATAGGAGCGCATATGAGATATGTGCGGGACCGAGAATAATGCGTGTATGTGATACTGTATTCTATTCTCGCGATGAATGTATCGATTGGTTGTATGCGATATAACCTAGTTATCGAATCGAGGATTGATTCGATAAGTCGATACATTGGATATTAGTCGGTCATATGCGATGTGACCGGATCGTTAAATCAAGTGTTGATTTAATGATTTAATGTATAATTATATATTTGATATATTACTTTACATTAACTAATATTGGTTCACTTAAGATGTTTTTTTCTCACTTGTTTGTACACATTGTATATATGATATATTTTTGTGCACAAGTTTGTATCATGTTTGATGATATATGCAAACTTGGGTGTATGTTTGAATTAAACCATGGTTAGTTAATGGTTAGGGTTTCATATGCTTTATTTACTTATTCATTTATTTATTCATTTGAAAAAGAAATAAAATGGTGGCTAACTTTGGATTTTGTTGAAGCTTCATGAAGCTTTGAAAGCTTGACCATTTTGTTTCTTTCCTTAACCCTAACCATTCACCTAACCCTAGTTTATTCTCTACACTTAACCATGGTTTCAATATGATAAGGGTCACTTGATTTTCTTTTTAAATTAATTCATTTTTCATTTTCTTTCTTCTTCTTCTTCTTGATGAAGAAAGAAAAGCTTTCTACAAAAAATGTCAAGTGATGAAATCAAGTGAGAAATCCAAATCCAAAGTGAACCCACTTCCTATTTCTTCATCCTCTACCACTTGCCATGTAGTATAGGGTGTTTTCTTCACAAGTTTCATGACTTGGTGAAGTTGGAGCTTGATCTTGAGTTACCTCGACGTAGATCATCTTCGGCATCGAAGTCGACGACCTAGCCCAATCATTTCTTCGAAGAAACCATCGCTAAAGTCCGGGATCCGATGATCGCAGCGGAGGGACTTCATCACGGAGCTATGGAGGTGGAGGACCGGATCTACAAAGGTTGTATTTCCGTTCACTCTTAGTTAAGTTGTTAACTAGCTTCTAGTTTCGCCTAATTTCTTGTTAACGATCTTCATTATGGTTTCTCGGCAACTAGATTTTTGAATTTGGCATGGTTGATGCCTTGTGGAACCACTTGAGTGTGCCTAGGAACCCTACAGTGGTATCAGAGACTAGCTAGAGCCTTAGGCGATGTGTAGACGGAGTTAGAAGTCCGATCGAACCGAGACCCTAATGCAAAATCCACTCTCTCTACATTTTTGAAAATTGTGGATTTTTGTGAATTAAAAATATGCAGAAAAATAAGCAGGATTTTGTAAGAATTACTGTGAAGCACGTGAGCATGAATCGACCAATTGGCCGCGGAACCGCGGCACGAGCATGGCATGTGCGGCGGTTCCGCGGCTATAAAGAGGCATCTTGTCATAATTTTTGCACAGTAATTCCTATATTTTAGTGCTGTATTTTCTGGGATATTTTAATGTTTACTCCACAGTTGAGTTTTCTGGGTTTGTTTTGGGGATTCGATTATTCGATCGGTTTATTTAACTTCGTCTATGTGTTTTCCGGATAATTTTTGAATATGTTGAAAAGTTCGACCGGATATAAATACCCACTTTTTTCCCTGCCGGGAAATTTCCAAGTGTTGGAATTTTCCGTGGTTTAAAGACGTTCTAAGTAGTGCAAGTAACGCGATGGACCCTCTAGAAGATAACAAACCTTAACTCGATTATGTGACCGTCTTGAACTGCCCTTTGAACCTTCGGGTTTGGGGCAGTACGGCGTGCCACATGTGAGGCGTTGGCATGACCCTTCTACGGCTGGACCGTTGGTACTGAGGCATGAACTGGATGTTTTAAAACTTATTTCATGTGTTGAGCTGTTTCGGGAAAACTTGGGTGTTTGAATGTTCGATCGGAAAGTTTAACATTTTCTATTTATCTGGAATGTGATACAATATTTGGAATCCACAAGTAGTTATGAGATAACTGAATGAATGTTATAAACATAGCACTTTAGTCTCACTTGATCGGTTGCCATGGAATTTTGATGTGATCAAAAGTCCGTCGCAATCACGTAGCGTACGCGGATACTCGCCGGGTAAACTTAATAGACAGCTACACCCCATAGCCCCGACCAAGTGACTGTAGGAGAACCCCGTCGCCGAAAGCATCCGTTCGGGTGCTCGCGGCAGCGGTGTTCCGCCTTGGTGCACTTCGTCGACGGCGTCGGGGGTGCGGCCGCCTACTAAAGTTTGCGACGAGCATTCGATCAGGATGTCGGGAATCTTGTTGAATTGCCCGACTTGATATTGAAAAGTGTTTTCGATAAAGAGACTAAAATGCGGGGTTTATAATTGTTAGGCATGCGATGTCTAAGTAATTCATTGGTTTAGGCATGCGATGTCTAAGGTGGTTGCGGATTCCAACTGTTGTAGTTTTACACTTTCTTTTCTGTGACCGTAAGTGTAATATGTGATATCGCCGGTTTCGTTGCTATATGTCAACGACAATTGGGATACGCATGTTTACTTACGTTGATGACATATGATGTTATGTGTTGCTGGATATGTTATATTGGATCGTCGTGTTTGAATAGCCGGGTTTTTTTATGTGAGATGAGTGTTTTTCATTTTCATTCATGTAAAAACTTGTATGTAATATTCTTTTATTGGGGCACTTCCAGGTTGCGGAAGTTGTCACCGTTTGTATATTATTTACTTTTCTGCACTAGGATAGACCCAAGGAGGAGGGCACAAGTAACCGGGTTCTGGAGTCCAGTGGGAGACCAACTCGAGGAGTCGAGTCCGGGTCTCCTAACTCTAGAATTGGTAGGGTTGCTTGCCGCTCTCGTAGGGGTCTAGGGGTGTTGGATTGGCTATTCATCACGGCCGTGGAATCCTTGTTTTGTACTGGCTCGTATTGAAAACACGGACGTCCTAGTATATCCAATATTTCATATGATTCTTCTGCTGCGATATCTGTGATGTGATCATTTGATGTTCTGTGATGGATACTGTATATAGTATATATGATATATTATATAGACGTTACTTATGTTTTACACCCGTGCTAGCCCTGCCCCGCTCTGCCGTTAGTTACCTAACCTAACGGTGCACGAGGGGACATCGAGGCGAATGTGGATGGCATAAGTGTACGTCGTATTTATCTGTGATGTTTAGGTAACTTAAATGATGGGACTTCATTAATGTGATTAATGAAAGAAAAGAAACCTAAGATGTTGTGGAATCGAATTTCAAAAATAAAACAGGTAGCTACAGTTCTTGCTTTGCATCGCGGTGTTCCTTGTAGAACATCCTGCACCTTATTCGATAAGGAAAGGACCGAGATCCCTTCATCTGGAGTGACTCCTTTAGCAATAACTGGCAGATGCTACAACCCTCGGTTTGTTTTTTGATTGCTTCTATGGTTTCTGCTTTGCACAGTGATATATATGATATATCCCGCACCTTATTCGATGAGGAAAGGGCCGACGATCCCTTCACCGGGAGTGACCCCTTTAGCAAAACTAGAAAAGCCTAAAAAACACTCCATTTTAAAATCGTTTGATTCTACAACGATATCAAGTTCATGACGCAATAGGTTTTCAGAAAAAACCTGTCGTAGCCCTCCGTCATTTCAGATAAGTACTAGTTAGTATTCGTGCTACGTTTGTTGACTATGTTAAGGCGTAGTGTACGGTAACTAATTAGTGCTTATCTGTATAAGCATATGATGCGATTGGATTAGGGTAGTCGTGCGACTTTGTTGACTATGTTAAGGGTCATGCGGGTGGGTTTAATTCAATCAGGAAATGACGGGTTGAACTTGACTAGCACTTATGATTTGTTGACTATGTTAAGGTCATATAGCTGCTAGGGGCAAAATATTATCGGGAATTTCAAGTGTTGAAATTTGCAATGAGATTGCATACCTTCAATGAGATAGTTGGATCCCGATACCCGCTGCGAGTAATTGTTACTCCTGGGAGAGTTTTACACATTACAATTAGCCGATCAAGTAGGTGTCTAGAAAGGTGTCAACGGGGTTACGCCTCTGGGAAAACGAGGTTTTCTGTAATTAGGTCCGTGCGAAAGCATGGGGAACCTCCCTCAAAGTACCGACACTGGCCTGGCTGAAAGATTGGCGAACTTGTAGCGTGTAATTAATCCCGGCTAGTCTTTCCTTTTAGGGTTTGAAGGAAGATTCGATAAAAACAGTGGCAGCCATCCTGATTAGATAAAATAATAACCAATCTGATCTTGCAAGAGCGCACGCAGAGTGTTTTCTTCTCTCTCTCTCCTGGTAGCGACCATATCATGCCTTAATCAAGATAATAATACGGAATATTGACCGAACCCGCTTGTAATACTGAGCTGGGGAACGTTGGTCCCGCTCCAACTTATAATTGTTATAAGACAGAGCAGGAAATAGAGGAATACCAGAATTCCTATGCCGCCCAAACGAAGAAAGTGCATATGATGCATCTCCTTCGGGTGTGTTCATTACAAAGAACTATTTCTCTGTATTCTCTACGTCCTGGGTATTTGATACCGGATCAGGATCCCAGATATGTAATCTGTTACATAGGGCTACAAAAGGTAGAGAACTGAGAACGGGTGATAAGTTTCATGAGGCAGAAAACGGTGCAAGTGTTGCAGCTAAGTATGTTGGTCACTGTCACCCTGTATTATCAGTACATTGATTCTGAACAAATGCTATTAGATACCGAACATGATATACAAAATCATATCTGTCTCTTTATTAGTAAAGAAACGATAAAATTTTGTAATGTTGGGTAATGTTTTGAACATTTCCTATATCAAAAGTTGATCGGTTCAGACACGTTATCTAAAAGCATTGACGTTCTAGATCAAACTACAGTTCTTAGTATACGGAACACACACAAGAGGAATAGTTCAGAAATGAACGGATCCTTCTTGAGGCATTGTAGACTAGGTCATATCAATGCGACCCGACTGGCTGAAGTTACATTTAGATGCATATTTAAATTTGTTTGAAGTTACATCGTGTGAAACTTTCCAGTCATGTCACAAATATAAGATGAACATAGCTCTGTTTGCTGGAAACAGAGAAAGAGTTAATGGACTCTTGGGGCTGATACATGATGATGTATGTTAGGTCCCCTGTCTACACATGCCAAGACCGGTTCTTTGTACTTCGTTACATTCTCTGATAATCTCTCAAGATTCAGACATATGTTCCTGTTGAAACACAAGTCCGAACCTTTTGAGATATTCACAGAATATAAGTTAGACGTAGAGAACCAATACGGGTATAAGTATTATGTCCTTTGATGAGATTTAGGAGGAGAATACTTGAGCACGGAATTCCTGGACTATTCTAAAGGAGAATGAGATTCTCTCTCAGCATTACTCCTCCGTATACACCATAGCACGATGGTATATCGGGGTGGAGCAATAGCACCCTATGTGATATGGTGTGCTCTATGATGAGTACTACTGAGTTACCTTTTTCCTATTGGGTGTTATGCACTTGAGAAGTTTCATACTTATTGAATAGGGTTCGAATCAAATCAGTAGCCTACCGCTTCATATGTGATATGGAAAGGGAAGAGCCCATATCTTAAGTTAGTTAAGATCTGGGGTTGTCCGGCCTATGTCTAAAAGCAAAATCCGGACAAGCTCGAGGCAAGGTCTGTTATGTAGAACTGGAAATGTTCCAGCTATACAAACTGCTGCTGATGATCTGGAAGAACCAAAGGATTCAATAGTTACCAACGAACCTCAGCCTCTCCGCCGATCTAGCAGGGTTCCTCACCCACCTGAGAGATACTTCGGTTTCTCTATGACAGTGGGAGCGAGGATTGCATCATGAGATGATGACCCAACTAGTTTCGAGCAGGCCATCGAGAGTAGGGACTCTGTAAGAATGGCTGGATGCTTAGCGATCTGAGATGGAATCCTTATACGCCAACAAAGTATGGACTTTAGTTGCTTTATCTGAAGGGTTAAATCCCCGTCAGGAGCAAGTATATCTTGAGAAGATTACTCGGTGTACATGGAAGAGTTGAGACTTTCAAAGCTAGACTTGTTAAAGATTTGCATCATTGACCAGGTATGGATCATGATGAAACCTTTTCTAAGTAGCTATGCTTAAGTCCATCCAGATCCTACTTGCCACGGCTACATACCATGACTACGATATCTGGCGGTTGGGTGCCATGACTGCTTTTCTAAGTGATGTTTTAGAAGAGTGCGTCTATAAGTACACAGCCAGAGGGCTTCGTAAATAGTGGGAGCAGCGGAAATGCGTGCAAGATGTTTTATGTGATAGAGTAGGCATCGCGGAGTTGTAACGTCTGTTTTGATGAATTAGTCAAACAGTTTGACATCATCAAAATGGTAGATGAACCTTGTATATACAAAAAGGTAGTAGGGAGTATGGTGGTGATCCTCGTAGAGTACGTGGATGACATACTCTTGATAGGGAAGGAGTTTCCTATGGTCCGCTCGGTCAATCTCCGCTTATCACAAGGATTCTCCATATAGGATCAAAGTGATACCTCCTAAATCTTGAGTTTTCATCTATGAGATAGAGGTAATTGGATGCTAGGATTCTCACTAGTTGTAATGAGATGGTATCAATCGATCCTGGGGAGAATCACTGGAAAGGTTCCAGGGTGATAAGGACGACTGAAAGTCAGTCACAGGCATTGTCTTTACCCTCAGAAAAGGGACGGTATGTTGGAAGAGTTCCAAGCTAGATACCGTGGCATACTAGACGATAAAGGCTGGATACATCGCTACTTAAGATACTACCAAAGAGGCAGTTTGGGTGTATATTGTTTCATGAGATGAACTAGGTTCCTACCATTGTGTGACAATGGAAGTGTGGCTTTGGCCCAGGAACCCCGGTCCCATCAGTGACCCAGACGTATTCTGAGGCAGCATCACCTGATCATGGAGATAGTTGATCTCCAGGGTGATCGAGGTTAGGAGAGTAGACTCAGAGGACAACACGGCGGATCCACTCACAAAGGCCTTTCCCAAAGAGAGACTTTTATGGGATGGTTGAGTATGAGATACTACAACCACTGCTACAGATGGCCCTAGTGCAAGTGGGAGATTGTTAGTTATATGTATGCCCTTGAGGCCATTACTGTACATAGGATGTATATTGTAGTGGATGCTGGGACATATATAGGGAGGACTTTCTTGCTCGACATGATAGTATGCTATCTGGTTACTCTTTACCTTAACGTGTATACTGATTGTCTCTCTGTTACATGTTGGTAAAGCCCTTAGGATGTGTACTTGACTACCTGGACTATGATGCGGATATACTAGTGGGGATATGGTAGTCCATAAGTACATCCTTCAAAGTCCCTAGTCGTGGGTGTATCGAGATGGGGCATCGATATACCAGAGTGGACTAGCGTATACCTTCTCGACCCATACAGATGGGCGATGGATGATCCCATATCCGTTGGTGTTTGACATCAGAGATGATATACGGGTGCTCAGTGGAGACTGGGTACACTAGACGGACTCGCCGAGAACTCCCAGATGGTATTATACCTTACGTCAGATGGCAGTTCTCTGGTGACACTGGTACAGGTTAGTCTGTAGACCCGAGATCGTCATAGAGTCTTGTGTGATTCCCACTGTGCTTTGATTTCCACCTTACCACGTCCAAGAGGGCGTGCAAAACGGTGGTTTTTGGGTACAGTCCCGAATCACATGGAGGCAATGAGCGATAGGAGGGGATTCGTCTTTCCCAGTATAGGGAGTTGATGTTGCACTGTGTTCGATTGGCTATAACCAGAAATCCCTGGCCAGGGTTGCTGAGATTTACTGGTTGGTGTTACCAGTAGTATCTCGAACTGTTATAGACCTCATATCGACACGACTTATCGAGCTACTGGGGTCTGACGTTTACCACCCCTAGGCGAGATATGCGACATATCAGACGAACAGACCGGACTGTACGGTAAGTGTTACTGGTTGGATTCACAGGAGTGTGAGCGGGCTTGCTCGTCGATCTTCTGATCGCTCAATACCCGGGTGGCCGTTAAATTTAGCAGACTGCTTGCGGCTTGTAGGTGTTTGATATGATCATCACCTGCTGCCAGCGTATTGACGAGTCTTTAGAGTCCTACACAGAGGTTTCCTGGCTCAAGCGAAACGAAATAGGAGCGCATATGAGATATGTGCGGGACCGAGAATAATGCGTGTATGTGATACCGTATTCTATTCTCGCTATGAATGTATCGATTGGTTGTATGCGATATAACCTAGTTATCGAATCGAGGATTGATTCGATAAGTCGATACATTGGATATTAGTCGGTCATATGCGATGTGACTGGATTGTTAAATCAAGTGTTGATTTAATGATTTAATTTCTAATTATATATTTGATATATTACTTTACATTAACTAATATTGGTTCACTTAAGATGTTTTTTTCTCACTTGTTTGTGCACATTGTATATATGATATATTTTTGTGCACAAGTTTGTATCATGTTTGATGATACATGCAAACTTGGGTGTATGTTTGAATTAAACCATGGTTAGTTAATGGTTAGGGTTTCATATGCTTTATTTACTTATTCATTTATTTATTCATTTGAAAAAGAAATAAAATGGTGGCTAACTTTGGATTTTGTTGAAGCTTCATGAAGCTTTGAAAGCTTGACCATTTTGTTTCTTTCCTTAACCCTAACCATTCACCTAACCCTAGTTTATTCTCTACACTTAACCATGGTTGCAATATGATAAGGGTCACTTGATTTTCTTTTTAAATCAATTCATTTTTCATTTTCTTTCTTCTTCTTCTTCTTGATGAAGAAAGAAAAGCTTTCTACAAAAAATGTCAAGTGATGAAATCAAGTGAGAAATCCAAATCCAAAGTGAACCCAGTTCCTATTTCTTCATCCTCTACCACTTGCCATGTAGTATAGGGTGTTTTCTTCACAAGTTTCATGACTTGGTGAAGTTGGAGCTTGATCTTGAGTTGCCTCGACGTAGATCATCTTCGGCATCGAAGTCGACGACCTAGACCGATCATTTCTTCGACGAAACCATCGCTAGAGTCCGGGATCCGATGATCGCAGCAGAGGGACTTCATCACGGAGCTATGGAGGTGGAGGACCGGATCTACAAAGGTTGTATTTCCGTTCACTCTTAGTTAAGTTGTTAACTAGCTTCTAGTTTCACCTAATTTCTAGTTAACGATCTTCATTAGGGTTTCTCGGCAACTAGATTTTTGAATTTGGCATGGTTGATGCCTTGTGGAACCACTTGAGTGTGCCTAGGAACCCTACAGACTCTATGACGATCTCAGGTCTACAGACTAACCTGTAGCAGTGTCACCAGAGAACTGCCATCTGACGATAGGTATAATACCATCTGGGAGTTCTCGGCGAGTCCATCCAGTGTACCTAGTCTCCACTGAGCACCCATATACTGTCTCTGATGTCAAACACCAATGGATATGGGATCATCCATCGCCCATCTTCATGGGTCGAGAAGCTATACGCTAGTCTACTCTTGTATATCGATGCCCTGTCTCGATACACCTACGACTAGGAACATTTGAAGGATGTACTTAGCGACTACACTTTCCCCACTAGTATGATATGCATCATAGTCCTGGTAGTCAAGTACTCATCCTAAGGGCTTTATCAACATGTAACATAGAGACAATCAGTGTACACGTTAAAATAAAGAGCAACCAGATAGCATACTATCATGTCGAGCAAGAAAGTCCTCCATATATATGTCCAATCATCCGCTGTAATATACATCGTATGTACAATAATGTCCTCTAGGGCATACATATCACTAACATAAGGTCCTTGAAAAAATTTCCGGACCAGTTTTGAAAATCGACAGAAAAGTGCATTTTTAGTTCGTGATTTGCGATTTTTCCGGCGATCGAATTTCTAACACTTTGCTAACATGTTAGTAATGGTTTAGCCAGGCTCTGATACCACTTTAAGTCTATGTTCCCACCCCGCTATCTAGCGGGGAGGCAGAATAGGTAAAAATCAAACTTTTCTTACAAGGCAACATAGACCATGCTTAAGGATCTTTGCCAAACCATTGCTAACAAACAAGCTAGAGGTTTTATCTACTATGCTAGAAGATTATACCTCATGCCAAAAGTCCTTTGGGTATTCTCCGCTGTCCTCCTCGTCTTCGTAGGCTCCAAGGGTCGATCCGGATCGTGGCTTCTTCAACAGCCTCCTTGAGTAGAAGATAATCCACCCGAGAGTCTATAGTCCGAGCTCCGCCTCAAGACCGAGGTAACTAGGGCAACAAGCTTGCTAATCTTGATGTCCTAAGTGATGTAGAGTATGGAGATGGATTTGTTTGTCTATTTAAACTCTAATTTTCTCAACACATGAGAGCTTAAGAGTTTTCTAGTGAGGAGGAAGAAGGAGAGCAAACATGGGAGCTCTCTTGAAGAGAGAGAAGAGGTATGAGATAATGATCCATGGAAAAAAAACAAATCTTTTATCATGATAAATGTGATGGCAACCTTGATTTGACCATTATCATGTCACCATTAATTCTAAGCAAAATATCTAGTGCTTAACAAAAATACCTAAGTCAACCATGGTCAAATGGTCAAACCAATTAGCCATAACACAATTATCATTAAAAAGATTAGTAAACAATTTCCTCCACCTCATAATGGTTTTAATCAAGTCAATAGTCAAAACCCTAATGAGGCATCTCCTTCTTTGCTCCTCACAATCGTGCATACACACCCGCATCCGCATTCCGGAGAATACGAATACTAAGAGACAAAACTAGTCCATCTATATAATACTAGGATCCGGCTTAAACCAAAGCCCACTAATATTATCTGCCCGAACATAATACGCGCACAAGTGCACGTAAGTGATCGAAGCCCTGCCGTAAAACCATACGGCCTCTACACCTTTTGCCCAGTGCAGGGAAACTCTCTGTGTGGGACTCTAAAGACTCGACACTACGCTGGCAGTAGGTTTAACCACAGGCCGCAAGCGGTACAAGATATACGTAACGGTCCCCAGGTAGATGTCGAAAAGAAGGCCGATGAGGAAAACCCATCCAAACTCCTATTGAGCCTGAATGTGACAATCTCCGTACAGTCCAGTCTATTCGTCTAAGAGTACCGCATATCGGGCCTAGGGGCGATAAACGTCAGACCCCTAATAGCGGTATAAGTCGTGTCGGAGTGTAGCCCAGAACACCCTGAGAAACTACTGGAGTACCTACCAGTAAATCTCGCTTGCCCTGGCCAGGGACTTTGTGTAATGGCTCTCCAGACACAGCACGATATCAACCCCCAATACCGGGAGAGACGAATCCTATCTAACCGCTACTGCCTCCAAATGCTTCGGGACTGCACCCAACTTGTAACGTTTTCAAAATAATAAAATATGATTTTTGGGAAATTTTATAATTTAATATTATTTTAATGAATATTTTAATATTCTGGTATAATTAAATACAAATAAATAGGGAAAAATTATGGAAAATTCTAAAATAAGGTATTTTATGGAATTATGCCATTTTAAAGTTTTTAAGATTAGTTATATGCTAATTTAGTGCTAATCGCGTTTAAAAATCGCTAATTGGATTTTTAGCATTTTTGTGCAAAAATGTGCACATATCATTTTCCACACTTGTTACACTTGTGTTACAATTCTTTTGCCATGGTTGTTCTTTTGGGTTCACTATTGGAGTGAGAAGGAAAAGAAAAGAAAAAGAAAAAGTAAGTGATGATGAGAGAGAGAGAGAGAGAGAGTAGGTTGCTTTGACTTTTGACCCTTTCCTCCATCATTTCCCTTCTCATTTTCTCTCCCCTCTCGCCTTGTTGCTGCTGCTGCTGCCATCCCTCTCATTTCCCTCCCCTTCACTCCATAGACCCCTCTCATTTCCCTCACCAAAACCCCATTCCCACTTCACAAAATTTGCTCCCAAGCTCACTAGCTTCACTTTGAACCTAGCAAGATTGGATTTGGAGGACTTTGATCAACTCAAGAATTTTCTTGAGTTGCCAAAGGAGGTAATTTCTGCACCTATTAGAGTAGTATCTCATTTCTTGTGCATCAATTCTAGTTTCATATCGATATTGTGTTGTTTGTGGACTTTGGAGAATTCAAGTTAGGGTTTAGGGTAAAACTGAAATCAAAGATGGAATTAAGGATTGTGGTAACCTTAGAATCCCTTGTGTGATGCTAATTTGGACCCAAACCTGAACTTGAAACCAGAATACGGGATTACGGAATCGATATCGGGGAAAACTGTAAATCTAGAAGTGTTTTGTGGAATCTGCTATCACCCCGAGATCCCAAAAATGAAACTGAGTTGACAGTGAGATGTGCAGGCACCATAGAACCACCACACCAAACCCTAGCCCCCAACTCCAAGGTGAGGCCGCCAATTTTTCCCTTCTGGCCGCAATTTGCGGCCAGAGCAGGGGGATCTGTCTCGAATTTTGTGCATGGCCCCATTTCCTCTATTCTTGACCTTGGGTATGTCTAGTTTTGACTGATTCCATCTAGGGTTAAATCTGGGTTGATTTTCCTATGTTGGTGCATGGTTTACGACTTGTTTTAGTATGGATTTTGGTGTTTGGTGATTCATTCCTGTCGGGTGGCGTTTGGACGTCAACGACAAGTGGATATTGATCGTGTTTACATGCGAGTCGATAGGTTTTTACCTATGCGGGTAGCGTGTGCTATTTTGGTTTCCGATGTGATTTTCATGTGCTTTAGCGTTGTGATATACTTGTAGGTACCCTACGAGATGTTGAGGCAAAGAAGATGAAGATGGCGACACCGGCACCGACACATGAGAAGCAAGGTGAGTAGATTATATCTACGGGGAGAAGTCGGGTGGATGGCGTATAGCACCCCCGCAGTCCGTGGTGATGTATACGAATACGTATACACACATATATTTATTATGTGTTGTTTAGGGTTATTGATGGTATTAATGGATTATTGGTAATAAGAATGTATTGGTTGAGTAGTGCGAAACCCTAGAGTAGTGGTTGCACCCACACTCACACATACACACATACTTGCATACATTCTTCCATTTATCTGTGCGCATATGATGGTGGGTATATCTACACATGGGTATGGGACTATGTGTTCATATACGAGTTTTGAGGATGATACGTGGGATTGAGATGAGTCGATGAGATTCGATTGAGGCCGTGAGATTTGGCGACATGACAGAGTTCGTATTGGAGATGTGATATGATGGTAGTGATGCCTGTCATGTGATGAGATAGTGTGATATTGACTCAGATTTAGGTGGTTTCCATACCCCTCTCTATTGACTCGATTGTTGGGTTCGTAGTTCGCATAGTAGGCGTCAGACTAGACCCGAGTCATACCTATTTCAAAACTAACGAATCAGGAATATTTTAAAGATAGGCAAAAGGGTTTATACGGATATTTTCAAAAGGCGCATCTTTTCTTAAAACACCGTAGCCGTTATTTTACCAAAAGCCCTGATTCGTCTTATTTCAAAAGGCAAGGTTGCATGATATATCTATTGAGGCAGGTTCTCTACTGTTGCGTTGATTACTCCATTCCGCACATTCATGCTGTTTGCATTGCATCGCTTATATTGTTGATATATTTCAGTCATGCTGCTAGGACACCAGCACCATTATCGATGATGCGTATGTTCCACGTACACTTGTTTGCCGGCTCACACACTTCATCATCGATAATTGCCATATCACTACACTGTAGTACTGTTGCATTCAGGATTTGACCCTTGCATGACATATTGATATTCTTACCTTTCTGCTATATGTCGCATACATGCTGCTTTCTGATTATACGCATTGAGATATGCTGTTTCCATGATATTTCTGGTTTTGGGAACCGTGGGTGTTTCAAAGAGGATATGTAATTGTTTTGAAAACCCGGTTACCCTTGATATGATATTTTAGTGCGTCCACCATGTGTTTTCTCGGTGCTGAGAGCGACATGTGAAACCCGATTCGAGGAGGCGGATGAGGCCGATTGCGGGTACATGGTGGACCCGGTATGGTTCCCCGGGGCAAGAAATGTTTTTCGTGGAGTAGACGATGAGCCTGGCAGGGTGGCGAGTACCTACCGGTGATTTTGTTGGACCTGGCGGTTATCCGGAGGATACTGACCGGAGTCGATAGATGGATATGGGCGTACTGCCGGGGCCGAGAGCCGATACCGCAGACGGAGCCTGTGGGCCGATCCGGACTGACGGAGCCCGATATATGAGGATTTACGTGCCGATGCTGGGCACAGTTTTCATGATGTTTTCGAGTGCCGATGCTGGGCACTCCGGTTCCATGATTTTGACGTGTCGAGAGGGACACATGTGGTTTATATCCTCATATTTCCATGCATATGCTGATGATATTTACATGCATGATGGTTATTGTCATTGGGTGACGAGTGGACGGGATCCACGTACATGCAGATTGATTTCATTGTTTCTACCTCACATTTATGATATGCTATTACCTGAGGCACTGGCACGAGCACTTGGCATTACACTCATGTATAGAGATTACATTGCCAGTTTAGCATGTTTCAGACTTATTCATATTGAGGTTTATATATATCTGATCGTATTGACCTAGGATGGGTCATGCATTCGATCTCTGCTTGTAGATATTTTCTATTCACGAGTTGGCAACTCACCCCCGTTGTGCCACAGTCCTTGCAGGTTTTTGCCGTACAGATTCCATAGCGGCATTTCTGGCACACTGCTTCCATATGGGTGACTTGCGTTGGTAGGTGGGTTCTTTTGTATCAGAACCGCCATTGTTCATGTATTATTTATTGTATCTAGTCCTTCCATCAACCAAAACTTGTATATTGTTTCAGACTTAGAAAACAGTGTTGTATTATTTCGACCTTAGAGTCGCGCTTGTAGTATTACGGTTTTCTGGCTGTTTTGAGTTTCTTTTTGGGTTTTGATCCTCGCCCTTTGGCGTTGTATATTATTATTGCTTGCGTGGTTGTGACCGTCGATTGACGAAGAGCTAGCTCCCGCTTGGGGATGCCTTTTATCATTCATATATATTATTCTTGTTGTACCCCATTTAGGGCCAGTTTTTACAAAGGAAACTCTGCCGAAATTTTCAGGAAAGGTTACACATTTTAAAAATGCATATTCGTCTTAGTTATTTAAAAACTTGATTTTCGAAACGTGATTTCCTTACTTCTTAAAACCAGTTTTCCTTATTTACACTTTAAATGGTTTTAGATTTCTGGGCTTTTGGCTTACTTGGATCAGATGGGGTCCTATAGATTTCATATGGTTCAAGGGTCAGTCACGTGCCCTTTCGGGTCGTGACAAAGTTGGTATCAGAGCGCTAGGTTGACCTTGGTTCGAGTCTGAGTTTGACTATGTGGAGCTTAGGGCGTTATTTATATACGGAACTTAGGCTTGACCTTACGGAACTTAGACTTAGTCGAGGGGGTATTAGACCCGAACTTTCGTCGTGTAGGATGACCCTTGGTTGATGGAATAGGTGACTAAAGTAGAGTGACATACCGTGGGTATGTTCCACGGCATACTTACGACACGCCACTCCGCTTAAGAAACCTTAGGTTGTACATTTCCTTGCACTGTATTATATTCCTTCCTATGATCTATCTTCATCGATACTGGTTATGGTTTTGCTGCCGCGATTGCACGGGCAGAGTGAGCTACGGCTCGAGTTGCGTCAGCATGAGCTCGTCGTGGACGAGGGCTGACCAGGGCGTGATTCCAGAGACATACGGATTGCATTGAGGCTTCGTATTTTGTGTTTCCGCACTATGAGCGTTTGACAGATCGCTGTTGCGAGATTTTTCGGATGTACCGGTCGGTACCTGAGGATTGAGCCACTGATAGAGGCCAGCCAGGATGTGATGACCGTTGATATATCGCTTATTCAGGATGATTGAAGCGCTGTTCAGCGTACGGACGGATGATCCAGTTGTTGCTGCTAGTGATAAGATATCGCCCAGATGGTTGGAGCTACCGCAGCTTGAGCATATTCTTAGAGATATGATAGTGAGTCGCTAGTCACCGAGGATTAATGACTAGGACCTGTGGTTCGTTCGCTTACCCCGATGCGAGGTCATCAGGTAGATTGATTCCAGCTAGAGACGACTTCACGCAGGTTCGTTGAGAGTCGATTGAGACGATCGAACGTTAGGAACCCATTTTCCAAGTTTAAAGTATTCGGAAAGACATGCAAGAGATTCTATGGACCCTCTAGAAGAATGAAACCCTAACTCGACTTAATGACCGTGTGAAAGCCTTTGAACCTTAGGGTTTGCGGCAGTTCCTCGGCGCCATTAGTGAGGCTTGGGTTTGCCCTTCTACGACTGGACCACCGATGCTGTGGTATGTACTCGATACTATTAAACTGTACCCGAGATGTTGAGCTCTTGGGGGATTGTGAGGTTCTGACGAGTCGATCGGATGATTCGACATCATTCGGATATCATGTGATGGGACACTGCTTGGGAGACTCCAGATACGAGCATAGCCGTCGGAGCGCAGTCTGTGTAGCCACGATGAGATGAGTCCGAATCAGTCGATATTGGAGCAAGGTGGAGTAAAGAGTTTGCACGAGATTTCGACGAGATGACGTTTCACTCCGCTGACATCAGAGATGCGATATGCATGCTGAGGACGTGTTCGGCTAGATATCTTCTACTGAGTGATGAAGATACCGAGTTCGTGATTTCGAGTCCGTGTTAGAGACTTCGGATGGACCGTAGCCGAGGACATTGCAGTGCGCAGATAAAGACGCGACGTCGAATGGTCGATGATACAGACAAGCGGGACAAGAAGTTCGTGCGAGAGGCAGACGAGCTGTTACTACACCCCGTTAAGATTAAAGGCCGGACATGCATACAGAGGCGCAGAGATGCGACCAGCTTCCGAGGAGATGTTGTACTAAGGGTGCAGATGTTCAGAAAGCGAGGAAGATTACGCCAGAGTACCAGCCTCTTTACAGTTTGGCTTAGGCAAGATCAGAAGAGACCTTGAGTAGGATTCCTTCCAGTACACTGCTGCAATAAGAGTTGCGCCCAGGATCGGATGTGTGATGGGCATTCAGAGGACCCGAGGTCGGCGCCAGAGATGTGCTGCTTTACGAGCGGTCGTGAGGATTGACCGAGTGATGACCTGAAAAGTGCCAGAACGGAATCGTTCCTATCAGCACACCTGACCGGGTCGATGAGCCGATGGATTACGAGATTGGTAATCTACAGGAAAGATCAGGAACCAGAGGCAGAGGACGCCAGCCGCGAGCAAGAGGCAAGTAGATATCTTGCGCCGCTAGCATCGGATGTTCCGGTACCTTCTCGACCCTGAAGAAGGATATACCGACGACGGTATTTATGATTTATGATTTTGTGATTTGATTATCACGTATCCGTTGCTTAGGATTTCGGTATTTTGGGCGATCTATTCGCATGATTTAGTCTTGATGACCGAGTTTCATGATATTTGATTTTGTGCACCATGGTTGCACTTACTGGGTATTTATACCTTGCACATAGTTATTACTCTTGAGGTGTTGATTGCGATTTCATGCCTATTTTATGCCGGTGATTTGATTTACGCTTCCAGCATAGTTTCATGTACTTTTAGTGTTTGATTTGTGCACGCTGATGCACGCGGTTGTGAGTTTTCCATCGTGGTACACCTGATTTTGATTAAGCCGCGTTGTATATCGTTTCATGCCTTGGCTGCACCTGCTTATGACTTTATGGATTTCATATGGTTGATTTGATGTTGTGCATATGTTATGCACACGATTTGATTTTTGCACTCGGTATAGCTTATATGTGCTTGTAGTGCATTGATATGTATTTTGTGCACGCAGTTGCACACGTTTATGATTTTCTTTATATCTGGGTACACTTGGTGTTGCTGCTTACACATTTGAGTTATTGCTTGTATTTGTGCATGGGATGCACCAGTTCTATACTTCGTGCGTTTGTCGCACCGGTTTTATGTTTCTTGCGTTTATCGCATCAGATTTATATTTCGTGCCTTTGTCGCACCGGATTTATATTTTGTGCATTACGGTTGCACCTGACTTCGATTTGATGCCTTTCGGTATGTCGATTTTGATTGTGATATTGATGTGGATTCTTGCACTCCGTGCTTTTGACTGGACTTACGCATGTTCGGCGTTGCTATCGGATTTTGTGTTTCCGTGCATGTTGAGTGCGCAGGGTCTAGATTTTCATTCGTGCACGTTGGATGCACCGATTTGGATTTTCGCGCATGTTGGGCGCAGGCTTTGAGATACGATTTTGGTGCACACCCGATGCACTAAATCGAGATTCTTCGTGCATGTCAGATGCACATGTTTGGGCTGTCAGGCACACACGTTGCCTATGACAGATGTTTCGTGCACACCCGTTGCACCTAGATGTTGTTTTGTGCACCTGTATGGCACATATATGGATTTTGATTTCCGTGCGCACCAGACGCACAGGGTGGTGTTAGGTGCATTTTTGGGATTTATTCCTTTTGGAGCAGTACATTTTTATGATATTGGATATTTGTTTTCATACTGAGCAGGACTAGTCAGAGGACAGTACCTGGATATATTTTGCATGCATTGATAGTTCGAAGGGATTTCCAAGAGCGAGCTATGGTCTCGATATATATATACCTACGTGTCCGATATGACACGAAACGTTTAAAAACAGGAAACCCTTCTAAATTGTTTTCAAAACGGCGGAACGTACCTATTAAACAAAGGATATATATATATATACGTATATAGTTATTTTCTTGTGAAAAACGTCCGCCACTGTGCAGTGTTACGCGCATCGCACAGCGACTTAAAAGATTGGGCATGCATTTACATCAGCTATTCACATGTATAGATTGGATATCTACATGTATAGTTCTGATTTATATCATATTGATTTTGTATTGGATTTGACATTCGTGTCTTTACCATGACTCCGATGATTGCGGGATGCTTGATGGAGTGTTGCTTTTGAGTTATCTGCTCAGTACTCATACGCATGCATTGCGCTATGATGTTTTATGTATAGACGATTTCGGAGCCCCGATGACTTGGAATTTGTATTGAAATATTTTAGTATTTGGGAGTTTAAATTTAAATTCGGGGACCAAATTTCTTTAAGGGGGGTAGATTGTAACGTTTGCAAAATAATAAAATATGATTTTTGGGAAATTTTATAATTTAATATTATTTTAATGAATATTTTAATATTCTGGTATAATTAAATACAAATAAATGGGGAAAAATTATGGAAAATTCTAAAATAAGGTATTTTATGGAATTATGCCATTTTAAAGTTTTTAAGATTAGTTATATGCTAATTTAGTGCTAATCGCGATTAAAAATCGCTAATTGGATTTTTAGCATTTTTGTGCAAAAATGTGCACATATCATTTTCCACACTTGTTACACTTGTGTTACATTTCTTTTGCCATTGTTGTTCTTTTGGGTTCACTATTGGAGTGAGAAGGAAAAGAAAAGAAAAAGAAAAAGTAAGTGATGATGAGAGAGAGAGAGAGTAGGTTGCTTTGACTTTTGACCCTTTCCTCCATAATTTCCCTTCTCATTCTCTCTCCCCTCTCCCCTTGTTGCTGCTGCTGCTGCCATCCCTCTCATTTCCCTCCCCTTCACTCCATAGATCCCTCTCATTTCCCTCACCAAAACCCCATTCCCACTTCACAAAATTTGCTCCCAAGCTCACTAGCTTCACTTTGAACCTAGCAAGATTGGATTTGGAGGACTTTAAGCAACTCAAGAATTTTCTTGAGTTGCCAAAGGAGGTAATTTCTGCACCTATTAGAGTAGTATCTCATTTCTTGTGCATCAATTCTAGTTTCATATCGATATTGTGTTGTTTGTGTACTTTGGAGAATTCAAGTTAGGGTTTAGGGTAAAACTGAAATCAAAGATGGAATTAAGGATTGTGGTGACCTTAGATACCCTTGTGTGATGCTAATTTGGACCCAAACCTGAACTTGAAACCAGAATACGGAATTACGGAATCGATATCGGGGAAAACTGTAAATCTGGAAGTGTTTTGTGGAATCTGCTATCACCCCGAGATCCCAAAAATGAAACCGAGTTGACAGTGAGATGTGCAGGCACCATAGAACCACCACACCAAACCCTAGCCCCCAACTCCAAGGTGACGCCGCCAATTTTTCCCTTCTGGCCGCAATTTGCGGCCAGAGCAGGGGGGATCTGTCTCGAATTTTGTGCATGGCCCCATTTCCTCTATTCTTGACCCTGGGTATGTCTAGTTTTGACTGATTCCATCTAGGGTGAAATCTGGGTTGATTTTCCTATGTTGGTGCATGGTTTACGACTTGTTTTAGTATGGATTTTGGTGTTTGGTGATTCATTCCTGTCGGGTGGCGTTTGGACGTCAACGACAAGTGGATATTGATCGTGTTTACATGCGAGTCGATAGGTTTTTACCTATGCGGGTAGCGTGTGCTATTTTGGTTTCCGATGTGATTTTCATGTGCTTTAGCGTTGTGATATACTTGTAGGTACCCTACGAGATGTTGAGGCAAAGAAGATGAAGATGGCGACATCGACACCGACACATGAGAAGCAAGGTGAGTAGATTATATCTACGGGGAGAAGTCGGGTGGATGGCGTATAGCACCCCCGCAGTCCGTGGTGATGTATACGAATACGTATACACACATATATATATTATGTGTTGTTTAGGGTTATTGATGGTATTAATGGATTATTGGTGATAAGAATGTATTGGTTGAGTAGTGCGAAACCCTAGAGTAGTGGTTGCACCCACACCCACACATACACACATACTTGCATACATTTTTCCATTTATCTGTGCGCATATGATGGTGGGTATATCTACACATGGGTATGGGACTATGTGTTCATATACGAGTTTTGAGGATGATACGTGGGATTGAGATGAGTCGATGAGATTCGATTGAGGCCGTGAGATTTGGCGACATGACAGAGTTCGTATTGGAGATGTGATATGATGGTAGTGATACCTGTCATGTGATGAGATAGTGTGATATCGACTCAGATTTAGGTGGTTTCCATACCCCTCTCTATTGACTCGATTGTTGGGTTCGTAGTTCGCATAGTAGGCGTTAGACTAGACCCGAGTCATACCTATTTCAAAACTAACGAATCAGGAATATTTTAAAGATAGGCAAAAGGGTTTATACGGATATTTTCAAAAGGCGCATCTTTTCTTAAAACACCGTAGCCCTTATTTTACCAAAAGCCCTGATTCGTCTTATTTCATAAGGCAAGGTTGCATGATATATCTATTGAGGCAGGTTCTCTACTGTTGCGTTGATTACTCGATTCCGCACATTCATGCTGTTTGCATTGCATCGCTTATATTGTTGATATATTTCAGTCATGCTGCTTGGACACCAGCACCATTATCGATGATGCGTATGTTCCACGTACACTTGTTTGCCGGCTCACACACTTCATCATCGATAATTTCCATGTCACTACACTGTAGTACTGTTGCATTCAGGATTTGACCCTTGCATGACATATTGATATTCTTACCTTTCTGCTATATGTCGCATACATGCTGCTTTCTGATTATACGCATTGAGATATGCTGTTTCCATGATATTTCTGGTTTTAGGAACCGTGGGTGTTTCAAAGAGGATATGTAATTGTTTTGAAAACCCGGTTACCCTTGATATGATATTTTAGTGCGTCCACCATGTGTTTTCTCGGTGCTGAGAGCGACATGTGAAACCCGATTCGAGGAGGCGGATGAGGCCGATTGCGGGTACATGGTGGACCCGGTATGGTTCCCCGGGGCAAGAAATGTTTTTCGTGGAGTAGACGATGAGCCTGGCAGGGTGGCGAGTACCTACCGGTGATTTTGTTGGACCTGGCGGTTATCCGGAGGATACTGACCGGAGTCGATAGATGGATATGGGCATACTGCCGGGGCCGAGGGCCGATACCGCAGACAGAGCCTGTGGGCCGATCCGGACTGACGGAGCCCGATATATGAGGATTTACGTGCCGATGCTGGGCACAGTTTTCATGATGTTTTCGAGTGCCGATGCTGGGCACTCCGGTTCCATGATTTTGACGTGTCGAGAGGGACACAGGTGGTTTATATCCTCATATTTCCATGCATATGCTGATGATATTTACATGCATGATGGTTATTGTCATTGGGTGACGAGTGGACAGGATCCACGTACATGCAGATTGATTTCATTGTTTCTACCTCACATTTATGATATGCTATTACCTGAGGCACTGGCACGAGCACTTGGCATTACACTCATGTATAGAGATTACATTGCCAGTTTAGCATGTTTCAGACTTATTCATATTGAGGTTTATATATATCTGATCGTATTGACCTAGGATGGGTCATGCATTCGATCTCTGCTTGTAGATATTTTCTATTCACGAGTTGGAAACTCACCCCCGTTGTGCCACAGTCCTTGCAGGTTTTTGCCGTACAGATTCCATAGCGGCATTTCTGGCACACTGCTTCCATATGGGTGACTTGCGGTAGGTGGGTTCTTTTGTATCAGAACCGCCATTGTTCATGTATTATTTATTGTATCTAGTCCTTCCATCAACCAAAACTTGTATATTGTTTCAGACTTAGAAAACAGTGTTGTATTATTTCGACCTTAGAGTCGCGCTTGTAGTATTACGGTTTTCTGGCTGTTTTGAGTTTCTTTTTGGGTTTTGATCCTCGCCCTTTGGCGTTGTATATTATTATTGCTTGCGTGGTTGTGACCGTCGATTGACGAAGAGCTAGCTCCCGCTTGGGGATGCCTTTTATCATTCATATATATTATTCTTGTTGTACCCCATTTAGGGCCAGTTTTTACAAAGGAAACTCTGCCGAAATTTTCAGGAAAGGTTACACATTTTAAAAATGCATATTCGGCTTAGTTATTTAAAAACTTGATTTTCGAAACGTGATTTCCTTACTTCTTTAAACTAGTTTTCCTTATTTACTCTTTAAATGGTTTTAGATTTCTGGGCTTTTGGCTTACTTGGATCAGATGGGGTCCTATAGACTTCATATGGTTCAAGGGTCAGTCACATGCCCTTTCGGGTCGTGACACAACTACTACCTGTTTGCATGACTCCTTTGAGCCGTGGTAGGGTAGTAATCAAAGTACAGTGGGAAAACACTCGAGGCGAAGTGGCAGTGTCAAGTCGACAGACTAAGCTGTACTCATGTTACCTGGGAACCGTTATCTGATGATTGGTATAGTACCAACCAACAGTTCCCGACGAGTCCTGTCCGGTGTATTCGTAACCTAACGAGCACCTGCATACTATCTCCAGTACGACGTACTAATGGTGGTGGGACAGACCATTTCCCCTGCTGGGATGAGAAGCGTATACACTAGTCTACTCCGGAGTATCGATGCCCTGTCTCGATAATCCTACGACTAAGGACCTATATAAGGATGTGCTTGTAGATTACCCAGCCTCCACTAGTGTGACTGCCATCACAGCGCTGGTAATCAAGCAAAGATCCTAAGGGCTCTACTAATATGTATAAGCGATATGCTAAAATAAACACATGCACATATTGAAGTAGAAACAAACCAAGTAGCATACTACCATTTTGAGCAAGAATGTTAATACAACTGTGAATATCTCAAGCTTCCATTAAGTAATATACAAGCTAGTATGATACAATAATGGCCTCTAGGGCATATACACTAACACCTTGCACGCGAGCTCTCTCCAAATCAGTCTCGGGAGATATCTTTTTGGAGAGAGTGATTCATGAGTAAGTGGGCGAACCACCACGCTTAGAATCTTCTATACTAAACCTCTTTAGTATGGTGTTGATGTACATGGATTTAGGAAACTCCCAACATCCACTTAGATCTATCACCATAGATCAGAATCCACAAGATGTAGTAGGTATCATACAGATCTTTCATAGAGAATCCTCGTGATAAGAGGAGCTTGACCGAGTGTAGCATAGGAAACCATTTCCTATCAAGAGTATGTCATCTACGTACAATACGTGGAAGACAACCATACTCTCTACAACCCTCTTGTATATACAAGGTTCATCTAACTTTTTGATGAAGTCAAACTCTTTGACTGCCACATCAAAACAGATGTTCCAACTCTGCGAAGCCTGCTTTAATCCCGATGGACTTAATCATAGCCACTGGAGAAAAAGGTTTCATCATAATCCACACTTGGTTGCATGACGAAAACCTTTTACTATGAGTCTAGCTTTGAAAGTCTCAACTTTTCCATTTACACCAAGAATCTTCTCAAGATCCATTTGCTCCTTATGAGTTTTACCCCTTCAGGTGCAACATTCAAAGTCATACTTTGTTGGTGTACATGGATTCCATCTTTGATCGCATAGCATCCAGCCAATTCACTGAGTCCCGACTCGTGATAGCCTGCTTGAACCTTAGTTGAGTCATCATCTACCATGATGCAATCCTCTCTCCCACCGTCACCGAGGAAACCGTAGTATCTCTCACGTGGATGAGGAACCCTACCAGATTCGCGGAGAGGCTGAGGTTCGTTAGAGACTATTGAATCCTTTGGTTTCACCAAATCATCAGCTGTTAGTTTGTCCAGCTGGAACTCCTTCCAGTTCTACCGCATGACCACTAATTTCTTCAAAAGAAATTCTTTTTCTAAAAAGGTGGCATGGTGAGAAACAAAACAGCTTTTGCTCCTCAGTGGGGTAGAAGATATACCTTCGCGAATGTTCGAGATATCCAACAAACTTATACAGAACTGATCTTGCCTCGAGTTTGTCCGGACTTTGCCATTCAACATAGGACGGACAACCCCATATTTTAACTCGTTTAAGAGATGGTCTCTTCCCATACCATATCTCATATGGAGTGGTAGGCATCTGATTTGGATGGAACCCTATTCAATAGGTATGCAACTTCTCAAGTGCATAACACCAAAAGGAAACATGCAACTCAGCAGTACTCATCATAGAGCGCACCATATCTCATAGGGTGCGATACCTCCGCCCTGATACACCGTTGTGCTGTGGTGTATACGAAGGAGTAAGCTGAGAGAAAATCACATTCTCTTTTTAGAAAATCCAGGAACTCCATGCTCAAGTATTCTCCTCCTCGATCACATCGAAGGACCTTAATACTTCTACCCATCTGGTTCTTAACTTCAAGCTTATATTCCTTGAATTTCTCAAAAGTTTCAGACTTGTGTTTCAACAGGAACATGCGTCCGAATCTTGAGAGATCGTCGATGAATGTAATGAAGTACAAAGAACCAACCTTGGCATTTGTAGACATAGGACCGTATACATCACCATGTATCAGTCCTAAGAGTTCAGTAACTCTTTCTCTGTTTCCAGTAAACGGATTATTGGTCATTTTACCTTTGAGACAAGACTGGCAAGTATCATAAGATGAAAATTCGAAAAGATTCTCATATTCATCCTTATGTAACTTAGCTAGTTGTGTCGCATTGATTTGACCTAGTCTACAATGCCACAAGAAGGATTCGTTCATTTATGAACTACTCCTCTTGTGTGTATTTTATATACTTTGAACTGTGGTTTGATTTAGAACGTATATGCCATTACATGACGTGCCTAATCCAATCAACTCTTGATTAAGGAAAAATATCCACAACATTATCCTGTAATACAAAATTATATCCTTCTTTAACTTAATGAAGAAAATGATGTAATGTTGTATATCAGGTTCGGCATGTAATAACATTTGTTCAGAATCAATGTATTTGCCATTTGGTAAAACAAGGTAATATTTGCCAACTGATTTGGCTACAACAATTGCACCATTCTCTAACACTTAGAGACATATCACCCAATCCCAGTTCTCTACCTTTCTGTAGCCCATGTAACTCTTACATATGTGGGATCCTGATCCGGTATCTCTGTAAGTGCACGGCGGCGCCCCGGCCGTCAATCCGACGCCGGAATGCGGAAGCGGTGATAAACTTAAATTTTGCGGACTTAGCAAACCGGAACCACCGCGCACTAAACCCCGGATCGTGCCATTAAACTAGTCTAAGCTAACAAGAGGATGGGTTAGAGATATACCGAATGATCCGAGTCCTCCGGTCTTCTCGTCGTCTTCCCGATCTCCCGCGGAAACTCCGGTGGTCGCCTCCTCGCCAGAAGGGCACCACGTAGCCGGATTTTTTTACGGGCTCCCACCTCTATACCGAGGCAACTCGGGCGCGAAGTTGGCTAGCCGACGCGCCCAAGATTTGCTGTAGAATAATGTAGAACCGTTGTCTCTTTGGGGTTTAAGAGGTTGCCATTTATGGAGGAATTTATACAAGGATTTTTCATGAACACTTGATGAAAAATGGAGCTTGCCATGGGAAAAATGAGCTCGGCCAAAGGCATAAGTGCTCACTGGAAATATATAATGAAGCCAGCACTCTCTCTCTGTGCACACAAAGCAACCATAATGAATATCAATATATATTAATTTATCAACCCTTTAAAACAATTCCAGCACACTTGCAATTCCAGCACACTCATTTTTATTCCATTCCATACAAAGGAAATTAATCCACTCCATACTCCAACAGTGGCCGGCCAAGACCAATTTCCAACACCAAATCACATTCACAAACCATATCTAATCAAATCCCAATTAATGCATGAAAAGCCAAAAAGATTTCATAATCAATCATTTTGCAATAAACCCCCTCCACAAATATTATTTGCAAACTTGCAAATAACACCCTCCAACGAAAAGTCCGACCGGGAAGGAAAAAGAGAAAACCGGCCGGAACGGAATGCAAACTGGCAACCCCAGAAAACTGGTCCCATAATAAATTACAGGAAAACCCCGATACTGTGCATACACACCCGCATCTGTATTCCATCCGGATACAAATGCAAAGAGACAAAATCTACACTATCTAAAACTAGAATCCGGCTTAAGCCAAAGCCGGCTAGTAAAATCCGGCCGATCACGATCCGTGCAATACCGCACGTATCTGATCGAACCCTGCCATATCTCCATACGGCCTCTACAGCGTTTCGCCCGAAAGCTTGAGTAACTGAAAGTGTGGTGGACTCTAAAGACTCGTCAATACTATGGCTGTGGATTTAACCACTAGCACGTCAGAGGTATAAGCCAATACGTTACGGGCCACCAGCTATTGACCAAAAGGGACGTCGATGACCGAACTCATCCTGACACCCTACTGAGCCTGTCAGTGACAATATCCGTACAGTCCGGTCCGTTCGTCTATGAGTATCGCATGTCGGGCCTAGGGGGTTGGTAAAAGTCAGACCCCCAAAAGCGGTACAAGTCGTGTCGGAGTGTAGCCCAGAACACCCTGAGATACTACTGGAATACCTACCAGTAAATCTCCTGCCTTGGCCAAGGACTTCGTGTAATGGCTCTCCTAGACACAGCGCGACCTCACCCCCAATACCGGGAGAGACGAACCCCTGAAGATCCGCTCACTGCCTCCATGTGGCTCGGGACTGTACCCAACTAAAACCTGTTTGCACGACTCCTTTGAGCCGTGGTAGGGTAGTAATCAAAGTACAGTGGGAACTCACACAAGACAAATGACGATCCCCAGGTCGATGAACTAACCTGTACACATGTCACCAGGGAACTGCTATCTGACGTCAGGTATAAGACCAACTAGCATGTTCCCGGCGAGTCCTGTCCGGTGTACTCATAACCCAATGAGCACCTGTATACATCTTAGGTGATCCAACTGACACCAGTGGCTTGTGAGACCGGCCACCGCCCCTCGTCGGGGTCTCGACTGTATACACTAGTCTACTCCGGAGAATCGATGCCCTGTCTCGAAACTCCCACGACTAGGGACCTTTTAAGGATGTGCTTATAGTCTACCAGCTCCCACGTATATGATCGCCCTCATACTGCCGGTAGTCAAGCAAGAATCCTAGGGGCTCTATCAACGTGCAATAGTGATCTGTCATGTCACCTAAAGCAGTACACGATGATAAAGGTAAACCAGATAGCATACTATCATCTCGAGTAAGACTGTCCTACCGGGATAGGTCCTCCCTCAATCATTGCAATCACGTGCCTGTGATCCAATAATCGACTCTGAGGGCACTATCTCCAACAATCTCCCACTTGCACTCAAGGCTAATTATTGCGATGTCGCATACTCACAGCCCGTGTGATACCGAACACCCAACTCCTCTACTTGTCAGTCTCACAAATCCCGTTTGCGAAACTATTGCGTTCGAGGAATAGCCTCAGTGAGTGGATCCGCTCTGATGTTTCTTTCTATGTCTCTCTATATCTCAAGTTCGCGGAGAAAGCCATCTCCCGAAATGAGCAATACCTGTCTTAGAGTGTCCGGATGTCTGATGGGACCCAGCTCATAAATGAACTCCAAATCCAAACTTCTTAGACTGTATCGTCAACTGAACTTAATCAGTATCCTGCGCCATGTCACCCTCAGTATTGCCTTGGATCACCTGTCCAAAATACTGCCCCTCGTCAGAAGGAAAACTATAACTCTGACAACCTCCTTGTCGTCCATGTCACCTTGGAAGCCTGGAATGATAATTGTCTCCCGAAAGAGGCTTTCGTTATCATATCCCTAGAACAGCCACTTATATTCTAAAACTGCTTCCGACTGTTTCTCCAGGATTGGATCAATATCAACTTATTGCATCTAGTACAAGTACAACATCTGGTGTGGTACTTGACATCTCATGATTGACTCAATTGCCTAAGCAAGTGATCTGCCAATCATGCGCATCCCTCTCTACTTTAGTCTATAAGACACCTTTAGAGAGGGTGACTCCATCACCTGCAGGTACACTACCGTGCCAGGAGTCGTCCATTCTAAATATTCTTAGAATGCTGTCAAAGTACCCTGATTGGGAAACCACCCAAATCTAGATCTAAAACCATAGATCTAGTAACCAGTATGTCTGATATAATGTCCAAGTCCTTCGTGGAGAAAACACTGTGTGACGACCAAAGTATAACCGATCGTAGTGCAGGAATTTCACTTCCTGCTACCTTCTCAACAGATCCATCCCCTATTCTAATGACGTCAAAACTATGACTGTCACATCAGAAATAGATGATCTATCTCCGCTACATCTGCTTTAGTCTATAAATAGACATAAGCCTGATGTCCACCAATGCTTCCGCTGCTCCCATTGACTACGACAATCCTCTGGCAGAGTCATATAGACGTACACTTCTAAAGCTAGTTTAGAACGACGCTATACTCATCCTCCTGCCGGGTCTCGCAGACTGGAACAACAACAATGGCAAGTGTGGGTAAACAAGAACTTCCTTGTCACCGTCCTTGAGGCTACCGGAGTACCTCTCGGGTGCCTGAAGTTACCCACCTTATCTGCGGAGTGGCCAATGGAATGTCAAATCAGATTGAATCTTCAGGTTCCTTATCAAATCTTCGGTAATCGTTTGCGGTTCTGGAATCACTTCCAGTTCTACCATACTCCCACTACTGTTTTTGAAAAAATCCATTTTTTTAAATAAAACTGTGGCGAGTCTAGAACAATATTTCTATTGATCTTCCAGATGGTAGAAAATCAACCCTCGTCATAGCCTGGGTCAACCCACAAACAGCCATTACAGAAACGTGCCTTGAGTTATCCAGAGTCTGGTTTTAATCATAAGCCGGACAACTCCCCGTACCTTAACAATGTTAAGATATGAACTGTACTATATCCAATATAGAACCAGAGGCACTGATTTAATTTAACCAGATTCAAATCATGCAGCTGTCTCCAGTGCATGTCAACTAAATGGAGAGAGGCCGATCGGCGTTACTCAACTTAGGAATGCTTCCAATTATGAGTAACCTGAAAGAGATGTAATTTCTCTTTATCATTACTATCAACTGAATACCATACACAAGTATCTACATCTTCGATCACTTTGAAGAATCCCGATACTTGCTACACCTGGTACTCTACTCTATTCAAATACCTATAACTCCTCAAAACTTAGACCCTGTGTTTCTACGAAACACATGTCTAAGAACTAGAGAAGTTAAAAGTAAACATAATATAGTATGAGTACCAACCTCTCTGTCCTAATGGACACTGGACAACATACAATACTCTGTATAAGTCCGCTGAGTCTAACAACTCTTTCACTGTGTGTCGAAGGTTGAAAACTGTACTTATGGTTAAGAAGAATTACACCGCTGTTTAATGCTCCTTACCTAACCATCCACTGATATAGGTAAATGTCATCGACATAATATCAAAAGGTATATCTCACTCTATGAAAATAGACGTACAGATATATCAATTTGAAATTGGTGCACAACAGCGGATATTCAAAACCAAATATTTGCCGACCGGCAAACAACCCAGGTGGCATCCTCAAATATCACCAATTACAACGAATTCCGATATAATGAGGATGATCACCCAATTCCCAATAACTTACTCCCACTCATCATCTGTAAAACCATACAGATGTGAGAATCATACCTGGTAAATACATACCCTGGAGTAAGTGTCTAATCGAGAAATCAGTTTTCCATTAACAGTACACAGTGAAATTGAAACATTGAAATGTTTCGTTGGGGTATTCTGGTATTCCTAGTAATGCCTCTACCATTATCCAGATTCACAACTATAACCGTATAATTCTTTGCCACCTCTCCAAATCCTTTTATATGTCTTTAGTCATTACCTTCTGCACACCCCTTAGGCCAAATGGTTTTCTTCCT
The DNA here is from genome assembly GCA_030015575.1 of Agapanthus africanus. Lineage (NCBI taxonomy): Eukaryota > Viridiplantae > Streptophyta > Magnoliopsida > Asparagales > Amaryllidaceae > Agapanthus > Agapanthus africanus. Next base: position 376,931,652 of record JASDDO010000031.1, on the reverse strand, counting down.
TCCCTACCGTTCGGCACCAGCCTATGGTTTGGAAGAAGACTATCCAATAAGCATAATGGGTGTACTGTCCTAGTCCTAGGAGCACTCGCATCGCGAGAGAAGGTGAAGATAAAAGACACCTGAATGTACTTTATTCCTATTTCTCCTGAACCAGGATCTATCCCCGAACTGGAACAAGTTCCTTTCGAGTTCGTATATAACCATACGATGGATTATCCAATAAAATGGGATCTTCGTAGTGATACGGAGTGTCCTGGAGAAATACAAAGGTGATTTGGGATTGGCGAAGAAATACTTGGTTTGGTCGTGAATATCAGTCGCAATTTACTTTGCCCTCTTACTAATCCCTTGCTTTGTCTTAATCTTAATACCTTCTGCACACCGTTTAGGGTAATTGGTTTTCTTCATTCCCAACCGGTCGGCACCAGCCTAAGGTTTGGAAGAAGACTATCCAATTTGCGTAATAGGTGTACTATCTCCTAAACCAAGGAGTACTCACAACTTGAGAGAAGGTAAAAGGGAAAAGACAACTGAATAATCCTATCCGTTTTCTCCAGAACTGGAAACCATCCTCGAATTCCTTCGAGTTCGTATCTAACCATACGATGGTTTTGTCCAATGGAAGTGGACGTTCGCAGTAATACGGGGTGTCCTGGAGAAAAGGGTAAAAGTATGAGTGGCAATGAGGTCTGCAACTCTGACAATCTAAAAGCCAGTGTTAAGAAGGTTCGGTCAACTTGGTCTCTGAGTCATAGTCTTAGGGTCGGGTCAATGGTCGCTGCCAGAGAGAGAGAAAAGAAACACTCAGCGTGCACTCTATCCTAGATCAGAATGGTTATCACTTTTTCTAATCAGGAAACCTCCCACTGTACCTCAAATTCTCCTCCAAACCTGAAAGAAGAATTAGTCGGGGTCACCCGAGGAGTAAACCAACTCATCAGTGGGAATCGGGATCCAACTATCATCGCATGATAACGTGACGGAATCCGCTCACGGTATCACACTCCAGAAGGTATGCGCATATCTGGCAAGTTTCAGTTCTTTTGAAACTCCCGAAGTGATTTCTGCCCCATGCTCTTATAACCTTGGCGTGAGGTCAAAATATCATAAGTCACATGTCAAGTTCTGCCCATCATTATCCAGGTTAATTTGAACCCACCCGTACATACCCTTGACGTAGGACAAAATAGTAGTACGACTGTCCCAAACCAACGCATCTATCTATGCAACGGATAAATACCCGGCAGCTACCAAACACTATGCCTTGGCGTGAGGTCAAAATACATAGCTTGAATACTACCGAATATTTAACTGAAATGATGGAGGGCTACGAATGGTTTCTGGCGAAAACCTTTAACGTAATGAACTTGATATCGTTGAAGGAACGGATAGCTTTTTAGAAAATATAGTGACGAAAACCTTTACTAAAGAGGTCACTCCCGGTGAAGGGATCTCGGCTCTTTCCCCGTAGAATGGGGTGCATGATATTCTAAATGAATACCACGATGCAAAGCAAAAGTAATCGGCTATAGTGAAGGTATTGCCCTGACGCAAACTTCTGTCCAAGGGGTCACTCCCGGTGAAGGGATCTCGGCCCTTGCCTCGTCGACTGAGGAGCAGGATATTCCAAATGAATACCACGATGCAAAACAAAAGTGAACGTCCTTGCAATAACAGCTTTTTGAAAAGTGTTCCAACAACATCAGAATAGGTTTGTTTAACTCGCATTGATCCGAATCAATGCAGTCCCATCAATTGATCACACCACAAAGAACGAAAATATACTGACGTACGTATATGCCATCCGCATTCGCCACTGGGTCCCGTCATCACCCGTTAGGTTAGCTAACTAACGGCAGAGCGGGGACTGGACTAGCGCGGATGAAAAGCATATACAACATCTACTAATATATATACCAATATATTATATTCGCTCAAGGCGTGAAAAGAAATGCAACATCACAGAAATGTACAGCATCACAGAACAATACAGATATCTGGGATCCCCGGGTTTCACAGAGCCACTACTGAAACCCGACGTTTCCCTGGTCGTGTGGATAGCCTGTGCAATGAAATCCTAGACCCCTACGGGCGCGGCAAGTCACCCGCCAAAACCTGAAGCGAGGCAGCCCCCTTCAGCACCGTGAATGGATCACCCAGCACTTCACGGAATCCGGTAACTTGGGCACCCCTCCTGGGTCAACCTATACCCCTTACGAGTGCGGCGAATAGCCCGCCAATTCTAGAGTGAAGCCCCCTCCGTCCCAATGCCATGAGATGCGGGCTTGTTCCCTTCCAGAACCCGGCTATCCGTGTACTCCTCCGCGGGGTAATCCTAGTACAGAAAGTAAAATATACATACAACGGGTACATCGACCGCAACCAGGTCGTGCTCCAAAAGAATAATACAATCAGGCAGTGACGGCTGTCCACATGTCGGACGCTCGCCCCGCAATATCAAATGTACATATAAAACAAAACTGTACTAGCATTGCATCCAGGCTATCCCCCACGACCGATCCGCAACATCACAGCAAACACATAGAACATCAACGTGAAAGTCACGTTCGCAAATCCGTCTAACCGGGCTATAGCAGTTAGACCGGATTTACCGATCGAGTGACATTCACGGTCGCAGATATAATGTAAATACTGTGAAAAATGTGTTTAAAATATCCGATCGATCAAAAAATTAACAAGTAGGCCCCCAAACAATACTGTAGCACTCACAGAAAACCTGGGCCCAATTTTAATATTCCAAAACCCATAATTACAGCCCAGAAGCCCACTGGAGAATTACGAAGCAATGATCCCATCAACCTGCGGCGGAACCGCGGCAACAAGGGGGGTTTTGCCGCGGTTCCGCGCTCGTGATGAGGGTTCATTGTCTCGTATTTTCCCAGAGTTCTTAGAACTCCCTGCACATCATTCTGAGACAACCTGAAAAATTTTTAGACTTCAAAGAATTTCAACAGAAAACTGATGTGAACAAAAATGCAAGTTTTGGAATTTTGGTCGATCGGAAATGCAAAACACATCAAACGAAGCTAGACGAAGTTAATGGCGAGGCTCTGATACCACTGTAAGTGCACGGCGGCGCCCCGGCCGTCAATCCGACGCCGGAATGCGGAAGCGGTGATAAACTTAAATTTTGCGGACTTAGCAAACCGGCACCACCGCGCACTAAACCCCGGATCGTGCCATTAAACTAGTCTAAGCTAACAAGAGGATGGGTTAGAGATATACCGAATGATCCGAGTCCTCCGGTCTTCTCGTCGTCTTCCCGATCTCCCGCGGAAACTCCGGTGGTCGCCTCCTCGCCAGAAGGGCACCACGTAGCCGGATTCTTTTACGGGCTCCCACCTCTATACCGAGGCAACTCGGGCGCGAAGTTGGCTAGCCGACGCGCCCAAGATTTGCTGTAGAATAATGTAGAACCGTTGTCTCTTTGGGGTTTAAGAGGTTGCCATTTATGGAGGAATTTGTACAAGGATTTTTCATGAACACTTGATGAAAAATGGAGCTTGCCATGGGAAAAATGAGCTCGGCCAAAGGCATAAGTGCTCACTGGAAATATATAATGAAGCCAGCACTCTCTCTCTGTGCACACAAAGCAACCATAATGAATATCAATATATATTAATTTATCAACCCTTTAAAACAATTCCAGCACACTTGCAATTCCAGCACACTTGCAATTCCAGCACACTCATTTTTATTCCATTCCATACAAAGGAAATTAATCCACTCCATACTCCAACAGTGGCCGGCCAAGACCAATTTCCAACACCAAATCACATTCACAAACCATATCCAATCAAATCCAAATTAATGCATGAAAAGCCAAAAAGATTTCAAAATCAATCATTTTGCAATAAACCCCCTCCACAAATGTTATTTGCAAACTTGCAAATAACACCCTCCAACGAAAAGTCCGACCAGGAAGGAAAAAGAGAAAACCGGCCGGAACGGAATGCAAACTGGCAACCCCAGAAAACTGGTCCCATAATAAATTACAGGAAACCCCGATACTGTGCATACACACCCGCATCTGTATTCCGTCCGGATACAAATGCAAAGAGACAAAATCTACACTATCTAAAACTAGAATCCGGCTTAAGCCAAAGCCGGCTAGTAAAATCCGTCCGATCACGATCCGTGCAATACCGCACGTATCTGATCGAACCCTGCCATATCTCCATACGGCCTCTACAGCGTTTCGCCCGAAAGCTTGAGTAACTGAAAATGTGGTGGACTCTAAAGACTCATCAATACTATGGCTGTGGATTTAACCACTAGCACGTCAGAGGTATAAGCCAATACGTGACGGGCCACCAGCTATTGACCAAAAGGGACGTCGATGAGCGAACTCATCCTGACACCCTACTGAGCCTGTCAGTGACAATATCCGTACAGTCCGGTCCGTTCGTCTATGAGTATCGCATGTCGGGCCTAGGGGGTTGGTAAAAGTCAGACCCCCAAAAGCGGTACAAGTCGTGTCGGAGTGTAGCCCAGAACACCCTGAGATACTACTGGAATATCTACCAGTAAATCTCCTGCCTTGGCCAAGGACTTCGTGTAATGGCTCTTCTAGACACAGCGCGACCTCACCCCCAATACCGGGAGAGACGAACCCCTGAAGATCCGCTCACTGCCTCCATGTGGCTCGGGACTGTACCCAACTAAAACCTGTTTGCACGACTCCTTTGAGCCGTGGTAGGGTAGTAATCAAAGTACAGTGGGAACTCACACGAGACAAATGACGATCCCCAGGTCGATGAACTAACCTGTACACATGTCACCAGGGAACTGCTATCTGACGTCAGGTATAAGACCAACTAGCATGTTCCCGGCGAGTCCTGTCCGGTGTACTCATAACCCAATGAGCACCTGTATACATCTTAGGTGATCCAACTGACACCAGTGGCTTGTGAGACCGGCCACCGCCCCTCGTCGGGGTCTCGACTGTATACACTAGTCTACTCCGGAGAATCGATGCCCTGTCTCGAAACTCCCACGACTAGGGACCTTTTAAGGATGTGTGCTTATAGACTACCAGCTCCCACATATATGATCGCCCTCATACTGCCGGTAGTCAAGCAAGAATCCTAGGGGCTCTATCAACGTGCAATAGTGATCTGTCATGTCACCTAAAGCAGTACACGATGATAAAGGTAAACCAGATAGCATACTATCATCTCGAGTAAGACTGTCCTACCGGGATAGGTCCTCCCTCAATCATTGCAATCACGTGCCTGTGATCCAATAATCGACTCTGAGGGCACTATCTCCAACAAGCTCATACCTAGGACGTAGAGGATACTGAGAAACAGTTCTTGGTAATCGAACATACCCGAAGAATATGCATCAACATGCTCATTCCTCGTTAGGGTGGCGTAGGAATCCGAATATTCCCCTATTTCCTGCTCGGACTTATAACAGTTTTAAGATAGAGCGGAACCAATGTTACCCAGCTCAGTATAATAAGCAGGTTCGGTCAATACATCCATATTATTATCTTGATTAAGGCATGATACGGTCTCTACCAGGAGAGAGAGAGAGAAGAAAACACTCTGCGTATACTTTTGCAAGATCAGATGGGTTATTCTTTTATCTAATCAGGATGGCTCCCACTGTTTTTATCAAATCTTCCTTCAAACCCAAAAAGGTAAGACTAGCCGGGATTAATTACACCCTATAAGTTCGCCAATCTTTCGGCCAGGCCAGTGTCGGTACTTTGAGGGACGCTCCCCTTGCTTTCGTACGGATCTAATTAAAATAAATCTTGTTTTCCCAGGGGCATAACCCCGTTAAAACCTTTCTAAACACCTACTTGATCGGCTAATTGTAATGTACAAAACTCTCCCAGGAGTAACTCTTACTCACAGTGGGTATCAGGATCCAACTATCTCATAGAAGGTATGCAATCCCATTGCAAATTTCAACACTTGAAATTCCTGATAATATTTTTCCTCTAGCGTCTTTTGACCTTGACAGAGGTCAACAAACCATAGTGCGCTAGTCAAGTTTAACCCGCCATTTCATGATTGAATTAAACCCACCAGCACGACCCTTGACAGAGGGCAACAAGGTCGTACGACTACCCTAGTCTAATGTCACGACCCAAAATATTAGCTCGCGGCCACCACTTAAATCACACGACGTCTACAGGCGTAACGTAATTCAAGTAAGCTGAATATAAACCTTTTTTTAAGAAATAATAAGGTGAAGCTTTGAAATAAAGGTATAGTAAATCATGTTGTCTTTTGAAAATTTGGATAGCACCTCCCTTGTAAAAACTAACCCCGAAAACGGGTACAATACAGAAATATAATAAAGCATCCCCAAACGGGAGAAAATCATGCCCAACGGCGGAAACAACCACCACAAGCATAAATAACAAGTATATGACGCCCAACAACAAAGATCCACACAAGGAAATAAAGTAAAGCAAGAAATCGACCGCAAAAGCGGACATAAAACCCATCGCTCAAGTCTCGCAACTACAAGTCATCTAAGTATGCAACATATACAATAGCTAGTTTCTGAATTGATGGAGTTGACTAGATACAACGGGAATAATAATACAAGTGTGGCATGATCCAATAGGTACCACCTACCAAAAACAGATCACCCGAAAATAGCTGTGTGCCAACGATGCCGCTACTGATCCATGCGGTCAACCTGCAAGAACTGTGGCACAACGGGGGTGAGTTGCCAACTCGTGAATAGAAAACATCATCAGGTAGAAATCGAAATAAACAACGATTCCTAGGTCAACTATAACATAAAGGTAATACTATGATATCTAGGGTGACCGTATCTGCATATGTGCCAACACATAATAAATGCCTATCAGCAAATGGATATCATCCAACAATATAATCAATGCATGTATGCAGTGGATCTCGTCCAACAATATAATCAATGCATGTATGCAGGTGGATCTCGTCCAACAATATAATCAATGCATGTATGCGCTGGATCTCGTCCACGTGTCAACCACTGACACAACAACTCCTGCATGTAAATATCATAAAAGCATATGCATGTAAAGTGAGGATATAAATCAACGTGTGTCCCTCGCGACACAACAAAATCATGGAACCAGAGTGTCCACATCGACACTCGAAACATCATGAAACCCATGTCTAGCATCGACATGTAAATCCTCATGTCTCAGGCGCAGTCACCACGACTGGCCCTGATGGCATGTCCGTACATCACTCCGGTCGGTATCCCCACGATAACCGCCGAGTCTAAATACTATCAATGGTAGGTAATTGCCCAGCCTTCCAGGCTCATCGCCATCATCTGCGATCTTTTTGTCGAGGGGACCCATACCGGGCTCCATCATGTACTCACACACGGCCCACTCCACTCCTCGCATCGGGTATATATCATAAATCTCAGAACCGAGAAATCTCATGGTGGACGCATCGAAATATTATATCAAGAGAAACCGGGTTTTCAAACAATACATAGTTTCTTGAAATACCCCCACGGTTCTCAAATCCATAAATCACATGAAATCCATATCTCAATACGTAAATCTATGAAAAACTAATATATGCAACATAAAACAGCAATATGAGCATATTAAGGGAAAACCGCTCTTTTAAATGAATCCAGTTTTAAAATATATCATGCGGTTCCCAAATCCTCCGAAATCAAGTGCGGCATCATATGAGGTGTACATGTAACTGTAGCAACGTATAAGTATCTACATGTAAGCAAGTATGTATGATGCATTTCATAAGCGCAATAGCAAAATAATCAACGTCTCAAAATCACATGTCAATACAATACCACTTAGGGGTATATGCAGCTATAGCAAGATATGTGGGTGTGCATGTCAGTATGTATGCATGAAGTACATGTAGTTGTAACCAAGTATGTGGGTGTACATGTAAGTATGTATGCAACATTTAACAGGATGCAAGCATGTCCGTATATCTCATGCAACGTGGAACAATGATTTGAACATAGCAAATATATCATGGCATGATGTAGCAATTGTACTGTGTAGTGACATGGAAATTATCGATGATGAAGGTGTGTGAACCGGCAAATCTGTGTAAGTGTAACATACGCATCATCGATAATGGTGTAGGTGTACTAGCACAGGTATATTTAATGCAATGAGAATAACGTGATCGTAGCATAAAGTACATCATCAGCTAAAAGCTATAAGGTATACGTGTCTACAATATATATCCGAGTCGGTGAATCCATCAATCGACATCCAGCCTCACAACATCACGTACGGTACAATCCATCGTACGGCATCCTCTAAACAAGGGTATGGATAAATCAACAGGTAAAACTCATCGCGTACGGTAATCTATCGTACGGCAGTATTAAACAAATATGGATTCTATCAACCTATACAACATCGGGGTACGAATCTAAGTCTCGTATGGCATATCACTCAATATGCAAAACATTATCCATATATATATACCTATCTCTCAGGTCACATCCATGTCAAACTTGTATCAGGGGACCTACAAAGGTATCAACAATCTCATATCGATTCGAATCCATATAACGACATATCACACTAAGTCGTCATATCACATCGTATACTCGTTCATCACATTAATATCTCGCATCACATTATATAAACGTCACACTTGTTCTCTTTCAATTCGTACCCATCCTGATTCACTTATCATTTCATATTCTTATACATCAATATGCTCATTAGCATCAACTTCTATCATATTATCGTTTGTAAATCCTACAATCATGTCCCTCACATATCATTTATCAGGATAAAATAATCAAACGATATTCCATATCAATGTTTGCGGGGGTGCTATACGCCATCCACCCGACTTCCCCCGTAGATATAAATCTACTCACCTGCTAAACTCCTCTCTTAGCCGTAGTCGATGCACTTCGTCGTCTCAAAATCCTCGCGAAGGTACCTACAATAATTATAAATTCGCAAAGCTATTAACATCAATTTGCGAAATCCAAATACGACACGCGGTGCGCTCATAGGTTAGAACCTATAGCCTACGCATGCAAAAACAACCAAACAACCCTTGTCGATGACGTACAAATATCATACGACCCAATACAGTATAGAATACCAAAACCAAGAATTCCAAAATACGGAAAACATAGCCCAAAATCACCCCAATGTGCTCCCAGATTTTGACTCAGGTAAAATTAGCTAATTTTGCATATCAGGTTGCTCTAGATATAGGATAAGAAAGCTACAGAACAAAAATCACCATATTTCACCACAAAGTGGCCGCAAATTGCGGCCATATGGAATAAATCTGCGGCCAAGACAAGAGGAAATGGGCTCGGGTTTCTATGGTAGATTCCTGGTTGCCTGCACGTCTCTCTGTGTTCGCTAAATAATTTTTAAAGTACCCGGGTTGTAGCAGATCTCAGTATCCCATCACAAAATCCACAAAATATGATATTTAACGCAAATACGATTCTAAAGTGAATGGATTACCTTAATAGCATCCAAAGAACTTTCTTGAGTTGTCCAAGTCTTCAAAATCCAAACTTGGTTGGTCCAATGTTTTGAGGATGAGGTTGTGCATGTTTTTAATGAAGGAGGCATAAGGTTTTGGCAAGTATTTGGAGATGTTGCATTGGAGTAGCAAAGAATTGAAGGAGATGAAGAAGATGGAGGAAATAATGGGGAATGAAGTGTTCCACTCCGAAGGACGGCGCGACTGGACGTCTCGCCTGAAATTCGGGGCAGATGCTAATTGGTGCTATCCGTCCACCTCTCCGAAGATGCCAAGTTGATTTATGGCACCATACATCGAAGGTTTGAACGGATGCGTCCGATGTAGCAGACTTCGTCAGATTCCCCCTCGCTTTAGGGGTTTTTGATTGTGGGGACGCTCTTCCCTGCAGGCGCACGCCTCTGCAGTTAATTACGCTACCGCATCGCGGTAACCACTTTCTCCTTCTCCAAATGGTCACTTCATGTCGTGTGTATTTATTTTATGTTTGGTTGCCCGTGGATTGTATACGGAGACTGAGTTATGTCGTCTCCCGTAGGGCGTGGACTAGTCCAAATCCGTATTATCTTAGATTTGGGTTTGGGGGTTTGGGTTTAAGGATACGTTAGCCTCATTTGAGCCTAAGATCGACTTAAACGTTTGTTAAGGATACGCTAGTCTAGTTTTTAGACTAAGATCGACTTAACGGGATCGTTTAGATCCGACAGGAGAGCAATAAAAGGAGGGGCTCTATTGTTTAGTTTAGTGACGTTGCGGTCGGTAGGTAGTTTAGTGACGTTGCGGTCCACGGGTAGTTTAAGGACATTGCGGTCCACGGGTAGTTTAAGGACATTGCGGTCCATGGGTAGTTTAGGGACATTGCGGTCCATGGGTAGTTTAAGGACATTGCGGTCCAATGTTAGTTTTAAGACATTGCGGTCAAGGTTAAGGACCTCATAGTCCGTGGAATTAGGGACTCCACAGTCCGTAGTTAGTTTTAAGACATCCCGGTCAAGGTTAAGGACATCATAGTCCATGGGTTTAGGGACTCCACAGTCCGTTGTTAGTTTTAAGACATCACGGTCAAGGTTAAGGACCTCATAGTCCATGAGTTTAAGGACCCCACAGTCCGTTGTTAGTTTTAAGACATCACGGTCAAGGTTAAGGACGTCATAGTCCATGGGTTTAAGGACTCCACAGTCCACTGTTAGTTTTAAGACATCTCGGTCAAGGTTAAGGACGTCATAGTCTGAGTTTAAGGACCCCATAGTCCGTAGTTAGTTTTAAGACATCTCGGTCAAGGTTAAGGACGTCATAGTCTATGGGTTTAAGGACTCCACAGTCCGTGTCAATGTGTGGTTATCGGGACCCGTCACCTCTTTGAAGACGTTGAGGAATTACAACGCCAAGTATCAAAGGAGTGAAGAGATGTACCCTTGAGCCGGGGTGGATTAAATAGTCTTTGGCCCAATTTGGGATCAAGACCAATTAATTATGTTATGAGCCCATTAGCCCAGTTAAGTCTGAATTGAGGACTTATGGCCATCTTGGGCTAAGTCCAATCATGTTTGGAATATTGGGTTCCTGTTGGTCCATTGAAGGAGAGGCTTTGCCTCTGGCCATTTAGCCAATTGGGCTAACGTTAATTCAACAGTGTTGAACACTGGGATCAAGTTAGTGTTTTAACACCAAAAGACAGTTGGTGTTAAACACCAGCAACAAGGGGTTCAAATTAGTGTTAAACACTAGAGCAAATCAGTGTCAAACACTAGCAGCAGAGGCTTCAAATTAGTGTTAAACACTAAGAAATTCAGTGTTAAACACTGCAAATAAAGTTCTTTGATTAGTGTTGAACACTAAGGCCAAACAGTGTTTTAACACTGGATTCAGGGGTTCCAATTTAGCGTTAAACACTAAGGCAAGAGGGGTCACGTGGTAGCACGTGAGGGCGCCCTCCCTTCATTTGTTCTGCTGAGAATATCGCATCTTTTGGAGCATCACGTGCCATCACGTGACGGGTGTTTAAATTCTTGTATGTTAAAGCCTCTGCCAAGGGTCACGTGGGTCACGTGAGGCACTGCCTCAAAGGGGCTTTTCTGTAGATCTTTTTGGGGGTCACGTGGTGACACGTGACCCTGCCTCTATGTATGTTTTTTAGAAGATCTGTTAATCCCTTTCAGGAATTAAATTCCTCGTAGGGTTGAACCCTAACAATAATTTCAGAGGAATTAAATTCCTATTTCCTTTTGAAGGTTTATATTCTGGGATAGAGTTGAACTCTGAATTTTCTGTAGGAATTAAATTCCTCATATATGTGAAGAACTGAATTCTATCATAGGGTTAAACCCTAATAAAAGATTTAAGGAATTAAACTCCCACTCTCTGTTAAAGAATTATTCTGGGGAATGAGATTCTGTCATAGGGTGAAACCCTGATCTCTTCTTTCTTAAGGGAATTAAATTCCTGTTGTTTTAACAGAACTAAGTTCTTAACTAGGGTTAAACCCTGATTCTGTTCATTCTGAAGGAATTAAATTCCCATAACATAGGGTCAAACCCTAATTTTATTTTAAAGGAATTAAATTCCTATAGTTCTGTGAGAATTAAATTCTCATGCTTCCATTCCCTCTCTATGCTTTGGATCTGCATGGCAGGATCTCAACCCATTGAGAATTAAATTCTCAACTCAAGGGGAGATGTGCACTTTACAGATCCTCCACCAAAGAGAGAACTATGTTCTTCTGTTTTTATATCAGAGTTAAACTCTGTTGAGAATTAAATTCTCTTTTCCTTTCAAAAAGCCTTCCCTTTCTTACCTAGAGTTTTCTTTTGCAGAAGATCCAAATTTCTCCAAAGTATCAAGGCTCTCCTCTTTTTTTATGTATCGATTCCTTTCTGCCTCTCTATATCTCTCTCTATCTCTTCTGTGTGTCTTTTGGCTCCTATTTATAGGAGAAGCAGCCGAATCAATTAGTTTTTGATGAATCTTTCATTGGGAGATTTGATTTGTATTCACCATTCGTTTTGGACCTTTGGATTATTAGGTGAATTTTATTCACCATTGGATTTTAAATCCAGAGATTCTCCTTTGTTATTTCGGTTAGATTTTAAGGGGAAATCTTTCCAAATTCGAGATTTTCCCTTAGATAGATGATATTTAATCACCTTTAAATCTTTAATTCAATCGGTTCCTTTGGAAAGATTTGAGAATTCTTTTCTCAAAATTTAATTATGTTAACAGATAGGCTTTGAAAGCCGGTCACGTGTGGGCACGTGACCCCTGGTCACGTGTGGGCACGTGACCCCCTTGGAACGAGCTCTCTTCTTTCCTTCTGCGCTCTGCCTTCTGACCGCTGCTTAGCCGTCATGTGCCACCACGTGACCCCTGGTCACGTGTGAGCACGTGACCCTCGTCTGGAGCCTTTTTCTTGATTTAATCAGAGAATGAGTCCGCTGCTTTTAAATGTCACGTGCCAACACGTGACCCCTGGCCACGTGTGAGCACGTGACCTCTTCTGAACCCTTTTCCTTGATTTGATCAGGGAACTGATGTGCCTTTGAAGCCGCTTTTAAATGTCACGTGCCAACACGTGACTGCTGGTCACGTGTTAGCACGTGATGCCTCTTCTGTAGGCTTTCCTGATTTTAAATCAGGAAACAAATGCCTCCACAGCGTTGTTCTCACGTGTCTGCACGTGAGTGCAACGCTGCCACTTTTGTGACCGTCGGATCTGTTTTGGGAGTAGGGTAGATGAATTGTCCTTTCAGAAGCGCCTTCATTTTTTAATCCTCTTCTTTTCAAACCTTTCTTTTAAGAATTTGATTCTCGTTCTCAGAGCTTAGTTTTCTGTTGTGTCTGTGCAGTGCCACTTTATCTTCCAATCGAAGGCTAGTGCTCACGTGTTGCGCATGCAGGGATCTGCTTGATGGGGACGTTTCATTTCCCTAACCTGATTCCAATGCGTCGTTGGATTTCATTTCCAACGCTCTCCCCTTCTTTCCGGGCTTTGAGAATCGTCCCACCATGCACAACATTTTTTGTGCATAGCATTAAATGCTCCCCTTTATAACCTAAACCCATGCCTTACTTCTTTTCTTCACAGAGAAATCCATTCATACCTTAAAGTGATCATCTTTGAGAACCCGATCAATCGCCATGGCTTGCAATCGTCCCCATGCTCATCGGCAACCATGGGATGTGCCCATTGAGGAGATAATCCCTCGCTTCGCTGCGCGGCTGGCAGATCCCCTTCTCACTGACGCTCAATATGACACGGTGATGTATGAGCTACCGACTCGTTGGGGCTCTCCTCTTCCCATGGGCTCCATTTGGCTCCGGATGATCCTCATGTCCGTGCTTGCCGATATACCCCCTCATCCGGCTGAGATGACTTCGGCGATCCTTGACGCGGCGGAGGACAAGCTTGAGTGCTTTCACGAGGCTTGTCTAATCACTCAAGCTCTGAAGGATCACTCAGTTCATATACTGAGTCAGATAAGAGCCCGTCGGGCCGTCATGTCTGCTTTCGCTGATGAGCACGGCTCCAACCGATGGGAAGCGACTCCTCGCGAAAACCGTCGTTTTGACGTGCTGGAGAAAGCAGAGAGGGAGCTGGAGAATTTTGTGTTTTGCTTTGTTAACCCTTGCATTTCTGATCCCTTGTTTGGTGATCTTTTCCTGGTAGTGTAGTATGTTTGAATCAATGTACTCCTTTTATCATTGGCGGTTTGCATCCTTTCTGTTGAATTTTCATGTTTGTCAGATAGTCGTACGTATGTCTTGCTTGCGTAAACGAGCTGCATGTTTTTCTCATGGGAATTTTCTTTAATTGCGAGCACCATCGTTACGTTGCATGCGCGTCAGTGCCTCGGGTAACATTTCCTTTTAAACATTCGTACAGCTGCAAATGCGCGCCTGATAGGATACAGATCAGAAACTTTCCTTGTTATCTCCCGTATCGGGTGGTTTGTGCTGGCTTTAGATCGAGTATTGTTGTCGAAGGGGGGTTTATGAATGAAGACATATTTTTCTCTTCAATGGTGTGTCCCCTTTTTGTTGAATGTGTTCTGCGGACAATTTATCATGGCCTACTTGCTGGGCAGCGAGGGCTTAGGATTCAGGGTTAAGATCTGCTTCCTAAGACTTTTGCACTTTATGAGCCACGAGGGTCTCATAAAGAGTTTTTTTCTCCCCATGGGTCGAGAGGACCCCATAGGTGTAAGTTCTTCTTAAGAATCGTGAGGATTCTTAAGCGGGTTGTCCCTTGAGAGTCGTAAGGATCTCACAAGAGAGTTTTTCTTCCTTACAGGTCGTGAGGACCTGCAAGTGCTGGATGTGGTCACCCTTATTCGTGTTTCACGGAGTCAGGGGTTTCTCGAGGCATCGTAGTTTAAAGACATCGCGGTCAAGGTTAAGGACCTCATAGTCCGTGGATTTAAGGACTCCACAGTCCGATGTTAGTTTTAAGACATTACGGTCAAGGTTAAGGACCTCATAGTCCGCGGATTTAAAGACTCCACGGTCCGATGTTAGTTTTAAGACATCACGGTCAAGGTTAAGGACCTCATAGTCCGTGGATTTAAGGACTCCACAGTCCGATGTTAGTTTTAAGACATCACGGTCAAGGTTAAGGACCTCATAGTCCGTGGATTTAAGGACTCCACAGTCCGATGTTAGTTTTAAGACATCACGGTCAAGGTTAAGGACCTCATAGTCCGTGGATTTAGGGACTCCACAGTCCGATGTTAGTTTTAAGACATCACGGTCAAGGTTAAGGACCTCATAGTCCGTGGATTTAGGGACTCCACAGTCCGATGTTAGTTTTAAGACATCACGGTCAAGGTTAAGGACCTCATAGTCCGTGGATTTAGGGACTCCACAGTCCGATGTTTGGTTGCAGGGACCCGTCACCTCTTTGAAGACGTTGAGGAATTACAGCGTCAGGCATCAAAGGAGTGAAGAGATGTACCCTTAAACCAAGGTAGAATCCGTAGGGAATCGGGGTGGTTGATTGTTAGTTTTAAGACATCACGGTCGAGGTTAAGGACATCATAGTCCGTGGATTTTAAGGACTCCACAGTCCGGTGTTTGCTCTGGATGCTTCATACGGGTTCACTGCCGTGCTTGGCGAGGACCAGGCTCCGCTCTGGGCGTTTTCCGCGGGGTCAAAGAGTGACGTTATCCGCGTTCCACGTAACCAGGAATTTTGCACTAGATGCTTCACACGGGTTCACTGCCATGCTCGGCGAGGACTAGGCTCCGCTCTGGATGCTTCACACGGGTTCACTGCCGTGTTCCGCGAGGACCAGGATCCGCTCTGGATGCTTCACACGGGTTCACTGCCGTGCTCCGCGAGGACCAGGATCCGCTCTGGACGTTTTCCACGGGGTCAAAGAGTGACGTTATCCGCGTTCCACATAACCAGGAATTTTGCACTAGATGCTTCACACGGGTTCACTGCCATGCTCGGCGAGGACTAGGCTCCGCTCTGGATGCTTCACACGAGTTCACTGCCGTGCTCCACGAGGACCAGGATCCGCTCTGGACGTTTTCCACGGGGTCAAATAGTGACGTTATCCGCGTTCCACGTAACCAGGAATTTTGCACTAGATGCTTCACACGGGTTCACTGCCGTGCTCGGCCAGGACTAGGCTCCGCTCTGGATGCTTCACACGGGTTCACTGCCGTGCTCCGCGTGGACTAGGATCCGCTCTGGACGTTTTCCACGGGGTCAAAGAGTGACGTTATCCGCGTTCCACGTAACCAGGAATTTTGCACTAGATGCTTCACACGGGTTCACTACCGTGCTCGGCGAGGACTAGGCTCCGCTCTGGATGCTTCACATGGGTTCACTGCCGTGCTCTGCGAGGACCAGGATCCGCTCTGGACGTTTTCCATGGGGTCAGAGAGTGACGTTATCCGCTTTCTACGTAACCATGAATTTTGCTGATTGTATCCGCACTTCACGGGATGGAGGTTTGACTGTTGGCGATATGTATATCACCGGGCCATGGAACTGGGAGTTGCCGCTGTTCCGCTTAGCTTAGAGTTGTGTCCGTTGTTACGAGACGAGTGCTGAGATCTCTAAGTCATTCGCGGCCCGTCGAGATTTTGCTTCTTCTTATGATGAAACTTGGAGGAGAAGTATGATCCCTTTTTTGTTTACGCCCTTGGATTGTATACAGGGTGTGATGGAACATCACCTGTAGGGCATAAATTGAAACCCTTTTTTTATTTATATTTTATTTCATTTTCCGCGATGCTCTATTATTTCAGCTTTTATACCGCGGAGGTCGCGATTGCCCCATCATTTCGGCTATTTTTCGCGGTGCCCAATCATTTCGGCTATTTATTTCATTTTTACTCGCTGTTTTTTTATTGCGAGTTGCCATATCATTTCGGCTATCTCGTATGCACGCGCGGCCTACTGGCTTTCCGCCATAAACCTGAAATTAGACACCGATTTCGGCATCAGCACCGCTACAACTGGGATATGGCCAGGAGCGAATCATCATCTGCCTCTGTCGATGTTGAACAAGGGTGGCTTAGCAAACAGGGTTAGGGTCCCGTCGACTAAGGCTTTTGACTTCATGAGCCGTAAGGGTCTCACGAAGGTATTTCTCCCTACAAGTCGTGAGGATCTCGTAGGTGTATTTTCTCCCTAGGAATCGTGAGGATTCCTAAGTGCATGTTCCTCTGTAAGTCGTAAGGATCCTACAAGAGGGCTTTCTCCTTATAAGTCGAGAGGACTCATAAGGGTTGTTCACCATGGGGACATACCCCTAGTCATGGGTGGGACTTTGCTGGGGAAATGTTTATTCGCGCCCGCGGATTGTATACAAGGGTCAGTATTGAGCCGCTTGTAGGGCAATATCGAAGGTTGTGGGGGATTTGCTTAAGAACAGGTTTAGGTTTCTGTAACTTAAGACTTTCAAGTCTTATGAGCCGTGAGGGTCCCATAAGAGAATTCTCCTTACGAGTCGTAAGGATCTCGCAAGTGTATTTTCTCCTTAGGAATCGTGAGGATCCCTAAGTGTGTCGTTCCCTTGTGAGTCGTAAGGATCCCACGCGGGTGGTTTCTCCTTACAAGGTCGAGAGGATCTTGTAAGTGTCTTTTAACGAGGTTGCGCCCTTTCGGGTTTTCACAACACTCGCCGGTAGTCCTGCTGTTTTTACTCACGGAGCCCTTTCGGGTTTTCATCCGTGCCCCTTTTGCTTATGGACGTACCGTTTTTCTTTTATTCTTTTTCTCTTCTTTTTTTTACAAGGTCGCGCCCTTTCGGGTTTTCACGCACACTTGCCGGTAGCCCTGCTGTTTTTACTCACAGAGCCCTTTCGGGTTTTCATCCGTGCCCATTTTGCTTATGGACATACCGTTTTTTTTTTATTTTATTTTATAAATTTTTTTTCTTACTCTCTCTTTTTTTTTATCCATCTCGTCAGCCTAAGGATGCTGCGGTAGTAGTTTTAGGGACGTTCCGGTCCGTCGTTAGTTTAAGGACATTTTGGTCCGTCGTTAGTTTAAAGACGTTTCGGTCAATCGTTAGTTTAAGGACGTTTCGGTCCGTCGATAGTTTAAGGACGTTTCGGTCCGTCGTTAGTTTAAGGACGTTTCGGTCCATGGCGGAGAGGGCCAGTTACTACTCATAGAGCTTTTAGCTTTAGGAAGATAGCGAGCGGACATAGTCGTCGTCATCTATCATTGACCTAGGCGGTGGCTCATTAAGCGTAGTATTTCTTTAGGAAGCGGCCGTTTATTGGCCTGAAAGGCCTTTCACCATGCATGTCCATGAGTAGATAGGCTCCACTATGGTAGACCTTATCTATGATGTACGGGCCTTCATAGTTTGGCTCGAATTTTCCCCGCTTGACGCGATTGGGGATCATAGGTCTTTTGACCATTAGTACGAGTTCGCCTTGGCGGAATGTCCTCGGCCTGGTCAATCTTTCGTACGAGCGCGTCATCTTTGCTTTGTAGGCCTCTAGATTTTGTTGCGCTATGAGCCGGGTTTCATCGAGGGCATCAAGCTCCTCAAGTCGAAGGTGAGCATTTTCTTCTTCCGTCAGCTCGTGGTGGACCGCCACTCGTAGAGAGGGTAACTCTATCTCGAGGGGGAGCACTGCTTCCGTCCCAAATACCAACGCGTACGGCGTTGTGTTCGTGGCCGTTTTGAATGTAGTTCGATAGGCCCAAAGGGCTTCTTGCAGCCTCTCATGCCAGTCCCTCTTATTTCGGGACACCGTCTTTTTTATGATCTTTGTCAAGGTCTTATTGAAGGCTTCGGCCAGACCGTTAGCTCGTGGATTGTAAACTGAGGAGTATCTCCAGTCTATATTATGCTGTTGTGCGAAACGGCTAATCTTATGGCTTCTGTAGGCTGGCCCGTTATCGGAGATAATTCGCCGCGGGGTTCCAAACCGATAGATGACGTGCGTCTTGAAGAAGTGGAGGATATTCTCCGTCTTCACTTCCCTCAACGGTACTGCTTCCGCCCATTTGGAGAAGTAATCAGTCATCGCCAGGATGAAACGATGTCCCCTGGACGATGCTGGTTCAATGGGACCGACTATGTCAGTCCCCCACATTTTGAATGGCCAGCTAGCCACCGTTGGATGTAGTGGATTCGGATGCTGGTGGATGAAATCCCCGTGGATTTGGCACGAGTGGCATTGCTTCGCATACTCGAGGCAGTCCTGGATCATCGTGGGCCAGTAGTAACCCATCCGTTTAATTTTTAACTTCATCTTCGGGCCTGCTTGATGAGAACCATAGATTCCGTCATGAACCTCTTGAACGACTCTTTCTGGTTCGTCCGGTCCTAAACATCTTAGCCACAGAGAATCAAACGACCTCTTATACAGAGTATCATTGACGAAAGCGAAAGATAGAGCTCGTCTCATCAGCTGATGTCTTGAGGACGCTCCTTCGGGCATTCGGTGGGACTTAAAGTAGTCTATGAAGACTTCCCTCCAGTCCTCAGCCTTCTTACGGTCTTTTATTTGTAGGGTCTTCTGCTCAGTCGCTCCCTTTTCTTCGTATGATTCCGGAGATATTTCTGCCGGGGCGAGCACTCGACGGCTTTGCACCATGATTCTGACGTCATCGAGGTTCTCGTCAGCCAGTTCTTTAGCGAGCTTAGCTAGCGCGTCTGCTTTGCTATTTTCCGCACGTGGTATACTTTCCAAAGTGTAGGAGGGGATTTGGGTCAATAGTTGTTGCACCTTTTCGCCGTACTTCACCAACTCCGGTTTGCACGTTTGGTAGTCACCATTTACTTGACTAACGACCAGTTGAGAATCCCCGTATATAAGGAGGTCTTCAATTCCCATGTCAATGGCGATCTCGAGGCCCGCTATCAAAGCCTCATATTCGGCTTCATTGTTCGTCCTCGATTCCGTTAAGGAGAAAGCAAAGCGCATTATCCCTCCTTGTGGGGTTACGAAGATAAGGCCTACTCCCGATTTGATTATGGGGGTACATTGTTTGCGCTTCTTCATGGAAGATGCCCCGTCAAAATAGAGTTCCCATCAGGTATCACCGCCACCGATCGCATCAAATGCATGTTCGTCCGGCAAATCGCAGTTCAGAGGAGAGCCGGCAGGTACTGGATGCTCAGCAAGGAAGTCGGCAATGGCCTGGCCTTTCACTGCTTTAAGAGGTCGATACGTTATCGAGAACTCCATCAGGAGTAGAGCCCATTTAGCGAGTCGACCCGTCAATATAGCCTTTGACATCAAATATTTAAGAGGGTCCACCTTCGAGATGAGACGGACTTCGTGCGCCAACGCATAGTGCCTGAGTTTTGTTATCGCGAAGTCTAACGCCAAGCAGTGTTTTTCAATGGGAGAGTAGTTGCTTTCTGCCCCCAGCAGAACTCGACTTAAGTAGTAGAGTGCTCTCTCTTTTCCTTGATCGTTCTCTTATGCCCATAATGCGCCTAAGGAACCTTCGAGGGCGGTTGTATAAAGAATGAGGGGTTTTCCCTTGACCGGCGCAGCCAACACCGGAGGGTTCTGCAGGTACTGCTTGATCTCGTCTAGTGCACCTTGGCATTTGTGATCCCAAACGAATGGAGTTCCCTTCTTCATCAGGTGGCTGTAAGGACGGCACTTGCCTGAAAGATTGGCGATAAATCGCCGGATGTATGCGAGCTTCCATTGGAGAGACCGCAACTGTTTGAGGGTTCTTGGCGGAGGCATTTCCATGATCGCCTTGATTTTAGATGGATCTATTTCGATACCTCGGTGTCGGATGATGAATCCCAGGAATTTACCTGAGGAGACTCCAAACGCGTATTTGAGGGGATTCATCTTCAAATTATATTGCCGAAGGCGTTGAAATACAGTCTCCAGATGCTTTAAATGCTCTTCGTATGACATGCTCTTTACTACAAGGTCATCGATATAGCACTCGACGATGTCATGTATGAGGTCGTCGAAGATCTTTGTCATTGCCCTTTGATAGGTAGCGCCGGCGTTCTTTAGACCAAAGGGCATAACCCTGTAGCAGAATATACCCAAAGGGGTCCGGAAAGCGGTGTGCTTCTGGTCTTCGGGATGCATCTTTATCTGATTGTATCCTGATGAACCGTCCATAAAGGAGAAAACCTCGTGAGTGGACGTGTTATCTATCATTAGCTCGGTTACCGGTACTGGGAAATCGTCCTTCGGGCAGGCTCTATTGAGATCCCTGAAATCCACGCATATGCGTACCGTCCCATTTTTCTTCATTACTGGGACGATATGGCGATCCAGTCGGGATATTGGACTTCTTGGATAAACCCAGAATCGATCAGCTTCTTGACTTCGGCGTTGATGCTCATCTCAAGCTCGAGCCGCATCCTTCTCGGCGCCTGCTTGACTGGCTTGATATCCGGGGATATTTCTAATTTATGCACAGCAATCTCCGGATCTAATCCCGGCATCTTGGAATAGTTCCACGCGAAGCAATCTTTATGCTGTAGAAGTACGTCCTTTAATGCAGCCACCCTTTCTTCGGATAGCCGCTCACTGACGAATGTCGGTCGCGGATCGTCTGCCGATCCCAACTCAATCTTCTTGAGGTTATCTGCAGTAGTATGTATGCCATCTTCCAGTTCTTTCGGAGCTGGTGGAAATTCTGAGATCACCTCGTCATTGCTGTTCTCAAAGCACCAGGGGATGTCATCCATGTTCTCGGGCTCTTCTTTTAATATTGTAATCATGTGACAAGTGCGAATCTGCTTCCAAGACCGATGTGGATCTGGCTCTGCTCTTGCGGCTTTGGGTTCGTGCTTTTGTGGCGGCGTTACCCTCCAGCCGTTGGATAAAGCAAATCTGCCCTGTTGGTACTGGTCTTCGACCCAGTTCTTGAAGGTGAAGCAGTCTTCGATAGGGTGTCCTATGGCTCGGTGATAAGAGCAATAGCCCGGATAATAAACCTCGTTAACTTGCTCAGGGTGCTTAGACTCCGGAAGTGCGATCATTTGATGTTTTATAGCGAGCTCGAGTAACTTCGCCGTCTTGTCTCGAGGGAAGGAATACGCTCGACTCATCTTCTTCGTGAGGGACAAATCCGGACCGCGCAATGCCCGCTCACGTGACTCTCTAATCTTGCGTCGTTGTTGCCGGCTCCTTTTTCCGCTCCTTAACTTACTTCTGCCTCTGCGTCGAGCCTTTTGTACAACGGGTTGACAGGGAGGAGCATCTTTGTCTTTTGTAGCCTGTTGAAACAGACGTCGCATACTGGCCTTCTCGTAGATGGCCATCTCGCGGTTGTGGTCTTCCCGAGCCTTTTGACCTGCTTTCCTGATAAGCTTGTCCACTTGTTCTTCAAATGACAGACTCGGCACTTCACTCACGGGATCCGGTCTTGATGAAGGGTGGGCATTGCTGGACAGGGCGTTTTCCTCCTCATCGAAGTTATATATGGCGTAACTGCCGTGGGCTCGCTCCCGTTTCCCGGATCTCACATATCCAAGCCCTAGCATTTCCATTCTCCCGTTGGGCAATTTGCGCTGAGTCCCAGGGACATTCCAAATCTTGTTGTAGAACCGAGCTTGTCGAACAGTCTGTTTTAAGGGTATTCCTTGGCGCTCCAATAGCCTCTTCAGTCCATTTGTGTAGTATCTGGGCAAGTGGATGGGTTGGAGCCTGTCGAGTGTAGCGTCCGCGCCATGCCATATCTCTTTCTCCACTCTCATCTCTGCGGATTAGTAGAATAAGATCACCTTTTCACCCTTTCGTCTGGGAGGGACGTAAAACGTCTGCAGGTCCTGCACATTGTGAGCTTGAAGTGCGTCAAGATCCTTGTAGTGTTTCCGCGACACCATGGTGATTTGCAAACTTTGATCATCGCCAGGGGATGTTTGTATTGACGGCCGACTGGAGAACACGGAATTAACCTCATCTTCCGAGTCACTTCCGAAGACCGACATGGGGGGACGGTCCCGGGTTGTTGCGCCGAGACGGACCAGCGTAAACTATCTCTTCTTTGTCTTCGGTATCGCTCCCGAAAACAGGGATGGTGGCGGCGGCTTTGTTCTCCGGCTTGCGACACTTTTCTATATCCTCGAAGTCTGGCAAAAAGTACTTCGCATGTTCATACTTGCGGACTTCGTTCACGGAGAATGGGTTCAGCTCACCTGTTACGGTATATTCGAAGCCGTCCTTAAAGTACTTCATACACTGATGCTGTATAGAAGGGATGATGTTGTACTCGTGTAACCAAGGGCGACCGAGCAAGGCGTTGTAGCAGGTCTTGGCGTCAATGACGTGAAACTTGATATCCGTGACGAGCAGTCCGAAGCGTAATGTCAATATTACGGATCCGAGAGTCCGTGACGATTGGGAGTCGAAACCAGAGATGGTAATTTTGTCACGAGCGAGGTGCTGCACGCTCATGCAAATTTCCTTTAACACCCGCACGTTAAGGAGATTGACGGAGGATCCGTTATCTACCAGGATCTTGCCTATCTTGTTATCATGGCAATATCCAGAGACATATAGGGGACGGTTGTGGTCGCGTGTTCCGAGGAGAAGGTCTTCGTCACCGAAAATGATGTCAGCCGTATGCACTTCTTCCAGTTCGTCCTTCATCCTTTCCGCAGCGAGGAAGGCTTGGAATTGCTCGGGTTCTTGTAACGCCTTAATTAATGAATCTCGCGCTTCTTTGGATAATAGGAGGGCATCGAGAATGCTGAGCTGAGAAGGTAGGTTCCTTAGGTGCGCTAGGATGTTGTAGTCCACCTTACCCTTCCTGGGAGGGTCCTTGGTAGTCAGCTCTTTCATGACTTGGTTATCTAAATTGATATCCTCAGTGACCTTTTCCTTTCCCTTATCTTTTCTATTTGTGGGCCCGAGATTCTTTTCCGGGAGCGTACGATTGCGCAGCTGAATGTTTTCGCAGGCCTCTGGTTCTTCCTCTTTCCCTAAAACGGATTCTTTAAAGAGAGGGGTCAGAGCCATTTCTTCATCAGAGTCGCTCCCAAAGGTGAGAACTTGTGACCCTCCGGCGTTAACCATGTAACAGTTGCCAGTAGTTCTGTTGTGCCCGTCGGCAGTACTACTTCGTTCCCGACGAGTCTTGCGTTTCATGCGCTTAAAATGTTGCCGATGAGCAACATATCCCTGCCACCATATCCTAAAGGCGTCGCACTCCTTCGTAGGGTGTGAAATTTTCCGATGATATGCGCAATAATTAGGGCGCCCCTCCGCCCCATCGAGCGCGTTTTCTTCCGAGGGTGGTAGCTTCATTCCCATTGACATGACTTTGGCAAACCTTTTCCTCGTCTTGAATATCTTTTTGCCTGCCTCGGATGCCTTTCGATCTGGCGGGGGTACTTCAACTCTTTCGTTTAGTCGCCTGCGTTTGGCTCCTTCCGATGCGGCCATCTCACGCTCCTTATCCGCTTTACTCTTCAGACGAATCTCGTCTAGAAAAGCGTCGATCATTTCATCTATTGGCCACACAAGCTCTGGTTCAGGCTCTGTCCCCAGTTTCTTAGTGCCAGGAGTTTTCTCATCGTCGGCAAACGAGTGGGAGATTACGTTACAACTTGCCACATATCCCTCGGATTCGTTCGACGAGCTCTCTCCATCATCTTCCTCTTGAAAGATGTGGCTGAGGAACTCTTGCAGCATGACAGGAGTTCACGCCTTTTGATTGTACTCTTCCAGCGCGTCGATTTGCTTCTGCAAGTTCGTGTGCTCGTCTCCAGGCTTCACGGGCTTCTTGGATTTCTTCTTCTTTTTCTTCGAAGATTTTGACGGTTGGGCGTGAGTATTTGGGCCATCACCACGAGTCTTCGTAGTTGGGTGCGGCTTCAACATCCCTTCGATAATTTGAGGTTCAAGCGGGTCCTTCCATTTGATCGCAGGGCATGCATGAAGGTCCCTCAGCATTCTTTTGGTTTTAGTTGACAACACGACCTCCCATGGAGCTTCTTCAATAAAGGAACAGGTTGCCCCCGGTGTATCTGCTTTCTCAGGAGTATGCGGCCGTGGTGGGTTCACCTTCCACTTTTCGGACAGTGCAAACTTTCCCTGGAGGTATTGATCTTCAATCCATCCTTTGAAGACGAAGCAATCCTCAATCGGATGACTTACCGTTTGATGATAAGGGCAATAGTTAGGGTTATTCACCTCAGTGGGTTGTGGCGGTCGCCTTGGATTTGGTAGGTTTATAAGTCTGTTGCGTACTGCTAGCTCGAATAACCGTTTCGTCTTATCTCATGGGAACGAGTAGGGACGCTTCATCTTCTCATTATAATACCGGCGTCTTTCTTCTAATTGATCCGCCATCTTCGGGGCGTTAGGTTGCTGCTGGGCATTCGCGACAAAGGTTGCCCTTCCTTTACCCTTGTCATTCCGAGGTTCCGACTTCGGGGGAGGTGGTCTATGACCCATCTGGTCCATCTGAGCCAACTTGTCGATTAAAGCCTGAAATGTGGTTGGCTTAAAGAACATCATAAACTAGGAGATAGTCGCGTGAGGGTCTAGGGTTCCCACGAACATGCCCACCGCGGGCGCTTCCTCAATGCGTTGCTCGTATTTCGACCACAAATTTCGCCAGCGTATAGCATACTGGACCCACGTTTCGCCTGGTTCCACCATGGCATTAATCAACGCCGTTATTGGAGTGCGTTCGCTGGCGCTTGCGAATCGCTGAGTGAAAAGCAACTCCATTTCAGCGAACGTCTTGATAGAATCGTTCGAGAGTTCCGAATACCATTCGAACGCTGTTTCTGATAAGCTGTCCACGAATTGGCGAAGCAACAGTTTATCATCACCGCCAGTGTTACTGCAAAGGGCCCTGAACTGGGCGACATGTTGGTGGGGGTTGCCGGTCCCCTTATACACGTGAAATTTTGGTATTGTATAACCCGACGAATATTTGATTTGGTCGTACCATCTTGGATACGGCCGCCCTGTTTTTACGACTTGACCAGCTGCCTCAGTCGCATGATGAACCCGGATTTGCTGGGCTATATAGTCGACCAAATCAGCCTTAGAGATTGTCTCCTCCTTGGCAGTTGAGAGGGCCGGCGGTGGATTTGACGTTTCTCCCCGGTCGTCTTCAAGAACGATTGGGGGATCCTCAGCGGGTGGGTCCTATCATCATTCCTATCATATCTTGGAAGAGATGGCCCATACGCTGTATGTTGGCTGCTTGTTCAGCAGCCTCTTTGTCCTTCTTCTCCAATATTCGGCGAAGGAACTCAGCGTCGGTTTCTTCCTCCTGGCGTTCGTCTGAGGATGTTTCTGGGTTTTCTTTTGGCCCGGTAAGTGCGGCCATAGCATTCATCATTTCGTGGAGCTTTTGCTGTTGCTCCTGAGCTTTGGTCACCGACCGTGTAAGCGGTCTATGACCTGTAGACGCACGGCCGTCTTCCTTTCCTGACGCCATGTATACGGTATGGACCATCATGCCCCCAGACTTAGGGCGTCTGGGCTTAGTGCCTTTAGCTGTCGTTGCAGGCTGGGGGATCTTCTCTGGCTTCCTCCTTTTATGAGCAGTGGAAGTTGAGGGGGCCGTTGAGGTGGGCACCCAGACAGCCTTTCGTGGTTTAGTCTGGTGACTGGCTTCCTGTTGGATTTTTGGCTTCTTGTGCTGGCGGGAGAAGTTTGGATCGATCATCGAGTCTCGGGCCTGCCGCCAAACCTTATAGATTTTGGAAGACAGCCGTTGAGGGGATCAGGGCTGTTCTGGCTTTATTTCCGCAACCTTTTTTAGTGGAGGAGGAGACCTCTTTAGCACCGCAGAAGGAGAATTCCTTCGCACCTTATTTAGCATCTCGAAGCTGTTCCCAGTTGGAACAGCAGCATTAACTTCCACCGTTGGGGCTGGTGGAGTTAGCCCAGAGGGGGAGTTGCCCCCAGCCTTCCTTACTCGGCGCCAGTGACGACGTCGAGCGTGTCGAGCGGACGGCGCTGGTTCAGCGGTGAGGATGGCTTCGTCTTGCCCCCTGTGTAGGTGGGGGGTCGTTGCTGGTGTTAGCATGTCAAAGACCGATGTCCTTTGGGTAGCAGGAGCGGGAGCTGGAGCCGTCAATCTTGTAAAGACCGACTTTTTGGCAGGGGAAGCCGCATTGACGACTTCAGAAGCAGTACCGGTCACTTTCTTAGAAGCAGCCTTCTCTGGGATTGTAGGCCCCATTGTGGGTCCACAGGAGTTCTGGCCCAATCTAGAGAAGACCGAGGCGCTGGTGTTGGGAGACCCGTTGAGAGGGGCCGCGGTAGGTGTAAGACGATCAAAGACCGACTTCTTGGGAGCTTCCTTTGTTAGCACCGGAGCAGTGAAGCTTGTCGGCGGGAGCGTGGTCCCAAAAAACAATCCCGTGGTGGCTCGAGTGACCTGTTCCACGGGCATTGTGAATAGCGAAGCAGCTTGGGGTCCGTAGGCTATACCTCCTGGCGAGGCAGAGCGTTGGTCGCAATTGTAGTCCGAGCAGTTGGAGCATTTCCCAGAAGTAGAAGCCATCGATTCTTTGCGTTCTGTAATAAGCAAGACGCCAATTCTTAGTATTTTGAAACCCAAGGGCAACCATTAGCGAACCGCGATTGGTTCGCGAATCACGACACACGAAGTGTGGAGTGGAAAGAGGAAAAGGTCCCACCAGGCGTGCCAGAATATGTTCCCCTCCGAAGGACGGCGCGACTGGACGTCTCGCCTGAAATTCGGGGCAGATGCTAATTGGTGCTATCCGTCCACCTCTCCGAAGATGCCAAGTTGATTTATGGCACCATACATCGAAGGTTTGAACGGATGCGTCCGATGTAGCAGACTTCGTCAGATTCTCCCTCGCTTGAGGGGTTTTTGATTGTGGGGACGCTCTTCCCTGCAGGCGCAAGCCCCTGCAGTTAATTACGCTACCGCATCGCGGTAACCACTTTCTCCTTCTCCAAATGGTCACTTCGTGTCGTGTGTATTTATTTTATGTTTGGTTGCCCGTGGATTGTATACGGAGACTGAGTTATGTCGTCGCCCGTAGGGCGTGGACTAGTCCAAATCCGTATTATCTTAGATTTGGGTTTGGGGGTTTGGGTTTAAGGATACGTTAGCCTCATTTGAGCCTAAGATCGACTTAAACGTTTGTTAAGGATACGTTAGTCTAGTTTTTAAACTAAGATCGACTTAACGGGATCGTTTAGATCCGACAGGAGAGCAATAAAAGGAGGGGCTCTGTTGTTTAGTTTAGTGACGTTGCGGTCGGTAGGTAGTTTAAGGACATTGCGGTCCACGGGTAGTTTAAGGACATTGCGGTCCATGGGTAGTTTAGGGACATTGCGGTCCATGGGTAGTTTAAGGACATTGCGGTCCAATGTTAGTTTTAAGACATTGCGGTCAAGGTTAAGGACCTCATAGTCCGTGGATTTAGGGACTCCACAGTCCGTAGTTAGTTTTAAGACATCCCGGTCAAGGTTAAGGACGTCATAGTCCATGGGTTTAGGGACTCCACAGTCCGTTGTTAGTTTAAGACATCACCGTCAAGGTTAAGGACCTCATAGTCCATGAGTTTAAGGACCCCACAGTCCGTTGTTAGTTTTAAGACATCACGGTCAAGGTTAAGGACGTCATAGTCCATGGGTTTAAGGACTCCACATTCCACTGTTAGTTTTAAGACATCTCGGTCAAGGTTAAGGACGTCATAGTCCATGAGTTTAAGGACCCCACAGTCCGTAGTTAGTTTTAAGACATCTCGGTCAAGGTTAAGGACGTCATAGTCCATGGGTTTAAGGACTCCACAGTCCGTGTCAATGTGTGGTCATCGGGACCCGTCACCTCTTTGAAGACGTTGAGGAATTACAACGCCAAGTATCAAAGGAGTGAAGAGATGTACCCTTGAGCCAGGGTGGATTAAATAGTCTTTGGCCCAATTTGGGATCAAGACCAATTAATTATGTTATGAGCCCATTAGCCCAGTTAAGTCTGAATTGAGGACTTATGGCCATCTTGGGCTAAGTCCAATCATGTTTGGAATATTGGCTTCCTGTTGGTCTATTGAAGGAGAGGCTTTGCCTCTGGCCATTTAGCCAATTGGGCTAACGTTAATTCAACAGTGTTGAACACTGGGATCAAGTTAGTGTTTTAACACCAAAAGACAGTTGGTGTTAAACACCAGCAACAGGGGGTTCAAATTAGTGTTAAACACTAGAGCAAATCAGTGTCAAACACTAGCAGCAGAGGCTTCAAATTAGTGTTAAACACTAAGAAATTCAGTGTTAAACACTGCAAATAAAGTTCTTTGATTAGTGTTGAACACTAAGGCCAAACAGTGTTTTAACACTGGATTCAGGGGTTCCAATTTAGCGTTAAACACTAAGGCAAGAGGGGTCACGTGGTAGCACGTGAGGGCGCCCTCCCTTCATTTGTTCTGCTGAGAATATCGCATCTTTTGGAGCATCACGTGCCATCACGTGACGGGTGTTTAAATGCTTGTATGTTAAGCCTCTGCCAAGGGTCACGTGGGTCACGTGAGGCACTGCCTCAAAGGGGCTTTTCTGTAGATCTTTTTGGGGGTCACGTGGTGACACGTGACCCTGCCTCTATGTATGTTTTTAGAAGATCTGTTAATCCCTTTCAGGAATTAAATTCCTCGTAGGGTTGAACCCTAAAAATAATTTCAGAGGAATTAAATTCCTATTTCCTTTTGAAGGTTTATATTCTGGGATAGAGTTGAACTCTGAATTTTCTGTAGGAATTAAATTCCTCATATATGTGAAGAACTGAATTCTATCATAGGGTTAAACCCTAATAAAAGCTTTAAGGAATTAAATTCCCACTCTCTGTTAAAGAATTATTCTGGGGAATGAGATTCTGTCATAGGGTGAAACCCTGATCTCTTCTTTCTTAAGGGAATTAAATTCCTGTTGTTTTAACAGAACTAAGTTCTTAACTAGGGTTAAACCCTGATTCTGTTCATTCTGAAGGAATTAAATTCCCATAACATAGGGTCAAACCCTAATTTTATTTTAAAGGAATTAAATTCCTATAGTTCTGTGAGAATTAAATTCTCATGCTTCCATTCCCTCTCTATGCTTTGGATCTGCATGGCAGGATCTCAACCCATTGAGAATTAAATTCTCAACTCAAGGGGAGATGTGCACTTTACAGATCCTCCACCAAAGAGAGAACTATGTTCTTCTGTTTTTATATCAGAGTTAAACTCTGTTGAGAATTAAATTCTCTTTTCCTTTCAAAAAGCCTTCCCTTTCTTACCTAGAGTTTTCTTTTGCAGAAGATCCAAATTTCTCCAAAGTATCAAGGCTCTCATCTTTTTTTATGTATCGATTCCTTTCTGCCTCTCTATATCTCTCTCTATCTCTTCTGTGTGTCTCTTGGCTCCTATTTATAGGAGAAGCAGCCGAATCAATTAGTTTTTGATGAATCTTTCATTGGGAGATTTGATTTGTATTCTCCATTCGTTTTGGGCCTTTGGATTATTAGGTGAATTTTATTCACCATTGGATTTTAAATCCAGAGATTCTCCTTTGTTATTTCGGTTAGATTTTAAGGGGAAATCTTTCCAAATTCGAGATTTTCCCATAGATAGATGATATTTAATCACCTTTAAATCATTAATTCAATCGGTTCCTTTGGAAAGATTTGAGAAGTCTTTTCTCAGAATTTAATTCTGTTAACAGATAGGCTTTGAAAGCCGGTCACGTGTGGCCACGTGACCCCTGATCACGTGTGGGCACGTGACCCCCTTGGAACGAGCTCTCTTCTTTCTTTCTGCGCTCTGCCTTCTGACCGCTGCTTAGCCGTCACGTGCCACCACGTGACCCCTGGTCACGTGTGAGCACGTGACCCCTCGTCTGGAGCCTTTTTCTTGATTTAATCAGAGAATGAGTCCGCTGCTTTTAAATGTCACGTGCCAACACGTGATCCCTGGCCACGTGTGAGCACGTGACCTCTTCTGAAGCCTTTTCCTTGATTTGATCAGGGAACTGATGTGCCTTTGAAGCCGCTTTTAAATGTCACGTGCCAACACGTGACTGCTGGTCACGTGTTAGCACGTGATGCCTCTTCTGTAGGCTTTCCTGATTTTAAATCAGGAAACATGAAGGAATTGGGGCAGCTAACTCTCACTTAGCCTCACTCTCTCACCATAATATATCCCCTACACTCTCTCTCTCTCACAATATCAACAAATATCTCTTTTGTTTTCTTCTCCCTTTTGTTTTTCACTCATTAAACCCTTTCACACACAACTTAAGTCCTTTCTTTCTTCTCTTTGTTTTTCTTTTCTATTCTCTATCTCGCAAAACTCACAAACACACACATGCACATGACAAGGTGCAAAAACAAGAAAAATGTACAATCACGGATTTTATCCAAAATCCAATAAATATCATTAAAATAAATAAATCATTTTATTCTCCGATAAATTTCCAAATATTGGTATATACTTATACCACTTTATGAAAATCCCAATTTCGCAAATCGGGCAGTTTTCGCAAAATATAATATTTTAATATTAATTTCCAAAAATAATATTTTATATTTTTCTGAAATGTTACAATCTTTCCCCCTTAAATAAATTCGGTCCCCGAATTTAAATTTAACTCCCCACATATTAAAACATTTCAATAATCGGCTCAAATCAATGGGGCTCCGAAATCACGGAAGATAGAGAAATACCACAGCGCATCTTGTGCGCCGGAAAAATGAGTAAGAAACTCAAAACCGTACTCCGTCAAGCGCCACACAAATCATCGGACTTGCACGCATATCATCGGAGTCACAATGGAGATACCGATCTCGAAATCCATTACCGAAATCCCATATGCACTAATTAAATACTATAATACATATATAGTACGCATCCTTGAAAACCATTTTAAAAACTGAATAACTCATGCCAAATCTTTCTCAAATCGCCGTGCTATGCGTAGCTCACGGTACAAGTGACGGACGCTCAAATATACGTTCCGCCGTTTTAAAAATATCCCAAAAGGTTTTCTTTGTAAACGTTCGTGTCGCTCGCAGACACGTAAGAAAATAGCGAGACTATAGCTCCTTTTGACAACCTCTTGGTAAACTTTTAATGCATGCAAAATACTCAGGTACTGTCCTCAGATCGGTCCTGTTTGGCTACTACATAGTAGTACCTATCATGAAAACAAAGGGCTCAAGAGCAAAATCAGCCCCAAAAGGCGTATCCAATAATCACGTGTGTCTGGTGCGCACGAAAATCAAATCCCAGTACAGGTGCCACAATATGCACAAAAGTAAGACTAAGTGCAACGGGTGTGCACGAAAGCATCTGTCTAATGCAACTGGCGTGCACGACAATAACAACTAGTGCATCAAAAGTGCCCGAAAATCTCAATCCAGTGCAACTAACATGCACGAACGAAAACCCCAATCGGGTGCATCAGGTGTGCACAAAAATCACATCACGCGCCTAACGTGCGCGAAAGTCCAAATCAAGTGTATCCGTCATGCACAAACGAAATTGAAATCAAGTGCATCCCACATGCACGAATAAAAAATCGAAATCAAGTGCATCCCATATGCACGAATAAAATCACATCTAATATGCACGGATAAAAAATCTATATCAAGGGCATCCAACATGCATGAGTAAAATCTCACTCAAGTGCATCCGATGCGCACAAAATCCAATACCAAGCGTCTAATATGCGCAAAAATTCAACCCAAGCACGCCGGGTTCGTAAAATGCATCCAGTGCACGAAATATCAAATCCTGTGCATCCACTGCACGAAATATCAAATCATGTGCATCCACTGCACGAAATATCAAATCCTGTGCATCCACTACACGAAATATCAAATCCTGTGCAGGAAATCCAGGAAATCAAAAACATGTGCAGCTAAGGCACAAAATTGACATCAACACCACGGTGTATAAAATATATCAAGTGCAATAACCATGCACAAAAATGTAAATAACCAGTAGGTGCAGCCATGGTGCACGAAACAATATCTTGAAAATCAATCATCAAAACTCAAATCCAAGCGATATAAGCGTGATACTCGGATCAAAAACGCAAATCACAACAAATGACATTGAGGTATACTTCCTACAATGTCGAAAAAAGTCGGTGCGCCCAAATTGGCAGAGAAAGAACATCCGTTTTCCTCCTGCTCACAGTCTGGTGTCTTTTGTCTCTGGGTCCTCATTTCTCTGTGGATTACCAATCTTGCACTCTATCGGCCCATCTTCCCGGTCAGGTGTGCTAACGGGAACGATTCCGCTCTGGCACTCCTCGGGTCAACTCTCGACCAATTAGTATGATTACTCATAAAGCAGCACGTCACTGGCGTCGGCCTCTGGCCCACTGAATACATGTGACACAACTGATCCTCGGTGCAATCTCATCGCAGCAGTGTCCTGGAAGGAACTGGCTCAAGGTCTCTTCCGATCTCGCCTATACCGAACTGTACGGAGGCTGGTACACTTACAAATCTTTTCTCGTTTTCTGGACATCTGCGTTCTCAGCACAACATTTTCTCGGGAACTGGCCGTATCCCAACGCCTCTGCATACATATCAGATCTCTAATCTCGACGGGGAGTAACAACAGCTCGTCAGCATCACGCACGAACCTCTTGTTCCACTCGTCCTTATTATCGTCCACTTTGACATCATGTCATGCTATCTGCGTACTGCAAATGTTCTCGGTAACAATCAATCCGGAATCTCTCGCACGGACTCGAAATAAAAAACTCAGTATCTTCATCACTCTGTAGAAGATCTTTAGCCGAACACGTCCTCGGGAACTCGTCCCAACCATCGGAGGAATACTCAAAATTCATCCGTTTCTCGATCAACTCACAACACATCTGGGTGGGGTCCTCTATCTGAAACTGTTCAGCTTACCGATCTCACTTCGGAACATCCGACGAACAACGTCATCTCTGGATCGATCTACTCTAGATCTGAGTAAGACTCTCCACACTGGAAATCTTCAACTCAACAGGGCCTGCGTCGGCTCATCAAAACTAACGAATTGTCTCCGTCTCTCAACTCAAGATAGACTAGCTATCACCTGTCGCATATCTGCCTGGAAGCTCCAGCGATCTCAGCTCGTAAGCTCTGGAAGAGACATCACATCAATCTCAGCAATAGCTGGGTCATCTGTCTGCACGGTCGATGACATCACAATCTCTGAGGTATGTTGTATATCAACAGTCCTCCCACAGCAGGCAGCCTCCAATAATAGCCTGATCATCCGGTACAAAACCGCACACTCGTCTCAAACGAGAGGTCACAACACCATACTACATCGACACGTTCCCATGTCACCAGAAAACACGATGGTCAGTCCTCGTCCACGATGAGCTCGCCCTTACCGCATCACTAGCAACAGCTCAAATTGCGCTCAAACTATGGTGACAGGAACCTCAATCAAGTATCGACGAAAAAGATCAAAGTGATGAAAATGAATCAACAGATCCAGAATGAATATATGATCATAAGGAGGAACGGAATCAGTGAGAGTATGATCATGTAAACGAATAGAATCAAGGATCTCAAATGGATGTATAATCAAGGAAACGAAGAGAATCACAAGTCTCAAGATATGTACATCCTAAGGTCACTTAAGTGGAGTATCGTATCGTAAATATTCCGCGGAACATATGTACGGTACGTCACTCTACTCAAGCTACTTACTCCATCAATCAGGGCCATCCTATGTAACGAAAGTTCGGGTCTAACACCCCCTTGTTCAAGTATAAATTCCGTAAGGTCAAGCCTAGGTTCCAAAATATATTACGCCCCAGACTCCACATAGTCAAACCTAGACTCGAACCAAGGTTAAACCTAGCGCTCTGATACCAACTTTGTCACGACCCAAAATATTAGCTCGCGACCAGCACTTAAATCACGCGACGTCTACAGGCATAACGTAATTCAAGTAAGCTGAAACCCAGAAATCTAAACCATTTTTTTAAAAAATAATGAAGTGAAACTTTGAAATAAAGGTATAGTAAATCATGTTTTGTCTTTTGAAAATTTGGGCAGCACCTCCCTTGTAAAAACTAACCCCGAAAACGGGTACAACACAGAAATATAATAAAGCATACCCAAACGGGAGCAAATCACGCCCAACGGCGGAAACAACCACCACAAGCATAAATAACAAGTATACGACGCCCAAAGGCGAAGATCCACACAAGGAAATAAAGTAAAGCAAGACATCGACCCCAAAAGAGGACATAAAACCCATCGCTCAAGTCTCGCAACTACAAGTCATCTAAGTCTGCAACATATACAATATCTAGTTCCCGAATTGATGGAGTTGACTAGATACAACGGGAATAATAATACAAGAGTGGCACGATCCAATAGGTACCACCTACCAAAAACAGATCACCCGAAAACAGCTGTATGCCAACGATGCCGCTACTGATCCATGTGGTCAACCTGCAAGAACTGTGGCACAACGGGGGTGGGTTGCCAACTCGTGAATAGAAAACATCATCAGATAGAAATCGAAATAAACAACGATTCCTAGGTCAACTATATCATAAAGGTAATACTATGATATCTAGGGTGACTGTATCTGCATATGTGCCAACACATAATAAATGCCTATCAGCAAGTGGATATCATCCAACAATATAATCAATGCATGTATGCAGTGGATCTCGTCCAACAATATAATCAATGCATGTATGCAGTGGATCTCGTCCAACAATATAATCAATGCATGTATGCAGGTGGATCTCGTCCAACAATATAATCAATGCATGTATGCGGTGGATCTCGTCCACGTGCCAACCACTGATACAACAACTCTTGCATGTAAATATCATAAAAGCATATGCAGGTAAAGTGAGGATATAAATCAACGTGTGTCCCTCACGACACAACAAAATCATAGAACCAGAGTGTCCACATCGACACTCGAAACATCATGAAACCCGTGTCTAACATCGACACGTAAATCCTAATGTATCAGGCGCCGTCACTACGACTGGCCCTGATGGCATGTCCGTACATCACTCCGGTCGGTATCCCCACGATAACCGCCGAGTCCAAATACTATCACTGGTAGGTACTTGCCCATCCTTCCATGCTCATCGCCATCATCTGCGATCTTCTTGCCGAGGGGAACCATACCGGGCTCCTCCATGTACCCGCACATGGCCCACTCCACTCCTCGCATCGGGTATATATCACAAATCTCAGAACCGAGAAATCTCATGGTGGACGCATCGAAATATCATATCAAGAGAAACCGGGTTTTCAAACAATACATAGTTTCTTGAAATACCCCCACGGTTCTCAAATCCATAAATCACATGAAATCCATATCTCAATGCGTAAATCCATGAAAAACTTATATATGCAACATAAAACAACAATATGAGCATATTTAGGGAAAACCGCTCTTTTAAATGAATCCAGTTTTAAAATATATCATGCGGTTTCCAAATCCTCCGAAATCAAGTGCGGCATCATATGAGGTGCACATGTAACTGTAGCAAGGTATAAGTATCTACATGTAAGCAAGTATGTATGATGCATTTCATAAGCGCAATAACACAATAATCAACGTCTCAAAATCACATGTCAATACAATACCACTTAGGGGTATATGCAGTTATAGAAAGATATGTGGGTGTGCATGTCAGTATGTATGCATGAAGTACATGTAGCTGTAACCAAGTATGTGGGTGTATATGTTAGTATGTATGCAACATTTAACAGGATGCAAGCATGTCCGTATATCTCATGCAACATGGAACAGTGATATGAACATAGCAAATATATCATGGCATGATATAGCAATTCTACTGTGTAGTGACATAGCAATTATCGATGATGAAGGTGTGTGAATCGGCAAATCTGTGTAAGTGTAACATACGCATCATCGATAATGGTGTAGGTGTACTAGCACAGGTATATTTAATGCAATGAGAATAACATGATCGTAGCATAAAGTACATCATCAGCTAAAAGCTATAAGGTATACGTGTCTACAAGATATATCCGAGTCGGTGAATCCATCAATCGGCATCCAGCCTCACAACATCACGTTCGGTACAATCCATCGTACGGCCCCCTCTAAACAAGGGTATGAATAAATCAACAGGTAAAACTCATCGCGTACGGTAATCTATCATACGACAGCATTAAACAAATAGGGATTCTATCAACCTATACAACATCGGGGTACGGATCTAAGTCTCGTACGGCATATCACTCAATATGCAAAACATTATCTATATATATATACCTATCTCTCAGGTCACATCCATGTCAAACTCGTATCAGGGGACCTACAAAGGTATCAACAATCTCATACCGACTCGAATCCATATAACGACATATCACACTAAGTCATCATATCACATCGTATACTCGTTCATCACATTAATATCTCGCATCACATTATATAAACGTCACACTTGTTTTCTTTCAATTCGTACCCATCCTGATTCACTTATCATTTCATATTCTCATACATCAATATGCTCATTAGCATCAACTTCTATCATATTATCGTTTGTAAATCCTACAATCATGTCCTTCGCATATCATTTATCAGGATAAAATAATCAAACGATATTCCATATCAATGTTTGCGGGAGTGCTATACGCCATCCACCCGACTTCCCCCGTAGATATAAATATACTCACCTGCTAAACTCCTCGCTTAGCCGTAGTCGATGCACTTCGTCGTCTCGAAATCCTCGCGAAGGTACCTACAATCAATATGAATTCGCAAAGCTATTAACCTCAATTTCCGAAATCCAAATACGGAACGCGGTGCGCTCATAGGTTAGAACCTATAGCCTACGCATGCAAAAACAACCAAACAACCCTTGTCGATGACGTACAAACATCATGCGACCCAATACAGTATAGAATACCAAAACCAAGAATTCCAAAATACGGAAAACATAGCCCAAAAACACCCCAATGTGCTCCCAGATTTTGACTCAGGTAAAATTAGCCAATTTTGCATATCAGGTTGCTCTAGATATAGGATAAGGAAGCTACAGAACAAAAATCACCACATTTCACCACAAAGTGGCCGCAAATTGCGGCCATATGGAATAAATCCGACAAGAGGAAATGGGCTCGGGTTTCTATGGTAGGTTCCTGGTTGCCTGCACGTCTCTCTGTGTTCGCTAAATAATTTTTAGAGTACCCGGGTTGTAGCAGATCTCAGTATCCCATCACAAAATCAACAAAATATGATATTTAATGCAAATACGATTCTAAAATGAATGGATTACCTTAATAGCAACCAAAGAACTTTCTTGAGTTGCCCAAGTCTTCAAAATCCAAACTTGGTTGGTCCAATGTTTTGAGGATGAGGTTGTGCATGTTTTTAATGAAGGAGGCATAAGGTTTTGGCAAGTATTTGGAGATGATGTATTGGAGTAGCAAGGAATTGAAGGAGATGAAGAAGATAGAGGAAATAATGGGGAATGAAGGAATTGGGGTAGCCAACTCTCACTTAGCCTCACTCTCTCACCATAATATCTCCCCTACACTCACTCTCTCTCACAATATCAATAAATATCTCTTTTGTTTTCTTCTCCCTTTTGTTTTTCACTCATTAAACCATTTCACACACAACTCAAGTCCTTTATTTCTTCTCTTCGTTTTTCTTTTCTATTCTCTATCTCACAAAACTCACAAACACACACACGCACACATGCACATGACAATGTGCAAAAACAAGAAAAATGTACAAACACGGATTTTATTCAAAATTCGATAAATATCATTAAATAAATAAATCATTTATTCTCCGATAAATTTCCAAATATTGGTATACACTTATACCACTTTACGAAAATCCCAATTTCGCAAATCGGGTAGTTTTCGCAAAATATAATATTTTAATATTAATTTCAAAAAATAATATTTTATATTTTTCTGAAATGTTACATCCAATCGCATCATAAGCTTTGCAGATAAGTACTAATCAGTTACCACACACTACGCCTTGACAGAGGTCAACAAACGCAACACGAATAATAAATAGTCCTTAACTAAAATGACGGAGGGCTACGACAGGTTTTTAAGAAAACCCTTTGCGTAATGAACTTAATATCGTTGTAGAATCGAGTGATTTTGAAAAGGGGTGATTTTTAGGCTTTTCCTAGTTTTGCTAAAGAGGTCACTTCCGGTGAAAGGATCTCAGCTCTTTCCTCATCGAATGAGGTGCAGGATATTTCATAAATACCACTATGCAAAGCATGAACTAAAAAAGCAATCAAAAACAAAACCGAGTAGGTTGTAGCATCTGCTAGTTTCGCTAAAGAGGTCACTCCCGGTGAAGCGATCTCGGCTCTTTCCTTATCGAATAATGTCACGACCCAAAATTTAGGCCCGTAACCGGCACTTAAACTACGTAACGTCAACAGGCGTACGCAACTTAAGTAAACCGAAACCCAGAAATATAAACCACCCAAAACTGGATAAGCGGAGAAAAACATAGTTTTAAAACATTCGGAAAATCTCAAATGAAAATCTTTAAGTTTAGTTTTCGTTCTTAAAAATTTCGGCAGCACCTCCTTTGTAAAAACTAGCCCCGAAAACGGGTACAACATAGAATATAAATAAAGCATCCCAAACGGGATCAAATCATGCCCAACGGCGGAGACAGCCACCACAGCATATATACGACGGCGAAGCGAAGAAATATAAATGAAAACAGTATAAGGAGGTAAAACTTAACAACAAGACTGGCTCCCACGAGCACGTCACCCAAAGTCACCAAAATATATACAACACCGAAACCTCACAACTCTTCTCTAAGTCAAATACATGAAGTGGTAGATGGAGAGTACTAGATACAAAAGGTAAATAATGAACATCGTCGGATAACCGCAAAACCCACCTATAGCAAAAGGCCTCACAGGCAAACGTAGCGGTATCCGCAAAAGTAGAGATAATAAGGCGCCCTGCCGCGACTACTCTGAGGGTAAGTCCTGCAAAACACTGTGGCACAACGGGGGTGAGTTTCCAACTCGTGAATAGTAAATAACATCATACTGTAATCGCAAGTATGCACGAACAACGATAAATCTATCACATGTAAACTGATAGCATAAGTATGGCAATATGAATATGCAACAATCATGTAAAGGTACATCATCATGGTACTACAACTACATGAAGCAACGCATATCAAAATAATCCTGAGTGTGGGATGATATAAATAATCTCATGCACAAATCAAAAGCATGGAAAAACACGGTATAAATCAACAACACCACAAATCCCAAAATCCTCAGATCGGCCCTGTAAATCTCATGTAACCTGAGTGTCAAACATCGACACCCGAAATATCATGAAAACTGGTGCCCAGCATCGACATATAAATACTCGTATCCATACGTTCCTCGAATCCTAAGTGTCTAATATCGACACTTGCGATCCACGTATCGGTCCTCTGATATCCATATGTTCCTCGAAACCTAAGTGTCAAACCTCGACACTCGTGTTCCACGTATCGGTTGCTCTGATATACATACGTTCCTCGAAACCCAAGTGTCCAACCTCTACACTTATGTTCCACGTATCGGTTTCCAACATCCATAAATCTCTCGGAATATAAGTGCCTAACATCGACACTAGAAATCCTCAAATTGCATGAAAACATATCTCTAATGCGTAAATCCAAGCAAAATAACATATGCAAAATAGAACAACAATATGAGCATATCACGGGAAAAGTCCGCTATTTAAATGCATCAAGTCATTAAATATATCGCGCGGTTCCCCAGTATCCGAATCCCATATACAAATATAACAGCGTCCCATACCACCGATATATATATCGTATAAAACTGAACATGTAACAATAGCAAAGTATATGTGTGAGCATGTAGGTATAGCAAGGCATATGTGTAAGCATGTAGGTATAGCAAAGAATACTATATGTCATATGCGCCATCGCACAAAAATAAATGCCTCTATGTCGCTAACCAATAGCAAGGTATATCATATGAATATCTGTGTTGTGCGTATCATGGCAATTACCGACAGTGTGTGTGTACCATACAATAGGTGCTCGTGCAACATGGACTGTCAATAATAGTGCAGTGTACAATAGGTACAGGTTCAGGCACAACAAGTAACTATATGCAATGAAATTCATATGCAATCAACTCATATGCGAACAAAATGCAGCTATCATATCATATCTAGCCCTGACACATAACGCCATACGGGCGATTTCCCCGTAGATGTTAAATCTACTCACCGATGATCTCGAGCTACGAAAAACCGACCACCTGCTTCCCTTTATTCGCAGCGTCCGAAGTCCTCGCTTGCGACCCTAAAATTTCACAAACAAATCACATAAGCTAAATATCCTATGCTGACACAAAGATACGAAACGCAAGGATAACGCCCAGAAAAAAATACACTGTGCACCTAGTGCACAAAACGCGCACGACATCGGCAAAAACCCTAGCTAGGGTCGCTAAACTACGCAACCACTAAGTCTAGACTCCGATCGTACCGATCGCGCAAACCCAACACAATACTTTGCAACGACAAATTGAACCTACGTCCAAAATTCACCGAAACCTAGTAAGCAACTTATCGCATAAATTGCACAAGTCTAAAGCTAACACCATTCTAGCGATTACAAACATCGCAAAATAGCTTAACTAAAATATCCAAACCACTTCCATAATTTTAATCTTACCCAATTAGGTTTTAGTAAAACCTAGTATGCTAAAAACTCAATTAGACAAATTAGGAATTAACAACAATTATCATATTCCCACTAGGTTAAGTTTTCCTAATCAACAATTAACAATTAACCCTTTTATCAAGTTAAACCCTAACGTGATCTTCACTAAAATTATCATGAAACCACAAAACATGCTAATTAAGCTATATTAAACAACTAAATAGCTAACTTAATGATTTAAACATAACAATTAAGGATTAGGGTTTGAAATTATACCTCTTCAAGAACATAAAAGATCAACTAGATCCATCACCTAAGCCTCCAAAAATCATGTTTTTCATGAAGATCTAAGCAAGTTTAGTGAAGAAGAATTTTGGGTTATTATTTGTTTATGAGTTTTGTGGGATTATTTAAGGATTTTTGATGATTTATTGAGCTTGAAGGAGATGAAATTGGGCAAGGAAAAAGCATGGGCAGAACTTGGAGAGGGCTCGGCCAAAAGGAAGGGGGGGGGGTGTTTTGTGAAGTGTGTGGAAATTTCTAGCAAAAAAAGTAATAAATGCTCATTAATGAAAAATACCACCTTTTCTTTTCTTTTAAAAATAATTTCTTTTATCACAAAATATCTAGATAATTGGCGAGAATGGATTAAGACTAATTCTAGTGATTAGTTTAGCAAAGATTTACACTAGAAGTAATTAACCCAAACCAAAATTGTAATTACCACTAATAAGTGCATAATTAACAACTTAAAATAATATTTAATTAGGGTAAAAAATTCCATGTGAACCAAAACTTCCAATTGACCCCCAGAGCCCGCGCACTAGCACTATTCTAGTTAAACTAGGCGCAGTCAAGTCTGTACAGAAATTTGATCACATCCGGGTTTAAAACGGGAAACACCGACTATTTTACCCTAAAACGGAAAAATTCGCAAGACGATTTCTAATATGTTACAATCTCACCCGTTAAAGAAATTCGGTCCCCGAATTAAAATTTTAACTACGCGTACCTTCGAAGAGATGAGGGAATTTCTTCCGCATCTCTCTCTCGGCCTCCCAAGTGATCTCCTCACTAGTAGGGCCACGCCAAAGAACCTTCACAGAAGGCAAGACCTTTGACCGAAGTTTCTTCACCTGCCGATCCAATATAACTACCGGCTGCTCAGTGAACGAAAGATCATGCTCAAGCTGAACGGTCTGGTGCTGAATCATGTGAGAAGGATCATGATGGTATCTACGAAGCATCGACACATGGAAAACGGGGGGAACATCCGGAAAACTAGGCGGGAGTGCCAAACGATAGGCAATGGTTCCAACTCGCTCAAGGATCTCGAAAGGACCTACAAACCTGGGACTGAGCTTCCCCCTCTTCCCAAATCGCATAACGCCATTCATCGGAGAAATCCTCAGGAATACATGATCCCCCACTGCGAACTCAAGTCTGCGACGACGACGGTCGGCATAAGACTTCTGTCTGCACTGGGCTGCTCTCATCCTGTCCTGAATCAGCTGGATTTTCTCCGTAGTCTTTTGAACTAGCTAGGGCCCCAAAACCCTACTCTCATTGAGTTCGGCCTAACAGACAGGCGATCAACACTTCCTACCGTACAAATCCTCAAAAGGTGCCATCTGAATAGTCTCCTGAAAGCTGTTGTTGTAGGAGAACTCAATCAACGGCAAGTGACGATCCCAACAGCCACCAAAAACAAGTACACATGCCCGAAGCATATCCTCCAGAGTCTGTATAGTCCGCTCCGACTGACCATCGGTCTGTGGATGAAAAGCGGTGCTAAATCTCAACCGGGTACCCAAAACTTCCTGAAGCTTCTGCCAAAGACGGCTAGTAAACTGGGTACCTCTGTCGGATACGATGCATGTGGGAGCACCGTGCAAACAATCTCATCTATGTACAACTGAGCATACTGAGCATAACCGAAAGTGGTCTTCACTGGAAGGAAGTGAGCCGCTTTCGTCAACCGGTCAACAATCACCCAAATGGAGTCATACCCTCGACTGGTCCTGGGTAGACCCACAATGAAGTCAATGGAAATCTGCTCCTATTTCCACTTCGGAACGGGTAAAGGCTGCAACTCTCCAGCCGGTCTCTGATGCTCAGCCTTGACTTGCTGACAAGTCAGGCACCTCGAAATGAAGTCCGAAATATCGCGCTTCATCCCTTCCCACCAGTAAAAGTCTCTCAAGTCACGGTACATCTTTGTGGAACCTTGATGAACGCTAAAGGCCGACTGATGTGCCTGCTCTAGGATCTCGCGTCTCAACCCATCAGCATCTGGTACACACAAGCGAGTCCCGCATCATAGCACACCCTGGTCATCAATCATGAACTCCGAAACTGTACCCTGCCGAACAAGCTCAAGAATCTCAGACAAACGGGCATCACTGGGCTGCGCCTCACGGATACAATCAAAAAGTAGTGGACGGGCACGGACATGAGCAAGCTGTCCCCCAGTGGAAGTGAACTCAAACAATACTCTACCATCGCACAAGAGCTGCCAATCTGCAGAAGACCATCGCTGAACTGCGCTCAACTGGGACAAGCTACCCCTGGGCCTACGACTCAAAGCATCAGCTACCACATTCGCCTTGCCCGGGTGATAAAAGATCTCACAATCATAATCCTTCACAAGCTCCATCCAACGGCGCTATCTCAGATTCAGATCCCGCTGCTGGAA
The DNA here is from genome assembly GCA_030015575.1 of Agapanthus africanus. NCBI lineage: Eukaryota > Viridiplantae > Streptophyta > Magnoliopsida > Asparagales > Amaryllidaceae > Agapanthus > Agapanthus africanus. Next base: position 376,887,355 of record JASDDO010000031.1, on the reverse strand, counting down.
GATGTACTTCAAGCTCTTGTGATCCATGAAGATCTGACACGACTCCCCGTACAAGTAGTGTCTCCAAATCTTCAACGCAAATACCACCGTGGCCATCTCAAGATCGTGAGTGGGGTAATTCTGCTCGTGCTTCTTCAGCTGCCTAGAAGCATAAGCAATCACTCTATCATGCTGCATCAATTCACAACCGAGCCCCACTCAAGAAGCATCACAGTACACAATATAGCCGCCCGATCCAGAAGGCAAAGATAGAACTGGTGCCGTCGTCAACCGAGTCTTAAACTGCTGAAAACTCTACTTGCACGCATCAGTCCAAAGAAAAGGAACCCCCTTCCGGGTCAGTCCAGTCAGCGGTGCAGCGATACTCGAAAAGTCCTGCACGAAACGGCGATAATAACCAGCTAAGCCTAAAAAGCTGCAGACCTCTGTCACAGATACAGGTCTGGGCCAAAGCTGCACAGCCTCAATCTTCCTCGGGTCCACAAGAATACCATCTCCAGTCACCACATAACCCAGGAAATCCACTCTATCAAGCCAAAACGCGCACTTTGAGAATTTAGCATACAACTGGTGCTCTCTCAATATCTTCAAAGCAATCCTCAAGTGCCTCTCATGCTCCTCACGACTCCTAGAGTAGAACAGAATGTCATCAATAAACACAATAATGAACTGGTCGAGGAACAACCTGAAAATCCAGTTCATCAGATCCATGAACGATGCTGGCGCGTTGGTGAGTCCAAACGACATCACCAAAAACTCATAATGCCCATAGCGCGTACGAAAAGCAGTCTTCGGAATGTCATCATTCCGAACCCGCAACTGATGATAACCCGAACACAATTCAATCTTAGAAAAATGTTTCGCACCCTGGAGCTGATCAAATAAATCGTCAATGCAAGGTAAAGGATACCTATTCCGCACCGTAACTCGGTTCAATTGACAATAATCCATACATAACCTCAAACTGCCGTCCTTCTTCTTGACGAACAGAACAGGAGCTCCCCACGGCAAAACACTCGGACGCACAAGTTCCCTATCAAGCAACTCTTGCAATTGATCTTTAAGCTCTCTAAGCTCCGCCGGAGCCATCCGATAAGGCGGTATAGAAATATTCCCCGCGCCGGGAATCAGATCAATGCAAAACTCAATATCGTGCTCTGGCGGCAACCCAGGTAACTCATCTGGAAAAACGTCGGGAAACTCTCGCACGGTAGGATACCAGTCCAACGACTCCACTGTGGCTCCAGTATCATGAATGAAAGCCAAGAATCCCCGACATCCTCTCCTCAAAAGCTGACTAGCACAAAGGACAGAAATCAAACTGTGAGGGGCGGCACCACGGTCCCCCTGCACAACAAACACTGACTCGCCGGGAAAACAAAACCTAACTGTCTTCTCCCGGCAGTCCACGGACGCGTAGCAACTAGCTAACCAGTCAATGCCCAGGAGAACGTCGAAGTCCTACATCTCAAGAAGTATCAAGTCGACGGACAAATCTCTATCTCCTAAACGGACAGCACACGACCGGAACACGTGTCGCGCAACAAACGACTCTCCAACAGAAGTAGTCACGACAAGCGACTGATCTAGCAAACATGGCTCTCGGCCTAACCTCGGCACGAAGTGCGTAGAAACATACGAATGCGTAGATCCCGGATCAAAAAGAACATGTGCATCAAAAGAACATACAGAAATGATATCTGAAACCACTGCATTAGACGCCTGCGCATCCAGATGAGTCAAGGCAAACACCCGAGCCTGTCCTCTACCGGCGACTGGCTGACCTCCGCCTCTATCACCCCGCCCTCTCGATACAAAACCACCACGACCCTGACCACTCTACACATGAGTCTGACGCGGAGCAACAACAGGAATAAGGGGCAATGCCCTCCGAGGTGGAGAAGGTGGTAAAGTAACCTGCGGTACAGCTGCCTCACTCACACGTGGCTCAGCACAATCTTAAGCCCGATGACCCCGACTCCCGCACTGGTAACATCCAGAAGCAAACTGTTGACTCTCCTGAGGATAAGAGCTAAAAAGCCGACCTCGTCCCGAACCTCCACTACCCCCAGTATCTGAACGGGAACTGCCACGACGTCTAAATGCCCACCTCCCCGCTGAATCAACAGTACGAACCCTCTTCGGTCCCGGTGCAACCGACGAATCAGAAAGACGCTCCTCTACCAATAGGGCTGCGTCTACAGCTGCTGCATATGTGTCGCAATGCTGAATGCTGATGGCTAGGAACAACTGGGTAAGCAGGCCTCGAACAAACCTTTTCACCCTCATCTCCTCAGTCGCTACCAAGTACGGAGCATACACAGACAGATCGGTAAACAGTACATCATACTCAACCACCGTCATCCCCAGAGTCTGGCGTAACGACTCGAATCTGCACGCTCGCACATCCCTGACGCTCGGTGGAAGAAAATGGGCAAGAAACACCGTCACAAACTCTGCCCAGGTCATAGGAGCAAGACCCGCGGCTCTGCCCCTCTCTAAGGACTCACACCACTTCTGGGCCAGACCCTCCAGACAAAAGCTCGCAAACTCCACCCATCTCGCGTCGGAGCATCGGAGCGAACGACAAATCCTGGCCATCCGGTCGATAAACGACTGCGGATCCTTGGCTGCATCAGTGCCAGTGAAAACCGGAGGCCTCATCCTCATCCACATGAACTCTGACAGTGATACGGTAATAACCTCCAGAGTTGTAGCTACGACTGCCGGAACAGTAGGTACCATCACGGCCCCCGCAACGGGTGGAACAACCGCCTGTCCCTGCGCTCGAATGGATTCAACTAAAGACCCCGTCATCTGGCGCAAGTCCTGCATACCATCCCCAAGCATAGCAATCTTCTCCGGTACAACAGGCCTACCGCCCTGGTCAGTCCTCGTCTCAGATGAGTCAACTCTGACCTCGGCCCTCGCGGCCGCTCTCTGTGCCCTCGTAATCTTCGGCGGCATATTGGCTGGAAATTGATACAAGATTCGATAAGGATACAAAAATCGAATCACAAGGATGTATATAATCACGGAAGGAATTTCAATCAATAAGTTCTAAGGTCACTTAGACGGAGTACTGATTAGTCGAAAATATTGTATATTTTAACCGGCAATTTCTTCATCATTTGCATTCATATAGGAGTGTTCGGTATTCATATTCTACATATTAGCAAATCTATCACAGATTATCAGATTACATGTATTAGACCTTAAAACCGGCATTTCTAGGGAAATTGACTGCATTGCATGGCATCGCAATATTTCTATATGTCGAAACCCGTGTTTTGAAGTCTGTGCAGGAAACTAGAAGCATGCTCGAATCAACGCTGCTCAAAATATACGCCAACTCACTAACTTCAGATCTGGTATCAATTCAAAGGAGCAATCACAACTCAACATATACAATAAAGGCCCAAGTGTCAACCCAAGACCACTGCAAAAAGCCCAAGACTCAAGGAGCCCAATTGGCCGCGGAACCGCGGCCTAAGCCACCTATTGCAGCGGTTCCGCGGCTATTCTACCACTTCAGATCCTCAATTTCAGTGCAATACTCCTGTCTCAACCTCTACACTTCAGAATGATACAACAAGTTCCAGAAGACTCCAGAGGTTTCTGCCAGATCAGCAAACTAGGGTTTCCAAGCCTAATTAAACCTAGCTTAAACCCTAAGCTAGCTCCTAACAAACTATCTTCCAGAAGACTCAACAAACTTTTGGAGGGAACTACCATTTCAAACCTAAACCTAGGGTTTGGGAAGTCTATAAATAGAAGCCTAGACCTAGGGTGAGAAAAGAAGGTGGAGATAGATAGAATCAAACCATTTGTGATTCATTTTAGTTCATTTTAGCCAATCTCCTTCTTCATCTCCTTCCTCCACAAGTTTAGTGAGAGGGCTTGTGGGAAACCCTAACCCTAATTCCAATTAAAAATCAAGATCCCGAGTACCTATTAAGCAAGAAGCCCTACCACCTTTAGGAGCGGAGCCGATCTTCAACGGAGCAAGCGATCCGAGCCGATCCACGACTCACGAAGCCGAGCGACTCCCGATCAACAATTTAGATTCTTCCTCTTGTAGTTTTTGAAGCGAATGTAATCAAAATTGTTGAGATAAATAAAGGTGATATTCTTTTATCTTGTTTTCTTTAAATTCTGCATCATGATATCTTTACAATTCGTGAATATTTTCTGTATGGTGATGTGTGAATAAAACTCCGCTCGTCGAGGAGTCGAGGCGGTCAATAGAATGATGATGTAACATAGCTTTAATCGATTCTTGAGTCCTACGTGTTTTGAAAACCCTAGCAAGTTCAAGAAACGACGACCCATTTTGTTTCGATGCTTTCTTGATTGATATCATTCGAAATTGGGGAGTTACGATCGTTTCTTGAAATTGGTAGAGGCTAGAATGCGAATGAAATCAACGAAAGAACAAGGGTTATAAGATGAAACCCTAGTTTCATCAAGAAAGCCCTAACTCTCGTCGATCATCATCGATCTAGCATCAATCCTTCGAAGGACAAGAACACGAAATCTTGAGGTTACATCACATCTATAGATCCGATCGATTCCTACGAGCCTCATTTAGATTCTTGATTGTTGATTGGAAATATTATCGAAACCCAATTCTTGATTGTTTATCAGTTTAGTGATTCTTGATTAAACTCGTGACACTTGAATCAATTGATAAATTCTCGAGTTATGTTTTCTTTTCTGTTCAATTAACTTTTCAATTCAAACGAAGCAAATATAAAAGCGAATCGTACAATCCCTGTGGACGATCCGCACTCACTTACAAACTACATCCGATACCATAGTTGATTGTGGTCAAATAATTCTTTGGTTGTGATTTCTTTACAATTTCATACTACACGGGCTTGAATTTTAGATCAATCAAATGGCGCCGTTGCCGGGGATCGCGTGCTAATTCGTTGTATATCAAAGTTTGAATTGAAAGAATTATTCCATTGTTATTTTGAGATCAAAATTCGTGCAAACCCTAAACGATTTGTAGTGTTTCATTGCAAGGAAATCTGGAGCTTGCTGGAAATTGATAAAAAATTTTGGAAAATTCCAGAGAGCTGGAGTTATCAACAGAAAGCTCCTGATCTATTTTGGCACAGTGTTCCCATTTTTTGACCGCGGAAGGGCGGCATTAGAGGGCAATTGCGGCGGAACCGCGCTCCCTTTGAGGGTTCTCTGTGAAATTTTTCATTCAGGTGACTTCTTTACTTCTCCTCTCTCCTATTTTTAGCTCCAACTAATACTTTACTGCAGGATTCTTTGCAAATAATCGCAGCTCGCAAATTGCAAATTAAAATTGTGCGTGATTTTGTTTCTTGGTTGTTTGCATTATAAATACGGATATTAAGGGGCACGGCCAAATCCAAATTAGGTGGGGATTTCATTACCCTTCCTAGGCCCCGAAAACCACCAAACTTGCATCCGCATTGACCCATATTAACTAAAAGAAATCTATAGATGACTCTAAGGACTGTCGCGCTCAATTAGGACAGAAGAAGGCCATGGGTAATTCATTGCTTATTCGCGTTTTCCTGTGGTGCCTAAGGCGAGTGTTTCTAAGGCTAGTGGTTATTAATTAGGCCCACTACTTACGTAGTGGAGTACCTTCCCACTTACCTGGCACTTATCCGGCTACAGGGGAACAAAGAGGCAGTGGAGGATTCTATCCCGCGACTTGTCTTTTGGCAGTTAGGAGCGGTCTTGAGCCGGACCTAGGTGACCACTAGATTCTAGGGTTTTTGTGCTGCATTTGTTGTGTCGCATCATTTTTTCAAAAATCCGTCCCTTTTTCAAAAGCAAACACCGCATTCATTTACCCCTAATTATAAGCCAACGCTGCCACTTGTACTAACCCTTTTTAGTACAAGATAGGCTGGACACGAGATTCTAGTGCCCGTTTAGTCCGCGTACCCTTTATCGACTCCGAAGTCGATAATTCTCCATTTACCTTTCCTTTACCTACTACTACACCCACACCGATGGATCCGAATCCATCAAACTTCTTTAACCCTAATCTGCCGCCGTCCGTTGGTGCGCAGAATCCACCCCGCATCTCTCTCCAGGAGAGATGCTATCCACTTAGAGGTCCTCTTTCGACCTGCTTATCCACACCACCAGCCAATGGGGATAACTTTGAGATTAAGCCCCAGTATATCAATCTTTTACCCAAATACCACGGACTCGAGACTGAGGACGCTTACGTTTTCATTACCAAATTTGAAAACGTATGCGCAATGATGGGTACGTCACAACTTTCAGTGGATGCTATGCGTCTACGACATCTTCCATTTACCTTGTGCTATATAGCCGAGAAGTGGCTATATAACACTACCGCACATTCTATTACGAATTGGGAAGAATTTGTCGCTGCATTCCTTAAGAAATTTTACCCAATCCAAAAGACAGCTCGAATCCGTAGCGAACTGAATCAATTTGCCCAGCTCCCTACTGAACCATTTTCTAAATGCTTTGAACGTTTCAAGGATCTTTTGGTTCAGTGTCCTCATCACGGCATCCCGAGATGGGAGCTTTGCCGAATCATTTATGAGGGCATTAACTCAAACACTAAACAGAGCCTTGAAAACATGTGTCAATGTACTTTTATGACCAAGGATGATGGGAAAGCTTGGAAGTACTTAGAAGAGTTCGCTGAAAAATCACTACAGTGGGAGAGTGGAACCCAACCATTGAATAGGGGTGGCGTACACCAAATAGATGTGTCCATAGGTGTTCGAGCTGAGATGGCAGCAATGCAAAAGATGCTCGACGCTATGGAACACAAATTTTCTGCAGGCTCCCTAAACCCAATGTCGCTCCCCAAAACTGTTTGTGGGTGCTGTTCTGATCCGTCACATTTAACGGAAGAATGTCCATCAAACTCTGCGTTTCAAGGTCACGAGCATTCTAATGCCGCATTTCGAAGACTTAGAAACGATCCATATTCTTCCACGTACACTCAGGGTTGGAGGAATCACCCGAATTTCGCTTGGAACCAAAACCAATCTCAAAACACGGTTCCAAACACGAATAATTTTCAAAGGGCTCTTCCTCCACCACAACAGCAACCCCTTCAACTCACTCAGCACCCCTACCAGTCACAAAATTTCCAAAACCAGGGCAACAATCCTGCACAGTCTAATCCTATGCAGTTGTCTTGTTCTAACGAATTCTCTCAATTCACTCAAACCATGAAATCACTTTTATCAAATTTCATAGAGGTTTCGACTGAGGCTAGATCTTCCGTCAGTGAGATAAAGAAAAACTCAGCGTCTCAAGCTGAGAGTATCAGATCGATGGAAGCTGAAATCGCACGCCTAAAAGCCGAAATGAGTGCGAGAGAAAAAGGGAAACTTCCCTCTCAACCCCTACAGAATCCTGGGCATTACAATGTAAATGCCATCACAACGTTGGGATCGGGAAGAGTGCTGAACAATCATGTCGGGGAAGGTATTGATGATACTGAAAATCATATCAACACCCCGGCTGAGACCTTTCCACACACACACACTTCTCCTTCTGATCCTTCTTCTTCTACCATACCACCTTCTCGTGAGCCTATTCCCCATTTCCCATTAGGCTCGACACCTTCTCCCAACCCTTATAGTTCTCCACAGACGGTCCCCACACCTCTTTTAGGACCTCGTCTACCCCCTCTTCCTTCTCCTGTGATGGACCCTGCGCTTATTGCGAAAGCTCCTTACCCGAACCGGTTAAGGGGTAATAGAACGAGTCCTCATATAGAGAAAATTATAGAAATCTTCAAACAGGTTAATATCAATATCCCTCTCCTAGATGTGATTCAACAAGTCCCCGCTTATGCGAAAATTCTTAAAGACTTGTGCACTAGGAAGAGGAAGACTCAAGTGCCGAAAAAGGTCTTTATGTCTAATAATATCAGCACTGCTTTTATTCCCCAGCTACCAAAGAAACGAAAGGACCCAGGATGTCCTACAATATCGATTTCTATTGGGGGTAAAAACATAAATCGTGCTCTTTTAGACCTTGGCGCGAGTGTTAACCTGCTCCCTTATTCTGTCTATGAGCAACTAGGGATTGGAGAGCTGAAACCTGCTCACTGCACTCTCCAGATGGCAGACCGATCTATCACCAAACCAAGGGGTGAATTAGAGGACGTGTTGATAAAGGTCGGGGAATTTTTTTTCCCTGTAGACTTCATTGTGCTCGACACACATCCTGTAGCAAACCCCCGGGGCCAAATTCCGGTGATTTTAGGTCGTCCTTTCTTTGCCACTTCCAACGCTGTTATAAACTGTAGAAACGGTTCAATGAACTTATCATTTGGAAATATGACCATTGAACTAAATATCTACAAAGTTGGAAGTCAGCCATCAGAACCCTCTGCTCATATTTTAGATGTGTGCTCTGTCCATGAGATCGCTCCCGATAGTTGTGGAGCTGAGGAACTTTGCTTTACTGATCTCGATGACATTACCACATCTCTGTTTGACTTTACACAAGATCTTAGTGAGGACACTTTACCTACACTTGAGTCCTGCACTTCCGACTTTTCTCCACCCGAGTCTGTATCTTTCACTGGCTCTGAGCTTCTTTGTAAATCTAAAAATCATTCAATGATACCTCCTTCTATCATTTCTCCGCCTGAATTAGATCTCAAAATTTTACCCTCTCATCTGAAATATGCTTATTTAGGTGAGAAGGAGTCTTTACCGGTTATAATTTCCGCTTCTCTAGCATTAGAGCAAGAGAATGCACTTTTATCGGTATTGAGATCTAACAAAGAGGCGTTTGGTTGGAGTATGGAGGACATCAAAGGGATTAGTCCCTTGATAGTTGAACATCATATACATGTGATGGATGATGCCAGACCAACCCGAGAACCACAGAGACGGTTGAATCCCGTCATGAAGGAAGCGGTCATGAAAGAGATCGTCAAATGCTTAGATAATGGTATTATATACCCCATCTCCGATAGCCAGTGGGTGAGTCCTATACATGTCGTTCCTAAGAAATCCGGCATCACAGTTATAACCAATGAGGCGAATGAGTTGATTCAGACACGCACCCAAACTGGATGGCGTGTATGTATCGAGTATAGAAAACTCAATGCTGCCACGAGGAAAGACCATTTTCCTCTACCATTCATTGATCAGATGCTGGAACGCTTAGCGGGACGAGAGTATTATTGTTTTATGGACGGATACTCAGGCTATAATCAGGTCCCCATCGCCAAAAAGGATCAAGATAAAACCACTTTTACTTGTCCTTTTGGTACCTTTGCTTACAGTCGCATGCTCTTTGGGCTATGCAATGCTCCCGCTACCTTTCAGCGATGTATGATGGGGATATTCTCTGATATGGTAGAGAATTTCCTGGAGATCTTTATGGACGACTTCTCGATTTTTGGAGACTCTTTTTCCGATTGCCTAGCGAATCTTGACGCTGTTCTTACTCGTTGCAAAGAGAAGAACTTGACTTTGAACAGGGAAAAATGCCATTTTATGGTCCAAGAAGGAATTGTTCTTGGACATGTCATTTCACAGAAAGGCATGGAGGTTGACAGAGCTAAGATAGATGTCATTCAAAACCTCCCTCATCCCAAAAGCGTCAAAGATATTCGCTCTTTCCTTGGCCATGCGGGCTTTTATAGGAGATTCATTAAGGACTTTAGCAAAATTGCTAGACCTTTAACTCTTCTCCTGGCCAAGGATACGACCTTCCATTTTGACTCGGATTGCGAGACAGCTTTCGACTCACTTAAACACTCACTCACTTCAGCCCCCGTTTTATCATCACCAAACTGGGATTACCCTTTTGAGCTGATGTGTGACGCATCTGATTTTGCAGTAGGTGCAGTCTTAGGACAACACATCGAAAAGATGCCACACATGATTTACTATGCTAGTAAGACCCTGAATGATGCGCAAATCAATTATACAACCACAGAAAAAGAACTCTTAGCGGTTGTATTTGCATTAGAAAAATTCAGGCCTTACTTAATCGGCTCACTTTTAGTTGTTTATACTGACCATTCCGCTTTAAAACATCTTCTGGCGAAGAAAGATGCAAAAGGTCGACTAATACGTTGGATCCTTCTGTTACAAGAATTCGATCTTGTTATCAAAGATAAGAAAGGATGTGAAAACGTAGTAGCTGACCACCTTTCACGCATCATTTCTTCTCCTGTGACCCTGCCGATCGATGACTCGTTTCCTGACGAGCAACACTTGAGCGTATCCAATGAACCATGGTTCAGGGATATTGTGAACTATCATGCCACGGGACTGATACCCAGCGATTGGTCAAAACAGGACAAATATCGTTTTCTATCCCAAGTAAAACACTTTTACTGGGACGAGCCCTATTTGTTTAAATATTGTCCTGATCAGATCATTCGCCGGTGTGTCCCGAATGAAGAGTTCAAGAGTGTTCTTTCTTTTTGTCATGATCAGGCCTGTGGGGATCACTTTGGTCCTAGAAAGACAGCGGAAAAGGTTTTGCAATGTGGATTTTATTGGCCGACCTTATTCAAGGACGCATTTGAGCAATGCAAAACCTGTACACAATGTCAGTATACGGGTAGAATATCCCAGAGGAATGAAATGCCTCAGCAACCCATTCTGGTTGTTGAAATGTTCGATGTTTGGGGCATAGATTTTATGGGTCCTTTTCCCAACTCCTTTGGGAATCTGTACATACTGCTGGCGGTTGATTATGTCTCAAAATAGGTAGAAGCCATTCCATGTCGCACTAATGACAAGAAAGTTGTCATTAAGTTCTTAAAAGAGAATATCTTCTCGCGATTTGGACACCCACGCGCTATTATTAGCGATAATGGGACACACTTCTGCAACAGGTCTTTCGAGACTCTGATGCGGAAATACTCAATCAACCACCGACTTTCTACACCCTATCAACCCCAAACAAGCGAGCAGGCTGGAATCTCAAACAGACAAATCAAACTTATCCTGGAGAAAACTGTTGCTAAAAATAGAAAAGACTGGTCGACCAAACTGACGGATGCTCTTTGGGCATTCCGAACTGCATATAAGACCGACCTAGGGATGTCTCCATATAGGATAGTGTTTGGAAAAGCATGTCATTTACCCGTCGAGATAGAACATAAAGCATTGTGGGCTATTAAAGAAATAAATTTTGATTTAAACCTTGCTTGCAACTTTCGGAAGCTGCAACTTAACGGGCTAAGCGAACTCCGCGATGAAGCTTATGATAACGCTGTAATCACAAAGAATAGGACTAAGGTTTTTCACGATAAAAACATTTTGAGGAAAACATTTTCACCTGGTCAACAAGTCCTTCTTTATGATTCACGATTACACCTTCACGCGGGTAAGCTCCGATCTCGTTGGAAGGGACCTTTTGTTGTGCGGTCTGTATACCCGCACGGGGCAGTAGAAGTTGAAAATATTAAAAATGACACTGTTTTCAAAGTAAATGGACATAGATTAAAGCCGTATTTTCCACTGACCCCACGGAGGAGCTCTTGTTCTTACAAGAGCCAGTTTATTTGGATTAAAATTCCTCCGTCTCACCTTCATGTCCAGTATATCATTGCATCATTTTTTGAAGGTGAGTGAAAAGAATAAGTTTGGGGGAAGTTCTTCACTTATATATTTTGCCCCCACTAATAATTCCTCCCAGATTTACAGGTTTTTGTAGATATAACTGTCGGCAACAGTGAGGACACTATTGAAAACAAGTTTGGGGGAGGTTTGTGCTTATTTTCGCATCATTTGCATATCATTTGCATAAGCACAAAACATTTCTTTTATAAAAATTTAAAAATTTTCAAAACCCATAAAAATTTAAAAAATTTCAAGTATAAAAATAATTTTAATATTTACACTTTTTTGTATATAAATAAGATAATGAAAGTTTAGATAGTGAACATTTACATCCATGAGATTAGAAAAATTTAAGAAAACCAAGAAAATTAGAAGTTTTCTTATACGAACTAGTAATAAGTAGTTATGAGCCGTTGTCCCAAGGGTTAGTAAGATGAAAGACGTCACTAATCTGAGGATAAAAATAAGTCTGAAAAATAGTTTCTATTCTGGAAGCCAAACATTTTGAACGTTGCTACCCTGCTAGTCGCACTTACACACGTCTTAAAGCCTGGGATAGTAGAGGATACCTTGAAATGCTCTTGTCTTAAAGCCAAAAGTATGAAGGAAATAAAAAAATAAAATAAAGAAAATATAAAGTGGTGAGAAAAATGGACACTGGTTTTGTTATCACCAAGGGCAATAAAAAATGTATAGCGAGGGTGCTTCTTCACCTAGTGCCCTAAGGCCAACTGGCCTGGGAGTCACTGCTATGCCTGAGGTGGTGCAAGACGAGCAAAATACACCAAGTAAGCAAGCACATGAGTAATCGGTCGGTTAGTACCTCAAGAAGTATTAACGGTCGCATGAAAGTGTGTGAGCAATCTCGCCTAAATATTCATTAATCAAAAAGTACTGAGGCTGATGGGCAAGAGTATGATAGCTTGAATTGAATTCTCCGGGTGTAGGGATGTCCTTTACACACACGCAGGGTGATATGATCGATGTTTGGAAGAAAGATAGGAATGAAAAATAAGACGATGTTTTATTGAGGGAGGACGTGATTTCTGACATCTTTTCATGACCATTAAGATAGGGCTCATGACAACCGAAAAGCTAGCTTAGTTGGAAACCCTAATTTTCAAAACTTTTCTTTTACAATTCTTTTCTTTAAATGTAATATTCATGATCTTCCTTTTATTATTGGATTTTGTGGGTGCAATCCGCTGAAAACCCTCAGGAGATAACACTCCTCCTGCTAGGGACACCTAGAGGTTTAAAGGCTTGTTGCACATGCTCAGTGCAATCGTCTTGCCTACGAAAGTGTGCTAGTTAGTTTTTCTCTTTCTTTATTTTCTCCTTCTCTTTTTAATAATACATTCGCTCGAGGCGATCGAAATTAAGTTTGGGGAGATTTGATTAGTCGAAAATATTGTATATTTTAACCGGCAATTTCCTCATCATTTGCATTCATATAGGAGTGTTCGGCATTCATATTCTACATATTAGCAAATCTATCACAGATTATCAGATTACATGTATTAGACCTTAAAACCGGCATTTCTAGGGAAATTGACTGCATTGCATGGCATCGCAATATTTCTATATGTCGAAACCCGTGTTTTGAAGTCTGTGCAGGAAACTAGAAGCATGCTCGAATCAACGCTGCTCAAAAGATACGCCAACTCACTAACTTCAGATCTGGTATCAATTCAAAGGAGCAATCACAACTCAACATATACAATAAAGGCCCAAGTGTCAACCCAAGACCACATCAGAAAGCCCAAGACTCAAGGAGCCCAATTGGCCGCGGAACCGCGGCCTAAGCCACCTATTGCCGCGGTTCCGCGGCTATTCTACCACTTCAGATCCTCAATTTTAGTGCAATACTCCTGTCTCAGCCTCTACACTTCAGAATGATACAACAAGTTCCAGAAGACTCCAGAGGTTTCTGCCAGATCAGCAAACTAGGGTTTCCAAGCCTAATTAAACCTAGCTTAAACCCTAAGCTAGCTCCTAACAAACTACCTTCTAGAAGACTCAACAAACTTTTGGAGGGAACTACCATTTCAAACCTAAACCTAGGGTTTGGGAAGTCTATAAATAGAAGCCTAGACCTAGGGTGAGAAAAGAAGGTGGAGATAGATAGAATCAAACCATTTGTGATTCATTTTAGTTCATTTTAGCCAATCTCCTTCTTCATCTCCTTCCTCCACAAGTCTAGTGAGAGGGCTTATGGGAAACCCTAACCCTAATTCCAATTAAAAATCAAGATCCCGAGTACCCATTAAGCAAGAAGCCCTACCACCTTTAGGAGCGGAGCCGATCTTCAACGGAGCAAGCGATCCGAGCCGATCCACGACTCACGAAGCCGAGCGACGCCCGATCAACAATTTAGATTCTTCCGCTTGTAGTTCTTGAAGTGAATGTAATCAAAATTGTTGAGATAAATAAAGGTGATATTCTTTTATCTTGTTTTCTTTAAATTCTGCATCATGATATCTTTACAATTCGTGAATATTTTCTGTATGGTGATGTGTGAATAAAACTCCGCTCGTCGAGGAGTCGAGACGGTCAATAGAATGATGATGTAACATAGCTTTAATCGATTCTTGAGTCCTACGTGTTTTGAAAACCCTAGCAAGTTCAAGAAACGACGACCCATTTTTGTTTCGATGCTTTCTTGATTGATATCGTTCGAAATTGGGGAGTTACGATCGTTTCTTGAAATTGGTAGAGGCTAGAATGCGAATGAAATCAACGAAAGAACAAGGGTTATAAGATGAAACCCTAGTTTCATCAAGAAAGCCCTAACTCTCGTCGATCATCATCGATCTAGCATCAATCCTTCGAACGACAAGAACACAAAATCTTGAGGTTACATCACATCTATAGATCCGATCGATTCCTATGAGCCTCATTTAGATTCTTGATTGGAAATATTATCGAAACCCAATTCTTGATTGTTTATCAGTTTAGTGATTCTTGATTAAACTCGTGACACTTGAATCAATTGATAAATTCTCGAGTTATGTTTTCTTTTCTGTTCAATTATCTTTTCAATTCAAACGAAGCAAATATAAAAGCGAATCGCACAATCCCTGTGGACGATCCGCACTCACTTACAAACTACATCCGATACCGTAGTTGATTGCGGTCAAATAATTCTTTGGTTGTGATTTCTTTACAATTTCATACTACACAGTCTTGAATTTTAGATCAATCAAGTACCGTGTCGTAAGTATGCCGCGGAACATACACACGCTACGTCACTCTGCTTAAGATACCTACTCCATCATACCAAGGTCATCCTACACTCCGAAAGGTAAAAACCTTGCGCTTTGATACCAACTTTGTCACGACCCAAAATTTAGGCCCGTAACCGGCACTTAAACTACGTAACGTCAACAGGCATACGCAACTTAAGTAAACAGAAACCCAGAAATCTACACCAACCAAAACTGGATAAGCGGATAAAAAAAATGGTTTTAAAACATTTGGAAAATCTCAAATGAAAATTTTTAACTTTAGTTTTCGTTCTTAAAAATTTCGGCAGCACCTCCTTCGTAAAAACCAGCCCCGAAAACGGGTACAACATAGAATATAAATAAAGCATCCCAAACGGGAGCAAATCACGCCTAACGGCAGAGACAACTACCACAACATATATACGATGCCGAAGCAAAGAAATATAAATGAAAACAGCATAAGGAGGTAAAACTTAACAACAAGACCGGCTCCCACAAGCACGGCACCCAAAGTCACCAAAATATATACAACACCGAAACCTCACAACTCGTCTCTAAGTCAAATACATGAAATGGTAGATGGAGAGTACTAGATACAAAAGGTAAATAATGAACATCGTCGGATAACCGTGTAGGGTTGCTATGCACACGCACAAGGGTCTACGAGACATCAAACATGCCCGATTAAAAATTTAGCCGTGCCGAACAACCCGAATACGGATCTTTAAACTAGAGATTAGGCGAAAACTAACATGCTAAACATTTTAACACCAAGTGAGAGGGATTACAACCTTTGTAGATCCGGTCCTTCACTTCATATGCTCCGTGTTGAGGTTCTTTCGCTGCGATCATCGTGCTCCGGACTCTCGAGAGGTTCCACGAAGAGAAAGATGCAGTCTTGCTTCCGATCTTCGATACAAATATGATCTACCTTGAAGTTTCATTAACACAAGCTAACACTCACTAAAATTGAGTGAACACTTTCATCTAAAGGGCAAGGGAAGATGAGGGTGATGAAGTAGGATTTTTGCTCTCTTTATTTATCTTTTTCTCACATTTATTCATCACTTGGAAAAAGCTAGTAAGCTTTTTCCATGAAGAAAGAAGAAGGAAGAAGATGAAGAATCATTTGTGATGAATAATAAAATGTTATCATAATCATTTATGCAACCATGGTTGTAGTAACCAATGTAGAGAGTTTTCTAGGGTTAGGGTTTGGGTTGGGTTAAAGGGTGAGTCACAAAGAAATATCTATCATAATATCTTAACAAATGACAAAGTAAAAACATTTAGAAACATCTAGAATGCATTAACCCAAATCAAACCCTAAACTTGTTTAAACTCCTCTAAACATGTTGCATTAATAATTATAATATGTTACAATATTATATATCATATATACAATATTTATTGTAACAAAATAAAATAATACATTTAACATATATCGCATATATATCAATGTATTACCCGAGTGAGAAAAAGAATCTTTTAGTGAGCAAATATTAGTTAATGTAATTTAATATATCATATATATTATTATACATTAAATTATCGAATCAACACTTGATCCGACAATCCGGCTATATCGCATATAACCGACTAATATTTATCCGTACCGATTCATCGAATCAACACTTGATCCGATAACCCGGCTGATATCAATATCGCGAGAATAGAATACGGTATCTCATATCGCATTATCCTCGGTCCCGCACATATCACATATGTGCTCCTACTCCGTTTTGCCTGAGCCAAGAAACCTCTGTGTAGGACTCTAAAGAATCGTCAATACGCCGGCAGTAGGTGATGATCATATCAAACACCCACAAGATGCAAGCGGTCAGCTAAACGTAACAGCTACCCAGGTATTGAGCGCTCAGAAGATCAACAAGCAAGCCTGTACATTCTCCTGTGAATCCAAACAGTAACACTCCCGTACAGTCCGGTCTCGTCGTCTGATATGTTGCATATCTCGCCTAGGGGTGGTAAACGTCAGACCCCAGTAGCTCGATAAGTCGTGTCGATATGAGGTCTATAACAGTTCGAGAAACTACTGATAACACTTACCAGTAAATCTCAACAACCCTGGCCAGGGATTTCCGGTTATAGCCAATCGAACACAGCACAACATCAACTCCCTATACCGGGAGAGACGAATCCCCTCCTATCGCTCATTGCCTCCATGTGATTCGGGACTGTACCCAAAAGCCACCTTTTTGTACGCCCTCTTGGACGTGGTATGATGGAAATCAAAGCACAGTGGGAATCACACAAGACTCTATGACGATCTCGGGTCAACAGACTACTCTGTACCAGTGTCACCGGAGAACTGCCATCTGACGTGAGGTATAATACCATCTGGGAGTTCTCGGCGAGTCCGTCCAGTGTACCCAGTCTCTACTGAGCACCCGTAAACCATCCTTGATGTCAAACACCGATGGATATGGGATCATCCATCGCCCATCATATGGGTCAAGATGCGTATACGCTAGTCTACTCTGGTGTATCGATGCCCTGTCTTGATACACCCTCGACTAGGAACAGTTATAGGATGTACTCATCGACTACCGTGGCCCTACTAGTATGATCTCATCATAGTCCCAGTAGTCGAGTACATATCCTAAGGGCTTTATCAACATGTAACATAGAGACAATCAGAGTACATGTTAAGATAAAGTACAACCAGATAGCATACTATCATGTCGAGCAAGAAAGTCCTCCCTATATATGTCCAAGCATCCATTACAATATACATCGTAAGTACAGTAATGGCCTCTAGGGCATACATATAACTAACAATCTTCCACTTGCACTAGGGCCATCTGTGTTGTATCGCATACCCAACAATTAGCTGCGGTTGAAGTATCTCATACTCAACCATCCCATAAAAGTCTCTACTGGGAAAAAGGCCTTTGTGAGTGGATCCGCGTTGTTGCCCTCTGTGTCTACTCTCCTAACCTCGATCTTCCTGGAGATCAACCATCTCCATGATCAGGTGATACTACCTAAGAATTATATCTGGATTTCTGATGGGACGGGGGTTCCTTGGCTAATGCCACAACTCCATTGTCACACAATGGTAGGAACGAAGTTCATCTTATGAACTTATTTATATCCAGACTGCCTCTTTGGTAGAATCTTTGGTAACGATGTATCTTGCCTTTAATCGTCTAGTATGTCACGGTATCTAGCTTGGAACTCTTCCAACATACCGTCCCTCCACTGAGGGTAAAGACAAAGCCTGCGACTGACATTCAGTCGTCCTTATCACCCTGGAACCTTTCCAGTGATTCTCCTCAGGATTGATTGATACCATATCACTACAACTAGTGAGTATCCTAACATCCAATTAGATCTATCTCATGGATCCAAAACACAGGATTTAGGAGGTATCGCTTTGATCCTATATGGAGAATCGTTGTGATAAGCGGAGATTGACCGAGCGTAGCATAGGAAACTCCTTCCTTATCAAGAGTATGTCATCCACGTACTCTACGAGGATCACCACCATACTCCTTACTACCTTTTTGTATATACAAGGTTCATCTACCATTTTGATGAAGTCAAACTCTTTGACTACCACATCAAAACAGATGTTCCAACTCCGCGATGCCTGTTTTATCATATAAAACATCTTGCACACGTTTCCGCTGCTCCCACTGTCTACGAAGCCCTCTGGCTGTGTACTTATAGACGCTCTTTTCTAAAACATCATTTAGAAAAGTAGTCATGACACCCAACTGTTGGAGATAGTGCCCTCATAGTCAATTATTGGATCGCAGGTACGTGATTGCAATGATTGCGGAGGACCTATCCCGGTAGGACAGTCTTACTCGAAATGATAGTATGCTATCTGGTTTGCCTTTATCAGTCGTGTACATGTTCAGGTGACTGATTGCATGTTACACTTTGATAGAGCCCTTAGGATCTTGCTTTACTACCAACTGTATGATGGCGATCATATACGTGAGAGTTGGGTAGTTTATATGCATATCCTTAATTGTGGTCCCTAGTCGTGGGAGTTTCGAGACAGGGCATCGATACTCCGGAGTAGACTAGTGTGTACAGTCGAGACCCCGACGAGGGGCGGTGGCCGGTCTCACAAGCCACTGGTGTCAGATGGATCACCTAAGATGTATACAGGTGCTCATTGGGTTATGAGTACACCGGACAGGACTCGCCGGGAATCTGCTAGTTAGTACTATACCTATCGTCAGATAGCAGTTCCCTGGTGACATGTGTACAGGTTAGTTCATAGACCTGAGGTCGTCATTTGTCTCGTGTGAGTTCCCACTGTGCTTTGATTTCTACCCTACCACGGCTCAAAGGAGTCGTGCAAACAGGTAGCTTTTGGGTACAGTCCCGAGCCATATGGAGACACGTGAGCGGATCGGCAGGGGTTTCGTCTCTCCCGGTATTGGGGGCGAGATCGTGCTGTGTCTAGGAGAGCCATTACGCAAAGCCCTCGGCCGAGGCAGGAGATTTACTGGTAGGTATTCCAGTAGTATCTCAGGGCGTTCTGGGCTACACTCCGACACGACTTATACTGCTATTGGGGGTCTGACGTTACTAGCCCCCTAGGCAGATATGCGATACTCATAGACGAACGGACCGGACTGTATATACATTGTCACTGTTAGGCTCAGTAGGGTTTTCCGGATGAGTGCGCTCATCGGCATCCCTTGAGGTCAGTCCATGGGCAGCCGTTACGCATTGCTAGTGCCGCTGACGGTTTGTGGTTAAACCCACTGCCAGGGTGCTGACGAGTCATTAGAGTCCCCCACAGGCAGTTTCCCAAGTTCGGGCGAAACGTTGTAGAGGCCGTATGGTTTTATGGCAGGGTTCGGAAAATGCACGTGCGTTTACGCACGTGTCGATTTTCGGACAGATGATACTGGTCGGCTTTGGTTTAAGCCGGATCCGAGTATTATATTGAGTAGGTATAATATCTTTGTCTCAGTTGCATTTGTATTCGGTCGTAATACAAATGCGGGTATATTTATACAGTTTCGGGGTTGTCCTGAAATTCGTTTCAGGATCACTTTTGGAAGTTGCCAGTTTCCAGTTTTCTATCAGCCGTCTTTTAACATTTGGTTAAAGACGGGTTTATCTTTTCTTGAGTTGAGTGTGGATTCTTCTAGAAGATTCTAGATGAGGTGACTAGGCTAATTGGTGTTGTGTTCTAATTGGTTGCATTTATTAGATGATGACTAGCCTAATGACTCATGCTTTGTGATTAATTCCTTTTGGATTGCTTAAGATATTTTGTAGTGAGAAGGTTTTAGCATAAGGTTACCCCCTTCTCCTACGGTCACCTCCCTCTTGCTATATATGGCTTGCCCTCTCTCTCTCCTCATTCGGACTCTCACTTGATGTTTCATTTGTAGAAAAAGATTATGATAGTATTCGGGGTGTATGGAATTTTACAGTTCATTTCATTCCATCACCCGATTTCCACGGCAACTTCATTAACCGATCGTCCACGGATTTGGACGAAGTGAGACAAAGTCATATACTCATTCTCTACATCATTCTTGGTCGTCTCTTTTAGCAAACTTGACGATCGAGTTGCCTCGAGTCAGAGGCGGGAGCCCGTTTAAAGAACCGATCATGTGGTGCCACCTCGACGAGGAGATCGGAGATCGACGAGATCGGAGCAGCCACAACGGAGCGTGGGATGATGGTTGAAGAACGAAGGACTCGGATCGTTCGGTACAATCTTCCTACACTCTTTACAGTATGTTAGTTTAGCAATAATGGCAGATCCGGGTTAAAGTATACGATAGCGCCAGTTTAAAAGTTTTGTTCCGCATTTTGGCGTCTGTAGACTGCCGGGGCGCTACCGTAGACTTACAGTGGTATCAGAGCCTAACCATTTTGCTATACTAACTTGTGCTAACGTGTTCAAAACTTCGATCGAACCGAAAAACCAAAATTGCAAAATTTCAACCCGACAGTTTCTGTTAATTTTAAACGGTGTCAAAATTGATTTCTGTATATCTTAAAAATCAGTGCAGGGTTTTCTAAGACATCTGAGAAAAAACGGTCACGTGATCCCACTAAAGCGCCGCGCTTCCGCGGTCAAACCTAGGGTTTGACCGCGGAACCGCCGCTCTTCAGAGGGAACAGTGCACCAATTTTTCTCAGTTGGCTTTATTTGGGATTTTGTGGTTTTTGGTATATAAAGTTTTGGCCCAGGTTTTGTTACTGTTCACCAGTAAGCAGTGGGGCCCACTTTTTAATATTTGGACTTTGGTCGATCGTAATTTAAACACGTTAGTTTACAGTGCTTACATTATATCTCCGACCGGGAATGTCATTTGATCGGTAAACCGCGTTTGATTGCTATAGTTCTTTTAGACGGGTTTGCGAACGTGACATTCGCGTTGATGTTCTGTGTTGTGCTGTAATGTTGCGGATTTGTCGTGGTGGATAGCAGTGTGCAATGATAGTACAGTTTGAGTTTATTTGTACATTTGATATTGCGGGGCGAGCGTCCAACTTGTGGACTGCCGTCACTGCCTGTTGTATAATATTCTTTTAGGGCACGACCAGGTTGCGGTCGATGTACCTATTGTACTATTTTTCATTACTGTACTAGGTTTTGCCCCGAGACGGAGTGCACGGATAGCCGGGTTCGGGAAAGCAACGGGTCCGCATCTCGTGGCTTTGAGAGGCAGAGGGGCCCCACTTCAGAATTGGCAGACTATTCGCCGCACTCGTAAGGGGTACAGGTTGACCCAAGGAGGGGTGCTCAATTTACCGGATTCCGTGAAGTGCCGGGTGTTCCATTCACTATGCTGTGGGGACTACCTCGCTTCAGGTTTTGGCGGGTAACTTGCCGCACCCGTAGGGGTCTAGGTTTCATTGCACAGGCTATCCACACGACAGGGGAACGTCGAGTTTCAGCAGCGGCTCTGTGAAACTCGGGGATCCCAGATTATCTGTATTGTTCTGTGATGCTTATTACTTTTCTGTAATGTTGCATACAATCACGCCTGGAGCGATTATGTATATTGGTTTATATACTATTAGATGTTGTATATGTTTTACACCCGCGCTAGTCCAGCCCCCGCTCTGTCGTTAGTTAAGTAACCTAACGGGTGATGACGGGACCCAGTGACGAATGCGGATGGCATATACGTACATTTTATTTTCGTTCTTTTCTGGTGTGATTGAATGATGGGACTGCGTTGATTCTGATCAATGCAAAAGTAAAACAAACCTGTTTTCATTTGTTGGAACAATTTAAAAGGTGTTATTGCAAAGACGTTTCCTTTTGTTATGCATAGCGGTATTCAGTGGAATATCCTGCACCTCATTCCACGAGGAAAGAGCCGAGATCCCTTTACCGGGAGTGACCTCTTTAGCAAAAGGTTTTCGCCACTATATTTTAAAAAAGCTATCAGGTTCCTTCAGCGATATCAAGTTCACTACGCTAAAGGTTTTTCGCCAAAAACCAGCCGTAGCCCTCCGTCATTTCATATGGATGGTCAGTAGTATTCAAGCTATGTTGGTCTAGCCCTTAGCTAGGACATAGTGATTGGTAGCTGCCGGGGTGTTCACATGTTGCATAGATAGATGAGTTGGTTTGGGACAGTCGTACAGCCTTGTTGGCCCTTAGTCAAGGGCGAGTACGGGTGGGTTCAAATTAACAAGATAATGATGGGCAGAACTTGACATGTGACTTATGATTTGCTGGCCCTTAGTCAGGATCATAAGAGCATGGGGCAAAAACTATATCAGGAGTTTCTAAAGAAACTGAAACTTGCCGAGTATGCGCATACCTTCTGGAGTATGAGTAACGTAGATGCATTCCATCACGTTATCATGCGATGAGAGTTGGATCCTGATTCCCACTGATGAGTTGGTTTACTCTTCGGGTGATCCCGATTGATTCTTCTTTAGGTTTGGAGGAGAATTTGACAGGACAGTGGGAGGTTTCCGGATTAGATAAAATGATGACCATTCTGATCTAGGATAGAGTGCACGCAGAGTGTTTCTTTTCTCTCTCTCTCTTTGGCAGCGACCTTTGACCGACCCTAGACTATGACTCAGTGACCAGGTTGACCGAACCTTCTTAAAAAAAAAAAAAAAACTGGCTTTTGGATTGTCTGAGTTGCATAAGTCATTGCCACTCCTTCTTTTACCCTTTGAATTTCTCAGAACACCCGTATACTACGGATATCCACTTCCATTGGATAGATCCATCGTATGGTTATATACGAACTCGAAGGGACTTCTTCGAGGATGGATCAAGGTTCAGGAGAAATAGAATTGGTTTATTCAGTTGTCTTTTATTATCACCTTCTCTCAGGTTGCGAGAGCTCATTGGTTTAGGAGAGTACACCTATTACGCCTATTGGATAGTCTTATTCCAAACCATAGGCTGGTGCCGAAAGGTAGGGAATGAAGAAAACCAATTAGCCTAAGTAGGGTGTGCAGAAGGTAATATGTAAAGACAAAATAAAGGGATTAGAAAGAGGGCAAAGTAAAATGCGACTGATATCATTCACGACCAAAACCGTACTTCATCGCCGCTCCTATTTCACCTTTAAGAAGAATAAGGTATTATTCAGTTGTCTTTTATCGTCACCTTCTCTCAGTTGCGAGTACTCCTTGGTTTAGGAGGGTACACCTATTATGCTTACTGGATAGTCTTCTTCCAAACCATAGGCTGGTGCCGAACGGTAGGGAAGGAAGAAAACCATTTAGCCTAACGATGGTGTACAGAAGGTAACGACTAAAGACAAATAAAGGGGATTTGAAGAGATGGCAATAAAATATACGGTTGAAGTCATGAATTGGATTATGGAAGAGGCATTGCTATGAATACCAGGATACCCCTACGAAACATTTTCATGTTTCAGTGCATTGTTAAAGGAAAAACTGTTTTCCCGATTAGACACTTACTCCAAGGATATGTATTTACCAGGTTTCATTCTCATATCTGTATGGTTTTACAGATGATGAGTGGGAGTAAGATATTGGGAATTAGGTGATCATCCTCATTATATCGGAATTCGTTGTAATTGGTGATATTTGAGGAAATCGCCAGGGTACAGTTTTCTACCTACGACGCACAGGTTATGAGTTGTTTAACTCAGCGGACTTATACAGAGTATTGTATGTTGTCCAAGTGTCCATCAGGACAGAGGGGTAGGTTCTCGTACTATGTTCTGTTTACTTATAACTTCTCTAGTATTTAGACAAGTGTTTCGTTGAAATACAAGGTCTAAGTTTTGAGAAGTTATGGGTATAAGAATAAAGTAGAGAACCATGTATCACAAGTATCGGGATTCTTCAAAGAGATCGAAGATGTAGATTCTTGTGAATGGTATTCAGATGATAGTGATGGTTTTGAGAAACGTATTTCTCTTTCAGGTTACTCATAATTGGATGGATTCCTAAGTTGAGTAATGCTGATTAGCCTCTTTCCATTAAGTTGATATGCACTGGAGACAGATGCATGGATTTGAATATGGTTCCAAATTAAATTAGTGCCAAAGTTTCTATATTGGATATAGAATAGTTCGTACCTTAAAAGAAATTAAGGTACGGGGAGTTGTCCAGCTTATGATTAAAACCAGACACTGGATAACTCAGGGCACGATTCTGTAATGGCTGTTTGTGGGTTGACCCTGGCTATGACGAGGGTTGATATTCTACCATTTAGAAGATCAATAGTGATATTGTTCTTGACTCGCCACAGTTTTAGTAAAAATGGATCTTTTTCAGAAAACAGTAGTGGGAGTATGGTAGAACTGGAAGTGATTCCAGAACCGCGAACGATTACGGAAAAATTTAATACGACCTATACATTCAATCAGGTTTGATATTCCAATAGCCACTCCGCAGGTATGGTAGGTAACCTCACACACCCGAGAGATACTTCGGTAGCCTCAAGGACGGTGACAGGGAGGTTCTTATCTACCCAGACTTGACACTACTGTTGTTCCAGGATATGAGACCCGGTAGGAGGGTTGTCGTAGTCAGTGGGAGCAACGGAAGCATGGTGGGCAAGTAGCTTATGTCTATTTATAGACTTGAGCAGTAATAGCGGAGATAGATCATCTAATTTTGATGTGACAGTCATGGGTTTGACTTCAATCAGAATAGGGGATGGATCAGTTAAGAAGGTAGTAGGGTGTGATGTCATGGTATCTGGATGACATACATAGAGTGGGAAGTAAAATTCCTATACTACGATCGGTTGTACTGTGGTCGTCACACAGTTGTTTCTCCAGACAGGATATGGATATAATATTTGACATTCTGGTTTCTAGATCTATGGTTTTAGATCTGGATTTGGGTAGTTTCCCAATGTGGGTACTTTGACAGATATTCTAATGGTTTTTGGAATAGTTGACTCCTAGCATGGTGGTGAACCTGCAGGTGATGGAGTCACCCTCTCTAAAGGTGTCTTACAGACTAAAGGGGAGAGGGATGCGCATGATTGGCAGATCACTTGCTTAGGCAATTGAGTCAATCGTGAGATGTCAAGTACCACACCAAATGTTGGTTTTGCACTAGATGCAATAAGTTTGTATTAATCCAATCCTGGAGAAACATAAGGAAGCAGTTTTAGAACATTAGTACATGTTCTATGGATTTGATAACGGCAGCCTCTTTCGGGAGACGGTTATCATTCCAGGCTTCAAAGGTGACATGGATGACAGAGTGATTGTCAGAGTTATAGTTTTCCCTCTGACGAAGATGGACAGTATTATGGACAGGTGGTTCAAGAGGATACTGTGGGTGGCATGGTGCCGGATACTGATTAGGTTCAGTGATCCATACAGTCTAAGAAGTTTGGATATGGAGTTCATTTATGAACTAAGGTCCCATCAGATATCCAGACATATTCTAAGACAGGTACTACTCAATTCGGGAGATGGCTTTCTCCGCGAACTTGAGATTAAGAGAGATACAGAAAGAAACTTCTAGGCGGATCCACTCACCGAGGCTATTTCTCGAACACGATAGTTTTACAAACGGGCTTTGTGAAACTGATTAGTAGAGGAGTTGGATGTTCGGTTTCACACGGGCTGTGAGTAGTCGACATCGCAATATTAGCCTTGAGTGCAAGTGGGAGATTGTTGGAGATAGTGCCCTCATAGTCAATTATTGGATCGCAGGTACGTGATTGCAATGATTGCGGAGGACCTATCCCGGTAGGACAGTCTTACTCGAAATGATAGTATGCTATCTGGTTTGCCTTTATCAGTCGTGTACATGTTCAGGTGACTGATTGCATGTTACACTTTGATAGAGCCCTTAGGATCTTGCTTTACTACCAACTGTATGATGGCGATCATATACGTGAGAGTTGGGTAGTTTATATGCATATCCTTAATTGTGGTCCCTAGTCGTGGGAGTTTCGAGACAGGGCATCGATACTCCGGAGTAGACTAGTGTGTACAGTCGAGACCCCGACGAGGGGCGGTGGCCGGTCTCACAAGCCACTGGTGTCAGATGGATCACCTAAGATGTATACAGGTGCTCATTGGGTTATGAGTACACCGGACAGGACTCGCCGGGAATCTGCTAGTTAGTACTATACCTATCGTCAGATAGCAGTTCCCTGGTGACATGTGTACAGGTTAGTTCATAGACCTGAGGTCGTCATTTGTCTCGTGTGAGTTCCCACTGTGCTTTGATTTCTACCCTACCACGGCTCAAAGGAGTCGTGCAAACAGGTAGCTTTTGGGTACAGTCCCGAGCCACATGGAGACACGTGAGCGGATCGGCAGGGGTTTCGTCTCTCCCGGTATTAGGGGCGAGATCGTGCTGTGTCTAGGAGAGCCATTACGCAAAGCCCTCGGCCGAGGCAGGAGATTTACTGGTAGGTATTCCAGTAGTATCTCAGGGCGTTCTGGGCTACACTCCGACACGACTTATACTGCTATTGGGGGTCTGACGTTACTAGCCCCCTAGGCAGATATGCGATACTCATAGACGAACGGACCGGACTGTATATACATTGTCACTGTTAGGCTCAGTAGGGTTTTCCGGATGAGTGCGCTCATCGGCATCCCTTGAGGTCAGTCCATGGGCAGCCGTTACGCATTGCTAGTGCCGCTGACGGTTTGTGGTTAAACCCACTGCCAGGGTGCTGACGAGTCATTAGAGTCCCCCACAGGCAGTTTCCCAAGTTCGGGCGAAACGTTGTAGAGGCCGTATGGTTTTATGGCAGGGTTCGGAAAATGCACGTGCGTTTACGCACGTGTCGATTTTCGGACAGATGATACTGGTCGGCTTTGGTTTAAGCCGGATCCGAGTATTATATTGAGTAGGTATAATATCTTTGTCTCAGTTGCATTTGTATTCGGTCGTAATACAAATGCGGGTATATTTATACAGTTTCGGGGTTGTCCTGAAATTCGTTTCAGGATCACTTTTGGAAGTTGCCAGTTTCCAGTTTTCTATCAGCCGTCTTTTAACATTTGGTTAAAGACGGGTTTATCTTTTCTTGAGTTGAGTGTGGATTCTTCTAGAAGATTCTAGATGAGGTGACTAGGCTAATTGGTGTTGTGTTCTAATTGGTTGCATTTATTAGATGATGACTAGCCTAATGACTCATGCTTTGTGATTAATTCCTTTTGGATTGCTTAAGATATTTTGTAGTGAGAAGGTTTTAGCATAAGGTTACCCCCTTCTCCTACGGTCACCTCCCTCTTGCTATATATGGCTTGCCCTCTCTCTCTCCTCATTCGGACTCTCACTTGATGTTTCATTTGTAGAAAAAGATTATGATAGTATTCGGGGTGTATGGAATTTTACAGTTCATTTCATTCCATCACCCGATTTCCACGGCAACTTCATTAACCGATCGTCCACGGATTTGGACGAAGTGAGACAAAGTCATATACTCATTCTCTACATCATTCTTGGTCGTCTCTTTTAGCAAACTTGACGATCGAGTTGCCTCGAGTCAGAGGCGGGAGCCCGTTTAAAGAACCGATCATGTGGTGCCACCTCGACGAGGAGATCGGAGATCGACGAGATCGGAGCAGCCGCAACGGAGCGTGGGATGATGGTTGAAGAACGAAGGACTCGGATCGTTCGGTACAATCTTCCTACACTCTTTACAGTATGTTAGTTTAGCAATAATGGCAGATCCGGGTTAAAGTATACGATAGCGCCAGTTTAAAAGTTTTGTTCCGCATTTTGGCGTCTGTAGACTGCCGGGGCGCTACCGTAGACTTACACCAACCGCCAGATATCGTAGTCATGGTATGTAGCCGTGACAAGTAGGATCTGGATGGACTTAAGCATAGCTTTGAAAGTCTCAACTTTTCCATGTACACCAAGTAATCTTCTCAAGATATACTCGCTCCTGATGGGGATTTAACCCTTTAGATAAAGCAACCAAAGTCCATACATTGTTGGTGTATAAGGATTCCATCTCAGATCGATAAGCATCCAGCCATTCTTACAGAGTCCCACTCCTGATGGCCAGCTCGAAACTAGTTGGGTCATCATCTCATGATGCAATCCTCGCTCCCACTGTCATGGAGAAACCTAAGTATCTCTCAGGTGGGCGAGGAACCCTACTAGATCGGCGGAGAGGCTGAGGTTCGTTGGAAACTATTGAATCCTTTGGTTCTACCAAATCATCAGTTGCAGTTTGTATAGCTGGAACCCTTCCAGTTCTACATAACAGAACTTGCCTCGAGCTTGTCCGGATTTTTCTTTTAGACATAGGCCGGACAACCCCAAATCTTAACTTACTTAAGATATGGGCTCTTCCTTTTCCATATCAAATATGAAATGGTAGGCAACTGATTTGATTTGAACCCTATTCAATAGGTATGCAGCTTCTCAAGTGCATAACTCCCAAAAGGAAATAAGAAACTCAGTAGTACTCATCATAGAGCACACCATATCAAATAGGGTGCTATTGCTCCGCCCCGATACACCGACGTGCTGTGGTGTATTCAAAGGAGTAATGCTGAGAGAGAATCTCATTCTCCTTTAGAATAGTCCAGGAATTCCGTGCTCAAGTATTCTCCTTCTTGATCTCATCAAAAGACATAATACTTATACCCGTATTTTGGTTCTCTACTTCTAACTTATATTCTGTGAATATCTCAAAAGCTTCGGACTTGTGTTTCAACAGAAACACATGTTTGAATCTTGAGAGATTATCAGAGAACGTAATGAAGTAAAAAGAACCGGTCTTAGCATGTGTAGACAGGGGACTTTCATACATCAGCATGTATCAATCCCAAGAGCTCACTAACTCTTTCTCTGTTTCCAATAAATAGAGCTATGGTCATCTTATCTTTGTGACATGACCGGCAAATTTCACAAGATGTAAATTCAAACAGATTTAAATATGCATCTAAATGTAACTTAGCTAGTCGGGTCGCATTAATATGACCTAGTCTACAATGACTCAAGATGGATTCGTTCATTTCTGAACTATTCCTCTTGTGTGTGTTCTGTATACTAAGAACTGTAGTTTGATTTAGAACGTCAATGCTTTTAGATAACGTGCCTGAACCGATCAACTCTTGATATAGGAATTGTTCAAAACATTATCCAACAATACAAAATTATATCCTTTCTTTACTAATAAAGAGACTGATATGATGTTGTATATCAGGTTCGGTATCTAATAACATTCGTTCAGAATCAATGTATTCAGGTAATACAGGGTGATAGTGACCAACAGACTTGGCTGCAACACTTGCACCGTTTTCTGTCTCATGAAACTTATCACCCGTTCTCAGTTCTCTACCTTTCTGTAGCCCATGTAACAGATTACATATGCGGGATCCTGATCCGGTATCACATACCCAGGACGTAAAGGATACTGAGAAACAGTTCTCTGTAATGAACACACCCGAAGATGATCCATCAACATGCACTTTCTTCGTTTAGGCGGCACGGGAATTCTGGTAATCCCCAATTTCCTGCTCTGTCTTATAACAATTATAAGTTGGAGCGGGACCAACGTTCCCCAGCTCAGTATAACAAGCGGGTTCGGTCAATATATCCGTATTATTATCTTGATTAAGGCGTGATATGGTCGCTACCTGGAGAGAGAGAGAAGAAAACACTCAGCGTATGCTCTTGCAAGATTAGATTGGTTATCTAATATATTTAATCAGGATGTCTCCCACTGTTTTGATCAAATCTTCCTTCAAACCTTAAAAGGAAAGACTAGCCGGGATTAATTACACGCTACAAGTTCGCCAATCTTTCAGCCAGGCCAGTATCGGTACTTTGAGGGAGGTCCCCCGTGCTTTCGCACGAACCTAATTAAAGTAAACCTCGTTTTCCCAGAGGTGTAACCCCGTTAACACCTTTCTAGACACCTACTTGATCGGCTAATTATAATGTGTAAAACTCTCCCAGGAGTAATTCTTACTCGCAGCGGGTATCGGGATCCAACTATCTCATAGAAGGTATGCAATCTCATTGCAAATTTCAACACTTGAAATCCCCAATAATATTTTGCCCCAAGCGATCTATGACCTTGACAAGGTCAACAAACTATAGACCGCAAGTCAAGTTCAACCCGTCATTTCCTGATTGAATTAAACCCACCCGCACGACCCTTGACAAGATCAACAAAGTCGCACGACTACCCTAATCCAATCGCATCATATGCTTATGCAGATAAGCATAAATAGCTACCGCATACTACGCCTTGACAAGGTCAACAAACGCAGCACGGATACTATGAAGTACTTATCTGAAATGACGGAGGGCTACGACGGGTTTTTCAGAAAACCCTTTGCGTAATGAACTTGATATCGTTGTAGAATCGAGTGATTTTAAATGGAGTGTTTTTGAGGCTTTTCTAGTTTTGCTAAAGGGGTCACTCCCGGTGAAGGGATCGTCGGCCCTTTCCTCATCGAATAAGGTGCAGGATATATCATATATACCGCTGTGCAAAGCAAGAACTATAGAAGCAATCAAAAGACAAACGGAGTTTGTAGCATCTGCCAGTTATTGCTAAAGGAGTCACTCCCGGTGAAGGGATCTCGGTCCTTTCCTTATCGAATAAGGTGCTGGATGTTCTACAAGGAACACCGCTATGCAAAGCAAGAACTAGATCTACCAGTTTTTAAACAAGTTTCTACAACATCTTTAGGTTTCTTTTAATTTCATTAATCTCATTAATGAAGTCCCATTTTATTATGCTTCGCAAGCATCACATTTGAAACGAAATCTGCAATATAACATATATCTCATATATATATAATATAAATATTCATCTCAGGCAGTAATATGATCTCATCACAGAACATTGCAGCAGAAGAAACATATATGAAATATTGGATATACTAGAACGTCCGTGTTTTCAATACGAGCCTGTATAAAACACGGATTCCACAGTCGCGATGAATAGCCAAACCCACATCCCTAGACCCCAACGAGAGCTGCAAGTAACACTGCCAATTCTAGGGTTAGGAGACCCGGTCTCGACTCCTCGAGATGGTCTCCCACTGGACCCTAGAACCCGGTTACTTGTGCTCCCCGCCTTGGATCTACCTAATGCGGAAAAGTAAATAATATACAACGGTGACATCTTCCGCAACCTGGAAGTGCCCCAATAAAAGAATATTACATACAAATGAATTTTACATGAATGAAAAAGAAAAAAAACTCTCATCTCACAAAAAACCCCCGGCTATTCAAACGCGACGATCCAATACAACATATCACAGCAACACATAATATCTCATATCATCAACGTAAGCAAGTATGCGTATCCCGATTGTCGTTGATGTATAGCAACGAAGCCGGCGATACACTACATACTACGCTTACGGTCACAGAAAAGAAAGTGTAAAACTACAACAGTTGGAATCCGCAACCTCCTTAGACATCGCATGCCTAACCAAATGAATTCCTTAGACATCGCATGCCTAACAATTATAAACCCCACATTTTAGTCTCTTTATCGAAAACTCTTTTCAATGTCAAGCCGGGAATTCAACAAGATTCCCGACGTCCTGATCGAATGCTCGTCGCAAACTTTAGTAGACGGCCGCACCCCCAGATGCCGTCGACGAAGTGCACTAAGGTGGAACACCGCTGCCGCGAGCACCCGAACGGATGCTTTCGGGTGCCACAGTACCAATGGTCCAGCCGTAGAAGGGTCAAGCCAACGCCTCACATGTGGCACGCCGTACTGCCACAAACCCTAAGGTTCAGAGGCAGTTCAAGACGGTCACATAATCGAGTTAAGGTTTGTTGTCTTCTAGAGGGTCCACCGCGTTACTTGCACGACTTAGAACGTTCTTAAACTCGAGAAAAATTCCAACTTTTGAAAAAATTTCCGACAGGGGAAAAAGTGAGTTATTGATATCCGTTCGAACTTTTTAACAGTTTCTAAAAGTTATCCGGACAAAACTAAACAAAGTTAAAATATCCGATCGAATCATTAAGTCCCCAATACAACCTAGAAAACACAACACTGGAGTGAAAATAAAAAATTCCCAGAAGAATCAGGAATTAGCTACGGAGGTTACTGTGCAAAGCCTATCCCTCAATCCTTCCTTCTTGCCGTGGAACCGCCGCCAATACCTAGGTTTGGCCGCAGTTCCGCGGTGCTTTGGGGGATTTAGGGGGTCGGGTTTCACAGTAATTCCTATAATTACCTGCTGATTTTTTTGAGTATTTTTAATTCACAAAAAATCACAGTTTAGAAAAATTTCCAGAGAAGGGGTTATATCGGGTTTTCCGGGTTCGATCGGACTTTAAACTTCGTCTAGACTTCGCCTAAAGCTCTAGATTGGCTCTGATACCACTGTAGGGTTGCTATGCACGCGCACAAGGGTCTACGAGGCATCAAACATGCCCGATTAAAAATTTAGCCGTGCCGAACAACCCGAATACGGATCTTTAAACTAGAGATTAGGCTAAAACTAATATGCTAAACATTTTAACACTAAGTGAGAGGGATTACAACCTTTGTAGATCCGGTACTTCACTTCATATGCTCCGTGTTGAGGTCCCTTCGCTGCGATCATTGTGCTCCGGACTCTCGAGAGGTTCCACGAAGAGAAAGATGCAGTCTTGCTTCCGATCTTCGATACAAAGATGATCTACCTTGAAGTTTCATTAACACAAGCTAACACTCACTAAAATTGAGTGAACACTCTCATCTAAAGGGCAAGGGAAGATGAGGATGATGAAGTAGGATTTTTGCTCTCTTTATTTATCTTTTTCTCACATTTATTCATCACTTGGAAAAAGCTAGTAAGCTTTTTCCATGAAGAAAGAAGAAGGAAGAAGATGAAGAATCATTTGTGATGAATAATAAAATGTTATCATAATCATTTATGCAACCATGGTTGTATTAACCAATGTAGAGAGTTTTCTAGGGTTAGGGTTTGGGTTGGGTTAAAGGGTGAGTCACAAAGAAATATCTATCATAATATCTTAACAAATGACAAAGTAAAAACATTTAGAAACATCTAGAATGCATTAACCCAAATCAAACCCTAAACTTGTTTAAACTCCTCTAAACATGTTGCATTAATAATTATAATATGTTACAATATTATATATCACATATACAATATTTATTGTAACAAAATAAAATAATACATTTAACATATATCGCATATATATCAATGTATTACCCGAGTGAGAAAAAGAATCTTTTAGTGAGCAAATATTAGTTAATGTAATTTAATATATCATATATATTATTATACATTAAATTATCGAATCAACACTTGATCCGACAATCCGGCTATATCGCATATAACCGACTAATATTTATCCGTACCGATTCATCGAATCAACACTTGATCCGATGACCCGGCTGATATCAAATATCGCG
This sequence comes from Agapanthus africanus, assembly GCA_030015575.1. Classification (NCBI taxonomy): domain Eukaryota; kingdom Viridiplantae; phylum Streptophyta; class Magnoliopsida; order Asparagales; family Amaryllidaceae; genus Agapanthus; species Agapanthus africanus. Next base: position 376,853,726 of record JASDDO010000031.1, on the reverse strand, counting down.
AGAATAGAATATGGTATCTCATATCGCATTATCCTCGGTCCCGCACATATCACATATGTGCTCCTACTCCGTTTTACCTGAGCCAAGAAACCTCTGTGTAGGACTCTAAAGAATCGTCAATACGCCGGCAGTAGGTGATGATCATATCAAACACCCACAAGCTGCAAGCGGTCAGCTAAACGTAACAGCTACCCAGGTATTGAGCGCTCAGAAGATCAACAAGCAAGTCTGTACATTCTCCTGTGAATCCAAACAGTAACACTCCCGTACAGTCCGGTCTCGTCGTCTGATATGTTGCATATCTCGCCTAGGGGTGGTAAACGTCAGACCCCAGTAGCTCGATAAGTCGTGTCGATATGAGGTCTATAACAGTTCAAGAAACTACTGATAACACTTACCAGTAAATCTCAACAACCCTGGCCAGGGATTTCCGGTTAAAGCCAATCGAACACAGCACAACATCAACTCCCTATACCGGGAGAGACGAATCCCCTCCTATCGCTCATTGCCTCCATGTGATTCGGGACTGTACCCAAAAGCCACCTTTTTGCACGCCCTCTTGGATGTGGTATGATGGAAATCAAAGCACAGTGGGAATCACACAAGACTCTATGACGATCTCGGGTCAACATACTACTATGTACCAGTGTCACCGGAGAACTGCCATCTGACGTGAGGTATAATACCATCTGGGAGTTCTCGGCGAGTCCGTCCAGTGTACCCAGTCTCTACTGAGCACCCGTACACCATCCTTGATGTTAAACACCGATGGATATGGGATCATCTATCGTCCATCATATGGGTCAAGATGCGTATACGCTAGTCTACTCTGGTGTATCGATGCCCTGTCTCGATACACCCTGGACTAGGAACAGTTATAGGATGTACTTGTAAGTCGATGTAGTACACCCCAGTACTTGTGGGGAGGTGGAATTTTCAAAAACGATCATGTTTAAGGAACGAACATCGACTAACCGCTTGAATCGAAGCTAAACGATAACTAACCAAACATATAGTTGTTCTAAACTACTATGCTTAGGGATTATACCTATCGAAACCGGTCCTTCGTCTTTGTGTCCTTCTTTGTTTTCCTCGACCTTCTCTAGGTAGTAGACGATCCACCCGAGAGCAAAACACCAAGCTACACCTCTAACTTGAGGTAACTAATCTACTTTGATTGCTAATCAAAGAAGAAAGGATGATATAGAGTGAAGGTAATGGATGTTTAAGTCTAACTAATCCTTTGATCTCAACACATGAGGATTAAGGATTAGTCTCTTGAAGATGAGAGCTTGAGGAGAGAGAATGTGAGATGAGTGAATGAGATGAGATTGAGTGTATCATAATATATTATGAAGCATTCTTATTATAGAATAATGAATAATAGAAATGAATAAGCATGCTTCATAAATGAAAAGTGGTGATTCATTAACATGAGTCATTAAGCATTTAAGGTGCATTAATGACCATGATGAATCACCATCATGACTCACTAATCTTATCCAAAGCTTATGTCACCTTAACCTCCTTAGTCACATCTTCTAGAAGCTTCTCGTACAATTACGAGAACGCCCCTCCAATCAGCAAAAATACGGAAAAACTTTTAGACTGTAAAATCCAATAACCGGATACCAGTAACTGGCTTAAACCAAAGCCGACTGGTAAAAACTGTCCGAAAGTCGTACGTGCGTAAACGCACGTATGCGTCCGAACCCTTTGTCGCAAAACCATGCAACCTCTATATCGTTTCGCCTGGAGTAGGAAACTCTCTGTGTGGGACTCTAGAGACTCGACTACTACGCTGGCAGTGGGTTTAACCACAGACCGCAAGCGGCACTAGCTGTACGTAACGGTCCCCAGGTAGTTGTCGATAAGAAGGCCGATGAGAAAACCCATCCGAACTCCTACTGATTCTGATGTGACAATCTCCATACAGTCCGGTCCGTTCGTCCAAGACTATCGCATATCGGGCCTAGGGGGGCGGCAAGCGTCAGTCCCCTAATAGCGGTATAAGTCGTGTCGGAGGGAAGCCCATTACACCCTGAGAAACTACTGGAACCTACCAGCAAATCTCGCTTGCCCTGGCCAGGGACTTTGCGTAATGGCTCTCTGACACAGCACGATATCTACTCCCAATACCGGGAGGGACGAATCCTGTCTAACCGCCACTGCCTCCAAGTGCTCGGGACTGCACCCAACTGCTACCTGTTTGCACGACTCCTTTGAGCCATGGTAGGGTAGCAATCTAAGAACAGTGGGACACACTCGAGGCGAAGTAGCAGTGTCAAGTCTGCGGACTATGCTGTACTCATGTCACCTGGGAACTGCTCACTGACGACTGGTATCAAACCAACCAACAGTTCCCTGTGAGTCCTGTCCGGTGTGCCCGTAACCTAACGAGCACCTGCATACTATCTCCAGTACGACGTACTGACGGCTGTGGGACAGACCATCTCCCCAACTGGGATGAGAAGCGTACACACTAGTCTACTCCGGAGTATCGATGCTCTGTCTCGATAATCCACGACCAGGGACCTGAATAAGGATGTGCTTGTAGACTACCCAGCCCCCACTGGTGTGACTGCCATCACAACGCTGGTAGACAAGCAAGATCCTAAGAGCTCTATCAATACGTACACTCACATATTAAGATAGAAAAACCAAGTAGCATACTACCATGTTTAGCAAGACTGTTATATACATGTGAATATCCCAAGCTTCCATTAAGTAATATACAAACTAGTATGATACAGTAATGGCCTTCTAGGGCATAAACACTAACAATCTCCTACTTGCACTAGGGCCATGTACTGGCATATCGTAGACCAATGATCTCGAGCAGCCTCTCGAACTGAATCTGAGGAAGGGCCTTCGTGAATGGATCAGCAATGTTCTCTTCAGAAGCAACTCTCCGAACCTCGATCTCCTGACGATCAATGATCTCCCTGATCAGGTGATACCGCCTCAAGATGTGTCTGGACTTCTGATGGGACCTTGGTTCCTTCGCTAAAGCTATAGCTCCGTTGTTGTCGCAATACAGAGGTATTGGATCAACTATGGTAGGAACAACCTGAAGTTCTGTTAGGAACTTCTTCATCCAGACTGCTTCTTTTGCGGCATCGCAAGCAGCTATATACTCCGCTTCCATCGTCGAGTCAGCAACAGTGTCCTGCTTGGAGCTCTTCCAGCACACCGCCCCTCCATTGAGGGTAAAGACATAACCCGACATGGACTTGGAATCGTCCTTATCACTCTGGAAGCCGGAATCAGCATAGGCCTCCAATCTGAGGTCTTTTCCGCCGTAAACCAAGAACATCTCCTTAGTCCTCCTCAGGTACTTGAGAATGTTCTTAACTGCTATCCAGTGTTTCTCCCCTGGGTCTGACTGATACCGGCTTACCACGCTTAGTGCGTAAGCTACATCTGGTCTGGTACACAACATTGCATACATTATAGAGCCTACCGCAGAAGCGTAGGGTATAATAGACATGCGTTTCCTTTCCAAATCAGTCTTGGGAGACATCTCTTTGGAGAGGGTGATTCCGTGACAAGCCGGTAGATTACCGCGCTTAGAATCTTCCATACTGAATCTTTTCAGTACAGTGTCGATATACCTGGACTGCGAAAGTCCCAACATCCTCTTGGATCTATCACGATAGATCTGGATCCCCAGAATGTAAGAGGCATCACCCAGGTCTTTCATGGAGAACCTGTGTGACAAGAATCCTTTGACAGATTGTAGCATAGGAATGTCATTTCTTATCAATAGAATGTCATCCACGTACAAGACGAGGAATACGACACTTCTGGCCACAACTTTACTATATATGCACGGTTCATCTGGATTTTTGATAAAGTCATATTCTTTGACTGTCTCATCAAAACAGATGTTCCAACTCCGCGATGCCTGCTTTAGTCCATAAATGGACTTAAGCAGCTTGCAAACTTTCCCGCTGCTCCCACTCTGATTGAAACCCTCTGGCTGATCCATATAGACGCTCTCTTCTAAATTTCCATTCAGAAAAGCCGTCTTTACGTCCATCTGCCAGATTTCATAATCATGGAAGGCAGCAATAGCAAGAAGGACCCGAATGGATTTGAGCATAGCCACTGGATAAAAAGTTTCGTCATAGTCCAAACCAGGCCTTTGACGAAAACCCTTTGCAACAAGTCTAGCCTTATAGGTTTCCACCTGTCCATCTACACCAATCTTTTTCTTGAAGATCCATTTGCATCCTATGGGTTTTACCCCATCTGGAGCAAAGTCCAAAGTCCATACTTTGTTGGTGTACATGGACTCCATTTCGGTCCGCATTGCATCTAGCCATCGTACCGAGTCGCCGCTCTGGATGGCCTGCCGGAAGTCAGTAGGTTCATCATCATCTATGATGCAATCCTCTCTATCCCCATCTATGAGAAAACCGTAGTTTCTCTCAGGCGGATGAGACGGCCTACTACTCCTGCGGAGGGGTGCGGGAATGTTCTGTTCTTCTTGAACCTCTGGTTCTACCAAACTTTCAGTAGCAGCTTGTGGTTCAGGAATTTCTTCCAGTTCTACTGCGCTCCCACTCTTCTGATTTTCCAAAAATTCAGTTTCTAAGAAGCGGGCATGACGAGAAACAAAAACCTTTTGTTCCTCTGCGTAATAGAAGCAATATCCTATAGAGTTCTTTGGATATCCCACAAACTTACACTCTACTGAGCGTGCCTCGAGCTTGTCCGGATGCTGCTTTTTTACAAAAGCTGGACATCCCCATGTCTTCAGGTACTGAAGATAGGGTTTCTTCCCACTCCACATCTGATATGGTGTGGTAGGCACAGTTTTGGTTGGAACTCTGTTCAAAAGATGTATCGCTGATTCTAGCGCATACCCCCAGAAAGATCGCGGTAACTCAGCATTACTCATCATGGATCGTACCATATCCAATAGGGTTCGATTCCGTCTCTCCGATACACCGTTGTGCTGTGGAGTGTATGGAGGAGTAAGCTGAGAGAGAATTCCTTTCTCTTTTAGGTAACCTAGGAACTCGGCACTTAAGTATTCTCCACCTCGATCAGATCTCAGTGTCTTAATACTTTTGCCTGTTTGGTTTTCCGCTTCACTCTTGTATTCCAGGAATTTCTCAAAGGCTTCGGATTTATGTTTCATTAAGAAGACATGTCCAAACCTAGAGAAATCATCTGTAAAAGTAATGAAGTAGGAATAACCACCTCTCGCATGTGTAGACATTGGACCGCATACATCGTTCTGTATGAGTTCTAAGAGCTCGCTCGCTCTTACTCCTTGTCCAGTAAATGGAGTCTTTGTCATCTTTCCTTTGAGACAAGATTGACAAGTGTCATAAGATTGATATTCGAACGAGTCTAAATATCCTTCTCTATGCAACTTAGTCAACCTTCTCTCATTGATGTGACCCAGTCTATAATGCCATAAGAAAGCTTTATTCAAATCTGGAGACTTTCTTTTTAGTGTGTTTTGCACATTGAAAATTTGGAGTTGGTTTAAAACATATATGCCGTTATTTAGAGTACCGGACCCAATCAAACCATGATTAAGGTGGATGTTGACAACATCTCTTACAAACGTGAAATCATAACCTTTATTTGATAACAAGGAAACTGATATGATATTACACGTTAAGCTGGGTACAAAATAACAGTTATGTAAAACCAAAATGTGTCCACTCGTCAATCCTAGGTGATAGTCCCCGACGGACGCAGCTCCCACGCTAGCTCCGTTAGCAACCCTGAGGATCATATCACCTTCCTTCAGCACTCTACGGTTTCTCAGTGCCTGCAATGAATTGCAAATATGAGATCCTGATCCGGTATCCAATACCCAGGAAGTAGAGTTGATCGACAGACAATTCTCAATTACATACACACCTGAAGTCGAAGCCACAGCTTGCTTCGGTTCCTGGTTCTTGGCGTTCCACGCCTTGCAATCCTTCTTCCAGTGCCCTTTCCTGTGACAATGGAAGCACTCATCCAAGCCAACTACCGGTGCTGCAAACTTTTTCTTTCCCTTCTTTCCCACCTTACTAACACCTCCTCTAGGTTTGGGTGCGGCCTTCTTCTTCCTTCCTTTGGCCCTAGCCTTGGACCCGGAAGAAGATGCACCGCCAACAAACATAGCGGGTGTTTCCCTTGCCTTCTGCAAGGTGCCCTCTGCACTCCTTAACATGTTCAGGAGTTCCGCAAGTTCAACTTCTTTTCCTTGAATGTTGAAGTTGAGGATAAACTGGGCGTAGGTGGGAGGAAGGGACTGGAGAATAAGGTCTGTATAGAGCTTATTATCCAAAGTCGTCCCAAGGTCTGCGAGCTCTTCAATATAGCCCATCATCTGTAGGACATGTTCACCTACCGATGACCCGACAGCCAACCTCGCTCGAAACAAGTTCTTAGAGGTCTCGTATCTTGCTATACGAGATTGCTCACCATAAAGTTCCTTTGTATGGAGAAATATGCCATCTAGGGACATATCCTCGTGCCTCCTCTGATGTTCATTGTTCATCGAGGCAAGCACGATGCACTTGGCTCTCGCGCAATCTAAATCCCAGGTTTTGCGGATTTCCTTATCCGCATTGCTGGATTTGGGACCAAGGACAGAAGGTGCTGTAGCGGTGAGGACGTACCCCAGTTTGTCATAGGTCAAAGCCATCTTGACATTCCGCAGCCAATCTTTATAGTTTGGCCCCGTCAGTATATTTTTCTCTAAAAGTAACTTAAGTCCAGTCATTTTCAGGGTCGCTGCAAATAGGAGAGAGAGAAGAAAACTCTTTAGCATGATGCTCTTGCAAGTTTAGAGTGGTTTTAAGTTTATCTAAACTGGATGGCTCCCACTGTTTTTCGAATCCTTCCTCAAACCATAAAAGAAGAATTAGCCAGGACTATTCTCACCGTACAATACTTGCTTAACCGTTCAGCCAGGCCAGTGTCGATACTTCGAGGGAGGTTTTCCAACGCTTTCGCGAAGTTTCTTAATTAAATAACCTCTTTTCTCTGGGGGCGTAACCCCGCTGACACTTTTCTGGACACCTACTAGGTTTATAGCATTGATCGTTAAGTGACGAATATCCTGATAAGTAGCATATACTCACAGTAGGATCGGGATCCAAATATCATCGTATGATAATGTTGAAGGAATCCTACCAACATTCATCAAACTCCAAATGGTATGCATCTCTTTGCAAATTTCAGTTTCTTTAGAAATTCCCGATATAAGTTTTTGCCCCATGCTCTTATGACCTTGACGTATGCCAACAAATCATAAGTCACATGTCAAGTTCTGCCCATCATTATCTTGTTAATTTGAACCCACCCGTATATACCCCTGACGTATGCCAACAAGGTAATGCGACTGTCCCAAACCAACACATCTATCTATGCAACAAATGAATACCCCAGCAGCTACCAAACACTATGCCTTGACGTATGCCAACAAGCATAGCTTGAATACTACTGACCATCCATAAGAAATGACGGAGGGCTACGACTGGTTTTGGCGAAACCGTGAACGTAGTGAACTTGATATAACCGAAGGAACCTAATAGCTTTTAAAAGGAGTGGTTAAATCTCCGCATTTAAAAATATCTGTTTTTTTAAAAATAACCGAGTGGTTTCTTTTAAATTGTTCCAACGATTAAAACTTTGGTTTATTTTCTTTGCATTATTGATAATGCGTCCCATCATTAACCTATCATTGCAGAAAACAACGAAAATACAACGTCCTCTTATGCCATCCGCATTCGCCACGGGGTCCCGTCATCACCCGTTAGGTTACTTAACTAACGACAGAGCGGGGGCTGGGCTAGCGTAGGTGTAAAACATAAGTGACGTCTAAATAGCTACAATATATATAGATATTTTACATTCGTCTGACGTAATGATATTCATTCCAGAACACAGATAAACAATATTGGATTTGCAAGCAATCTGTATTTCTTTTGAGCCTGCAAGAAAAGACAGATTATACAGTTGTGATGAATAGCCGTTACCCCACCCTCGACCCCTATGGGTACGGCAAACTACCCGCCCGGCAGTTTGTGTACCCCACCTTGGGTCAGTCCTAGGAGCAAAAACAGTAAAATGAAATAATACAACGGTGGCTACAACCGCAACCTGGATGTGCCCCGCAAAATAATATTACAACAAATTACATTTACAACAAATGAATTAAACAATAACCCATTGCTAAACCCCGGCTAAACACCACAACAGTCCAATACAGTTTATATGCACAAACAGATATAACCATTACAGAAATGTGCAACCCCCTGCCAACCGACATACTAGCAGTTAGGGGAGGTTTACGAACACATTAAACAATCACAGATATACTCCAATATGCAAATACTGTACAACTTCGATCGATTAAACATCTTTAATATTGCTCCAAAATCTGCTCTGTATACTGGAAACCTGAGCAAAATTAAAATATTCCAGAAAACCCCTAATTACACAGAGAAGCAACAGAAGAAAATTGGGTCCCTGACTCGCCAACTCGGCGGCGGAAGCGCGGCGACTCAGTAGGCTGAGGCCGCGGTTCCGCGGCGAGTTAGGCGATTCAGGGGCCTATTTTTCTTGGGTGTTCTTCTGTGGTCTTGTCAAGCTCTCTGAACACACCTGAAAAATTTTTGGACTTCATTTTAAGTTCGACAGAAACTGAACAAATTTAGGGTTTTCCGGCTTCGTTTTTCCGTTCGAAATTCGTACAAATTTGCAATTAAGTTATTTATTGTTTAGCGAGGCTCTGATACCACTGTAAGTCGATGTAGTACACCCCAGTACTTGTAGGGAGGCGGAATTTTCAAAAACGATCATGTTTAAGGAACGAACATCGACTAACCGCTTGAATCGAAGCTAAACGATAACTAACCAAACATATAGTTGTTCTAAACTACTATGCTTAGGGATTATACCTATCGAAACCGGTCCTTCGTCTTTGTGTCCTTCTTTATTTTCCTCGACCTTCTCTAGGTAGTAGACGATCCACCCGAGAGCAAAACACCAAGCTACACCTCTAACTTGAGGTAACTAATCTACTTTGATTGCTAATCAAAGAAGAAAGGATGATATAGAGTGAAGGTAATGGATGTTTAAGTCTAACTAATCCTTTGATCTCAACACATGAGGATTAAGGATTAGTCTCTTGAAGATGAGAGCTTGAGGAGAGAGAATGTGAGATGAGTGAATGAGATGAGATTGAGTGTATCATAATATATTATGAAGCATTCTTATTATAGAATAATGAATAATAGAAATGAATAAGCATGCTTCATAAATGAAAAGAGGTGATTCATTAACATGAGTCATTAAGCATTTAAGGTGCATTAATGACCATGATGAATCACCCTCATGACTCACTAATCTTATCCAAAGCTTATGTCACCTTAACCTCCTTAGTCACATCTTCTAGAAGCTTCTCGTACAATTACGAGAACGCCCCTCCAATCTGCAAAAATACGGAAAAACTTTTAGACTGTAAAATCCAATAACCGGATACCAGTAACTGGCTTAAACCAAAGCCGACTGGTAAAAACTGTCCAAAAGTCGTACGTGCGTAAACGCACGTATGCGTCCGAACCCTTTGTCGCAAAACCATGCAACCTCTATATCGTTTCGCCTGGAGTAGGAAACTCTCTGTGTGGGACTCTAGAGACTCGACTACTACGCTGGCAGTGGGTTTAACCACAGACCGCAAGCGGCACTAGCTGTACGTAACGGTCCCCAGGTAGTTGTCGATAAGAAGGCCGATGAGAAAACCCATCCGAACTCCTACTGAGTCTGATGTGACAATCTCCATACAGTCCGGTCCGTTCGTCCAAGACTATCGCATATCGGGCCTAGGGGGGCGGCAAGCGTCAGTCCCCTAATAGCTGTATAAGTCGTGTCGGAGGGAAGCCCATTACACCCTGAGAAACTACTGGAACCTACCAGCAAATCTCGCTTGCCCTGGCCAGGGACTTTGCGTAATGGCTCTCTGACACAGCACGATATCTACTCCCAATACCGGGAGGGACGAATCCTGTCTAACCGCCACTGCCTCCAAGTGCTCGGGACTGCACCCAACTGCTACCTGTTTGCACGACTCCTTTGAGCCGAGGTAGGGTAGCAATCTAAGAACAGTGGGACACACTCGAGGCGAAGTAGCAGTGTCAAGTCTGCGGACTATGCTGTACTCATGTCACCTGGGAACTGCTCACTGACGACTGGTATCAAACCAACCAACAGTTCCCTGTGAGTCCTGTCCGGTGTACCCGTAACCTAACGAGCACCTGCATACTATCTCCAGTACGACGTACTGACGGCTGTGGGACAGACCATCTCCCCAACTGGGATGAGAAGCGTACACACTAGTCTACTCCGGAGTATCGATGCTCTGTCTCGATAATCCACGACCAGGGACCTGAATAAGGATGTGCTTGTAGACTACCCAGCCCCCACTAGTGTGACTGCCATCACAACGCTGGTAGACAAGCAAGATCCTAAGAGCTCTATCAATACGTACACTCACATATTAAGATAGAAAAACCAAGTAGCATACTACCATGTTTAGCAAGACTGTTATATACATGTGAATATCCCACGCTTCCATTAAGTAATATACAAACTAGTATGATACAGTAATGGCCTTCTAGGGCATAAACACTAACAGTACTCATCGACTACCGTGGCCCCACTAGTATGATCTCATCATAGTCCCAGTAGTCGAGTACATATCCTAAGGGCTTTATCAACATGTAACATAGAGACAATCAGAGTACATGTTAAGATAAAGTACAACCAGATAGCATACTATCATGTCGAGCAAGAAAGTCCTCCCTATATATGTCCAAGCATCCATTACAATATACATCGTATGTACAGTAATGGCCTCTAGGGCATACATATAACAAACAAACCGCAAAACCCACCTATAGCAAAAGGCCTCACTGCCAAACGTAGCGGTATCCGCAAAAGTAGAGATAATAAGGCGCCCTGCCGCGACTACTCTGAGGGTATGTCCTGCAAAACACCGTGGCACAACGGGGGTGAGTTGCCAACTCGTGAATAGTAAATAACATCATACTGTAATCGCAAGTATGCACGAACAGCAATAAATCTATCATATGTAAACTGATAGGATAAGTATGGCAATATGAATATGTAACAATCATGTAAAGGTACATCATCAGGGTACTACAGCTACATGAAGCAACGCATATCAAAATAATCCTGAGTGTGGGATGATATAAATAATCTCATGCACAAATCATTTGCATGGAAAAACCCGGTGTAAATCAACAACACCCCAAATCCCAAAATCCTCAGATCGGCCATGTAAATCTCAAGTAACCTGAGTGTCAAACATCGACACCCGAAATACCATGAAAACTGGTGCCCAGCATCGACACATAAATACTCGTATCCATAGGTTCCTCGAATCCTAAGTGTCCAATATCGACACTTGTGATCCACGTATCGGTCCTCCGATATCCATACGTTCCTCGAAACCCAAGTGTCCAATATCGACACTCGTGTTCTACGTATCGGTTGCTCTGATATACATACGTTCCTCAAAACCCAAGTGTCCAACCTCTGCACTTGTGTTCCACGTATCGGTTTCCAATATCCATAAATCTCTCGGAATATAAGTGCCTAAAATCGACACTAGAAATCCCTAAATCGCATGAAAACATATCTCTAATGTGTAAATCCATGTAATATAACATATGCAACATAGAACAACAATATGAGCATATCAGGGAAAAGTCCGCTATTTAAATGCATCAAGTCATTAAATATATCACGCGGTTCCCCAGTATCCGAATCCCATATACAAATATAACAGCGTCCCATACCACCGATATATATATCGTATAAAACTGAACATGTAACAATAGCAAAGTATATGTGTGAGCATGTAGTTATAGTAAGGCATATGTGTAAGCATGTAGGTATAGCAAGGCATACTATATGTCATATGCGCCATCGCACAAAAATAAATGCCTCGATGTCGCTAACCAATAACGTATATCATATGAATATCTGTGTTGTGCATATCATAGAAATTACCGAAAGTGTGTGTGTAACATACAATAGGTGCTCATGCAACATGGACTGTCAATAATTGTGTAGTGTACAATAGGTACAGGTTCAGGCACAACAAGTAACAATATGCAATGAAGTTCATATGCAATCAACTCATATGCGAACAACATGCAGCTATCATATCATATCCAGACCTGACGCATAACACCATACGGGCGATTTCCCCGCAGATGTTAATTCTACTCACCGATGATCTCGAGCTACGAAAATCCGACCACCTGCTTCCCTTTATTCGCAGCGTCCGAAGTCCCCGCTTGCGATCCTAAAATTTCACAAACACATCACATAAGATAAATATCCTACGCCGACACAAAGATACGAAATGCAAGGATAACGCCCAGAAAAAAATACACTGCGCACCTAGTGCACAAAACGCGCACGACATCGGCAAAAACCCTAGCTAGGGTCGCTAAACTACGCAACCACCAAGTCTAGACTCCGATCGTACCGATCGCGCAAACCCAACACAATACTTCGCAACGACCAATTGAACCTACGTCCAAAATTCACCGAAACCTAGTAAGCAACTTATCGCATAAATTGCACAAGTCTAAAGCTAACACCATTGTAGCGATTACAAACATCGCAAAATAGCTTAACTAAGATATCCAAACCGCTTCCATAATTTTAATCTCACCCAATTAGGTTTTAGTAAAACCTAGTATGCTAAAAACTCAATTAGACAAATTAGGAATTAACAACAATTATCATATTCCCACTAGGTTAAGTTTTCCTAATCAACAATTAATAATTAACCCTTTTATCAAGTTAAACCCTAACGTGATCTTCACTAAAATTATCATGAAACCACAAAACATGCTAATTAAGCTATATTAAACAACTAAATAGCTAACTTAATGATTTAAACATAACAATTAAGGATTAGGGTTTGAAATTATACCTCTTCAAGAACACAAAAGATCAACTAGATCCATCACCTAAGCCTCCAAAAAATATGTTTTTCATGAAGATCTAAGCAAGTTTAGTGAAGAAGAATGATGGGTTATTATTTGTTTATGAGTTTTGTGGGATTATCTAAGGATTTTTGATGATTTATTGAGCTTGGAGGAGATGAAATTGGGCAAGGAAAAAGCATGGGCAGAACTTGGAGAGGGCTCGGCCAAAAGGAAGTGGTGGGGGGGGGAGGGGGTGTTTTGTGAAATGTGTGGAAATTTCTAGCAAAAAAAGTAATAAATGCTCATTAATGAAACATACCACCTTTTCTTTTCTTTTCTTTTAAAGATAATTTCCTTTATCACAAAATATCTAGATATTTGGAAAGAATGGATTAAGACTAATTATAGTGATTAGTTTAGCAAAGATTTACACTAGAAGTAATTAAACCAAACAAAAATTGTAATTATCACTAATAAGTGCATAATTAACAACTTAAAATAATATTTAATTAGGGAAAAAAATTCTATGTGAACCAAAACTTCCAATTGACCTGCGCACTAGCACTATTCTAGTTAAATCAGGCGCAGTCAAGTATGTACTGAAATTTGATCACATCTGGGTTTAAAACGGGAAACACTGACTATTTTACCCTAAAACGGAAAAATTCGCATAACGATTTCTAAAACGTTACAAATAAGGTGCTGGATATCCTACAAGGAATACCGCTATGCAAAGCAAGAACTAGAGCTACCAGTTTTTAAAACAAGATTCTACAACATCTTTAGCTTTCTTTTATTTCATTAATCTCATTAATGAAGTCGCATCAATTATGCTTTCTAAGCATTTCAGAAGAAACTAAAGTATAAGCATTCGTCTCAACATATCAAATGATCACATCACAGAATATCAACAACAGAAGAACACATATGAAATATTGGATATACTAGGAATTCCGTGTTTTAAATTAAGCCAGTAAAAAACGCGGATTCCACGGTCATGATGAATAGCCAAACCCACATCCCCAGACCCCTACGAGAGCGGCAAGCAACCCTACCAATTCTAGAGTTAGGAGACCCGGTCTCGACTCCTCGAGATGGTCTCCTACTGGACTCTAGAACCCGGCTACTTGTGCTCCCCACCTTGGGTCTATCCTAATGCGGAAAAGTAAATAATATACATCAATGGTGACATCATCCTTGATTAGTCGAAAATATTGCATATTTTAGCCGGCAATTTCCTCATCATTTGCATTCATATAGAAGTGTTCGGCATTCATATTTCACATATTAGCAAAACAATAGCAAAATATCAGTTTGCATGTGTTAGACTTTAAAACCGGCACTTTAAAGGAAATTGACCGCATTTTATGGCATCGCATCATCCCTATATTGCGCAACACTTGTTTTGAGATCTATGCAGGAAAACCCAGAAGCAAAGCCAAAAGAGCTGATCAAACATTACGCCAACTCAATGATTTCAAATCTGGAATCAATCCAAAGGGACAAATAAAATTCAACATATCAGATAAAGCTACAAATGTCAACCCAAGACCACTGCAAAGAGACCAAGCCATGAAGCCACAACTTGGCCGCGGAACCACGGCGCAAGCCGGCTTAGGCCGCGGTTCCGCGGCCGTCTTGCCACTTCATCCACCAAATTTTGCTGCACAATGCTTACCTCAGCTCCTACAGTTCAGAAATGTACTTCAAGTTCCAGAAGAATCCAGAGGCTTCTGCCAGATCAGCAAACTAGGGTTTTCTAAGCTTAATTAATCCTAGCTTAAAATCTAAGCTAGCTCCTAACAAACTCTTTCTAGAAACTCCTCAACAAACTTTTGGAGGGAATTGTAATTTCAAGCCTAGACCTAGGGTTATAAAAAAAAATCATCTTTACCCAATTCTAGTATCAAACTAGAGCCATTCTATCTCTTTCTTCATCTTCTTCCATAAGTCTAGTGAGAGGACTTGTGTGAAACCCTAACCCTAATTCCAATCAAAAGCCAAGATCCCGAGTACCTCATCAAGCAAGAAGCCTTGCAACCTTTTAGGAGCCGAGCCGTTCTTCAACAGAGCAAGTGGTCCAAGCCGACCCGCGACTCACGGAGCCGAGCGAAGCCAAGTCGACAATATAGTTCTTCCTCTTGTAGTTCTTGAGCGACTGTAATCAAATTGTTGATATAAATAAAAGGTGATATTCTTTTATCTTGTTTTCTTTAAATTCTTGCATCATGATTCAATCTAAATTTCTAGTTGTAATTTTTGTTGTGCTGTTTGAGTAATACTCCGCTCGTCGAGGAGTCGAGACGATCAATAGAATGATGATGTAATATATCTTAAATCGATTCTTGAATCTTACGAGTTTTGTAAACCCTAGCAAGTTCAAGAATCGACGACCCAATTCGTTGTGATGCTTTCTTGATTGATATCGCTCGAGATTGGGGAGTTACGATCGTTTCTTGAAATTGCTAGAGGCTAGAATGTGAATGATATCGACGAAAGAACAAGGGTTAAACGATGAAACCATAGTTTCACGAGAAAGCCCTAACTCTCGTCGATCATCATCGATCTAGTATCAATCCTTCGAAGGACAAGAACACGAAATCTTGAGATTACATCACGTCTATAGATCTGATCGATTTTTACGAGCCTCATTTAGATTCTTGATATTTGGTTGGAAATATCATCGAAACCCGATTCTTGATTGTTTATCAGTTTCTTGATTCTTGATTAGATTAGTGACACCTGAATCAATCGATAAAATCTTGAATCATGTTTTCTTTTCTTTTCGATTAACTTTTCAATTCAAACAAATCAAATATAAAAACGAATCGCACAATCCCTGTGGATGATCCGCACTCGCTTACGATCTACAACTGACACCGTAATTGATTGCGGTCAAATATAATTCTTTGATTGTGAACTTTATTCAATTTTCTAATTACCGACACAAAGAAACTCTTATCAATCAAATGAAACCGTTATCGGGAATCATTTGATGTGATTTACACAATCTTGAAGTTTTCTTATCAGTCAAATGGCGCCGTTGCCGGGGACTATTTGAATTGATACTTTTACATCCAATCAAGAAAATTATTAACAATCAAATGGCGCCGTTGCCGGGGACTATTTGATTTGATTTACACAACGAGAATTTATTACAATCAAATGGCGCCGTTGCCGGGGACTATTTGAATTGATACTTTTACATCCAATCAAGAAAATATTAACAATCAAATGGCGCCGTTGCCGGGGATTACGCGCTAATTCGTTTCATATTAAAGTTTGATTTGAATGATTTATTCCATTGTTATTTTGAGATCAAAATTCGTGCAAACCCTAAACAATTTGTTGTGTTTCACTGCAAGGAGATCTGGAGCTTGCTGGGAATTGGAAATTTTTTTTTGGAATATACCAGAGAGCAGAGGGAGACTACAGAGCCTCTCTGAAGAATTTTGGTGCAGTGATCTGCACAGAAGACCGCGATTCCGCGGTGGGAGCCTCCAATTGCGGCGGAACCGCGACAGCATTAAGGGATCTCTGTACAATTTTTGTTTCAGGTACCTTCTTACCTTCTCCTCTCTCCTCTTTTTAGCTCCAACTAATAATTTTCTGCAGGATTCTTTGCAAATAATCGCAGCTCGCAAATTGCAAAATTAAATTTGTGCGTGATTTTGTTTCTTGGTTGTTTGCATTCTAAATACGGATATTAAGGGGCACGACCAAATCCAAATTAGGTGGGGAGTTCATTACCCTTCCCAGGCCCCGAAAATCACAAAACTTGCATCCGCATTGACCCACATTAACTAAAAGAAATCTAGAGATGACTCTAAGGACTGTCGCGCTTACTTAGGACAGAAGAAGGCCGTGGGTAATTCATTGCTTATCCGCGTTTTCTTGTGGTGCCTAGGAAAGTGTGTCGAAGACTAGTGGTTATTAATTAGGCCCACTACTTACGTAGTGGAGTACCTTCCCACTTACCTGGCACTTACCTGGCCACAGGGAAACAAAGAGGCAGTGGAGGATTCTATCCTGCGACTTGTCTTTTGGCAGTTAGGAGCGGTCTAGAGCCGGACCTAGGTGACCACTAGAAATTAGGGTTTGTGTGCTGCATTTGTTGTGTCACATCATTTTTTTCAAAAATCCGTCCCTTTTTCAAAGCAAACACCGCATTCATTTACCCCTAATTATAAGCCAACGCTGCCACTTGTACTAACCCTTTTTAGTACAAGATAGGCTGGACACGGGATTCTAGTGACCGTTTAGTCCGCGTACCCTTTATCGACTCTGAAGTCGATATTTCTCCATTTACTTCTTTTTTACCCACTACCACACCCACACCGATGGATCCGACTCCATCAGACTTCTATAACCCTAATCTGCCGCCGTCCGTTGGTGCGCAGAATCCACCCTGCATCACTCTCCAGGAGAGGTGCTATCCACTTCGAGGTCCTCTTTCGACCTGCTTATCCACACCACCAGCCAATAGGGATAACTTTGAGATTAAGCCCCAGTATATCAATCTTTTACCCAAATTCCACGGACTCGAGACTGAGGATGCTTACGTTTTCATTACAAAATTTGAAAACGTATGCGCAATGATGGGTACGTCACAACTTTCAGTGGATGCGATGCGTCTATGACTTCTTCCATTTACATTGTGCGATATAGCAGAGAAGTGGCTATATAACACTACCGCGCACTCTATTACGAATTGGGAAGAATTCGTCGCTGCATTCCTTAAGAAATTTTACCCAATACAAAAGACAGCTCGAATCCGTAGCGAACTGAATCAATTTGCCCAGCTCCCTGCTGAACCATTCTCTAAATGCTTTGAATGTTTCAAGGAGCTTTTGGTTCAGTGTCCTCATCACGGCATCCCGAGATGGGAGCTTTGCCGAATCATTTATGAGGGCATTAACCCAAATACTAAACAGAGCCTTGAGAACATGTGTCAAGGTACTTTTATGACCAAGGATGATGGGGAAGCTTGGAAGTATTTAGAAGAGTTCGTTGAAAAATCACTACAGTGGGAGAGTGGAACCCAACCATTGAATAGGGGTGGCGTACACCAAATAGATGTGTCCATAGGTGTTCGAGCTGAGATAGCAGCAATGCAAAAGAAGCTCGACGCTATGGAACACAAATTTTCTGCAGCCTCCCTAAACCCAATGTCACTCCCCAAAATTGTTTGTGGGTGCTGTTCTGATCCGTTTCATTTAACGGAAGAATGTCCATTAAACTCTGCGTTTCAAGGTCACGAGCATTCTAATGCCGCATTTCAACGACCTAGAAACGATCCATATTCTTCCACGTACAATCAGGGTTGGAGGAATCACCCGAATTTCGCTTGGAACCAAAACCAATCTCAAAACACGGTTCCAAACACGAATAATTTTCAAAGGGCTCTTCCTCCACCACAACAGAAACCTCTTCAACTCACTCAGCACCCCTATCAGTCACAAAATTTCCAAAACCAGGGCAACACGTCTGCACAGTCTAATCCTTTGCAGTCGTCCTGTTCTGACGAATTCTCTCAATTCACTCAGACCATGAAATCACTTTTATCAAATTTCATAGAGGTTTCGACTGAGGTTAGATCTTCCGTCAGTGAGATAAAGAAAAACTCAGCGTCCCAAGCTGAGAGTATCAGATCGATGGAAGCTGAAATCGTACGCCTTAAAGCCGAAATGGGTGCGAGAGAAAAAGGGAAACTTTCCTCTCAACCCCTACATAATCCTGGGCATTACAATGTAAATGCCATCACAACGTTGAGATCGGGAAGAGTGCTGAACAATCATGTCGGGGAAGGTATTGATGATATTGGAAATCATATCAACACCCCGGCTGAGACCTTTCCACACACGCACACTTCTCCTTCTGATCCTTCTTCTTCTACCACACCATCTTCTCGCGAGCCTATTCTCCATTTCCCATTAGGCTCGACACCTGAACCCAACCCTTATAGTTCTCCACAGACGGTCCCCACACCTCTTTTGGGACCTCGTCTTCCCCCTCTTCCTTCTCCTATGATGGACCCAGCGCTTATTGCGAAAGCTCCTTACCCGAATCGGTTAAGGGGTAATAGAACGAGTCCTCATATGGAGAAAATTATGGAAATGTTCAAACAGGTTAACATCAATATCTCTTTCCTAAATGCAATTCAACAAGTCCCCGCTTATGCGAAAATTCTTAAGGACTTGTGCACTAGGAAGAGGAAGACCCAAGTACCGAAGAAGGTCTTTATGGCTAATAATATCAGCACTGCTTTTATTCCCCAACTACCAAAGAAACGAAAGGACCCAGGATGTCCTACAATATCGATTTCTATTGGGGATAAAAACATAAATCGTTCTCTTTTAGACCTTGGCGCAAGTGTTAACCTACTTCCATATTCTGTATATGAGCAATTAGGGATTGGAGAGATGAAACCTGCTCACTGCACTCTCCAGATGGCAGACCGTTCAATCACCAAACCAATGGGTGAATTAGAGGATGTGTTAATAAAGGTCGGGGAATTTGTTTTCCCGGTAGACTTCATTGTGCTCGACACACATCCTGTAGCAAACTCCCGGGGCCAAATTCCGGTGATTCTGGGTCATCTTTTCCTTGCCACTTCCAACGCTGTTATAAACTGTAGAAACGGTTCAATGAACTTATCATTTGGAAATATGACCATTGAACTAAACATCTACAAAGTTGGAAGTCATCCATCAGAACCCTCTGCTCATATTTTAGATGTGTGCTCTGTCCATGAGATCGCTCCCGATAGTTGTGGAGCTGAGGAACTTTGCTTTTCTGATCTCGATGACATTACCACATCCTGTTTGACTTTACACAAGATCTTAGTGAGGACACTTTACCTACACTTGAGTCCTGCACTTCTGACTTTTCTCCACCCGAGTCTGTATCTTTCACAGGCTCTGAACTTCTTTGTAAATCCAAAAATCACTCAATGATCCTTCCTTCTATCATTTCTCCGCCCGAATTAGATCTCAAAATTTTACGGTATCATCTGAAATATGCTTATTTAGGTGAGAAGGAGTCTTTACCGGTTATAATTTCCGCTTCTCTAGCATTAGAGCAAGAGAATGCACTTTTATCGGTATTGAGATCTAACAAAGAGGCGTTTGGTTGGAGTATGGCGGACATCAAAGGGATTAGTCCCTTGATAGTTGAGCATCATATACATGTGATGAATGATGCCAGACCAACCCGAGAACCACAGAGACGGTTGAATCCCGTCATGAAGGAAGCAGTAATGAAAGAGATCGTCAAATGCTTAGATAATGGTATTATATACCCTATCTCCGATAGCCAATGGGTGAGTCCTATACATGTCGTTCCTAAGAAATCCGGCATCACTGTTATAACCAATGAGGCAAATGAGTTGATTCAGACACGCGCCCAAACTGGGTGGCGTGTATGTATCGATTATAGAAAACTCATTGCTGCCACGAGGAAAGACCATTTTCCTCTACCATTCATTGATCAAATGCTGGAACGCTTAGCGGGACGAGAGTATTATTGTTTTATGGACGGATACTCAGGCTATAATCAGGTCCCCATCGCCAAAAAGGATCAAGATAAAACCACTTTTACTTGTCCTTTTGGTATCTTTGCTTACAGTCACATGCCCTTTGGGCTATGCAATGCTCCCGCTACCTTTCAGCGGTGTATGATGGGGATATTCTCTGATATGGTAGAAAA
The DNA here is from genome assembly GCA_030015575.1 of Agapanthus africanus. Classification (NCBI taxonomy): domain Eukaryota; kingdom Viridiplantae; phylum Streptophyta; class Magnoliopsida; order Asparagales; family Amaryllidaceae; genus Agapanthus; species Agapanthus africanus. Next base: position 376,833,030 of record JASDDO010000031.1, on the reverse strand, counting down.
TTTTCTGGAGATCTTTATGGACGATTTCTCAATTTTTGGAGACTCTTTTTCCGATTGCCTAGCGAATCTTGACGCTGTTCTTACTCGTTGCAAAGAGAAGAACTTGACTTTGAACTGGGAAAAATGTCATTTCATGGTCCAAGAAGGAATTGTTCTTGGACATGTTATTTCACAGAAAGGCATTGAGGTTGACAGAGCTAAGATAGATGTCATTCAAAACCTCCCTCATCCCAAAAGCGTCAAAGATATTCGTTCTTTCCTTGGCCATGCGGGCTTTTATAGGAGATTCATTAAGGATTTTAGCAAAATTGCTAGACCTTTAACTCTTCTCCTGGCCAAGGATACGACCTTCCATTTTGACTCGGACTGCGAGACAGCTTTCGACTCACTTAAACACTCACTCACTTCAGCCCCCGTGTTATCGTCGCCAAACTGGGACTACCCCTTTGAGCTAATGTGTGATGCATCTGATTTTGCAGTAGGTGCAGTCTTAGGACAGCACATCGAAAAGATGCCACACGTGATTTACTATGCAAGTAAGACCCTGAATGATGCGCAAATCAATTATACAACCACAGAAAAAAAACTTTTAGCGGTTGTATTTACATTAGAAAAATTCAGGCCTTACTTAATTGGCTCACCTATAGTTGTGTACACGGACCATTCCTCTTTAAAACATCTTCTGGCGAAGAAAGATGCAAAAGGTCGACTAATACGTTGGATCCTACTGTTACAAGAATTTGATCTTGTTATCAAAGATAAGAAAGGATGTGAAAACGTAGTAGCTGACCATCTTTCACGCATCTCTTCTTCCCCTGTGACCCTGCCGATCAATGACTCGTTTCCTGACGAGCAACTCTTGAGCGTATCCAATAAACCATGGTTCAGGGATATTGTGAACTATCATGCCACGGGACTGATACCCAGTGATTGGTCAAAACAGGACAAATGCCGTTTTCTATCCCAAGTAAAACACTTTTACTAGGACGAGCCCTATTTGTTTAAATATTGTCCTGATCAGATCATTCGCCGGTGTGTCCCGAATGAAGAGTTCAAGAGTGTTCTTTCTTTTTGTCATGATCAGGCCTGTGGGGGTCACTTCGGTCCTAAAAAGACAGCGGAGAAGGTTTTGCAATGTGGATTTTATTGGCCGACCTTATTCAAGGACGCATTTGACCATTGCAAAACCTGTACACAATGTCAGTACACGGGTAGAATCTCCCAGAGGAATGAAATGCCTCAGCAACCCATTCTGGTTGTTGAAATATTCGATGTTTGGGGCATTGATTTTATGGGTTCATTTCCCAACTCCTTTGGGAATTTGTACATACTGCTGGCGGTTAATTATGTCTCAAAGTGGGTTGAAGCCATTCCATGTCGCACTAATGATAGGAAAGTTGTCATTAAGTTCTTGAAAGAGAATATCTTTTCGTGATTTGGACACCCACGCGCTATCATTAGCGATAATGGGACACATTTCTGCAACAGATCTTTCGAGACTCTGATGCGGAAATACACAATCAACCACCGACTTTCTACACCCTATCATCCCCAAACAAGCGGGCAGGCTGAAATCTCAAACAGACAAATCAAACTTATCCTAGAGAAGACTGTTGCTAAAAATAGAAAAGACTGGTCGACCAAATTGACGGATGCTCTTTGGGCATTCCGAACTGCATATAAAACCGACCTAGGGATGTCTCCATATAGGATAATGTTTGGAAAAGCATGTCACTTACCTGTCGAGATAGAGAATAAAGCATTATGGGCTATTAAAGAAATAAATTTTGATCTAAACCTTGCTTGCAACTTTCGGAAGCTGCAACTAAATGAGCTAAGCGAACTCCGCGATGAAACTTATGATAACGCTGTAATCATAAAGAATAGGACTAAGGTTTTTCATGATAAAAACATTTTGAGGAAAACATTTTCACCTGGTCAACAAGTCCTTCTTTATGATTCACGATTACACCTTCACGCGGGTAAGCTCCGATCCCGATGGAATGGACCTTTTGTTGTGCGGTCTGTATACCCGCACGGGGCAGTAGAAGTAGAAAATGTTAAAAACGGCACCGTTTTCAAAGTGAATGGACATAGACTAAAGCCGTATTTTTCCACTGACCCCACGGAGGAGCTCTTGTTCTTACAAGAGCCAGTTTATTTGGATTAAAATTCCTCCGTCTCACCTTCATGTCCAGTATATCATTGCATCATCTTTTGAATGGAGGTGAGTGAAAAGAGTAAGTTTGGGGGAAGTTCTTCACTTATATATTTTGCCCCTAGTAATAATTCCTCCCAGACTTATAGGTTTTGTAGATCTAGCAGTTGGCAACAGTGAGGACACTGTTGAAAACAAGTTTGGGGGAGGTTTCTGCTTATTTTTGCATCATTTGCATATCATTTGCATAAGCACAAAACATTTTTTAAAATAAAATCTATAAAAATTTAAAATTTTTTCAAAACCCATAAAAATTTAAAAATTTTCAAGTATAAAAATAAGTTTAATATTTACATTTTTTTTTGTATATAAATAAGATAATGAAAGTTTAGATAGTGAACAATTACATCTATGAGATTAGAAAAATTTAAGAAAACCAAGAAAATTAGAAGTTTTCTTATACGAACTAGTAATAAGTAGTTATGAGCCGTTGTCCCAAGGGTTAGTAAGATGAAGGACGTCACTAATCTGAGGATAAAACTAAGTCTGAAAAATAGTCTCTATTCTGGAAGCCAAACATTTTGAATGTTGATATCCTGCTATTCGCACTTACACACGTCTTAAAGCCTGGGATAGTAGAGGATACCTTGAAATACTCTTGTCTTAAAGCCGATGTATGAAGAAAATAAAAAAAGTGAATAAAAAAATATAAAGTGGTGAGAAAAATGGACACTGGTTTTATTATCACTGAGGGCAATAAAAAATATATAGCGAGGGTGTATCTTCACCTAGTGCCCTAAGGCCAACTGGTCTGGGAGTCACTGCTATGCCTGAAGTGGTGCAAGACGAGGAAAATACACCAAGTAAGCAAGCACAGGAGTAATCGATCGGTTAGTACCTCAAGAAGTATTAACGGTCGCATGAAAGTGTGTGAGCAATCCCATCTAAATATTCATTAATTAAAAAGTACTGAGGCTGATGGGCAAGAGTATGATAGCTTGAATTGAATTCTCCGGGTGTAGGGATGTCCTTTACACACACGCAGGGTTATATGATCTATATTTGGAAGAAAGATAGGAATGAAAAATAAGACGATGTTTTATTGAGGGAGGACGTGATTTCTAACATCTTTTCATGACCATTAAGATAGGGCTCATGACAACCGAAAAGCTAGCTTAGTTGGAAACCCTAATTTTCGAAGCTTTTCTTTTACAATTCTTTTCTTTAAATGTAATATTCATGATCTTTCTTTTATTATTGGATTTTGTGGGTGCAATCCGCTGAAAACCCTCAGGAGACAACACTCCTCCTGCTAGGGACACCTAGAGGTTTAAAGGCTTGTTGCACATGCTCAGTGCAATCGTGTTGCCTACGAAAGTGTGCTAGTTAGTTTTTCTCTTTCTTTATTTTCTCCTTATCTTTTTAATAAAAAGTTCGCTCGAGACGATCGAAATTAAGTTTGGGGGAATTTGATTAGTCAAAAATATTGCATATTTTAGCCGGCAATTTCCTCATCATTTGCATTCATATAGAAGTGTTCGGCATTCATATTTCACATATTAGAAAAACAATAGAAAAATATCAGTTTGCATGTGTTAGACTTTAAAACCGGCACTTTAAAGGAAATTGACCGCATTTCATGGCATCGCATCATCCCTATATTGCGCAACACTTGTTTTGAGATCTATGCAGGAAAACCCAGAAGCAAAGCCAAAAGAGCTGATCAAACATTACGCCAACTCAATGATTTCAGTTCTGGTATCAATACAAAGGAACAAATAAAATTCAACATATCAGATAAAGCTACAAATGTCAACCCAAGACCACTACAAAGAGACCAAGCCATGAAGCCACAACTTGGCCGCAGAACCGCGGCGTAAGACGGCTTAGGCCGCGGTTCCGCGGCCGTCTTGCCACTTCATCCACCAAATTTTGCTGCACAATGCTTACCTCAGCTCCTACAGTTCAGAAATGTACTTCAAGTTCCAGAAGAATCCAGAGGCTTCTGCCAGATCAGCAAACTAGGGTTTTCTAAGCTTAATTAATCCTAGCTTAAAACTTAAGCTAGCTCCTAACAAACTCTTTCTAGAAACTCCTCAACAAACTTTGGACGGAATTGTAATTTCAAGCCTAGACCTAGGGTTATAAAAAAAATCATCTTTACACAATTCTAGTATCAAACTAGAGCCATTCTATCTCTTTCTTCATCTTCTTCCACAAGTCTAGTGAGAGGACTTGTGTGAAACCCTAACCCTAATTCCAATCAAAAGCCAAGATCCCGAGTACCCCATCAAGCAAGAAGCCTTGCAACCTTTTAGGAGCCGAGCCGTTCTTCAACAGAGCAAGTGGTCCAAGCCGACCTGCGACTCACGGAGCCGAGCGAAGCCAAGTCGATAATTTAGTTCTTCCTCTTGTAGTTCTTGAGCGACTGTAATCAAATTGTTGATATAAATAAAAGGTGATATTCTTTTATCTTATTTTCTTTAAATTCTTCAATCATGATTCCATCTAAATTTCTAGTTGTAATTCTTGTTGTGATGTTTGAGTAATACTCCGCTCGTCGAGCAGTCGAGACGATCAATAGAATGATGATGTAATATATCTTAAATCGATTCTTGAATCTTACGAGTTTTGTAAACCCTAGCAAGTTCAAGAATCGACGACGCAATTCGTTGCGATGCTTTCTTGATTGATATCGCTCGAGATTGGGGAGTTACGATCGTTTCTTGAAATTGCTAGAGGCTAGAATGTGAATGATATCGACGAAAGAACAAGGGTTAAACGATGAAACCATAGTTTCACGAGAAAGCCCTAACTCTCGTCGATCATCATCGATCTAGTATCAATCCTTCGAAGGACAAGAACACGAAATCTTGAGATTACATCACGTCTATAGATCCGATCGATTTCTACGAGCCTCATTTAGATTCTTGACATTTGGTTGGAAATATCATCGAAACCCGATTCTTGATTGTTTATCAGTTTCTTGATTCTTGATTAGATTAGTGACACCTGAATCAATCGATAAAATCTTGAATCATGTTTTCTTTTCTTTTCGATTAACTTTTCAATTCAAACAAATCAAATATAAAAACGAATCGCACAATCCCTGTGGACGATCCGCACTCGTTTACGATCTACAACTGACACCGTAATTGATTGCGGTCAAATATAATTCTTTGATTGTGAACTTTATTCAATTTTCTAATTACCGACACAAAGAAACTCTTATCAATCAAATGAAACCGTTATCGGGAATTATTTGATGTGATTTACACAATCTTGAAGTTTTCTTATCAGTCAAATGGCGCCGTTGCCGGGGACTATTTGAATTGATACTTTTACATCCAATCAAGAAAATTATTAACAATCAAATGGCGTCGTTGCCGTGGACTATTTTATTTGATTTACACAACGAGAATTTATTACAATCAATCCTCAACCCGGAAGTGCCCCAATAAAAGAATATTACATACAAGTTTTTACATGAATGAAAATGAAAAACTCTCATCTCACATAAAAAAACCCGGCTATTCAAAACACGATGATCCAATATAACATATCATAGCAACACATAACATCACATGTCATCAACGTAAGTAAATATGCGTATCCCAATTGTCGTTGACATATAGCAACGAAACCGGCGATACACCACATATTACACTTACGGTCGCAGAAAAGAAAGTGAAAAACTACAACAATTGGAATCCGCAACCACCTCAGACATCATAAACCCAATGTATCACAAACTTTGGATTTCATGTCTAACCAAATGAATTCCTTAGATATCGCAAGCCTAACAATTATAAACCCCGCATTTTAGTCTCGATATTGAAAACACTTTTCAATAACCAGTCGGGTAATTCAACAAGATTCCCGACAACCTGATCGAATGCTCATCGGAAAAATTTAGTAGACGGACGCACCCTCGATGCCGTCGACGAAGTGCACTAAGGCAGAACACCGCGGCCGCGTGCACCCGAATGGATGCTTTTGGCGACGGGGTTCTCCTACAATCACTTGGTCGGGGCTATGGGGCGTGGCTATCTAGTAAGGTTACCCGGCGAGTATCCGCGTATGCTACGTGATTGCGACGGACTTTTGATCCACATCAAAATCCCGTGGCAACCGATCAAATGAGACTGAATTGCTAGATTTAAAAAATTCAAATTAGTTTTCATAAAACTAAATATTGTGGATTCCAAGTATTGTATCACAATCACAGATAACTAGACGATGTTAAACTTTTCAATCGAATCAACAAACACCCAAAATTTCCCAAAGAGCTCAACACTTGAGCGGAGTTTAAAAAGTAACCAGAACATGCCACATCACTTATGGACCAACCGTAGAAGGGTCAACCCTTGCCTCACCTATGGCGCCGCGGAACTACTGCAAACCCTAGGGTTTGGTGGCGGTTCCGACGGTCACAGAATCGAGTTAGGGTTTCGTTCTTCTAGGGGGTTCATGGAAAACACCTGCATGATTTTCTGAAGATTTTAAACATGAAAAAATCCAACTCTTGGAAAATTTCTAGCGATGGAGAAAATGGGTTATTGATATCCGTTCGAACTTTTTAACGTCGTTTAAATAACCCGAAACGATGTTAGAATTATGACTACGAAACACTCTGAATTGCCTTTACAGAAATATAACATCACATGAAATATCAATAAAAACAAGCAACACCTGAAACATCAAAACCCAGAGACTGGAACACCACCAAAAATTTAAGCCAGAAGCCCACTAAAAAACCGGCGAGCTCGGAATTTAACTACATGTCGCCGGTCAAAATCCGGCGAGGGGGGCTCAAATTTTTGTGGTGTTCATGTAACATCTCATATAACATTCTGCAACCGCTTAAAAAAATTTTAGACACTCTTAAAATTTCGACAGAAACTAGGTTATTGTTTCGAGTGTTTCGGAGTTGTTTCGGTTTCGTAATTCTACAAATATCGTCTAATTCTCTAGCATGGCTCTGATACCACTGCTGGGTTCCCTAGGGTCGCCGCTGGGTTTCGGGAGGCATCGACCATGCCATTTTATAAAATTGGCGCGCTAAAGAACCCTAACCTAGAATCTTAACTAGATAATTAGACGAAAATAAAATGTAAACATTTTTACATCTAAGTGAACAAGGAATACAACCTTTGTAGACCGGTCCTTCACTTCAATAACTCCATGCAGTAGTCCCTTCGCTCCAAGTAGTGTACTCCCGGACTCTAGAAAGGCTCCACAAGATGAAAGGAACATGCTTGCTTGAAGTTTTCGAGGCCGAAGATGATCTACGTCGAGGAGACACCAACTCAAGCTACCTCTTCACTAATATGGAATTAGTGAAGCAAACACCCTAAACTAAATGGATAATCTAGTAGAGGATGATGAAGTAGGAATTTTGCTCACTTTAGAAATATTTTTCTCACTCATTTTCTTCACTTCACAAAAAGCTAGAGGGCTTGAGGAAGGAGATGAAGAAAAGCAACCATGGATAAAGTCAAGTGTAGAATGGGAACCATGGGTGAGTTAATATCGTATACTAACTCATATAGAAACTAAATCATGGCTAATCATAATGGTTGGGTTAATAAATATCTTAAGTAAAACAAAATTGGTGGACTTAGTCAATGATTCTACAAGTTTCCACTAAGCATCAACCATGACTAATTTCCACCCAATTTTGAATTACTTTAAATAAATAAAACCCTTGATTATGTTAAGCATGGCGTGAGTCTCAGACACCCATGTCACATGTATCATCTAGCATGACACACAAAAATGTACATTAATATATATCACATATATACTAAGTGTACACAAGTGAGAAAAAGAAATCTTAAGTGAGCTAATATTGGTTAATGTAAGATAATATATCAAATATATAATTATACATTAAATTATTAAATCAACACTTGATTTAATAATCCGGCTATATCGCATACAACCGACTAATATCAAATGTATCAACTTATCGAATCAACACTTGATTCGATAACCCGGCTATATCACATATAACTGACCGATATCACATATCGCGAGAATAGAATACGGTATCACATACACGTATTAATCTCGGTCCCGCACATATCATATATGTGCTCCTACTTCGTTTCGCTTGAGCCAGGAAACCTCTGTGTAGGACTCTAAAGACTCGTCAATACGCCGGCAGTAGGTGGTGATCATATCAGTCACCCACAAGCCGCAAGCGGTCTGCTAAACGTAACGGCCACCAGGGTATTAAGCGATCAGAAGATCAACAAGAAAGCCTGCTCATACTCCTTCGAATCCAATAAGTAACACTACCGTACAGTCCGGTCTCTTCGTCAGATATGTCGCATATCACAACCTAGGGGTGGTATAACGTCAGACCCTAATAGCCTGATAATTCATGCTGATGTGAGGCCCATAACGGTTCGAGAAACTACTGATAACACTTACCAGTAGATCTCAGCAACCCTGGCCAGGGATTTCCTGTTATGGCAAATAGAACATAGCGCAACATTTACCCCCAATACCGGGAGAGACGAAATCCCCTCCTATCGTTCATTGCCTCCATGTGACTCGGGACCGTACCCAAAAACCACCATTTTGCACGATCTCTTGAACGTGGTAAGGTGGAAATCAAAGCACAGAGGGGATCACACAAGACTCTAGGACGATCTCGGGTCTACAGACTAATCTGTACCGGTGTCACCAGAGAACTGTTAGTTATATGTATGCCCTAGAGGCCATTACTGTACATGTGATGTATATTGTAGTGGATGCTTGGACATATATAGAGAGGACTTTCTTGCTCGACATGATAGTATGCTATCTGGTAGCCCTTTATCTTAACATGTACACTTATTGTCTCTCTATTACATGTTGATAAAGCCCTTAGTGTTAGTTATATGTATGCCCTAGAGGCCATTACTGTACATAGGATGTATATTGTAGTGGATGCTGGGACATATATAGGGAGGACTTTCTTGCTCGACATGATAGTATGCTATCTGGCTACTCTTTACCTTAACGTGTACACTGATTGTCTCTCTGTTACATGTTGGTAAAGCCCTTAGGATGTGTACTTGACTACCTGGACTATGATGCGGATCATACTAGTGGGGACATGGTAGTCCATAAGTACATCCTTCAAAGTCCCTAGTCGTGGGTGTATCGAGACGGGGCATCGATATACCAGAGTAGACTAGCATGCACCTTCTCGACCCATACAGATGGGCGATGGATGATCCCATATCCATTGGTGTTTGACATCAGAGGAGATATACGGGTGCTCAGTAGAGACTGGGTACACTGGACGGACTCGCCGAGAACTCCCAGATGGTATTATACCTCACGTCAGATGGCAGTTCTCAGGTGACACTGGTACAGAGTAGTCTGTTGACCCGAGATCGTCATAGAGTCTTGTGTGGTTCCCACTGTGCTTTGATTTCCACCTTACCACGTCCAAGAGGGCGTGCAAAATGGTGGTTTTTGGGTACAGTCCCGAGTCACATGGAGGCAATGAGCGATAGGAGGGGATCCGTCTCTCCCGGTATAGGGAGTTGATGTTGCGCTGTGTTCGATTGGCTATAACCGGAAATCCCTGGCCAGGGTTGCTGAGATTTACTGGTAAGTGTTACCAGTAGTTTCTCGAATTGTTATAGACCTCATATCGATGCGACTTATCGAGCTATTGGGGTCTGACGTTTACCACCCCTAGGCGAGATATGCGACATATCAGACGATCAGACCGGACTGTACGGTAGTGTTACTGGTTGGATTCACTGGAGTGTGAGCGGGCTTGCTCGTCGATCTTCTGATCGCTCAATACCCGGGTGGCCGTTACGTTTAGCAGACCGCTTGTGGCTTGTGGGTGTTTGATATGATCATCATCTGCTGCCGGCGTATTGACGAGTCTTTAGAGTCCTACACAGAGGTTTCTTGGCTCAAGCGAAACGAAATAGGAGCGCATATGAGATATGTGCGGGACCGAGAATAATGCGTGTATGTGATACCGTATTTCATTCTCGCGATCAATGTGTCGAATGGTTGTATGCGATATAACCTAGTTATCGATTCAAGCGTTGATTCGATAAGCCGATACATTGTATACTAGTCGGTTGTGTGCGACATGACCGGATCATTGAATCAAGCGTTGATTTAATGATTTAATGCATAATTATATATTTGATATATTACTTTGCATTAACTAGTACTGGTTCACTTTAAATGGATTTTCTCACTTGAATTGTGCAAGTTGTATATGTGATATACTTTTGTGCACAAGTTTGTATCATGTTTGATGATACATGCTTACTTGGTTAAGTGTAAAGAATCAAACCATGGTTTAAACTAATGATTAGGGTTTTGTTTAGTCATTTACTTATTTATCTATTTCTTTATTTATCTTTTTATTTTGGAAAAGATAAATGATGAAATGGTGGCATTATTTGTTTGCTAGTTGAACATTCATGAAGGTTTGACTTAGTCTCCTTTTTTTTGTTCTTATCCTTAACCCTAACCATTCCATTAACCATGGTATTTTCTCTACACTTAACTAAGGTTAAAAGTATGATAAGATTTAATTCTTATTCATTTTTATTATTGAAAACTTATCATAACATTATTCTTCTTCTTCTTCATTTCTTCAAGTGAAGAAAGCTTGCCTCCATCAATGGCAAGTGATGAATTAGAGTGAGAAATCCAATTCTAAAGTCTATCCATTTCCTATTTCTTCATCCTCTACCTCTTGCCAAGTGGTAGAGTGTGTTTCCTTCACAAGTTTTCTAGACTTGGTGAAGTTGGAGCTTGATCTAGCGATGCCTCGACGTAGATCATCTTTGGCATGGACATCGACGACCTAGCTCGCCATTTCTCCAACGAAGCCAACGCTAGAGCCCGGGAATTCATTTGGACAGCGAGGAGACTTCGTTGCGGAGCTATGGAGGTGGAGCACCGGATCTACAAAGGTTGTATTTCCGTTTCCTTTTTGTTAATTTGTTAACTAGATTTCATTTTCGCCTAGATTTTAGCCATCGATCCGTAGTCGGGTTTCTCGGCACCTAGATTTTTTGAAATTGGCATGGTTGATGCCTTGTAAGACCTCTTGAGAGTGCCTAGGAACCCTACAGTGGTATCAGAGCCTAGCTAGAGCCTTAGGCGAAGTCTAGACGGAATTTGAAACCCGAACGAACCCGAAACCCAACTCAAAATTTGCTCTCTGTCCTTTTTTCAAAACTGTGCATTTTTCCATATTAAAAATATGCAGAAAATCAAGCAGGGTTTTTTATGAGTTACTGTGAAAAACGGAGACCTAACTCCGTCATAACGCCGCAGAACAGCGGCCTAGACCCACGTTGCGCGGCGGTTCCGCGGCTGTAATGTTGACTCATTGACTCCGTTTTGCACAGTAATGTTTGTAATTAATTCCTGTGTTTTCTGGGTAATTTTAATATTTACTACACAGTTGAGCATTCTGGGTTGTTTTGGGGATTCGATTGTTCGATCGGATTATCAAATTTTGTCTGTGTGGCTTTCCGGATAAATTTTAGAATATGTTAAAAAGTTCGACCGGATATAAATACCCAATTTTTCCCCTGTCGGGAAATTTCCAAGTGTTCGATTTTTCCGTAGTTTAAAGACGTTCTAAGTAGTGCAAGTAACTCGATGGACCCTCTAGAAGACAACAAACCTTAACTCGATTATGTGACCGTCTTGAACTGCCCTTTGAACCTTCGGGTTTGGGGCAGTACGGCGTGCCACATGTGAGGCGTTGGCTTGACCCTTCTACGGCTGGACCGTTGGTACTGAGGCACGAACTGAATGTTGTTAGACTTATTTCATGTGTTGAGCTGTATCGGGAAAACTTGGGTGTTCGATTGTTCGATCGAAAAGTTTAGCATTTTCTATTTATCCGGAATGGGATACAATAATTGGAATTCACAATAAGTTATGTGATAACTGAATGAATGTTATAAATCTAGCAGTTTAGTCTCACTTGATCGGTTGGCACGGAATTTTGATGTGATCAAAAGTCCGTCGCAATCACGTAGCGTACGCGGATACTCGCCGGGTAAACTTAATAGACAGCCTCACCCCATAGCCCCGACCAAGTGACTGTAGGAGAACCCCGTCGCCGAAAGCATCCGTTCGGGTGCTCGCAGCAGCGGTGTTCCGCCTTGGTGCACTTTGTCGACGGCGTCGGGGGTGCGGCCGCCTACTGAAGTTTGCGACGAGCATTCGATCAGGATGTCGGGAATCTTGTTGAATTGCCCGACTTGATATTGAAAAGAGTTTTCGATTTTGAGACTAAAATGCGGGGTTTATAATTGTTAGGCATGCGATGTCTAAGTAATTCATTAGGTCAGGCATGCGATGTCTGAGGTGGTTGAGGATTCCAACTGTTGTAGTTTTACACTTTCTTTTCTGTGACTGTAAGTGTAATATGTGATATCGCCGGTTTCGTTGCTATATGTCAACGACAATTGGGATGCGCATATTTACTTACGTTGATGACATGTGATGTTATGTGTTGCTGGATATGTTATATTGGATCGTCGTGTTTGAATAGCCGGGGTTTTTTTTATGTGAGATGAGTGTTTTTCATTTTCATTCATGTAAAAACTTGTATGTAATATTCTTTTATTGGGGCGCTTCCAGGTTGCGGAAGTTGTCACCTTTTGTATATTATTTACTTTTCCGCACTAGGATAGATCCAAGGAGGAGGGCACAAGTAACCGGGTTCTGGAGTCCAGTGGGAGACCAACTCGAGGAGTCGAGGCCGGGTCTCCTAACTCTAGAATTGGTAGGGTTGCTTGCCGCTCTCGTAGGGGTCTAGGGGTGTGGGTTTCGCTATTCATCACGACCGTGGAATCCGTGTTTTATACTGGCTCGTATTGAAAACACGGAAGTCCTAGTATATCCAATATTTCATATGATTCTTCTGCTGCGATATCTGTGATGTGATCATGTGATGTTATGTGATAGATACAGTATATAGTATATATGATATATTATATAGACGTTACTTATGTTTTACACCCGTGCTAGCCCTGCCCCGCTCTGCCGTTAGTTACCTAACCTAACGGTGCACGAGGGGACATCGAGGTGAATGCGGATGGCATAAGTGTACGTCGTATTTATCTGTGATGTTTAGGTACTTAAATGATGGGACTTCATTAATGAGATTAATGAAATAAAAGAAACCTAAGATGTTGTAGAATCGAATTTCAAAATAAAACAGGTGGCTACAGTTCTTGCTTTGCACAGCGGTATATGTGATATATCCTGCACCTTATTCGATGAGGAAAGGACCGAGATCCCTTCACCGGGAGTGAATTCTTTAGTAATAACTGGCAGATGCTACACACTCGGTTTGTCTTTTGATGTTTTTAAGAGTTTTTGCTTTGCACAGAGATATATATGATATATCCCGCACCTCATTCGACGAGGAAAGGACCGACGATCCCTTCACCGGGAGTGACTCCTTTAGCAAAACTAGAAAAGCCTCAAAAGCACTCCATTTTTAAAAATCATTTGATTCTACAACGATATCAATTTCATTACGCAATAGGTTTTCAGAAAAACCTGTCGTAGCCCTCCGTCATTTCAGATAAGTTGTATATAGTATTCGTGCTGCATTTGTTGGCTTTCGTCAAGGTGCAGTGTGCGGTAGCTATATGCTGCTTATCTGCTAGCATACGATGCGATTGGATTAGGGTAGTCGTGCGGCTTTGTTGGCTTTCGTCAAGGGTCGTGCGGGTGGGTTTAATTCAATCAGGAAATGACGGATTGAACTTGACTAGCGGGCTATGGTTTGTTGGCTTTCGTCAAGGTCATAGCACATTAGGGGCAAAATATTATCGGGAATTTCAAGTGTTGAAATTTGCAATGAGATTGCATACCTTCTATGAGATAGTTGGATCCCGATACCCGCTGCGAGTAATTGTTACTCCTGGGAGAGTTCTACACATTACAATTAGCCGATCAAGTAGGTGTCTAGAAAGGTGTCAACGGGGTTACGCCTCTGGGAAAACGAGGTTTTACATTAATTAGGTTCGTGCGAAAGCACGGGGGACCTTCCTCAAAGTACCGACACTGGCCTGGCTGAAAGATTGGCGAACTTGTAGTGTGTAATTAATCCCGGCTAGTCTTTCCTTTTAGGGTTTGAAGGAAGATTTGATAAAAAGCAGTGGGAGCCATCCTGATTAGATAAAATAATAACCAATCTATTCTTACAAGAGCGCACGCTGAGTGTTTTCTTCTCTCTCTCTCCTGGTAGCGACCATGTCACGCTTTAATCAAGATAATAATACGGATTATTGATCGAACCCGCTTGTTATACTGAGCTGGGGAACGTTGGTCCCACTCCTACTTATAATTGTTATAAGACAGAGCAGGAAATTGGGGAATACCAGATTTCCCGTGCCGCCCAAACGAAGAGAGTGCATGTTGATGCATCATCTTCGGGTATGTTCATTATACAGAACTGTTTCTCAGTATCCTCCGCATCCTTGGTATATGATACCGGATCAGGATTCCAGATATGTAATCTGTTACATAGGGCTACAAAAGGGTAGAAAAACTGAGAACGGGTGATAAGTTTCATGAGGCAGAAAATGGGGCAAGAGTTGCAGCCAAGTCTGTCGGTCACTGTCACCCTGTATTACCAATACATTGATTATGAACGAATGTTATTAGATACCGAACCTGATATACAAAATCATATCAGTCTCTTTATTAGTAAAGAAATGGTAAAATTTTGTATTGTTGGACAATGTTTTGAACATTTCCTATATCAAAAGTTGATCGGTTCAGGCAAGTTATCTAAAAGCATTGATGTTCTAAATCAAACTACAGTTCTTAGTATATGGAACACACACAAGAGGAAGAGTTCAGAAATGAACGAATCCTTCTTGAGGTATTGTAGACTAGGTCAGATCAATGTGACCCGACTAGCTAGAGTTACATAAAGATGCATATTTAAATTAGTTTGAATTTACATCTTGTGAAACTCGCCAGTCATGTCACAAAGATAAGATGACCATAGCTCCGTTTACTGGAAACAGAGAAAGAGTTAATGAACTCTTGGAATGATACATGATGATGTATGTAGGTCCCCTGTCTACATATACCAGGACTGGTTCTTTATACTTCATTATATTCTCTGATATTCTCTCAAGATTCAGACATATGTTCCTGTTGAAACACAAGTCAGAACCTTTTGAGATATTCACAGAATATAAGTTAGAAGTAGAGAACCAGAATACGGGTATAAGTATTATGTCCTATGATGAGATCAGGGAGGAGAATACTTGTGCATGGGATTCCTGGACTATTCTAAAGGAGAATGAGATTCACTCTCAGCATTACTCCTCTGCATACACCATTGCACGATGGTATGTCGGGGCGGAGCAGATACACCCTATTTGATATGGTGTGCTCTATGATGAGTACTACTGAGTTACCTTTTTCCTTAAGGAGTTATGCACTTGAGAAGTTGCATACCTATTGAATAAGGTTCCAATCAAATCAGTTGCCTACCACTTCATATGAGATATGGAAAGAGAAGAGCCCATTTCTTAAGTTAGTTAAGATTTGGGGTTGTCCGGCCTATGTCTAAAAGCAAAATCTGGACAAGCTCGAGGCAAGGTCTGTTATGTAGAACTGGAAATGTTCCAGCTATACAAACTACAGCAGATGATTTGGTAGAACCAGAGGATTCAATAGCAACCGACGAACTTCAGCCTCTCCGCCGATCTAGTAGGGTTCCTCACCCACCTGAGAGATACTCCGGTTTCTCTATGACAGTGGGAGCGAGGATTGCATCATGAGATGATAACCCAACTAGTTTCGAGCTGGCCATCAGGAGTAAGACTCTGTAAGAATGGCTGGATGCTTAGTGATCTGAGATGGAATCCTTATACACCAACAAAGTATGGACTTTGGTTGCTATATCTGAAGGGTTAAATCCCCATCAGGAGCAAGTATATCTTGAGAAGATTACTTGGTGTAGATGGAAAAGTTGAGACTTTCAAAGCTAGACTTGTTAAAGGTTTTCGTCATTGACCAGGCGTGGATAATGATGAAACCTTTTCCAGTACCTATGCTTAAGTCCATCCAGATACTACTTGCCACGGCTACATACCATGACTACGATATCTGGCGGTTGGGTGTCATGACTGCTTTTCTAAATACTGATTTGGAAGAGTGCGTCTATAAGTACATAGCCAGAGGGCTTCGTAGACAGTGGGAGCAGCGGAAACGTGTGCAAGATGCTTTATAGGATAAAGCAGGCATCGCGGAGTTGGATCATCTGTTTTGATGAAGTAGTCAAAGAAGTTGACATCATCAAAATGGAAGATGAACCTTGTATATACAAAAAGGTAGTAGGGAGTATGGTGGTGATCCTCGTAGAGTACGTGGATGTCATACTCTTGATAAGAAAGGAGTTTCCTATGCTACGCTCGGTCAATCTCCGCTTATCACAATGATTCTCCATATAGGATCAAAGTGATACCTCCTAAATCCTGAGTTTTGGATCTATGAGATAGATTTAATTGGATGTTAGGATTCTCACTAGCTGTAGTGAGATGGTATCAATCGATCCTGGGGAGAATCACTGGAAGGGTTCCAGAGTGATAAAGATGACTGAGTGTCGGTCACAGGCATTGTCTTTACCCTCAGTAAAGGGACGGTATGTTGGAAGAGTTCTAAGCTAGATACCGTGGCATACTAGACAATAAAGGCAGGATACATCGCTACTTAAGATGCTACCAAAGAGGCTGTTTGGGTGTATGTTGGTTCATGAGATGAACTATGTTCCTTCCATTGTGTGTCAATGGAGTTGTGGCTTATGCCAGGAACCCACGTCCCATCAGTGATCCAGACATATTCTAAGGCAGTATCACCTGATCATGGAGATGGTTGATCTCTAAGGGATCGAGGCAAGGAGAGAAGACTCAGAGGATAACACGGCGGATCCACTCACGAAGGCCTATTCCCAGAGAGAGACTTTTATGGGATGGTTGAGTATGAGATACTACAACCACTGCTACAGATGGCCCTAGTGCAAGTGGGAGATTGTTAGTTATATGTATGCCCTAGAGGCCATTACTGTACATAGGATGTATATTGTAGTGGATGCTGGGACATATATAGGGAGGACTTTCTTGCTCGACATGATAGTATGCTATCTGGTTACTCTTTACCTTAACGTGTACACTGATTGTCTCTCTGTTACATGTTGGTAAAGTCCTTAGGATGTGTACTTGACTACCTGGACTATGATGCGGATCATACTAGTGGGGACATGGTAGTCCATAAGTACATCCTTCAAAGTCCCTAGTCGTGGGTGTATCGAGACGGGGCATCGATATACCAGAGTAGACTAGCGTGTACCTTCTCGACCCATACAGATGGGCGATGGATGATCCCATATCCATTGGTGTTTGACATCAGAGGAGATATACGGGTGCTCAGTAGAGACTGGGTACACTGGACGGACTCGCCGAGAACTCCCAGATGGTATTATACCTCACGTCAGATGGCAGTTCTCAGGTGACACTGGTACAGAGTAGTCTGTTGACCCGAGATCGTCATAGAGTCTTGTGTGGTTCCCACTGTGCTTTGATTTCCACCTTACCATGTCCAAGAGGGCGTGCAAAACGGTGGTTTTTGGGTACAGTCCCGAGTCACATGGAGGCAATGAGCGATAGGAGGGGATTCATCTCTCCCGGTATAGGGAGTTGATGTTGCGCTGTGTTCGATTGGCTATAACCGAAAATCCCTGGCCAGGGTTGCTGAGATTTACTGGTAAGTGTTACCAGTAGTTTCTCGAATTGTTATAGACCTCATATCGACGCGACTTATCGAGCTATTGGGGTCTGACGTTTACCACCCCTAGGCGAGATATGCGACATATCAGACGATCAGACCGGACTGTACGGTAGTGTTACTGGTTGGATTCACTGGAGTGTGAGCGGGCTTGCTCGTCGATCTTCTGATCGCTCAATACCCGGGTGGCCGTTACGTTTAGCAGACCGCTTGCGGCTTGTGGGTGTTTGATATGATCATCATCTGCTGCCGGCGTATTGACGAGCCTTTAGAGTCCTACACAGAGGTTTCCTGGCTCAAGCGAAACGAAATAGGAGCGTATATGAGATATGTGCGGGACCGAGAATAATGCGTGTATGTGATACAGTATTTCATTCTCGCGATCAATGTGTCGAATGGTTGTATGCGATATAACCTAGTTATCGATTCAAGCGTTGATTCGATAAGCCGATACATTGTATACTAGTCGGTTGTGTGCGACATGACCGGATCATTGAATCAAGCGTTGATTTAATGATTTAATGCATAATTATATATTTGATATATTACTTTGCATTAACTAGTACTGGTTCACTTTAAATGGATTTTCTCACTTGAATTGTGCAAGTTGTATATGTGATATACTTTTGTGCACAAGTTTGTATCATGTTTGATGATACATGCTTACTTGGTTAAGTGTAAAGAATCAAACCATGGTTTAAACTAATGATTAGGGTTTTGTTTAGTCATTTACTTATTTATCTATTTCTTTATTTATCTTTTTATTTTGGAAAAGATAAATGATGAAATGGTGGCATTATTTGTTTGCTAGTTGAACATTCATGAAGGTTTGACTTAGTCTCCTTTTTTTTGTTCTTATCCTTAACCCTAACCATTCCATTAACCATGGTCTTTTCTCTACACTTAACTAAGGTTAAAAGTATGATAAGATTTAATTCTTATTCATTTTTATTATTGAAAACTTATCATAACATTATTCTTCTTCTTCTTCATTTCTTCAAGTGAAGAAAGCTTGCCTCCATCAATGGCAAGTGATGAATTAGAGTGAGAAATCCAATTCTAAAGTCTACCCATTTCCTATTTCTTCATCCTCTACCTCTTGCCAAGTGGTAGAGTGTGTTTCCTTCACAAGTTTTCTAGACTTGGTGAAGTTGGAGCTTGATCTAGCGATGCCTCGACGTAGATCATCTTCGGCATGGACATAGACGACCTAGCTCGCCATTTCTCCGACGAAGCCGACGCTAGAGCCCGGGAATTCATTTGGACAGCGAGGAGACATCGTTGCGGAGCTATGGAGGTGGAGCACCAGATCTACAAAGGTTGTATTTCCGTTTCCTTTTTGTTAAGTTGTTAACTAGATTTCATTTTCGCCTAGATTTCTAGCCAACGATCCGTAGTCGGGTTTCTCGGCACCTAGATTTTTTGAAATTGGCATGGTTGATGCCTTGTGAGACCTCTTGAGAGTTCCTAGGAACCCTACACTTAGGATGAGTACTTGACTATCAGGATTAAGATACAGATCATACTAGTGGGGCATAGGTAGTCGGTAAGTACATCCTTCAAATGTTCCTAGTCGTGGGAGTATCGAGACGGGGCATCGATATTCCAGCTTAGACTAGCATATGCGCTTCTTGACCCATATGATGGGCGATGGATGATCCCACATCCATTGGTGTTTGACATCAGAGAAGGTATACGGGTGCTCAGTAGAGACTGGGTACACTGGACGGACTCGCCGGGAACTCCTAGATGGTATAATACTTATCGTCAGATAGCAGTTCTCTGGTGACACTGGTACAGGTTAGTCTGTCGACCCGAGATCGCCATAGAGTCTTGTGTGATTCCCGCTGTGTTTTGATTTCCACCTTACCATGTTCAAGAGATCGTGCAAAATGGTGGTTTTTGGGTACAGTCCCGAGTCACATGGAGGCAATGAGCGATAGGAGGGGATTTGTCTCTCCCGGTATTGGGGGTTGATATTGCGCTATGCTCGATTGGCCATAACAGGAAATCCCTGGCCAGGGTTGCTGAGATTTACTGGTAAGTGTTATCAGTAGTTTCTCCAACCGTTATGGACCTCACATCGGCATGACTTATCAGGCTATTGGGGTCTAAGGTTATACCACTCACAGGCTGTGATATGCAACATATCAGACGAAGAGACCGGACTATACGGTAGTGTTACTGATTGGATTCGCAGGAGTATGAGCGGGCTTGCTTGTTGATCTTCTGATCACTCAATACCCGGGTGGCCGTTACGTTTAGCAGACCGCTTGCGGCTTTTGGGTGATTGATATGATCACCACCTACTGCCGGCGTATTGACGAGTCTTTAGAGTCCTACACAGAGGTTTCTTGGCTCAAGCGAAACGAAGTAGGAGAACATATGTGATATGTGCGGGACTGAGAAAAATACGCGTATGTGATACCGTTTTCTATTCTCGCGATATGTGGTATCGGTCGGTTATATGTGATATAACCAGGCTATCGAATCAAGTGTTGATTCGATAAGTTGATACATTTGATATTAGTCGGTTATATGTGATATCGCCGGATTATTAAATCAAGTGTTGATTTAATAATTTAATGTATAATTATATATTTGATATATGATTTTACATTAACTAATATTAGCTCACTTAAGATTTCTTTTTCTCACTAGTGTACACTTAGTATATATATGATATATATTAATGTACATCTTTTGTGTCATGCTAGATGCCATATGCTACATGGGTGTATGAGACTCACACCATGCTTATAATAATGTGAGGTTTTATTTATTTAAAGTAATTCAATATTAGCTGGAAATTGTCATGCTTGGAAGCTTGGAGAAGCTTAAAGCATCTTTGACTTAGTCCACTAGTTTTGTTTTACTTGTAGATATTTATTAACCTAACCATTATTATTAGCCATGGTTTAGTCTCAACATGAGTTAGTATATGATACTAACTCACCCATGGTTGCTATTCTCGCCACTTGATTCATTCTTCACTTGCTTCATCCATGAGAGCTTTCTTCATCTCCTTTCTCAAGCTTTCTAGCTTCATGAGAGGTGAAGAAAATTAGTGAGAAAATAATTTCTAATGTGAGCAAAATTCCTACTTCATCAACCTCTTCTCTACTAGCCATTTAGATTGGGTTGTTTCTTCACCAAGTTCATCACTTAGTGAAGAGGTAGCTTGAGTTAGTGTCTCCTTGACGTAGATCATCTTCGGCCTCGAAGACTTCAAGCAAGCTTGTTCATTTCACCTTGTGGAGCCTCACTAGAGTCCGGGAGATCACTACTTGGAGTCAAGGAACTACTACACGAAGCTATTGAAGTGAAGGACCGGTCTACAAAGGTTGTATTCCTTATTCACTTAGATGTAAAGATGTTTACATGCTTGTTTGTCTAATTCTCTAGTTTATATTCTAGCGTTAGGGTTCTTTAGCGCGCCATTTTTTTGAAAATGGCATGGACGATACCTCCCGAAATCCAGCGGCGGCCTTGGGAACCCAGAAGTGGTATCAGAGCCATGGTATAGAATTAGACGATGTTGTAGTATTACGAAACCGAAACAACTCCGATACACTCAAAACATAAACCGAGTTTCTGTTGAATTTTTCATAGAGTCAAATTTTTTTTAAGCAACTGCAGAATGTTACATGTGATGTGACATGAACACAGAAGAAAATTGAACCCACCTCGCCGGTTTTTGGCCGGCCAGATGAAGTAAAAAACCGGCCTGCTCGGTTTTGAAAGTTAGTTCTGGGTTCAATTTTTTAGGGTGTTCCAGTCTTTGGGTTTTGGTATTTCAGGTGTTGCTTGTTTTTGCTAAAATTGCATGTGTTGTTATCTTTGTGCAAAGGCAATTCGGAGAGTTTCGTAGTCGTAATTCTAATATCATTTCGAGTTATTTAGACAACGTTAAAAAGTTCGAAGGGATATCAATAACCCAATTTTCCCTCGCTGGAAATTTTTCAAGTGTTGGATTTTTCCAAGTTTAAAATCTTCAGAAAATCGTGCAGGTGTTTTTCTATCGACCCTCTAGAAGAACGAAACCCTGACTCGATTCTGTGAACGTCGGAACCGCTATCAAATCCTAGGGTTTGTGGTAGTTCCGCGGTGCCACAAGTGAGGCAAGAGTTGACCCTTCTACGGTTGGTCCATAGGTGCTGTGGCATGTTCTGGGTACTTTTTAAACTCCGCTCAAGAGTTGAGCTCTTTAGGAAATTTTGGGTGTTTGTTTATTCGATCGAAAAGTTTAATATCGTCTAGTTATCTGTGATTGTGATACAATATTTAGAATCCACATATTTAGTTTTATGAAAACTAATTTGAATTTTATAAATCTAGCAAGTTAGTCTCATTTGATCGGTTGCCACGGGATTTTGATGTGGATCAAAAGTCCGTCGCAATCACGTAGCGTACGCGGATACTCGCCGGGTAACTTTACTAGATAAGCCAGGCCCTATAGCCCCGACCAAGTGACTGTAGGAGTACCCCGTCGCCAAAAGCATCTGTTTGGGTGCTCGCGGCCGCGGCGTTCCGCTTAAGTGCACTTCATCGACGGCATCGGGGGTGCGGCCGTCTACTAAAGTTTCCGACGAGCATTCGATCAGGTTGTCTGGAATCTTGTAGAATTACCCAACTGGTTATTGGAATGTGTTTTCAATATCGAGACAAAAATGCGGGATTTATAATTGTTAGGAATGCGATGTCTTAGGAATTCATTTGGTTAGGCATGAAATCCAAAGTATGTGATACATTGGGTTTATGATGTCTAAGTTGGTTGCGGATTCCAATTGTTGTAGTTTTTCACTTTCTTTTCTGCACCGTAAGTGTAATATGTGATGTATCGCCGGTTTCATTGCTATATGTCAACAAAAATCGGGATACGCATATTTACTTACGTTGATGACATGTGATGTTATGTGTTGCTGTGATATGTTATATTGGATCGTCATGTTTTGAATAGCCGGGGGTTTTTGCGTGAGATGAGAGTTTTTCATTTTCATTCATGTAAAAAATTGTATGCAATATTCTTTTATTGGGGAACTTCCGGGTTGAGGATGATGTCACCATTGATGTATATTATTTACTTTTCCGCATTAGGATTGACCCAAGGAGGAGAGCACACGTAACCGGGTTCTAGAGTCCAGTGGGAGACCATCTCGAGGCGTCGAGATCGGGTCTCCTAACTCTAGAATTGGTAGGGTTGCTTGCCACTCTCATAGGGGTCTAGGGATGTGAGTTTGACTATTCATCACGACCGTGGAATCCGTGTTTTTTACTGGCTTAAATTAAAACACGGAATTCCTAGTATATCCAATATTTCATATGTGTTCTTCTGCTGCTGATATTCTGTGATGTGATCACTTGATATTCTGAGACGAATGCTTATATTATATATATGAAATATAATAAATATTGCTGCTTTCATTTCTTTTGTGATGCTTAGGAAGCATAATTGATGGGACTTCATTAATGAGATTAATGAAATAAAAGAAACCTAAAGATGATGTAGAATCTTGTTTTAAAAACTGGTAGCTCTAGTTCTTGCTTTGCATAGTGGTATTCCTTGTAGAATATCCAGCACCTTATTCGATAAGGAAAGAGCCGAGATCCCTTCACCGTGAGTGACCACTTTAGCGAAACTGGCAGATGCTACAACCCACTCGGTTTTGTCTTTTGATTGCTTTTTTAGTTCGTGCTTTGTATAGTAGTATTTGTGAAATATCCAGCACCTCATTCGATGAGGAAAGAGTCAAGATCCCTTCACCGGGAGTGACCTATTTAGCAAAACTAGCAAAAGCCTAAAAAACTCCTTTTCAAAATCACTCGATTCTACAACGAGATCAAGTTCATTACGCAAAGGGTTTTCTTAAAAAACTGTCGTATCCCTCCGTCATTTAAGATAAGGACTATTTAGAATTCGTGCTGCGATTGTTGACCTCTATCAAGGCGTAGTGTGCGGTAGCTGATTAGTGCTTATTTGCAAAGCATGTGATGCGAATGGATTAGGGTAGTCGTACGACCTTTTTGACCTCTGTCAAGGGTCTTACGGGTGGGTTTAATTCAATCATGAAATGGCGGGTTGAACTTGACTAGTGCACTATGGTTTATTGACCTCTGTTAGGGTCATATAACGCTAGGGCAAAATATTATCGGGAATTTCAAGTGTTGAAATTTGCAATGAGATTACATACCTTCTATGAGATAGTTGGATCCCGATACCAACTGCGAGTAAGTTATGAAGGGTTCCGGCAGTACCCCGGCGATCAAAACGCGGCCAAAATGCGGAACAAAAATTTTCTAAACCGGCGCTACCGCTACCCGATTTCCGGATCGACCTTAAACCCAATACTAGCGAGCTAACTAAGAGTTAGAAAGGTTATACCGAGATGATCCGAGTCCTTCGGTCTTCATTCCAAGCTCCTAGCGGTTCTTTGATGATGTTTGGTCGCCGGTCTTCCTCCATCTCCGATGATCCACCCGAGGGAAACGGCGCAAGCTCCAACCTCGACGAACGAGGTAACTGATTGATACGAAAAAGTGTTTGTAGAAAATAACCGCAATCAATAACGGTGTCGCACGTAGCTAGACCGAGATGAGTACGGGTCGTCCTCAGGGAAACGTGGAACCTTTTATTCTTACTTTAGATGTGTTGAAAAAGAGAGGAGGAATAAAGAATTTTGTGAAAAGTTTCTAGATCTACTTAAAGCAAGAATGCAAAAATATAGATCTAGATTATATTAGAGATGTGGTTAATATAATAAGAGGGCTTGTAGGGTTCGTTAGGATTTAGTAGTTATGGACGATTAATTAAAAGTTACCCTTTTAATCCATTAGTAGATTTAAAACTAGAACGACGGTGATGCGTGTAGATTAGGGTTTCTGGAGGGAAAAGGAATCCCACTCTTAACCCTTATCTCGACACGGAACTCCGTTCATATCTAGCCTTTACCAAAATAATCATTAATCTAATCTCTAATCGCGGTCGGAACTAGCAAAGAATTGCTAGCGCGCCCGATTAGGATGTTAATGATTCTTTTGATAAAGTTCATAAACTTTATAGGACTTAAAAAGGGTTTAGGGATCTTTATCGTCCATTAGCCTACCCTAATCGTACGAACCCTAACAAGCGGAGAATTACTCGCGCATGTTGGGAGAAGAAGATGAAAAGATAGAGAGGGAAAACATAATGTAAAATGCAAGAGAATTAAATAAAATAACTATTTTTATTAATCAACTTGAACAATCTACACTTTATTCCGTAGAAAATGATTACAAACTAGTTGATTCACGATCTTTCCTAAGGAGGTAGACGAACAGTTGATGATCAGCCTGGATGCGTGAGCGTCTGGGGCTTCGTGATCTCTTCGGCTTTATGAATTTTCCAAGAGGCTCTCGGTCCCTTTTTATAGTCCAAAGACATAATCTTTTGCTTGAAAACTTGGTAAAATATTGCATAGATTCATCGACTAAAATTGCATATTGTAATCTTTTAATATTGCTGCGGATCCGCGGCCTAAGTAGGGTTTTGGCCGCGGATCCGCGGCCAAGGGTCAAGATCAATTGATCAAAATTTTAGGGCTTGCTCCCTGTGACATGTGTCGATATCTGGAACCTTTGGATCTTTGAAATCTTCTCGTAGTTGCTGCCAGACTTGGTCTCCAAGTTTTGCTTCTTAATTAGGCAAGTCTTCTTCAACAACTTGATTTCCTTAATTCTAGTCTTGAAAAATTCTGCATAACTTGGAAAAATTCTGCACAACAATCTCAAATAATATTTAGTAGACCTAGTTCTACTAGGATTAGGTCAATGAATTTATTTGCATACATTTTCCTACCAAATGCTAATTAAAATATATTAACACATGGAAAATAGTGTTTTTACACATAAACCCTCATATGTATAATATATTATAATAAATTCCTTTTTTTAATATGAAAATGGTAGGAAAAATGTAATAACAAATGTGCAGTTTTATCAACTGAACAAATACCCCCAAACTTATCTTTGATCGTCCCGAGCAAACTAGTTTATTCAAGAGGAGAAAAAGAAAGGAGAAAACTAAGCACACTTTCGTAGGCAGACACGATTGCACTGAGCATGTGCAACAAGCCGTTAAACCTCTAGGA
Source organism: Agapanthus africanus (assembly GCA_030015575.1). NCBI lineage: Eukaryota > Viridiplantae > Streptophyta > Magnoliopsida > Asparagales > Amaryllidaceae > Agapanthus > Agapanthus africanus. The sequence goes on along the minus strand of JASDDO010000031.1, from coordinate 376,806,930 downwards.
GTCCCTAGTAGGAGGAGTGTTGTCTCCTGAGGGGTTTCAGCGGATTACACCCACAAAATCCTATAACAAAAGAGAGATGGTGAAATTTACATATAAAGATAAGAACCATAAAAGAAAGACTTTGAAAATAAGAGTTTCCAAATACACTAGCCTTTCAGTTGTCATGAGCCCTATCTTAATAGTCATGAAAAAATGTTAGAAATCACATCATCCCTCAATAAAACATCGTCTTTATTTTTCGTCCCTACCTTTCATCCAAACATTGATCATATAACCCCACGTGTGTGTAAAGAACATCCCTACACTTGGAGAATTCAATTCAAGCTATCATACTCTTGTCCATCTACCTTAGTACTTTTTAATTTGATGAATATTCAGATTTGCTCACACATTTTCATGCGACCGTTAATACTTCGTGAGGTACTAACCGACCGATTACTCATGTGCTTGCTTATTAGGTGATAATATTTTCCTCGTCTTGCAGCACCTAAGGCTTAGCAGTGACTCCCAGACCAGTTGGCCTGAGGGCACTAGGTGAAGAGGCACCCTCGCTATATTTTTTTTTGCTGCCTTGGCGATAACAAAACCAGTGTTCATTTTTTTCTTTTCACCATTTTTATATTTTCTTCATTTTTTTTATTTCCTTCATACTTTGGCTTTTAGACAAGAGCATTTCAAGGTATCCTCTACTATCCTGAGTTTCAAGACGTGTGTAAGTGCATATAGTAGGGTATCAACATTCAAATGTTTGGCTTCCAGAATAGAAACTATTTTTCAGACTTATTTTTATCCTCAGATTAGTGACTTCCTTCATCGTACTAACCCTTGGGACAACAGCTCATAACTACTTATTACCAGTTCGTTTAAGAAAACTTCTAATTTTCTTGGTTTTCTTAAACTATTCTTATCTTTTGGATGTAATTTTTCACTTTCTACTCTTTTGTTATAAAAGAATTTTTTTTAAATTTTTTTTTTTGAAAATGTTGTGCTTATGCAAAATATGATGCAAATTGATGTGTAAATAAGCACAAACCTCCCCCAAACCTGTTTACAGCTGTGTCCTCACTGATGTCATCCGTTAAGCTCAAAAACCTGTAGACTTGGGAGGAAATTATTAATGGGGGAAAGAATATATGAAAGTGAAAATCCTCCCCCAAACTTATTTTAGGCTCACAATTTTTTTATAAAAAAAATCATTTTCTTTCAAGTGCCAAAATATCCCACCCCCCCAAACTTGAGTTAAACAATCTTTAAAAATCACACGAGGGGGTCAAGGTTATAGGTCAATGCCTAGCTTTGCAAAGACCGAAGGTCAACACCAACCATTCAAAAATTTTATCGATGAAGTACCAAGGTTGGTGGAAGAACATGTCACCTTTTGACGTGAAAAAGTGGGGAGGTGACAAGAGGTGTAATGGAAAAGGATAGCGTCTCAATTTGGAGAGACGACACAGTGATAGTAATGATAGATTACTCGCATTATCATGATTGTCTAAAAGAAGGGGTGGAGGTCCAATTTCTTCATCTTGGAGTTGATTCATCTCAACACCCGTGTCTTGTAAAAATGCGAGTTTATCAGCGAAAATTTCCTTAAAGCTTTCGTCGATACACCGAAGAATAATGTCATCAGAAAAAATGGGGTGATCGTCAGACTCTATAAAAAGTTCCTCATCAGCGTTAGATGTTGACCCGGACAACTCGGTGGAATAGTACATGGTTGGGTCAAACAACAACATATGAATAGAGTCAGTATCATGAGGTTGATCAAATTCGCTGCTGTCGACATCCATTAATTCGACAGAACACACATGAGCATAGGGTTCGGAGGGTTCACTTCCCAACTTGTAAATGTTAAGCTCAATTGACTTCTTTCCAAAGGATAGGGTCATAGCCGTTTCTACAATTGATTACTGCATTGGAAGTGGCCAAAAAGGGTCGACCGAGTATCACCGGGATTTGATTGCGTGGGTTTGCCACAGGTTGTGTATCTATAACGATAAAGTCCACAGGGAATATGAATTCCCCGACTTTGATTAACACATCCTCTAGCTCACCCCTTGGTTGGGTGATAGATCGATCGGCCATCTGAAGAGTGCAATGCGTAGGTTTTAACTCTCCGATCCCTAATTGCTCATAAACAGAATACGGAAGCAAGTTAACACTAGCACCTAAATCGAGTAGAGCACGATTGATATTTTTACCCCCAATAGAAATTGAAAATGTAGGACTTCCGGGGTCCTTTCGTTTCTTGGGTAGTTGTTGTGTAAAAGCAGTGCTCACATTACTCGCAAGGAAAACTTTTTTAGGTACTTGAACTTTTCTCTTCCTAGTATACAAGTCCTTTAGGATTTTCGCATATGACGGAACTTGTTGAATAGCATCTTGGTGAGGAATATTTATGTTAACTTGCTTAAAAATTTCCACAATCTTCTCCATTTGTGGACTTGGTCTGTTGCCCCTTAACCTGTTTGGATAAGGTGCTTGATCAATAAGTTTTGGGTCCAACGTTTGTGGAGAAGACTGTGGGGACGGATTCGATCCCAAAATTGGAGTGGGAATCGACTTAGATAGATTCGGCGAAATGTTCGAGCCTTGGGAAAAATGGAGAATAGGCTCGGGTGAAGGTGGGAGATTAGACGAATTAGGGGAAGAAGAAGAAGCAGGGGTATCATTGGTGTCACTATCATCACATTGCTCACCCACTCGGTTATTCAGCACTTTTTCCGATCTCAATGTGGTAACAGCACTCACATTATAACTTTGTGAGTGACCAGTATTAGGTATGGGTTGAGATGGGAGTTTCCCTTTCTCTCTCGCACTCATTGCGGCGTTTAACTGTGCGATTTGGTTTTCTATTGATTTAATACTCTCACCATGGGAGGAGGAGTTTTTCGTTAGGGTATCAATAGAAGACTTCATCTCAGCCGAAAATTGCATGGATTGTTTCATGAACATATCCAAAGTTTGTGCAAGTGAGTTGTCAGTACCGGGCACTTGTGGTGTAGAAGTGTTGGCCGGATTTTGGAAATTCTGTGACTGAAAGAGGGGCTGATTCTGTGGTTGTGGTTGCTGTGGAGGAGGTCTTTGATAATTGCTTTGTTGGTTTTGGTTCCAAGCAAATTTCGGATGATTCCTCCATCCTTGATTGTACGTGGAAGAATAAGGGTCATTTCTAGGTCGCTGCTGAAAAGCAGCATTAGCTTGAAACGATGCATTCATAGGACATTCTTCCGTTAAGTGTGAAGGGTCCGAACAGCAACCACAGACGGTCTTAGGAAGCATGACCTGATTTAGGGAGAATGATGAGAACTTGTTTTCAATAGCGTCGAGTTTCTTCTGTATCGCTGCCATTTCGTCTTTTACTGCGATAGAAACATCGGGCTGGTGAATACCTCCCTTAATTGAAGGTGGTCTTACGCTTTCCCACTGCAACGTGTGTTCAGCAAGTTCTTCCAGATATTTCCAAGCTTCACCATCATCTTTAGACATGAAATTGCATTGACACATTGTTTCAAGCATCTGCTTTGTCGCTGGATTAATGCCCTCATATATAATCCAACATAAATCCAATCTATTGATTCCATGATGAGGACATTGGATAAGCAGATCCTTGAAACGTTCAAAGAACTTCCAAAATGGTTCATTGGGAAGCTGGGTGAACTGGTTGATCTCGCTTCTAACATGAGCAGTCTTATGGTTTGGGTAAAACTTCTTAAGAAATGCTATGACGAATTCATTCCAATTAGTGATAGAGTGTGCGGCAGTATTGTAAAGCCATTTTTCTGCCAAGTCGCACAGTGTGAATGGGAGAAGACATAAGCGCATAGCATCTAAAGTCAATTGTAAAGTACCCATCATTGCGCATACGTTTTCGAATTTGCTGATGAAAACGTACGCGTCTTCCGACTCAAGCCCGTGAAATTTGGGAAGCAGATTGATGTAGTGGGGTTTAATTTCGAAATTATCCCCGTTAGGTGGTGGAAGAGATAGACAAGTGGGAAGAGGACCACGGATAGGATAGCATCTCTCTTGGAGAGAGATGCGCGGTGGATTCTGCGCACCTTCGGGCGGTGGCAACGTGGTGTTATATTCTGATGGAGTGCCGTCTATCTCGGTCGTGGTGTGTGGTGGGGGAAAAGAAGATGAAGAAGTACCGACTTCGGCGTCGATAGCAGGAACACGGACAAGACGGGCACTAGGATCCCGTGTCCAGCCGAGCATGCACTAAGCGGGTTTAGTGCAAGTGGCAGCGTGTGTGTGATTTAAAATTAGCTTGTTTTGAAAAAGTGGGACTCAAGACAAATCTCCCTAAGATGCACAAGCAACCCTAGAACTAAGGTCACCTAGGTCCAGTCTCTAGACCGCTCCTAGACTTCCAAAGGACAAGCCGCAGGATCAATCCTCTACCGCCTCCGTACTACCCTTGTAACCAGGTAAGTGCCAGGTAAGTGGGAAGGAACCACAGTAGTGGGCCTAATTAAAAATCACTAGCCTTTGACACACTTGCCTAGGCACTACAAAAGTAATGCGGATAAACGATAGATTACCCACGACCTTCCTCTGTCCTTATTGAGCGCGACAGTCCTTAGAGTCTGGTCTAGATATTTTTTAAATTAATGAAGGGTTGATCTATATGCTCGGTTTGTGATTTGTGGGGCTTAGGAAGGGTGATGAAATCCCCACCTAATCTTGATTTGGTCTTTGCCCCTTAGAGTCCGTATTAAAAATATGCAAAACAAAACCAATCACAAAACTTTTGCAAAAAGATTTTTTAGCGGCGCGATTTTGCAAAGAATCCTGCAGAAGATTGATTTTATTGGATTTGAGAGAAGAGAGAAGGAGTTGAGAATCTTACCAGAGAGTTTTGTAGCCATAACCCTTCTAACCTGCCGCGATTCCGCCGCAAAAAGTCCCTTTGCGCCACGGTTCTGCTGCGTTGTGGAGAGAACAGTTGATGAAAATTTTTCTGTGGCCCCCTTTGCTCCTCTGGATCTCTAAAAATGTTTCTGTTTCCTGTTTTCCTTAATTCTGTGACTCCAGATCTCCTTGCAAAATTCACGCACAAATCGTTAAATATGCAATTTGCAGTTTTATATTAATAATGATATAAATCGTCTAACAATTCAACATAAATAGCAAGAATAAAAAATTATGCACGTATCCCCGGCAACGGCGTTATTTGATTGATATGAAAAAGTGTTTGTAGAAAATAACCGCAATCAATAACGGTGTCGCACGTAGCTAGACCGAGATGAGTACGGGTCATCATCAAGAAAACGTGGAACCTTTTATTCTTACTTTAGATGTGTTGAAAAAGAGAGGAGGAATAAAGAATTTTGTGAAAAGTTTCTAGATCTACTTAAAGCAAGAATGCAAAAATATAGATCTAGATTATATTAGAGATGTGGTTAATATAATAAGAGGGCTTGTAGGGTTCGTTAGGATTTAGAAGTTATGGACGATTAATTAAAAGTTACCATTTTAATCCATTAATAGATTTAAAACTAGAACGACGGTGATGCGTGTAGATTAGGGATGTCACGCCCCGCTTCCCAGAGTACGCAAGATTGGGCACGTGACATAGCCAACCATGCTACCTGTGGGTAGGAAGTATCCATCCACAGTCACATTACGGTTGTAAGGATATCAAGAACAAGATAAAACTAATCTAATACATGTACAAATCCATAATAACAAGAATCAATGATAATAAGTGCGGAAGCTAATGATCCAATACAATGAATAAACAGTACGTCCCATAATGCGGGCTCACATCTGGAAATGAATAGGAATAAATAAGCTAAATCCTAAGGACTCACTGTTCAGCCTGCTGGCTGAAGTACTCCTGCTCGGTCGTCGACAGTGGTACGGAATCTGGGCCATGCAAAACCCAGACGTCAGCGCGTCATGACCTCAAGTATATAATGTAAACATGATAATAAGCAATGCAAGTATGAACATGAATAAAGCAGTAATAACAAGCAGGGTAAAGTGCAATGGTGACTGAACTGTCCTATCAGGTTTCTACTCTATAGTCTTTGAAATCAATTGATGAATCGTCGATGTAACTCAATAGTATCCCGTGCGTGCCCGGGACCACGGTCATAACCCTCGGGGCTGAATCCGAGACGTGCCGCTAAGCAGTAAAAGGTAGTAGGATGGACGAGTGATGTCAGCATCAACACTCCGGAGCTAGCCAAGCCCGTAAGACTGATCAAAACAATGTATCGAACTGTTGAGTTACAAGTCGGTTTCACCTTTGATTTCCCCATACCCCCAAACTATGTATGTCAGGTCAGGTATTCAGTAGTCAAGGACTAATGCCAACAGAAAGTCCGGTAAAAGTAGGTCCGTCTGGATAGACAGCAGGGATGGTCGGGTCTGTCGGCATTAGGCATGAAATCATGAAACAAGTCAGGTCACGTTTTAACAGGTTGAGTCGATATGTATAGGGTGTCATGTCATGTCAAGAGTGTACGGTACCATGTCATGTCAAGTAGGAAGTGTAACAGGTCATGTCAGGAAGCACAAGATGTCATGTGGGTGCTCATAATCAAACTAACATAAGCATATGTATAAATAAACAAGCATGAGTACTATCAGAACAATAAACTGGAACATGTAATATGATATGTAAATAAATATAATTTCAAGGATATGGATGCACCGTTATCGATTAGGGTTATATTTATAGTTCCAATATTAATTAGGATGCAATTTATTAAACATGGAGTGTTAATATCACATTATTATGTAATAGTGTGATCTATGCTTGCAATTATATGTATCTTAAACGCGATAGATGCAAACGGGTATCCGAAAAGTTATAAAACTGTAAAATGGTAATGTGGGATGTACAACTAAACAATATGTGATATAAATATTGATATAATAATATTAATATGGATAGCTTATTCAAAGCGATTAGTAACTATAAAAGATGTATTGATTAACCATGCACAAGAAGGTTCCGTTCAGAAATTCAGCGTCACCCTAATTTGTAAAATAGCTTAAAAATAACAAATGTTCTCCAAAAGGGACGTATCTTATACCAAAACAAAGATAATTCAATAAGGTTTTCAGTTTTATAATTATAAGCATCTCAGGTTATCCCTACAAAAAGTTATGAATATTCAAAGTTGAAAGTTTGCAGCTGGAATTTCCCTGGACAGCAGTTTAGAGACGTGTTCATTTGCATTTTACGTTAATTAAACAATTTATTTTGCAATTAAATATTTCATAAAGTTATAGTATTCTGAATTAGCTTCGTAACGAACTAAATAACGTATACTAATGATTTTTCTATGATTTATAATGAATTTTATAAGATAAGGTGTACAGTAAATTTCAGATTTGTCATATCCGATTTTCAACGACATTTCATATGTAAACTATAAGATTTTCAAATGTATAACATTATAAAATGAAGATTATAAAAGTATATAGCATGTAGCAAGATTAACTTGCCTCGATGGGTCGCGAATCGGGAAAACGGAACGTTAACCGTCGGCGGGGAAAACTCGCGACGGCGCACGGTTCACGGAATGAATCCAAACGACGAACAAAGGAACCACACGGGTCGGGGTATCTCGCTGGAACGTCGAGAAACGTCACCGGCACGACGGAATTCCGGCAACAAAAGAACAGTTAAAAGAAATGAGAAACGAGACATGAAGCAAGAAGAGAAAAATGATAAAGAGAAGTACGAGAGAATATATGAGGGAGAGGGAGAGAGAGGAAAAAGTGGAGAGAGAGAGAGAGAAAGTGGGGCCCACGGGGTTAAAGGGGAGGTTGCGATTGGCTGAGAGAATAAATTAAGAAGGATATAAAAGATTGTAAAAATATTATATGGTTAACTTAAAGATTTAAAAGATAGGTAATGAACAGTAAGATATCAGGTTAGTTAGAAAAATATATGTGATGGTTTTAATAATATTAAAATTTAGGATTTTGGCGCCAAATGAAACATTTCCAAATTGCGCCCGGGTTGGGTCCAAAAATTCAAAATTCAAATAATAGGATTTTAGGCGGGTTCCAAATTTTAAAATGAAATATTTTATGATTAAAAAGCATACTCCTAAAACGGACACACGCACGTGCACGTAGCCATCCAAACTCGCCCGTTTCACTGAACGGGACGAGAACACAATGCACGGACGCTACCACGAGGCTAAGGATGTCAAGTAGGCCAAGATGAATATTTTTAATTTTATTTTAGGTGCTAAAATTTGTTATATGCAGAATGACTTAGCCGGTTAAAATTGTGCAATAAGAACCAAACAAGCAAGATAAATGAAATGAGTAATATCTAATGCTCAACCAATAACAGAAAATAGTAGCATTGGGCTCGGGTGTTACATTATACCCAACTACAAAAGAATTTCATCCTCGAAATTCCAAGAATACAAGATAGAAGACTACAGGAAAAGGTGAGGATACTTCTGTCGGATTTCGTCTTCTCGCTCCCACATGGACTCTCCATGCGATCGATTACCCCAAGAAACGAGCACAAGGGGGATAACCTTGTTCTTAAGAACCTTTTCTCTCCGATCCTTGATTTCAACTGGTCGCTCTTCAAAAGTTAGGCCCTCCCGTACAGTCAACTCCGAATGATCCAATACTTGGGTTTCATCTCGAACATACTTCCGTAGTTGAGATACATAAAACACATCGTGCACACCTGCCAAGGACTGTGGTAACGCCAAACGGTACGCTAGCTCTCCAACACGCTCCAATATCTCAAAGGGTCCAACGAATCGAGGACTAAGCTTTCCCCGACTCCCAAAACGAATCACTCCTCTAGTCGGTGATATCTTCAGGAATACCAAATCACCCACGGCGAACTCTAGAGGTCTTCTTGACGTGTCGGCCCAACTCTTCTGTCTGTCTTGAGCTGCCTTCATATGCTTCCTGATCGTATTCACCTTCTCAACTGTCTGTATCACCAAATCTGGTCCTAGTAACCTTCGTTCACCAACATCATCCCAACAAACAGGTGAACGGCACTTACGACCATACAGTGCTTCAAACGGAGCCATCTGAATAGTCGCTTGGAAGCTATTGTTGTACGAAAACTCCACCAGGTGTAGATGATCCCCCCAAGAACCTTTGAAGTCCAACATGCAAGCCCTCAACATATCTTCAAGGGTCTGGATCGTTCTCTCCGATTGTCCATCAGTCTGAGGATGATAAGCTGTGCTAAACTTCAATCGAGTCCCCAAACTTTCTTGTAAACTCCTCCAAAAGTGCGACAAGAATCGAGTGTCCCGATCGGACACGATGCTTACCGGCACTCCATGCAATCTGACAATCTCCTGCATGTATCGCTCTGCCAAAGTCTCCGTCGATTGACCAACCCGAAAAGGAATAAAGTGAGCTGCCTTGGTCAAACGATCGACAATCACCCATACGGCATTGTTGCCCTTTGGACTCCGCGGTAAAGCCGTCACGAAAACCATGGTTATATGTTCCCACTTCCACTGAGGAATCGGAAGTGGTTGCAACAAACCAGCAACCTTTTGGTGTTCAGCCTCAACCCGCTCTCGAAACTTCTGCAGTCTAGGATCCTGCGATTGTGCCGCTTTAATCTTCTCAACCAAGGACGACTGTACTTGCAACTGCATCAACTGTCCCGTAGAATGTGGTAGCACAACCTCCAAGTCGAATCTTCGAAAATCTGCAATGATCTCCTTCTGCGTAGTTAATACCTGAATTGCTGGTAACCGACTAAGCGCATCCGGTACAACATTAACCTTCCCCGGATAGTACTTAAGATCAAGATCGTAGTCAGCCATCAACTCCAACCATCTATGCTGCCTCATGATAGGCTCCTTCTGCGTGAACACGTACTTCAAGCTCTTATGATCTGTAAAAACTTCGACTCTTACGCCCAAAAGGTAGTGTCTCCAAATCTTCAAAGCGAAAATCACAGCCGCAAGCTCCAAGTCATGAGTTGGATAATTCTTCTCATTGGTCTTCAGTTGTCTTGATGCGTATGCTACGACCTTCCCATGCTGCATCAAAACACATCCCAGTTCTTTCCCAGATGCGTCGCTATGAATCATCAGTCCTCCGGAATTGTCTGGTACGGTCAGGATAGGGGCGGTTATCAACTTCTGCTTCAACGTCTCGAAGGCCAATGCACATCCATCCGTCCAAACAAACGGTACCTCCTTACGCGTAAGCTTGGTTAACGGCTCAGCTAAACGAGCGAAGTTCTCCACAAATCTTCTGTAGTAACCGGCGAGTCCAAGAAAACTTCTTATCTCCGCAACATTCTTTGGAATAGGCCAATCTCGAACTGCCGCAATCTCCTCGGGATCAACGGCGATTCCATTGCCCGACACAACATGCCCCAGAAACTTCACTTCTTCCAGCCAGAATTCGCACTTACTCATCTTCGCGAATAATTTCTCTTGTCTTAGCGTCTGCAATGCGATCCTTAAATGCTCAGCATGTTCCTCCGGACTCTTCGAGTACACCAGAATATCGTCAATGAATACCACAATAAACTGGTCCAAGAATGGTGAAAAGATCCTGTTCATCAAATCCATAAATATTGCTGGCGCATTAGTCACTCCGAAGGGCATCACTAGATACTCGAAATGTCCATATCGAGTTCGAAACGCCGTCTTGCAAATGTCTTCTGCTTTCACTCGGACTTGATGATATCCTGATCGCAAATCCAATTTCGAGAATACCCTCGCGCCACTAAGCTGCTCAAAAAGTTCTCCAATGCAAGGGATCGGGTACTTGTTCTTAATAGTCACTCGATTCAATTCTCGATAATCAATGCACATCCTTCTCGTGCCATCCTTCTCCTTTACTAAAAGAACTGGAGCTCCCCAAGGCGAGTTGCTGCTTCGAATCCAACCTTTCTCGAGTAATTCACCAACTTGTTTCTTAACTTCTTCCAATTCCACTGGTGCCATCGGATAATAAGATTTTGATACTGGCGCTGCACCAGGAATAAGGTCAATCGCAAACTCCACATCTCGCTTCGGCGGTAAGCCCGAAATATCTTCAAACACATCCATAAAATCGCGAACAACTGCCGGCTCTTCATTACTATCAACTTCCATAGCTGCAAGAACACTTTTTGTCGGCCTAGCCCTAAACTCGACTGGCCCGACAGGACTGCTTCTTTACCGCAACTGCTGTCTGCATCGTTGGCCGTGAAAGGTCCAGCGAGACTATTGAGTCTCGTCCATTCTGCTGCATGCACGTCCACGGTTGCTCCATTCTGTCTTAGTCCGATGAACTTCTCTTCCATTTCCTCCCGTGCAGTCCGCGGGAAGAATTTCTCCAGGAAACTCTTAGAGAAATCCGCTCAACTGATTGGCTTGGGCAAGCGGGTCTCCTCCACAGGCCATCACTCTCGGCGTAAACCACTAGCTGAAGCGCACCACAACAACTCTCTTGTCCTCTGGGATCTGTGCCGCCATCAGTAAATCCTCCGTGTCACTAGCCTCTGCTCGGCTGGTAACAGCTCCTTTAAACCAGTAAATGTAGACGGACCCAAAGTCTGAAATCTGCTACGGTCCTTACTCGTTCGACTGGTCTAGTTCCATCGTTGTTTACAGACTGCTGAACGATCTGCAAACCTTCCTGAAACAAATCTGCTATTGCTGATTCATCTCAGTCTGTCTCTTTGATTTCCAGCATTTCTCTTATCACTCCAAGCATGGCGGCTTCGCTCACACACCTCCGGTACGTCTTCAACTTCTTACCTGTCGTAATCCTGAACTCAAAACACCCAACATTAGCATGATGATAGATTCCGAATATAGATCAAGGCTAGAACTCCAAGATACTTAAATAAAGTGCTGCATTGTAGCTATGCCGCGGTATCATAGCCGCAATTACTTAACTCCACCCAAGTCGCCTAAGTCCCAGGGATAACAAGAAATTAGGTTTTCGAGTTGACAATGCAAAGTAAGTTTGCATGTCGACATGATCCGGAAGAATGATTCAAGGATGGTAAAACGGTCAAGGTGGCAGGACATGTTTCCTAATCACGAGTATTATGATTCGTGTATCGGGTGCAATACCCAACTACAAAGAATCAACCCAATTAACCTATGGCTCTGATACCAAAAGAACCATGTCACGCCCCGCTTCCCAGAGTACGCAAGATTGGGCACGTGACATAGCCAACCATGCTACCTGTGGGTAGGAAGTATCCATCCACAGTCACATTACGGTTGTAAGGATATCAAGAACAAGATAAAACTAATCTAATACATGTCCAAATCCATAATAACAAGAATCAATGACAATAAGTGCGGAAGCTAATGATCCAATACAATGAATAAACAGTACGTCCCATAATGCGGGCTCACATCTGGAAATGAAAAGGAATAAATAAGCTAAATCCTAAGGACTCACTGTTTAGCCTGCTGGCTGAAGTACTCCTGCTCGGTCGTCGACAGTGGTACGGAATCTGGGCCATGCAAAACCCAGACGTCAGCGCGTCATGACCTCAAGTATATAATGTAAACATGATAATAAGCAATGCAAGTATGAACATGAATAAAGCAGTAATAACAAGCAGGGTAAAGTGCAATGGTGACTGAACTGTCCTATCAGGTTTCTACTCTATAGTCTTTGAAATCAATTGATGAATCGTCGATGTAACTCAATAGTATCCCGTGCGTGCCCGGGACCACGGTCATAACCCTCGGGGCTGAATCCGAGACGTGCCGCTAAGCAGTAAAAGGTAGTAGGATGGACGAGTGATGTCAGCATCAACACTCCGGAGCTGGCCAAGCCCGTAAGACTGATCAGAACAATGTATCGAACTGTTGAGTTACAAGTCGGTTTCACCTTTGATTTCCCCATACCCCCAAACTATGTATGTCAGGTCAGGTATTCAGTAGTCAAGGACTAATGCCAACAGAAAGTCCGGTAAAAGTAGGTCCGTCTGGATAGACAACAGGGATGGTCGGGTCTGTCGGCATTAGGCATGAAATCATGAAACAAGTCAGGTCACGTTTTAACAGGTTGAGTCGATATGTATAGGGTGTCATGTCATGTCAAGAGTGTACGGTACCATGTCATGTCAAGTAGGAAGTGTAACAGGTCATGTCAGGAAGCACAAGATGTCATGTGGGTGCTCATAATCAAACTAACATAACCATATGTATAAATAAACAAGCATGAGTACTATCAGAACAATAAACTGGAACATGTAATATGATATGTAAATAAATATAATTTCAAGGATATGGATGCACAGTTATCGATTAGGGTTACATTTATAGTTCCAATATTAATTAGGATGCAATTTATTAAACATGGAGTGTTAATATCACATTATTATGTAATAGTGTGATCTATGCTTGCAATTATATGTATCTTAAATGCGATAGATGCAAACGGGTATCCGAAAAGTTATAAAACTATAAATGGTAATGTGGGATGTACAACTAAACAATATGTGATATAAATATTGATATAATAATATTAATATGGATAGCATATTCAAAGCGATTAGTAACTATAAAAGATGTATTGATTAACCATGCACAAGAAGGTTCCGTTCAGAAATTCAGCGTCACCCTAATTTGTAAAATAGCTTAAAAATAACAAATGTTCTCCAAAAGGGACGTATCTTATACCAAAACAAAGATAATTCAATAAGGTTTTCAGTTTTATAAGTATAAGCATCTCAGGTTATCCCTACAAAAAGTTATGAATATTCAAAGTTGAAAGTTTGCTGCTGGAATTTCCCTGGACAGCAGTTTAGAGACGTGTTCATTTGCATTTTATGTTAATTAAACAATTTATTTTGCAATTAAATATTTCATAGAGTTATAGTATTCTGAATGAGCTTCGTAACGAACTAAAGAACGTATACTAATGATTTTTCTATGATTTATAATGAATTTTATAAGATAAGGTGTACAGTAAATTTCAGATTTGTCATATCCGATTTTCAACGACATTTCATATGTAAACTATAAGATTTTCAAATGTATAACATTATAAAATGAAGATTATAAAAGTATATAGCATGTAGCAAGATTAACTTGCCTCGATGGGTCGCGAATCGGGAAAACGGAACGTTAACCGTCGGCGGGGAAAACTCGCGACGGCGCACGGTTCACGGAATGAACCCAAACGACGAACAAAGGAACCACACGGGTCGGGGTATCTCGCTGGAACGTCGAGAAACGTCACCGGCACGACGGAATTCCGACAACAAAAGAACAGTTAAAAGAAATGAGAAACGAGACATGAAGCAAGAAGAGAAAAATGATAAAGAGAAGTACGAGAGAATATATGAGGGAGAGGGAGAGAGAGGAAAAAGTGGAGAGAGAGAGAGAAAGTGGGGCCCATGGGGTTAAAGGGGAGGTTGCGATTGGATGAGAGAATAAATTAAGAAGGATATAAAAGATTGTAAAAATATTATATGGTTAACTTAAAGATTTAAAAGATAGGTAATGAACAGTAAGATATCAGGTTAGTTAGAAAAATATATGTGATGGTTTTAATAATATTAAAATTTAGGATTTTGGCGCCAAATGAAACATTTCCAAATTGCGCCCGGGTTGGGTCCAAAAATTCGAAATTCAAATAATAGGATTTTAGGCGGGTTCCAAATTTTAAAATGAAATATTTTATGATTAAAAAGCATACTCCCAAAACGGACACACGCACGTGCACGTAGCCATCCAAACTCGCCCGTTTCACTGAACGGGACGAGAACACAATGCACGGACGCTACCACGAGGCTAAGGATGTCAAGTAGGCCAAGATGAATATTTTTAATTTTATTTTAGGTGCTAAAATTTGTTATATGCAGAATGACTTAGCCGGTTAAAATTGTGCAATAAGAACCAAACAAGCAAGATAAATGAAATGAGTAATATCTAATGCTCAATCAATAACAGAAAATAGTAGCATTGGGCTCGGGTGTTACATTAGGGTTTCTGGAGGGAAAAGGAATCCCACTCTTAACCCTTATCTCGACACAGAACTCCGTTCATATCTAACCTTTACCAAAATAATCATTAATCTAATCTCTAATCGCGGTCGGAACTAGCAAAGAATTGCTAGCGCGCCCGATTAGGATGTTAATGATTCTTTTGATAAAGTTCTAAACTTTATAGGACTTAAAAAGGGTTTAGGGAACTTATCGTCCATTAGCCTACCCTAATCCTACGAACCCTAACAAGCAGAGAATTACTCGCGCATGTTGGGAGAAGAAGATGAAAAGATAGAGAGGGAAAACATAATGTAAAATGCAAGAGAATTATATAAAATAACTACCTTTATTAATCAACCCGAACAATCTACACTTTATTCCGTAGAAAATGATTGCAAACTAGTTACTTCTCGATCTTTCCTAAGGAGGTAGACGAACAGTTGATGATCAGCCTGGATGCGTGAGCGTCTGGGGCTTCGTGATCTCTTCGGCTTGATGAATTTTCCAAGAGGCTCTCGATCCCTTTTTATAGTCCAAAGCCATAATTTTTGCTTGAAAACTTGGTAAAATATAGCATAGATTCATCGACCAAAATTGCATAATGTAATCTTTTAATATTGCTGCGGATCCGCGGCCCAAGTGGGGTTTTGGCCGCGGATCCGCGGCCAAGGGTCAAGATCAATTGATCAAAATTTTAGGGCTTGCTCCTTGTGACATGTGTCGATATCTGGAACCTTTGGATCTTTGAAATCTTCTCGTAGTTGCTGCCAAACTTGGTCTCCAAGTTTTGCTTCTTAATTATGCAAGTCTTCTTCAACAACTTGATTTCCTTGATTCTAGTCTTGAAAAATTCTGCATAACTTGGAAAAATTCTGCACAACAATCTCAAATAATATTTAGTAGACCTAGTTCTACTAGTATTAGGTCAATGAATTTATTTGCATACATTTTCCTACCAAATGCTAATTAAAATATATTAACACATGGAAAATAGTGTTTTTACACATAAACCCTCATATGTATAATATATTATAATAAAGTCCTTTTTTTAATATGAAAATGGTAGGAAAAATGTAATAACAAATGTGCAGTTTTATCAACTGAACAAATACCCCCAAACTTATCTTTGATCGTCCCGAGCAAACTAGTTTATTCAAGAGGAGAAAAAGAAAGGAGAAAACTAAGCACACTTTCTTAGGCAGACACGATTGCACTGAGCACGTGCAACAAGCCGTTAAACCTCTAGGTGTCCCCAGTAGGAAGAGTGTTGTCTCCTGAGGGTTTTCAGCGGATTACACCCACAAAATCCTATAACAAAAGAGAGATGGTGAAATTTACATATAAAGATAAGAACCATAAAAGAAAGACTTTGAAAATAAGAGTTTCCAACTACACTAGCCTTTCAGTTGTCTTGAGCCCTATCTTAATTGTCATGAAATAATGTTAGAAATCACATCATCCCTCAATAAAACATCATCTTTATTTTTCGTCCCTACCTTTCATCCAAACATTGATCATATAACCCCACGTGTGTGTAAAGAACATCCCTACACTCGGAGAATTCAATTCAAGCTATCATCTCTTGTCCATCTACCTTAGTACTTTTTAATTTGATGAATATTTAGATTTGCTCACACATTTTCATGCGACCGTTAATACTTCTTGAGGTACTAACCGACCGATTACTCATGTGCTTGCTGATTAGGTGATAATATTTTCCTCGTCTTGCACCACCGAAGGCTTAGCATTGACTCCCAGACCAGTTGGCCTTAGGGCACTAGGTGAAGAGGCACCCTTGCTATATTTTTTTTTGCTGCCTTGGCGATAACAAAACCAGTGTTCATTTTTTTCTTTTCACCATTTTTATATTTTCTTCATTTTTTTTATTTCCTTCATACTTTGGCTTTTAGACAAGAGCATTTCAAGGTATCCTCTACTATCCTGAGTTTCTAGACGTGTGTAAGTGCATATAGTAGGGTATCAAAATTCAAATGTTTGGCTTCCAGAATAAAAACTATTTTTCAGACTTATTTTTATCCTCAGATTAGTGACTTCCTTCATCTTACTAACCCTTGGGACAACAGTTCATAACTACTTATTACCAGTTCGTTTAAGAAAACTTCTAATTTTATTGGTTTTCTTAAACTATTCCTATCTTTTGGATGTAAATTTTCACTTTCTACTCTTTTGTTATAAAAGAATTATTTTTAAATTATTTTTTTTTTGAAAATGTTGTGCTTATGCAAAATATGATGCAAATTGATGTGTAAATAAGCACAAACCTCCCCCAAACCTGTTTACAGCAGTGTCCTCACTGATGTCATCTGTTAAGCTCAAAAACCTGTAGACTTGGGAGGAAATTATTAATGGGGGCAAGAATATATGAAAGTGAAAATCCTCCCCCAAACTTATTTTAGGCTCACAATTTTTTTTTAAAAAAAAATCATTTTCTTTCAAGAGCCAAAATATCCCACCCCCCAAAACTTGAGTTAAACAATCTTTAAAAATCACACGAGGGGGTCAAGGTTATAGGTCAATGCCTAGCTTTGCAAAGACCGAAGGTCAACACCAACCATTCAAAAATTTTATCGATGAAGTACCAAGGTTGGTGGAAGAACATGTCACCTTTTGACGTGAAGAAGTGGGGAGGTGACAAGAGGTGTAATGGAAAAGGATAGCGTCTCAATTTGGAGAGACGACACAGCGATAGTAATGATGGATTACTCGCATTATCATGATTGTCCAAAAGAAGGGGTGGAGGTCCAATTTCTTCATCTTGGAGTTGATTCATCTCAACACCCGTGTCTTGTAAAAATGCGAGTTCATCAGCGAAAATTTCCTTAAAGCTTTCGTCGATACCCCGAAGAATAATGTCATCAGAAAAAATGGGGTGATCGTCAGACTCTATAAAAAGTTCCTCATCAGCGTTAGATATTGACCCGGACAATTCGGTGGAAGAGTACATGGTTGGGTCAAACAACAACATATGAATAGAGTCAGTATCATGAGGTTGATCAAATTCGCTGCTGTCGACATCCATTAATTCGACAGAACACATATGAGCATAGGGTTCGGAGGGTTCACTTCCCAACTTGTAAATGTTAAGCTCAATTGACTTCTTTCCAAAGGATAGGGTCATAGAGCCGTTTCTACAATTGATTACTGCATTGGAAGTGGCCAAAAAGGGTCGACCGAGTATCACCGGGATTTGATTGCGTGGGTTTGCCACAGGTTGTGTATCTATAACGATAAAGTCCACAGGGAATATGAATTCCCCGACTTTGATTAACACATCCTCTAGCTCACCCCTTGGTTGGGTGATAGATCGATCGGCCATTTGAAGAGTGCAATGCGCAGGTTTTAACTCTCCGATCCCTAATTGCTCATAAACAGAATACGGAAGTAAGTTAACACTAGCACCTAAATCGAGTAGAGCACGATTGATATTTTTACCCCCAATAGAAATTGAAATTGTAGGACTTCCGGGGTCCTTTCGTTTCTTGGGTAG
Organism: Agapanthus africanus; assembly: GCA_030015575.1. NCBI lineage: Eukaryota > Viridiplantae > Streptophyta > Magnoliopsida > Asparagales > Amaryllidaceae > Agapanthus > Agapanthus africanus. Next base: position 376,788,493 of record JASDDO010000031.1, on the reverse strand, counting down.
TTGTTGTGTAAAAGCAGTGCTCACATTACTCGCAAGGAAAACTTTTTTAGGTACTTGAACTTTTCTCTTCCTAGTGTACAAGTCCTTAAGGATTTTCGCATATGACGGAACTTGTTGAATAGCATCTAGGAGAGGAATATTTATGTTAACTTGCTTAAAGATTTCCACAATCTTCTCCAATTGTGGACTTGGTCTTTGCCCCTTAACCTGTTTGGATAAGGTGCTTGATCAATAAGTTTTGGGTCGAACGTTTGTGGAGACGACTGTGGGGACGGATTCGATCCCAAAATTGGAGTGGGAATCGACTTAGATAGATTCGGCGAAATGTTCGAGCCTTGGGAAAAACGGAGAATAGGCTCGGGTGAAGGTGGGAGATTAGACGAATTAGGCGAAGAAGAAGAAGCAGGGGTATCATTGGTGTCACTATCATCACATTGCTCACCCACTCGGTTATTCAGCACTTTTCCCGATCTCAATGTGGTAACAGCACTCACATTATAACTTTGTGAGTGGCCAGGATTAGGTATGGGTTGAGATGGGAGTTTCCCTTTCTTTCTCGCACTCATTGCGGCGTTTAACTGTGCGATTTGGTTTTCTATTGATTTAATACTATCACCATGGGAGGAGGAGTTTTTCGTTAGGGTATCAATAGAAGACTTCATCTCAGCCGAAAATTGCATGGATTGTTTCATGAACATATCCAAAGTTTGTGCAAGTGAGTTGTCAGTACCGGCCACTTGTGGTGTAGAAATGTTGGCCGGATTTTGGAAATTCTGTGACTGAAAGGGGGGCTGATTCTGTGGTTGTGGTTGCTGTGGAGGAGGTCTTTGATAATTGCTTTGTTGGTTTTGGTTCCAAGCAAATTTCGGATGATTCCTCCATCCATGATTGTACGTGGAAGAATAAGGGTCGTTTCTAGGTCGCTGCTGAAAAGCAGCATTAGCTTGAAACGATGCATTCATAGGACATTCTTCCGTTAAGTGTGAAGGGTCCGAACAGCAACCACAGACGGTCTTAGGAAGCGTGACCTGATTTAGGGAGAATGATGAGAACTTGTTTTCAATAGCGTCGAGTTTCTTCTGTTTCGCTGCCATTTCGTCTTTTACTGCGATAAAAACATCGGGCTGGTGAATACCTCCCTTAATTGAAGGTGGTCTTACGCTTTCCCACTGCAACATGTGTTCAGCAAGGTCTTCCAGATATTTCCAAGCTTCACCGTCATCTTTAGACATGAAATTGCATTGACACATTGTTTCAAGCATCTGCTTTGTCGCTGGATTAATGCCCTCATATATAATCCGACATAAATCCAATCTATTGATTCCATGATGAGGACATTAGATAAGCAGATCCTTGAAACGTTCAAAGAACTTCCAAAATGGTTCATTGGGAAGCTGGGTGAACTGGTTGATCTCGCTTCTAACACGAGCAGTCTTATGGTTTGGGTAAAACTTCTTAAGAAATGCTATGACGAATTCATCCCAATTAGTGATAGAGTGTGCGGCAGTATTGTAAAGCCATTTTTCTGCCAAGTCGCACAGTATGAATGGGAGAAGACGTAAGCGCATAGCATCTAAAGTCAATTGTAAAGTATCCATCATTGCGCATACGTTTTCGAATTTGGTGATGAAAACGTACGCGTCTTCCGACTCAAGCCCGTGAAATTTGGGTAGCAGATTGATGTAGTGGGGTTTAATTTCGAAATTATCCCCGTTAGGTGGTGGAAGAGATAGACAAGTGGGAAGAGGACCACGGATAGGATAGCATCTCTCTTGGAGAGAGATGCGCGGTGGATTCTGCGCACCTTCGGGCGGTGGCAGCGTGGTGTTATATTCTGATGGAGTGCCGTCCATCTCGGTCGTGGTGTGTGGTGGGGGAAAAGAAGATGAAGAAGTACCGACTTCGGCGTCGATAGCAGGAACGCGGAAAAGACGGGCACTAGGATCCCGTGTCCAGCCGAGCATGCACTAAGCGGGTTTAGTGCAAGTGGCAGCATGTGTGTGATTTAAAATTATCTTGTTTTAAAAAAGTGGGACTCAAGACAAATCTCCCTAAGATGCATAAGCAACCCTAGAACTAAGGTCACCTAGGTCCAGTATCTAGACCGCTTCTAGACCTCCAAAGGACAAGCCGCAGGATCAATCCTCTGCCGCCTCCGTACTACCCTTGTAGCCAGGTAAGTGCCAGGTAAGTGGGAAGGAACCACAGTAGTGGGCCTAATTAAAAACCACTAGCCTTTGACACACTTGCCTAGGCACTACAAAAGTAATGCGGATAAACGATAGATTACCCACGACCTTCCTCTGTCCTTATTGAGCGCGACAGTCCTTAGAGTCTGGTCTAGATATTTTTTAAATTAATGAAGGGTTGATCTATATGCTCGGTTTTTGATTTGTGGGGCTTAGGAAGGGTGATGAAATCCCCACCTAATCTTGATTTGGTCTTTGCCCCTTAGAGTCCGTATTAAAAATATGCAAAACAAAACCAATCACAAAACTTTTGCAAAAAGATTTTTTAGCGGCGCGATTTTGCAAAGAATCCTGCAGAAGATAGATTTTATTGGATTTGAGAGGAGAGAGAAGGAGTTGAGAATCTTACCAGAGAGTTTTTTAGCCCTAACCCTTCTAACCTGCCGCGATTCCGCCGCAAAAAGTCCCTTTGCGCCGCGGTTCCGCTGCGTTGTGGAGAGAACAGTTGATGAAAATTTTTCTGTGGCCTCCTTTGCTCCTCTAGATCTCTAAAAATGTCTCTGTTTCCTGTTTTCCTTAATTCTGTGACTCCAGATCTCCTTGCAAAATTCACGCTCAAATCGTTAAATATGCAATTTGCAGTTTTATGTTAATAATGATATAAATCGTCTAACAATTCAACACAAATAGCAAGAATAAAAAATTATGCACGTATCCCCGGCAACGGCGTTATTTGATTGATATGAAAAAGTGTTTGTAGAAAATAACCGCAATCAATAACGGTGTCGCACGTAGCTAGACCGAGATGAGTACGGGTCGTCCTCAAGGAAACGTGGAACCTTTTATTCTTACTTTAGATGTGTTGAAAAAGAGAGGAGGAATAAAGAATTTTGTGAAAAGTTTCTAGATCTACTTAAAGCAAGAATGCAAAAATATAGATCTAGATTATATTAGAGATGTGGTTAATATAATAAGAGGGCTTGTAGGGTTCGTTAGGATTTAGTAGTTATGGACGATTAATTAAAAGTTACCCTTTTAATCCATTAATAAATTTAAAACTAGAACGACGGTGATGCGTGTAGCTTAGGGTTTCTGGAGGGAAAAGGAATCCCACTCTTAACCCTTATCTCGACACGGAACTCCGTTCATATCTAGCCTTTACCAAAATAATCATTAATCTAATCTCTAATCGCGGTCGGAACTAGCAAAGAATTGCTAGTGCGCCCGATTAGGATGTTAATGATTCTTTTGATAAAGTTCATAAACTTTATAGGACTTAAAAAGGGTTTAGGGATCTTTATCGTCCATTAGCCTACCCTAATCCTACGAACCCTGACAAGCGGAGAATTACTCGCGCATGTTGGGAGAAGAAGATGAAAAGATAGAGAGGGAAAACATAATGTAAAATGCAAGAGAATTAAATAAAATAACTACCTTTATTAATCAACTTGAACAATCTACACTTTATTCCGTAGAAAATGATTACAAACTAGTTGCTTCTCGATCTTTCCTAAGGAGGTAGGCGAACAGTTGATGATCAGCCTGGATGCGTGAGCGTCTGGGGCTTCGTGATCTCTTCGGCTTGATGAATTTTCCAAGAGGCTCTCGGTCCCTTTTTATAGTCCAAAGCCATAATCTTTTGCTTGAAAACTTGGTAAAATATAGCATAGATTCATCGACCAAAATTGCTTAATGTAATCTTTTAATATTGCTGCGGATCCGCGGCCCAAGTGGGGTTTTGGCCGCGGATCCGCGACCAAGGGTCAAGATCAATTGATCAAAATTTTAGGGCTTGCTCCCTGTGACATGTGTCGATATCTGGAACCTTTGGATCTTTGAAATCTTCTCGTAGTTGCTGCCAGACTTGGTCTCCAAGTTTTGCTTCTTAATTAGGCAAGTCTTCTTCAACAACTTGATTTCCTTGATTCTAGTCTTGGAAAAATTCTGCATAACTTGGAAAAATTCTGCACAACAATCTCATATAATATTTAGTAGACCTAGTTCTACTAGGATTAGGTCAATGAATTTATTTGCATACATTTTCCTACCAAATGCTAATTAAAATATATTAACACATGGAAAATAGTGTTTTTACACATAAACCCTCATATGTATAATATATTATAATAAAGTACTTTTTTTAATATGAAAATGGTAGGAAAAATGTAATAACAAATGTGCAGTTTTATCAACTGAACAGTAACCGACGCTCCAAAGTCGCTAGCTATGGAGAGTCGAGGTGTAGTGGTGTTTCACTATGTTTTTCTCTCTACTCTTGAGCTCAAGAAGAAACTCAAGAAGAAGATGAAAGTGGTGATGAATCTTTGGCATGAGCAAAGAATTGGCTAAGTATTTTTGTGAACTTGAGAGAGTGAGAGAGTGATGTGTTAATGTAAAAAATGAAAATGAATCCCACCCATAAAGTGGCCGGCCACTCTCCCTCTCTCTCATCAAAAAATCCCCACCATTTCCTTTTTTTTTTAATTAAAACAATAAACAAATGCAACCATGTTCATGCCATGCTTTGACTCACCTTTTCCACCTCATTTCTTAATTGAATTTCAAAAAGAAAATCAATAAAAAAGGTGGCATCTTCTAGAAGCTATTCCGTATAAAATATGGAATACTTCCCGGTACATGTACCGAAATACATATACGCGTATTCGTATCAAAATACGAATAGCCGAGAGAGAAAACAAATAGTGAACAATAATACTAGAATACGTATATACAAATACATATATAAATTATTAAATCAAAACCTGATTTAATAAACTGGCTTAATCCTAAGCCACTATTATTATCAACCGTCCGATTAAAGTCTGCGCCGCAAGTGCACATATTTAATCGGACACCTGTATGTATCAACATACCTCATGTATACCATATCGCCTGAACCGTGAAAACCCTCTGTGTGGGACTCTAAAGACTCGTCAATACGCTGGCAGTGGGTTTAACCACAAGCACGTCAGTGGCACTAGCTGTACGCAACGGCTGCCCAGGTATTGAGCGAAAGGGAGGCCGACGAGCAAACTCATCCTGAACCCCTACTGAGCCTGTCAGTGACAATATCCGTACAGTCCGGTCTGTTCATCTAAGAGTATCGCATATCAAGTCTAGGGGGGTGGATAAAGTCAGACCCCTAACAACGCGATATTTAGTGTCGGCATGTAACCCATCACCTCCTAAGAAACTATAGATCTCGGATCGGTAATTCTCGTCTACCATGGCCATGGATTTGTGGTGATGGCCACCCGTACACAATGCGATATCAACCCCCAATACCGGGAGAGACGAATCCCCGACGATCCGATCACTGCCTCCATGTGGCTCGGGACTGTACCCAACTAAAAACTGTTTGCACGACTCCTTTGAGCCGTGGTAGGGTAGTAATCAAAGCACAGTGGGAACTCACACGAGACAAATGACGACCTCAGGTCGACAGACTAACCTATACACTTGTCACCTGGGAACTGCTATCTGACAATAGGTATAATACCAACTAGCAGGTTCCCGGCGAGTCCGTCCAGTGTACTCATAACCCAATGAGCACCTGCATACTATCTTAGGTGAACAAACTAACATCAATGGCTTGTGAGACCTGGCCACCGCCTCTCGTCGGGGTCTCGATCAGTATACACTAGTCTACACTGGAGTCTCGATGCCCGGTCTCGATACTCCTACGACTAGGGACATTTAAGGATATGCTTATAGACTCCAGCTCCCACATATATGATCGCTATCATAATGCTGGCAGTCAAGCAAGAATCCTATGGGCTCTATCAATACATACATGATGATAAAGACAAACCATATAACAAACTATCATCTTGAGTAAGACTGTTTTATTGGTATAGGTCCTCACTCAATCATCATAATCACAAGTCCGCGACTATGATAATTGCCTTGAGGGCACTATAGCCGACAATCTCCCACTTTCACTTAAGGCCAATTATTGCGATGTCGCATACTCACAGCCCGTGTGATACCGAACACCCAACTTCTCTACTAATCAGCTTCGCAAAGCCCGTTTGCGAAAAATGATTGCGTTCGAGAAATAGCCTCAGTGAGTGGATCCGCTCCAATGTTTCTTTTCGTATCTCTCTTAATCTTAACTTCACAGAGAAAACTATCTCCCGAAATGAGCAATACTTGTCTTAGAATTTGTCTAGATATCTGATGGGACCCAGTTCACAAACGAACTCCAAATCCAGCAAACTATTTATACTGTATCGTCCACTGAATTTAATCAGTATCCTGCGCCATGCCTTTCCTCAGTATTCTCTTGGACTACCCGTCCAACATACTGTCCCTCAAAAGAGAGAAAACTATAACTCTGACAGACACTCTGTCATCCATGTCACCTTGGAAGCCTGATATGATAACCGTCTCTTGAAGGAGGCTGCCGTTACCATATCTATAGAATATCCATTCATGTTCATAAACTGCTTCCCAATGTTTCTCTAGGATTGGATTAATATATCTGCTTATTGCATCTAGTGCAAAAGCAATATCTGGTGTGGTACTTGACATTTCATGATTAACTCAATTGCCTAAGCAAGTGATATGCTAATCATGCAGATCCCTCTCCCCTTTAGACTGTAAGACACGTTTAGAGAGGGTTGACCCCATCACCTGCAGGTAGACCACCATGCCAGGAGTCGTCCATTTAATGTCAAAATACCCAGATTAGGACACTTCCCAATTCTAGATCTAGTGACCAGAAAACCTGATATTATATCCATATCCTATGTGTAGAAACAACTTTGTGATAACCATAGTATAACCGATCGTAGTATAGGAATATCTCTTCCTATCAAGTGCATGTCATCCCGAATCCTCGGACATCACACCCTACTACCTTCTTACCAGATCCATCTCCTATTCTGATGAAGTCAAAACCTATGACTGTCACATCAAAAATAGATGATCTATTTCCGCTATTCCTGCTTTAGTCTATAAATAGACACAAGCTACTTGCTTACTATGCTTCCGCTGCTCCCACTGACTACAACAACCCTATGGCAGCGTCATATACACGTGCACTTCTAAAGCTAGTTTAGAATGACGCTATACTCATCCTCCTGCTGGGTCTTATAGTCTAGAACAACAGCAATGAAAAGTCTGGGTAAACAAGAACCTCCCTGTCACCGTCTCTGAGAAGACCGAAGTACCTCTCGGGTGGCTGAGGTTACCCACCAAATCTGCGGAGTGGCTAATGGAACATCAAATCCAATTGAATCCTTAGGTTCTATTAAATTTCCAGTAATTGTTTGTGGTTCTGGAATAACTTCCAGTTCAAACATACTCCCACTTCTGTTTTCTGAAAAAAAATCCATTTTATTAAAACTGTGGCGAGTCAAGAACAATATAAATATTGATCTTCCTGATGGTAGAAAGTTAACCCTCGTCAAAGCCCGGGATAACCCACAAACAACTATTACTGAAATGTGCCTTGAGTTTATCCAGATTCTGGTTTTAAGCATCAGCCGGACAACTCCCTATACCTTAACATCGTTAAGATATAAATTGATTCTATATTAATCTAATATAGAAACAAAAGCACTAATCTAATTTGAACCAGATTCAAAAACATGCATCTGTCTCCAGTGCATATCAACCAAATAGAAAAAGGTCAATCAACATTACTCATCTAGGAGTGCATCCATATATGAGTAACCCGAAAGAGAAGCAAGTTCTCAAAATCATTAGTATCACTGGAATACCAAACACATGTATCTACATCTTCGACTTCATCGAAGAATCCTGATACTTCCAAGAAATGCTTCTCAACTTTATTCTTATACCTATAACTTCTCAATATCTGGACTTTGCATTTCAACGAAATACTTGTCTAGAACTGGAGAAGTCACAAGTAAATAGAATATAGTACGAGTACCAACCCCATTGTCCTAATGGACACTGGACAACATACAATACTTTGTTTAAGTCCCCTGAGTTCAACAACTCAAACCCCGTGCGTCGTAGGTTGAAAAACTGTATTATGGTTAAGAAGAATTACACCGCTGTTGAATGCACCTTACCTAATCACCAACTGATATAGGTAAATGTCACAGACATAATATCAAAAGTTATATCTCACTTTATAAAATAAATGTACAGATATATCAGTTTGAAATTGGTGCATAACAACGGATATTCAAAACCAAATATTTGTCATCCGGCAAAATCCAGCTGATTTCCTCAAATATCACCAATTACAACGAACTCCGATATAATGAGAATCTAATCATCCAATTCCCAATATCTTACTCCCACTCACCATCTTTAATAACATGCAGATGTGAGAAACTGATCTGGTAAATACATACCCTGGAGTTAGATTCCAACTGGGAAAACAGTTATCAATTAACATCGCACAGTGAAACTGAAACATGGAAATATTTCAAAAGGCGTTAACTGGTATTCCTAGTAACACCTCTTCCATTATCCTGATTCATGACAGTAACCATATACTTACCTGCACTCACTCCAATCCCTTTATTATGTTTTTACTTATTACCTTCTGTACACCTCCTTTACGCTAATTAGTTTTCTTCATTCCCTACCTTTTGGCACCAGCCTAAGGTTTGGAAGAAGACTATCCAATAAGCGTAATAGGTGTACTCTCCTAATCCTAGGAGCCCTCGCAACCTGAGAGAAGGTAAAGAGAAAAGACATCTGAATAATCCTATTCCTTTTCTCCTGAACCAGAATCCATCATCGAAAAAGTTCCTTCGAGTTCGTATGTAACTATACGATGGATTTATCCAATGGAAGTGGATGTTCGTAGTGATACGAGGTGTTCTGGAGAAAAGCAAAGGTGATATAGAAGTGGAAATGAAGTATGCGACACCGTGACATTCCAAAAACCAAAGTGTTTTTAAAGAAGGTTCGGTTAACTTGGTTTCATGATTTTTAGTCAAAGGTCAGGTCATAGTCGCAACCAGAGAGAGAGAGAGAAGAAACACTCAGCTTGCACTCTAACCTAGATCAGAATGGTTAATCATTTTATCTAATCTGGATGGCTCCCACAGTTTCCTCGAATTCTCCTCCAAACCCAAAAGGAGAATTAGTCGGAATCACCCGAGGAGTAATCCTACTCATCAGTGGGAATCGGGATCCAACTATCATCGCATGACAACTTGATGGAAGCCACTCAAGTCACCACACTCCAGAAGGTATGCACAGGCCTGGCAAGTTTCCTGTATGTTTGAAACTCCCGATGTGTGTTTTTACCCCTAGGACCCACGTGACCTTGACTGAGCCAACATATCAAAGGATCCTAGTCAAGTTCAACCCGTCACTATCTTGATTGCATTAGACCCACCCGCACGAGTCCTTGACTGAGCCAAAATGACCGTACGACTGTCCTAACCAATCGCATATCCATGCAACAGAAAAGCACTACATAGCTACCGAACACTACGCCTCGGCTAAGCACGACATACGTAGCACGAATACTAAGCAATACAAATCTGAAGTGACGGAGGGCTACGGCTGGTTTTTGGAGAAAAACCTTTAACGTAATGAACTTGATATCGTTGAAGGAATCCAAGTGGATTTTATAAATATATAGTAGCGAAAACTTTTGCTAAAGAGGTCACTCCCGGTGAAGGGATCTTGGCTCTTTCCCCGTCGAATGGGGTGCAGGATATCCCAAACTGAATACCACGATGCAAAGCAAAAATAATCGACTATAGTAAAGTTATTACGTTGACGCAAACTTTTACCCAAGGGGTCACTCCCGATGAACGGATCTCGGCCCTTGCCTCGTCGAATGAGGTGCAGGATATTCTAAAATGAATACCACGATGCAAAGCAAAAGTGTATGTCTGTAATGTCAGTTTTTAAAAACCCGGTTCCAACAACATCATATATAGGTTTGTTTTATCTTTGCATTGATAAGAATCTATGCAGTCCCATCAATTAATCACACCAGAAAAGAACGAAAATAAAATGTACGTATATGTCATCCGCATTCGCCACTGGGTCTCGTCATCACCCGTTAGGTTACTTAACTAACGACAGAGCGGAGACTGGACTAGCGTGGGTGCAAAACATATACAACATCTACTATTATATATAAATATATATATATATATATATAACATTCGTCCCAGGCATGATATAAAGCAACATCACAGAAACATCACAGAAGCAATACAGAATGGTGGATAATCTGGAGCCCCGAGTTTCACTTGAGCCGCAAGTGAGACCCGACGTTCCCTGTCGTGTGGATAGCATGTGCAATAAAACCTAGACCCCTACGAGCGCGGCAAGTTACCCGCCAAAACCAGAAGTGAGGCAGTCCCCTTCAACAACGTGAATGGGCCACCCGGCACTTCTCGGAATCCGATAACTTGAGCACTCCTCCTGGGTCAACCTATACCCCCTACGAGTGCGGCGAATAGCCCGCCAATTCTAGAGTAAGGTCCCCTCTGTCTGTTGCCTTGAGATGCGGACCCGTTGCCCTCTAGAACCCGGCTATTCTTGCACTCCACCTCGGGGTAATCCTAGTACAGAAAAGAAAATAATATACAAGGGTGACATCGACCTCATCCCGGTCGTGTCCCAAAAGAATAATATGCAAACTGGCAGTGACGGCAGTCCACATGTCGGATGCTCTCCCCGCAATATCAAATGTACAGATGAAATAAAACTGTACTAACATTGCACCACTGCTATCCACCACGACAATCCAACCAACATCACAGCACAACACAGAACATCAACGTGAATGTCACGTTCGCAAACCCGTCTAAAAGGCATATAGCAGTTAGACGGGTTTACCGATCAAATGACATTCACAGTCACATATATAAATGTATGTACTGTTAAACGCCCACTTAAAATATCGATCGACTAAGTTCCAAATTTGCCCCAATAGCAAAACAACACTTCACTGAAACCTGGGCCAAAACAGAATATCACAAAATTCACATTTCCAATTAAACGAGCTACAGAAAAAATTTGGACGCCCGTTGCCACTAAACCGCCGCGGAACCGCCGCCAATGGGGGCTAAGTGCGGCGGATCCGCGACGCTTTTGGGGAATCACGAGCCCAAAATTTTTGTATACCCATAAAATTGCCTGCTCGGATTTTTAAGATGCCTGAAATAATTTTTTGACCACTTTGAAAAATCGACAGCAAACAGAAAAAATGAAAACGTGATTTCGGTAAATTCCGTTGATCGATCTTTTAAGCACGTTTAAACAAGCTAGTAAGGGTTTAAAGGGTGGATCTGATACCATGAAGGGTTCCGGCAGCGCCCCGGCCATCAAAATGCGGAACAAAATTTTTCTAAACCGGCGCTACCGCTACCCGATTTCCGGATCGACCTTAAATCCTATACTAGCGAGCTAACTAAGAGTTAGAAAGGTTATACCGAGATGATCCGAGTCCTTCGGTCTTCATTCCAATCTCCTAGCGGTTCTTTGATGATGTTTGGTCACCGGTCTTCCTCCATCTCCGATGATCCACCCGAGGGAAACGGCGCAAGCTCCAACCTCGACGAACGAGGTAACCGACGCTCCAAAGTCGCTAGCTATGGAGAGTCGAGGTGTAGTAGTGTGTCACTATGTTTTTCTCTCTACCCTTGAGCTCAAGAAGAAACTCAAGAAGAAGATGAAAGAGGTGATGAAGCTTTGGCATGAGCAAAGAATCGGCTAACTATTTTTGTGAATTTGAGAGAGTGAGAGAGTGATGTGTTAGTGTAAAAAATGAAATTGAATCCCACCCATAAAGTGGCCGTCCACTCTCCCTCTCTCTCATCAAAAAATCACCACCATTTCCCATTTTTTAATTAAAACAATAAACAAATGCAACCATACCTTAAAACCATGTTCAAGCCATGATTTGATTCACCTTTTCCACCTTATTTCTTAATTGAATTTCTAAAAGAAAATCAATAAAAAAGGTGGCATCTTCTAGAAGCTATTCCGTATAAAATACGGAATACTTCCCGGTACATGTACCGAAATACATATACGCGTATTCGTACCAAAATACGAATAGCCGAGAGAGAAAACGAATAGTGAAAAATAATACTAGAATACGTATATTCAAATACATAAATAAATTATTAAATCAAAACCTGATTTAATAAACTGGCTTAATCCTAAGCCGCTAGTATTATCAACCGTCCGATTAAAGTCTGCGCAGCAAGTGCACATATTTAATCGGACACCTGTATGTATCAACATACCTCATGTACACCATATCGCCTGAACCGTGAAATCTCTCTGTATGGGACTCTAAAGACTCGTCAATACGCTGGCAGTGGGTTTAACCACAAGCACGTCAGCGGCACTAGCTGTACGTAACGGCTTCCCAGGTATTGAGCGAAAGGGAGGCCGACGAGCAAACTCATCCTGAACCCCTGCTAAGCCTGTCAGTGACAATATCCGTAGAGTCCGGTCTGTTCGTCTAAGAGTATCACATATCGAGTCTAGCGGGGTGGATAAAGTCAGACCCCTAACAACGCGATATTTAGTGTCGGCATGTAACCCATCACCTCCGAGAAACTATCGATCTTGGATCGGTAATTCTCGTCTACCATGGCCATGGATTTGTGGTGATGGCCACCAGTACACAATGCGACATCAACCCCCAATACCGGGAGAGACGAATCCCCGACGATCCGATCACTGCCTCCATGTGGCTCGGGACTGTACCCAACTAAAACCTGTTTGCACGACTCCTTTGAGCCTTGGTAGGGTAGTAATTAAAGCACAGTGGGAACTCACACGAGACAAATGACGACCTCAGGTCGACAGACTAACCTGTACACATGTCACCTGGGAACTGCTATCTGACAATAGGTATAATACCAACTAGCAGGTTCCCGGCGAGTCCGTCCAGTGTACTCATAACCTAATGAGCACCTGCATACTATCTTAGGTGAACAAACTAACACCAATGGCTTGTGAGACCTGGCCACCGTCCCTCGTCGGGGTCTCGATCAGTATACACTAGTCTACACTGGAGTATCGATGCCCGGTCTCGATACTCCTACGACTAGGGACATTTAAGGATGTGCTTATAGACCCCAGCTCCCACATATATGATCGCCATCATAATGCTGGCAGTCAAGTAAGAATCCTATGGGCTCTATCAACACATAAATGATGATAAAGACAAACCAGATAACATACTATCATCTTGAGTAAGACTGTTTTATCGGTATAGGTCCTCACTCAATCATCATAATCACAAATCCGCGACTATGATAATTGCCTTGAGGGCACTATAGCCAACAAGTTACTCCTGGGAGAGTTTTACACATTACAATTAGCCGATCAAGTAGGTGTCTAGAAAGGTGTTAACGGGGTTATGCCCCTGGAAAAACGAGTTTTAATTTAATTAGGTCCGTGCGAAAGCACGGGGAACCTCCCTCAAAGTACCAACACTGGCCTGGCCGAAAGATTGGCGAACTTGTAGGGTGTAATTAATCCTGGCTAATCTTACCTTTTAGGATTTGAAGGAAGATTTGATAAAAACAGTAGGAGCCATCCTGATTAGATAAAATAATAACCAATCAGATCTTGCAAGAGCATACGCAGAGTGTTTTCTTCTCTCTCTCTCTCTCCTGGTAGCGAGTCACGCCTTAATCAAGATAATAATATGGATGCATTGACCGAACCTGCTTATTATACTGAGCTGGGGAACGTTGGTTCCACTCTATCTTATAATTGTTATAAGTCTGAGTAGGAAATAGGGGAATATCCGGATTCCTATGCCACCCAATCGAGGAATGTGCATGTTGATACATCTTCTTTAAGTGTGTTTTTTTACCGAGAACTGTTTCTCAGTATACTCTACGTCCTGGGTATGAGATACCGGATCAGGATCCCACATATGTAATCTGTTGCATGGGCTACAGAGAGGTAGAGAACTGGGATTGGGTGATATGTCTCTAAGTGTTAGAGAATGGTGCAATTGTTGCAGCCAAATCAGTTGGCAAATATCATCTTGTATTACCAAATGGTAAATACATTGATTCTGAACGAATGTTATTACATACCGAACCTGATATACATCATTACATCAGTTTCTTTATTAAGTTAAAGAAGGATATAATTTTGTATTGCGGGATAATGTTGTGAACATTTTCCTGAATCAAGAGTTGATTGGATCAGGCACGTTATGAAATGGCATATACGTTCTAAATCAAACCACAGTTCAAAGTATGTAGAACACACACAAGAGGAGTAGTTCAGAAATGAACGAATCCTTCTTGTGGCATTGTAGACTTGGTCATATCAATGCGACACGACTAGCTAAGTTACATAAGGATGAATGTGAGAATCTATTCGAATTTTCATCTTATGATACTTACCAGTCTTGTCTCAAAGGTAAAATGACCAATACTCCGTTTATTGGAAACAGAGAAAGAGTTATTGAACTCTTGGGATGGATACATGATGATGTATGCGGTCCTATGTCTATAAATACCATGGTTGGTTCTTTGTACTTCATTACATTCATCGACGATCTTTCAAGATTCGGACATGTGTTCGTGTTGAAACACGAGTCTGAAACTTTCGAGAAATTCAAGGAATATAAACATGAAGTTGAGAACCAGATGGATAGAACTATTAAAGTCTTACGATGTGATCGAGGAGGAGAATACTTGGCATGGAGTTCCTGGATTTTCTAAACAGAGAATAGGATTGTCTCTCAGCTTACTCCTTCATATACACCACAGCACAACGGTGTTTCGGGGCGGAGGTATCGCGCCCTATGAGATATGGTGTGCTCTATGATGAGTAATGCTGAGTTACCTGTTTCCTTTTAGAGTCATGCACTTGAGAAGCTGCATACCTATTGAATGGGGTTCTATCCAAATCAGTGCCTACCACTCCATATGAGATATGGAATGGGAAGAGACCGTGTCTTAAACGAGTTAAGATATGGGGTTGTCCGGCCTATGTTGAAAATCAAAATCCAGACAAGCTCGAGGCAATGCCAGTTCTGTATAAGTTTGTTGGATATCCCAAACATTTGTGAGGGAATATCTTCTACCACACTGAGGAGCAAAAGGTGTTTTGTTTCTCAGCTGGCCACCTTTTTAGAAAAGGAATTTCTTGTGAAGAAATTAGTGGTAATGAGGTAGAACTGGAAGGAGTTCCAGCTGAACAAACTGTAAGTGCATAGCGGCGCCCCAGCCGTCAATCCGACGGCCAAATGCGGAAGCGGTGATAAACTTTAATTTTGCGAACTTAGCAAACCGGCACCACCGCGCACTAAACAACCGGATCGGACCATTAAACTAGTTCTAGCTAACTAGAAGACGGGTTAGAGATATACCGAGTGATCCGAGTTCTACGGTCTTCTCGTCATCATCCGGATCTCCCGCGGAAAGTCCTGTCTCCATATCGTCGCCTCCTCGCCGAAAGGGGCACCACATTGCCTGCGTCTTTTACGGGCTCCCACCTCAATACCGAGGCAACTCGGGCGCGAAGTTGGCTGGCCGACGCGTCCAAGATTTGCTGTAGAATGTGTAGTGTAGAGCCTATGTCTCATTTGGGGTTTGTTGCCTTTGAAGATGATGGAGGAATCAAGATAAGAAAAATGGTGCTTGCATTTTTCTAGCATGAAAATGAGATCAACAATACCACACTCTCAAGAATGAAACTCTCATCTTCTCTTTTCTCAAAATGAAACCTTATCATGTTGGAATGGTGGAGGAAAGAATATGAATCCATAATAAGAAGGGAGGTGATGGTAGTAAAAGTGAAAGGGTGACCATAACCTAAACATCATGATCACAAAATCAAATCAACCTCAAATCCTTTCTAATCTCACAAAAGCAAGAAATGATGATAGAAAAGAATGGTATCAAAAAGATGCTATCATAATCAATACATTTGCAAGAAACCCCTCCACAATGTGTTATTTGCAAACTTGCAAAAAACCCCCTCCATCGGAAAAGTTCGGCCGGGAAAGAACAAAGGAAAACCGGCCGGAACGGAATGCAAACTGGCAACTCCAGAAAACTGGTCCCGTAATAAATTACAGGAAAACCCCGCTACTGTGCATACACACCCGCATCTGTATTCCGACCGGATACAAATGCAATGAGACAAAACTACACTATCTAATACTAGGATCCGGCTTAAGCCAAAGCCGGCTAGTAAAATCCGTTCGATCCTGATCCGTGCAATACCGCACGTATCTGATCGGACCCTGCCATATCTCCATACGGCCTCTACAGCGTTTCGCCCGAAAGCTTGAGTAACTGAAAGTGTGGTGGACTCTAAAGACTCGTCAATACTATGGCTGTGGATTTAACCACTAGCACGTCAGAGGTATAAGCCAATACGTGACGGGCCACCAGCTATTGACCAAAATGGACGTCGATGAGCGAACTCATCCTGACACCCTACTGAGCCTGTCAGTGACAATATCCGTACAGTCCGATCCGTTCGTCTATGAGCATCGCATGGCGGGCCTAGGGGGTTGGTAAAAGTCAGACCCCCAAAAGCGGTACAAGTCGTGTCGGAGTGTAGCCCAGAACACCCTGAGATACTACTGGAATACCTACCAGTAAATCTCCTGCCTTGGCCAAGGACTTCGTGTAATGGCTCTCCTAGACAAAGCGCGAACTCACCCCCAATACCGGGAGAGACGAACCCCTGATGATCCGCTCACTGCCTCCATGTGGCTCGGGACTGTACCCAACTAAAACCTGTTTGCACGACTCCTTTGAGCCGTGGTAGGGTAGTAATCAAAGCACAGTGGGAACTCACACGAGACAAATGACGATCCTCAGGTCGATGAACTAACCTGTACACATGTCACCAGGGAACTGCTATCTGACGTCTGGTATAAGACCAACTAGCATGTTCCCAGCGAGTCCTGTCCGGTGTACTCATAACCCAATGAGCACCTGTATACATCTTAGGTGAACCAACTGACACCAGTGGCTTGTGAGACCGGCCACCGCCCCTCGTCGGGGTCTCGACTGTATACACTAGTCTACTCTGGAGTATCGATGCCCTGTCTCGAAACTCCCACGACTAGGGATCTTTTAAGGATGTGCTTATAGACTACCAGCTCCCACGTATATGATCGCCCTCATACTGCCGGTAGTCAAGCAAGAATCATAGGGGCTCTATCAACGTGCAATAGTGACCTGTCATGTCACCTAAAGCAGTACACGATGATAAAGGTAAACCAGATAGCATACTATCATCTCGAGTAAGACTGTCCTACCGGGATAGGTCCTCCCTCAATCATTGCAATCACGTGCCTGTGATCCAATAATTGACTTTGAGGGCACTATCTCCAACAATCTCCCACTTGCACTCAAGGCTAATTATTGCGATGTCGCATACTCACAGCCCGTGTGATACCGAACACCCAACTCCTCTACTTGTCAGTCTCACAAAACTCGTTTGCGAAACTATTGCGTTCGAGGAATAGCCTCAGTGAGTGGATCCGCCTGTGGTGTTTCTTTCTATGTCTCTCTATATCTCATGTTCGCGGAGAAAGCCATCTCCCGAAATGAGCAATACCTGTCTTAGAATGTCTGGATGTCTGATGGGACCTAGCTCATAAATGAACTCCAAATCCAAACTTCTTAGACTGTATCGTCAACTGAACTTAATCAGTATCCTGCGCCATGCCTCCCTCAGTATTGTCTTGGACCATCTGTCCAAAATACTGCCCCTCGTCAGAGGGAAAACTATAACTCTGACAACCTCCCTGTCGTCCAGGTCACCTTGGAAGCCTGGAATGATAACTGTCTTCCTTAAAGAGGCTGTCGTTATCAAATCCCTAGAACATAAACTTATGTTCTAAAACTGCTTCCGACTGTTTCTCCCGGATTGGATCAATGTCAACTTATTACATGTAGTGCAAGAACAACATCTGGTGTGGTACTTGACATCTCATGATTGACTCAATTGCCTAAGCAAGTGATCTGCCAATCATGAACATCCCTCTCCCCTTTAGTCTGTAAGACACCTTTAGAGAGGGTGACTCCATCACCTGCAGGTATACTACCGTGCCAGGAGTCGTCCATTCTAAATACTCTTAGAATGCTGTCTAAGTACCCTGATTGGGAAACCACCCAAATCTAGATCTAAAACCATAGATCTAGTAACCAGTATGTCTGATATAATGTCCAAGTCCCATGTGGAGAAACCACTGTGTGACGACCAAAGTATAACCGATCGTAGTATAAGAATATCACTTCCTACTCTGTGTATGTCATCCAAATACCATGACATCACACCCTACTACCTTCTCAACAGATCCATCCTCTATTCTGATGAAGTCAAACCTATGACTGTCACATCAGAAATAGATGATCTATCTCCGCTATATCTGCTTTAGTCTATAAATAGACATAAGCCTGATATCCACTGTTCCCCTCCGAACGGCGGCCCGGACTTCGCGTCCGTGGCCTGAGGTTCGGGGCAGATGCTATTTGGTTTGATCCGTCCACCTCTCCGAAGATGCCAAGTTGATTTATGGCACCTTGTATCGGAGGTTTAGACAGATGCGGCCGATGTAGCAGACTTCGTCAGATTCCCCCTCAGGGTGAGGGGTTATTGATTGTGGGGACGCTCTTCCCTGCAGGCGCAAGCCCCTGCAGTTAATTACGCTACCGCGTCACGGTAACAACTTTCTCCTTCTCTAGAATTTCACTTCGTGTCGTGTGTGTTTGTTTTGTTTGTGATTGCCCGTGGATTGTATACGGAGACTGAGTAATGCCGTCGCCCGTAGGGCGTGGATTAGTCCAAATCCGCATTTACTTAGATTTGGGTTTGGTGTTTTTTGGTTTAAGGATGCATTAGTCGCGTTGCGGCTAAGATCAACTTAAACGTTCGTCAAGGATACGTTAGTCCTGTTTTAGACTAAGATCGACCTGATGTAGTGATTGATTTAATTATCTGGCTGTCGGGACTCGTCACCTCTCTGACGTCGTTGAGGGATTACAACGACAGGCGTCAGAGGAGTTCAGAGATGTACCCTTGCACCAAAGTTGATTCGGAGTTTTATTGTTTATTTAAAGATCTAAGGACACATTAACCGTATTTGGGGCTAAGATCAACTTAGACGGGACCGTTTAGATCCGACAAAAGAGCGTTCGGGCTCGATTGTGCTAGTTTAAGGACGTGGCGGTCCATCGCCAGTTTTAAGGACGTGGTGGTCCATTATTAGTTTAGGGACGTTTCGGTCCGTCGCCAGTTTAAGGACGTAGTGGTCCATATTCCAGTTTAGGGACGTGGTGGTCTGATATTAGTTTAGGGACGTTTCGGTCCGATATTAGTTTAGGGACGTTTCGGTCCGATATTAGTTTAGTGACGTTTCGGTCCATGGTATGTGTGGTCGTTGGGACCCGTCACCTCTTTGACGTCGTTGAGTAATTACAACGAGGGATGTCGAAGGAGTTCGGAGATGTACCCTCGAACCGGTCGTGAATTGGTTTAGGAGAGCCACTGTGCTCAATTAGTTTAATTTAAGGACTTACGGTCAGGATTGGGTTAATTCCAATTTTTTTTATTTATTTTGGGCTTTGCCCGACTGGAAAATCGATCCAAACAGGGCTCTGCCCCTTTATTATTTGGCAATTTGATTTAGGCCAGGCCCTTTTAAATAATGGGTTGCATTTGTGCAGAACCTCAAGAATTTTCCAAACCAGGGCTCTGTCCCTTTATTATTTTGTAATTTGATTTGGGCCAGGCCCTTTTAAATAATGAGTTGCATTTGTGCAGAACCCCAAGAATTTTTTAGATTTAAGAACAAAAGTGCTAACACTTTTGATCTAAATTTGGATTAAAGGAAAACAAGTTTTTCTTCTTGTTTTCTCTGATTTTACAGAACCAAGGGTTCACAACAAGTGCAAGGCACTATTTATTTATTTTTATTTAATTATTCACTTTTTTAATCCTCTGTTCTTCAGAGATTTTTCTCTTCTTCCAAAAGAAGTTTTTACCTTTTTTTTGTGTTCTTGATTAATCTTCAAGAGTTCTTTTTCTTCTCTCTTTTTTTTTATGCCAGAAGTTGATTCTTCTCTGTTGATGCATTTCGAATGAGGTCTGGGGTCCTATTTATAGTGCTCACAAATTTGTTGAATTTGTTAACAAGATCTTTTCTGAATAATTTTGGGAATTTTCCCACCATTGGATCTTTGATCCAAAGGCAGAAGAAAATCTTCTGGTTTTGGAAAGAACAGAAAAGATTCATTAAATTTTCATTCTGTTTCTGCGCAACTCCCCAATGAATGACACGTGTCACGCAGTGGAAGACTTGCGCAACAGTGCTTGCGCAACTGCGCAGACACGTGTCGCGCAGATGTGCGCTTGCGCGACACGTGTCGCGCAGCTGTGCGCTTGCGCGACACGTGTCGCGCAGCTGTGCGCTTGCGCAACAGTGATTGCGCAACTGCGCAGACACGTGTCGCGCAGCTGTGCGCTTGCGCAACAGTGCTTGCGCAACTGCGCAGACACGTGTCGCGTAGCGGTGCGCTTGCGCAACTGCGCAGACACGTGTCGCACTGTGGACCGCTTGCGCACTGCGCAACGCACGGAATTTGAAGCGTTGCTTCACAAAAATTGAATTTTCAAAATTCAAATGAGCCTTGCTCAGATTGGGGGAACAAATGCCCCCCCACTGTTGTGCTTACGTGGCGTGACGTAAGCGCAACGGTGGCCAGATCCTAGCCGTTGGATCAGGGGGGTCAGTTGAAGGGGCGCAGGCGCCTATAAATAAGACCCTTGGTCTTTGGTAATTTTTTCCTTACCATCTTAAAGAATCAGAGCCTTGCTCTTGCTTAAAAATTTTCAGAGCCTTGCTCTTGATTTCTCTCAAGAACTTTCAAGTTCAGAACTTAGAATTTCTAGGTAAAAAGTCAGATTAATTCAAATTAAACTTAATTGACAGAGCCTTGCTCTTGTAGATCTTGGATCTAAAGAAAACCCCTTTGGGGTTTCTTCAACAGAGCCTTGCTCTTGGGATCTTTGATCTAAAGAAAACCCCATTGGGGCTTTTTCACCAGAGCCTTGCTCTCAAGATTTACAGAGGTCCTGTTCATGGGTTTTGACCCATGAACAGAGCTTTGCTCTTGGATGAACTGAAAAACTTTTTATAAGTTTTGATGGATTTTTCAGGATTTTTTAAAAAAAACTTCAATTCCTCTAAGTGTTGATGGATTTTTGGTTATTACCACAGAGCCATTCTCTTTTAAGGAATCTTGTTCCCCTGAGACAAGAGTTTGACAAATGTCACTCTGTGATAGAGCTTTGCTCTAAAAGAAGAGATCTTCTCTTTGTCTCTAGGGATTTCCCCACCAATGGGTGTATCCTATTGGGAACTTTTTATGAATTGACAGTCCCATCTAATGATGGGATTGTCTTATTAACTGATGAATATCATCCAGATTTTGTGGGTCCCCCTTTGGTCCCCTACCCACTGCATCACAGTGTGGAACAAGATTTTTATTATTACCTATTTTTTATAATGCCAAGCGTTAGGCCACTAATGATGTATATTTTTTTTGTCTTTCCACAGAAAACATGTCTGACGACTTGTCTTTTCCCTTCGTTCGCTCGGAAGGAGGGTTCCCCCATGCGCCAGTGGATCGGGTGGTGTTCGCTCTTATTAAAGATCACGATCCTGAGTGCAAAAAGCTCCATCTGTGGGGGAGGTGGTATAGCCATATCATCCAAGGCCGTCGCAGTTTTAGTTCCGCCGCGCCCTCTGAGCCCATTGTCACGATCCCTTATGCGGACGAACCCCCGGTGAAGTATGCCGTGGAGGTTAAGAATTGGAATTCTGATGACCTCCTTCAGCCTGCAATCGGCGCCATCCCCGTGCAGCCGCCGCCGGCGATAGATATTCTGGGGAGGCGAATCTGTCAGGGCGAAGCACGCCCTTGGGGACAGGCTTATAACATTGGAATGATCCCACGACCCCCGGTCGGATATTTGCAGTGGGCCCGGTACATTCTATCGGCGAAGAGGACCCACCTGACGAAGATTGGTCTATACTCGGCCGTCTTCATCTCGCTCTTCGAGTACCCCTCTCCTCCAACGTGGTGGATAAAGGCCTTCGTCGAACAATGGAATATCCCCACCCATACCTTCCTGATGGCGGATAAGGAAGTCTCTATCTTTTTGGAGGAACTTGCCGAAATTTCAGGTTTGCCAATGAGGGGGGAGCACTACGAGGAGTTGCTTCCTCCTGACGAGTACGTCTTTGCCACCAAGTAGCTGGTATTTGATTTAACCCCGGAGAATGCCATTCAGCATCAGCATCTAGGTTTGGTGAAGGTGTTGGAGATCTACGAGGAACTCCATTTGGAATCGGGAGACAAGGGCGTCAGTTTCGCAGCTTTCATGGCTCGCTTTATCCGCCCGGAGTTCTTATCAGAGCAGAGCGAGAAGTTCGCTCAGCTTGACGACCCCTTTGGTTTCGGTTTGGATCGCCGACCCGTATCGGAGAATAACCAGAGGGATTTCTATCTCCCCAATGCTGCCATCGTCGCTTTCTCGGAAATCGCCGTCGCCGGCATGGATGAGGAAACCTTCTTTATTGGGTTCTTGGGCTTGTGGTTATGCAACTTTGCGCTCCCTATGCACCCACGCTTCATGCGACCCTCTGTCTTTTACCCGGCGCATCGGATGGTGGCCGGTCTGCAGTTGTCGGTAGGGATTGCTGGGTTAGCTTACCTTTACCATGGACTCAGCGTAGCGGCGGACGCCAATGATCCTGGGGCACAGCCTGCTAACTTCCCGATGCATTACTTTGTTTCTTGGATGGAGATGCACGTGCGAGGGGTGTTTGGCGCCCACAAGACTCCTCCATTCTTCGAGAAGTACAGACTCCCAAGAGTCATACGGTTAGTCGGGGCTTCAATTGTGTTTGCATCCCCGCGGGATTCTAGGGGACTCCTCCTGCGCCCACATTTGGTCGGAGCGACGACTTCTTTCGTGGATAAGGTTATCACCATAGGCTCGGAGACTACTAAGTCGGTGGTGCCCCTACGTGATGAGTTTAAGGGCGGGGCTTCTGTACTGAAGGCTCGGGAAATCCTCCATCTCTACTCCATTCGGCCGGGCTACCTGGTGTTTCGGCAGAATGAGACGGATTTGTTTATGAGGTATAATCCGCATCGATTCGCCCAGCAATCAAGCTACAACCAGGGGATCCCGATGGAAGCCTTCTTGGAAACGCCCGTGGTTGGCCCAGCGGGGGTAAAGAATGCGATGCATCACTTTATACGGCTTAACACGGGTTCCTATTTCTTCATTAGTGAACCCAGCTGTGTGCCTAAGATGCTTAATTCATATGTGGCCTGGTATGCGCACGCTATGGGCCCAATCATTTTAATGGAGAAACGCATGCTGGTCGACCGTAGGGGTGCGCCTCCTGGCGGTGATCGTAAGGCTCCCTTGCAGCCAAGGACCCAAGTCACCCTCCCGATAAAAGATGCCGGAGCTGACCGACCACACGTGTTGGCCCCTCCGCGTGGATTGCCACTGTCTACTACGGTGGATGCACCAACGGCGCCCCGTGTTCCGACAAAGACGGTCAAAGTGGTATCGCCAGAGTCGGGGGCAGGAGCGGATATCGGGACTCGCCGCCCGAAAGTGACTGCCAAGCGCAAAGCTGGTCCGAGTGGATCTAAAGCTGGCGGACAGAAGAAGAAGAATTCCGCCCTATCCCTCGATGCGATCCTCAGCTCAAAGCCTGCGGCTTCTCCTGCCGAGGTCATATGCGAGTACGGCAGCAATGAGGGCTTTGTGGTGGACCCTGCGGACACCAATTTGGCTGCCGCCATTGTAGCTTCGGAGCGATCGGCGAGGCTCGAAGCGATGCTAAGTAAACTCGCTGAGTCCGGTAATCATCAGACGCTTTATTTGTTATTTCATTGCACTTTGTATTATTACATTTAACTAACATTTGCTCCATTTTTAACAGGTGTCTCTACTGAAGAGGCTATCGCTGCCTCCCTGAAAACCTTCCAAGAGGAGGAGAAGAAGCGTGCCCTACCAAGCGTCGGTATGTTTTATCCCTTTCTCTTTTATATGGAAAGTTTGTTGTCTTTTCATGATAGTCAACCTGACCTTCTCTTGTTTCTTTACAGGGGTTGTATTAATCGGTGCCAGGATCCTTTCCGAGCCCGTCACCGAAGCCCCGGCTCCGTCGAAGCTGCCGCAAGAGCCTCGGCTTGACGCAACGACGAGGGATGCTCTGAAAAATCTGGAGGCATCCCTCTATACGGATGAGGATGCTTCACTCAAGGAAGCTCTGATGGCATCCGTCTCAACGGCCCGACAGGAGCGGAAGCGGTTGAGACGTGAAGCAAAGGCGCGGAAAGCTGCTTTGGCCACGGGAGCGGGCCCTAGCACCATTCCTCGCGCTAGTACTCCCTCCGAAGAGCCCCCTGTTGCCCTGTCTACTGCTCGTCGGCAAGTGGCGCGCGCGGTTCGGAGCGCCAATGATAAATCTGCTTCAGGTAGTACTCTTTTCGGAACCTTGTTGTACGAATTGTAAAGCCATTGGCTCATACGTATCCCATCTCGCAGGGTCAAGTCCAACTGAGGGGGAGGCGGAGACGACCGTCGAACCCAGGGGAGCGGAGGAAGCGATACTTGCTGAACTCGAACCGACAGTGAGCAACGTTGTCGGGGTCATGGGGCCTGGAGCCGAGATTGAGGGACCTGCCGTGGAGAGGGTCATTGATGTCGCACCTGAAGTGGCGGCAGATGAGATGATTGTCTCAACCGAGCCGAAGGCGGTAGAGGGTGAGGTGCTTGAGGCTGGGGACCTCGCGGCGCCGATGGACGAGGCAGCCGCGACCGTCGATCCTGAGGGAGCAGCGGGTGAGGCGGCCATGATTCCTGAAGACGGGCTAGGAGCTCCTTCTCAGGAATCTGGCAATGTTCCTATCATAGCCCTCCCTGCCTATGGTCCCCCGCCGCCTGTAGAGCTTGCGAGCATAACAACGGTTCCCCTCGAGTCGGGTGATGAAGCTACAGGCGGTGGCCTTCCGTCAGTGGAGGAAGGGATTGCCTCGGTTTCTGCTGGCAGCTTGTCGGGTAAATTTTGAATGACCAATGTTCTTCGTTTATATATACCTCACAATCTCTTTTAACCAGTTTGTCTTTGTTTCAAACGCAGGTGCGGCTAGTGCCGATGCTCCATTGCCTGAAGGCACACCGTCAACTACTGTTTTGGCGGTGATCGCTCCTCAGCCTTCCCTTGTGCCATCGCGGGTGTCGGAAGGTATGAATTTACGGCTTATGCATTGATCTTTTAATGTGTAGCTTATGTACTAACGTTATACTACTATGCTCTTTTCAGGAGTGTTCTTCGATCATCTATACCAAGTGCTGCTCCCACACTTCTCCTTCCCATCCGAGCTCGCTTCTCCCTCTAGTGGTACCGGTAAGTGTTGTCTTGATCTCTTTCGAGGGAATATAGGATCGTATCTGACTTTTCCTCTTCCTGATTGCAGTGCCTCGAATCGAAGGAGGGGACACCAGGCCTGCGCTGCCACCGGCGCCTCCAGCTTTGCCATCTGTTGCGACTGGTACAGCATATTCCTTTCCCTTTTTATATGATCTTTCACCGACTTTTCGAATCATTGTTTGACCATGTTTCGTTTTGCAGATATTGTTCCAGCTCTGATCCCTTTTGAGTCTCATGTTCTCTCACCGGCGGGTCCTTTCTTGAGATGCCCGTCTTCAAAGGGTGCTGTGATGAGCCTGGGTATGCTGAGCGAGTACATCGAAGAGCTCAACATGGATGCCCTCCCCTCTGCAGTAGATTTCGCTGTGGATGTTAACCCAATGTTGGCGGCGCTCGTAACTTTTCATAACGAAGGCGTCGTCGAATCGTGGGTTAACCACTGCAGAGAGATCGAGGCTCGCCTGCATCGGTTGGAGTCGACGCGCCCTTCTCCCGAGGTTTTGGCCGCGAGCGCCCAACGGACAGCTTGGCTTGAGCAAAGTGTTTCTTATCTCCGCCATTTGGAGCAGGAGGCAGCTTTACGGCTAAAGGCGCATCGGGAATCTTCAAACGCGACCGCTTGCCTTCGTGCTGAAGTTAGGACGAATGCTGCTGAAGTGAAAGTCGTCTTTGAAGGTCTTCTCAAGCGTATATCTAGTGGGCTAGCGCTGAAGCAGAAGCTTGATGCCGCTGAGCGCGATGCCCGAGGCCAAGAAGCAGCTCAACAGGTTGTCCGTGAAGAGCTCGCATCCTTCACGCAGCAGCAGGCTCAAGTAGAGGCTGAACTGGCAGTGGTACTTGATCATGAGAAGGCGTGGAAGGAAGTACGCGAGCAATTGATAGAGCTGTTCAAGAAGCTTCCTTCTCCCTGAATATTTTGTATCGTTCACACACCTGTGATTTGTATATAGCATATACGCATTTTTTTTATACGATCCGCCTTGTATTTTGATCGAATTTATGAATAAAAACATATTCTTTCTTGCAATGTCTGGTACTATTTCTTCGCTTTTTCCCTTTTTGTTATGGTGTTTTCGATGAACATGATCGGCGGGAAACTTAACTTCTCCGAGAGGTAGCGATGGCTTAGGTTGCAGGTTCAGGTCTGCCGCCTAAGGCTTTTCAACTCTATGAGCCGTGAGGGTCTCATAGAGACTTTTCTCCCTACGGATCGAGAGGATCTCGTAGGTGGATTTTCTCCTTAGGAATCGTGAGGATTCCCAAGTGTGGTTTTCTCTCATAAGTCGAAAGGATCCTATAAGAGAATTTCTCCCTCTTACGAGTCGAGAGGGCTCGTGAGCGGTTGTTTCCCTCTTTGTCGAGAATCGACTTCAGAGAGTGAGACCCGTGAATAGTATGCAAGAGACCATTTAGGATTGACTTGCAGGGTCCCATTGCCCTCTTACGAGTCGAGAGGGCTCGTAAGCGGTTGTTTCCCTCTTTGTCGAGAATCGACTTCAGAGAGTGAGACCCGTGAATAGTATGCAAGAGACCATTTAGGATTGACTTGCAGGGTCCCATTGCCCTCTTACGAGTCGAGAGGGCTCGTAAGCGGTTGTTTCCCTCTTTGTCGAGAATCGACTTCAGAGAGTGAGACCCGTGAATAGTATGCAAGAGACCATTTAGGATTGACTTGCAGGGTCCCATTGTTCAGGAAGCAAGTTTTTGAATCCTTACTGCCCGAGATGTGAGTCAAAGAAGCTCTCGTCACGGAGTGTTTGTATCCGTGAGTTGAGAATTTTGCTAGGGATTATTTGTTTCCTAAGCGCCAAGGATTATTTGTGTCCTTGGGGTTTGAAACGAATCGATGGTTGCCACGGAGGCGCTGGTGGCTCTGCGAGTCGACGCGGATCAGAAGGCTCTCGTCAAGGAGTGTTTGTATCCGTGAGTCGAGGAGTTTGCTAGGGATTATTTGTTTCCCGAGCGCCAAGGATTATTTGTGTCCTTGGGGTTTGAAACCAGTCGAGGGTTCCCACGGAGGCGCTGGTGGCTCTGCGAGTCGACGCGGATCAGTAGGCTCTCGTCAAGGAGTGTTTGTATCCGTGAGTCGAGGAGTTTGCTAAGGATTATTTGTTTCCCGAGCGCCAAGGATTATTTGTGTCCTTGGGGTTTGAAACGAGTCGAGGGTTCCCACGGAGACGCTGGTGGCTCTGCGAGTCGACGCGGATCAGAAGGCTCTCGTCAAGGAGTGTTTGTATCCGTGAGTCGAGGAGTTTGCTAGGGATTATTTGTTTCCCGAGCGCCAAGGATTATTTGTGTCCTCGGGGTTTGAAACGAGTCGAGGGTTCCCACGGAGACGCTGGTGGCTCTGCGAGTCGACACGGATCAGAAGGCTCTCGTCAAGGAGTGTTTGTATCCGTGAGTCGAGGATTTTACTAAAGTCATTGGCTTCTTTGGTTGAAATGAACCGTTGAGGTTTGGCTTCGTCGTCTGACGGAATCTGCTGGGAGAGTACGGTTTCCTTTTTGTTTACGCCCTTGGATTGTATACAGGGATCGATGTGATCTTAACTGTAGGGCCGAAGTTTTATCATTTCTTCTTTTTATTTTATTTTATTTCCGTGATGCTCTATCATTTCAGCTTTTATATCGCGAAGGTCGCGATTGCCCAATCATTTCGGCTATTTTTCGCGGTGCCCAATCATTTCGGCTATTTATTTTATCTTTACTCGTTGCTTTTTATTACGAGTTGCCCAATCATTTCGGCTGTTTTGCGTGCATACATTATACTTGCTTCTTTTTATTGCAAGTTGCCCTATCATTTCGGCTATTTCGTATGCATGAGCGGCCTACTGGCTTTCGCCGTAAACCTGAAATTGGACACCGATTTCGGCATCAGCGCCGCTATCACTGGGATATTACCAGGAGCGAATCATCATTTGCCTCTGTCGTTGTCGAACAAAGGAGGCTTAGCGACCAGGGTTAGGGTCCTGTCGGCTAAGACTTTTGACTTCATGAGCCGTAAGGGCCTCGTGAAGGTATTTCTCCCTACAAGTCGTGAGGATCTTGTAGGTGTATTTTCTCCTTAGGAACCGTGAGGGTTCCTAAGTATTTTGTTCTTCTGTAAGTCGTAAGGATCCTACAGGAAGGTTTTCTCCTCATAAATCGAGGGGATTTATAAGAGTTGCTTACCATGCGAACGTATTCCCAGTCATGGATGAAATTTGGCTAGGGAAATGTTTATTCGCGCCCGTGGATTGTATACGAGGGTCAACATTGGACCACTTGTAGGGCAATATTGGAAGTTTGTGGGGGTTTGCTTAAGCACAGGTTTAGGTCTCTGTGACTTAAGACTTTCAAATCTTATGAGCCGTGAGGGTCCCATAAGAGGGTTCTCCTTACGAGTCGTGAGGATCTCGCAAGTGTATTTTCTCCTTAGGAATCGTGGGGATTCCTAAGTGTGTTGCTCCTTTGCGAGTCGTAAGGATCTCACGCAGGTGGTTTCTCCCTATAAGGTCGAGAGGACCCTATAAGCGTCTTTTAACGAGGTTGCGCCCCTTCGGGTTTTCACAAACACTCGTCGGTAGCCCTGCCGTTTTTACTCACGGAGCCCTTTCAGGTTTTCATCCGTGCCCTTTTTGATTATGGACATACCGTTTTTTGGTTTTTTTTTTTTTTTTGAGATCCTTTCACCCTTTGTTATTGAGATCCTTTCACCCTTTGTTATTGAGATCCTGACTTTTCAACTCCCCATATTAATAATAATTACGATATTTATAACAAGTATATATGGTTTTACCAAATCCCACTCCATATATCATATGGTGTTAGCAGCATACTCATTGGTGATACCTTGCATCGCTGAACCAAGCCATCAGAGTTCGAATCCCATACCCCACGTGGAAATCTTTCTTCTCTTTTTTTTTACAAGGTCGCGCCCTTTTGGGTTTTCACGAACACTCGCCGGTAGCCCTGCTGTTTTTACTCACGGAGCCCTTTCGGGTTTTCATCCGTGCCCTTTTTGCTTATGGACATACCGTTTTTGGTAATAATATTTTTTTATTTTTTATTTTTTTTATTTTTATCTCGTCAGCCTGAAGATGCTGCGGTAGTAGTTTAAAGACGTTTCGGTCTGTTATTAGTTTAAGGACATTTCGGTCCATCATGGAGAAGGCCAGCTACTGCTTATAAAGTTCGAGCTTAGGAAGATAGCGAGCGGACATAGTCGTCGTCATCTATCATTGACCTAGGCTGTGGCTCATTAAGCGTAATATTTCTTTAGGAAGCGACCGTTTATTGGCCTGAAAGGCCTTTCACCGTGCATGTCCATGAATAGATAGGCTCCACCCTGGTAAACTTTATCTATGATGTACGGGCCTTCATAGTTTGGCTCGAATTTTCCCCGCTTAGCGCGATTGGGGATCATGGGCCTTTTGACCACTAGCACAAGTTCGCCTTGACGAAATGTCCTCGGTCGGGTCAATCTTTCGTATGAGCGCGTCATCTTTGCTTTATAAGCTTCCAGATTTTGCTGTGCTAGAAGCCGGATTTCATCAAGGGTATCAAGCTCTTCAAACCGAAGGTGAGCATTTTCTTCGTCTGTCAGCTCGTAGTGGACGGCCACCCGTAGAGAGGGTAGTTCTATCTCGAGAGGGAGTACTGCTTCCGTCCCAAATACCAACGCGTATGGCGTTGTGTTTGTGGCCGTTTTAAATGTAGTTCGATACGCCCAAAGAGCTTCTTGCAATCTTTCGTGCCAATCTCTCTTATTTCGTGACACCGTTTTCTTCATGATCTTCGTCAAGGTCTTGTTGAAGGCCTCAGCCAGACCGTTAGCTCGTGGATTATAAACCGAAGAATATCTCCAGTCTATATTGTGCTGCTGTGCGAAGCGGCTAATTTTATGACTTCGGTAGGCTGGCCCATTATCAGAGATGATCCTTCTCGGGGTTCCAAACCGGTATATGACATGCGTTTTGAAGAAATGGAGGATGTTCTCCGTCTTCACTTCCCTCAACGGTACCGCCTCTGCCCATTTGGAGAAGTAATCAGTTGTCGCCAATATGAAACGATGTCCCTTTGACGATGCTGGTTCGATGGGGCCAACTATGTCGGTTCCCCACATCTCGAATGGCCAGCTAGCCACTGTTGGATGTAGTGGATTGGGATGTTGATGGATGAAGTCCCCATGAATTTGGCATGAATGACATTGCCTCGCATATTCGAGGCAGTCCTGCATCATCGTGGGCCAGTAGTAGCCCATCCGTTTTATCTTCAGCTTCATCTTAGGGCCTGCTTGGTGGGAACCGCAGAGTCCGTCGTGAACCTCTTGGACGACCCTTCTCGCTTCGTCAGGTCCCAGGCATCTCAGCCACAGAGAATCGAATGACCTTTTGTATAGAGTATCGTTGACGAAGGCGAAAGACAGAGCTCGTTTCACGAGCTGATGTCTTATGGACGCTTCTTCAGGCATTCGGTGGAACTTGAAGTAATCTATGAAGAATTCTCTCCAGTCTTCGGTCTTCTCATGGTCTTTTATTTGTAGGGTCACCTGCTCAGTTGCTCCCTTTTCTTTATATGATTCTGGAGGTATTTCTGCTGGGGCGAGCACTCGACGGCTTTGTACCACGATTCTAACGTCATCGAGGTTCTCGTCGGCCAATTCTTTAGCAAGCTTGGCCAGTGCGTCCGCTTTGCTGTTTTCCGCGCGCGGTATACTTTCCAAAGTGTAAGAGGGAATTTGGGTTAGCAGTTGCTGCACTTTTTCACCGTATTTTACCAATTCCGGTTTGCACGTTTGGTAGTCACCGTTTACTTGACTAACGACCAGTTGAGAATCACCGTATATGAGGAGGTCTTCAATTCCCATGTCAATGGCGATCTCGAGGCCTGCTATCAGAGCTTCGTATTCGGCTTCATTGTTTGTTCTCGGCTCCGTCAGGGAGAACGCGTAGCGCATTATCCCTCCTTGTGGAGTTACAAAGATGAGTCCTACCCCTGATTTAATTATAGGGGTACTTTGTTTGCGTTTCTTCACGGAAGATGCTCCATCGAAATAAAGCTCCCATCGGATATTATCACCGTCGATCGCATCGAACGCATGTTCGTCTGGAAGATCGCAATTCAGAGGAGAATCGGCGGGTATCGGATGCTCAGCGAGGAAGTCGGCGATGGCCTGGCCTTTCACTGCCTTGAGAGGTTGATACGTTATCGAGAATTCCATCAAGAGCAGGGCCCATTTAGCGAGTCTTCCCGTCAATATGGCCTTTGACATCAAGTATTTGAGAGGGTCCACTTTTGAAATAAGACGGACCTCGTGTGCTAACGCATAGTGCCTAAGCTTTGTTATTGCGAAGATCAACGCCAGGCAGTGTTTTTCAATGGGAGAGTAGTTGTTTTCTGCCCCCAGCAGAACTCGACTTAAGTAGTAGAGTGCTCTTTCTTTCCCTTGATCGTTCTCTTGTGCCCATAATGCGCCTAAAGAACCTTCGAGGGCGGTTGTATAAAGAATGAGAGGCTTCCCCTTAACCGGAGCAGCCAACACTGGCGGGTTCTGCAGGTATTGCTTGATCTCATCCAGTGCGCCTTGGCATTTTTGATCCCAAACGAATGGGGTCCCCTTCTTCATCAGGTGACTATAAGGACGGCACTTTCCTGAAAGGTTGGCTATAAATCGCCGTATGTATGCGAGTTTCCCTTGGAGAGATCGCAGCTGTTTGAGAGTCCTCGGCGGAGGCATTTCCATGATCGCTTTAATCTTTGACGGATCTATTTCAATCCCTCGGTGTCGAACAACGAATCCCAAGAATTTGCCTGAGGAAACTCCCAATGCACATTTAAGAGGATTCATCTTCAAGTTGTATTGCCGAAGGCGTTGAAATACGGTCTTCAGATGCTCGAGATGTTCCTCGTACGATTTGCTTTTAACCACGAGGTCGTCGATATAGCATTCAACGATTTCGTGTATAAGGTCGTCGAAGATCTTTGTCATGGCCCTCTGATAAGTAGCACCGGCGTTCTTCAAACCGAAGGGCATCACTTTATAACAAAATATACCAAGAGGAGTCCTGAAGGCTGTATGCTTCTGATCTTCAGGATGCATTTTTATTTGATTATACCCCGATGAGCCGTCCATGAAGGAGAAAACCTCATGAGTGGATGTGTTGTCTATCATTAGTTCAGTGACTGGCACTGGCAAGTCATCCTTCGGGCAAGCTTTATTGAGATCTCGAAAGTCCACGCATATGCGCACTGTCCCATTTTTCTTCATCACCGGGACGATGTTAGCGATCCATTCAGGATATTGAACTTCCTGGATGAAGCCAGAGTCGATCAGCTTCTTGACCTCAGCATTGATACTCATTTCAAGCTCGAGCCACATTCTTCTCGGTGCCTGTTTGACTGGCTTGATGTTTGGGGATATCGCCAATTTGTGTACGGCAATTTCTGGATCTAGTCCCGGCATTTCGGAATAGTTCCACGCGAAGCAATCTCTATGCTGTAGAAGCACGTCCTTTAACGCAGCTACCCTTTCTTCAGATAGTAACTCGCTGATGAATGTCGGTCGTGGATCGTTTGCTGTCCCCAACTCAATTTTCTTGAGGTTATCTGCAGTGGTATGGATTCCATCTTCCAGCTCTTTTGGCGCTGGTGGGAATTCTGAGATTATCTCGTCGCTGCTGTTTTCGAAGCACCAAGGAAGGCTGTTCATATCTTCGGACCCTTCTTTTAATATTGTTATCACATGGCAGGTGCGAATTTTCTGCCAATCCCAATGCGGAGTTGGTTCTATCCTTGCGTTTTCGGGTTCATGCTTTTGCGGCGGCGCTACCCTCCAACTGTCAGAAAACGCGAATTTGCCTAGCTGATACTGATCTTCAACCCAATTCTTGAAGGTGAAGCAATCTTCAAGAGGGTGTCCCATTACTCGATGGTAAAAGCAATAATTTGGGTCGAACACCTCGCCTGCGTGCTCAGGATGATTAGACTCTGGCAACGTAAGCATTTGATGTTTTAGAGCGAGATCGAATATCTTCCTCGTTTTGTTCCGAGGAAATGAGTATGCTCGACCCATTTTCTTCCTGAGGGCTAGGTCAATAACGCTCGACTCTCGGATACGTGGCTTCTTAGCTCTGCTTTGTAGCTGTCGAGCGCCTCTCTTGCCTTTCGACTTGTTTTTGTTTTCGCGTCGAACCTTTTTTGTAGCAGGTTGACAAGGAGCGGCATTTTCTTCCTTCACCGCCTGTTGAAGGAGGCGCTGTGTCTTGGCTTTCTCATAGATTTGCATTTCACGATTGTGATCGTCTCGGGCTTTTTGACTCGCATCCCTTATAAGTTTGCTCATCTGGTCTTCAAATGATGGACTGGACGGTTTTGTATCAGGAACTTTTGCTGGCTCAGGATTAGCGTCCTCCCATTGAGCGTCCGCCTCTTCGTCGAAGTCATACATAACATAACAGCTATTTACTAGCTCCCGTTTCTTTGACCGGATGTACCCAAGCCCTTTTGTTTCTACTCTCCCGTTAGGCAGTTTGCATTGAGTCCCGGGAATGTTCCAGACCTTGTCATAGAATTTGGCTTTTCTAATGGTCTGTGTGAAGGACATCCCCTGGCGTTTCAGCAGTTTCATCAAACCTTTGGTATAATATCTGGGAAGACGGATATGCTGAAGCCTGTCGAGCGTGGGATCCGCGCCATGCCAAATTTCTTTTTCCACCTTGTTTTCTTCAGAACGGTAGAATAGGATTGCCTTCTCGCCCTTTCGTCCGGGAGGGATATAGAATGTCTGCAATTCTTCTACGCTGTTGGTGTCGAGTGCATCCTGTTCTTTGTAATGTTCAAGCGGCACCATGGTTATCTGCAAACTTCGCTCTTCATCAGCGGAAACCCGTATTGAAGGCCGAGCAGGAAATACAGCATGAACTTCATCCTCTGAATCACTACCGAAGATCAACGAAGGAACGGATGGCCCTGGTCTGGTGGATTGGGATGGACCTGAATAAGTGATATCCTCCTCCTCCTCGGTGTCACTGCCAAAGACAGGGATGGTGGCGTTAGCTTTGTTCTCCGGTTTGTGACACCTTTCCGTGTCTTCGAAACTCGGCAAGAAGTATTTGGCATCTTCATACTTGCGAACTTCGTTTACGGAAAACGGATTCAACTCTCCCGCCACTGTGTACTCGAGGCCATCCCTAGAATACTTCATGCACTGATGCTGTGTAGAAGGGAGGATATTGTACTCGTGTAGCCATGGTCGGCCGAGCAGAGCGTTGTAGCACGTCTTGGCGTCTATAACATGGAATTTGATGTCTGTGACGAGAAACCCGAAGCGTAGCGTTAATATCACAGATCCAAGAGTTTTTGAGGATTGGGAGTCAAAACCGGAGATAGTGATCTTGTCCCGGGCGAGGTGTTGGACGCTCATGCAAATCTCCTTTAACACTCGCACATTGAGTAAATTAACAGACGATCCGTTATCGACCAAGATTTTACCTATCTTTATGTCATGGCAATATCCTGAGACATAAAGGGGACGATTGTGTTCACACGTCCCGAGGAGAAGGTCTTCATCACCAAAAGCAACGTCGGCTGTGTGCACTTCTTCCAATTCGTCTTTCATCTTTTCTTCGGCTAAGAAGGCTTGGAACTGGTCCGAATCTTGTAGCGCCTTAATCAAAGAGTCTCTGGCTTCCTTTGATAGTAACAAGGCATCAAGGACGCTGAGCTGAGAGGGCAGTTTCCTCAGATGTGCCAGAACGTTGTAATCCACCTTACTTCTCTTCGGCGGGTTTTTGGCGTTTAGCTCTTCCAAAACTTGGTCATCTAAAACGATGTCTTCAGAGACCTTTTCTTTCCCTTTATCTTTTCTATTCGAGGGTCCGAGGTTCTTTTCAGGCAGTGTTCGATTCCGCAGCCGGATATTTTCGCAAACCACTGGCTCCTCTTCTTTTCCCGAAGTTGACTCTTTAAAGAGAGGGGCAAGTTCTAGCTCCTCATCGGAATCGCTCCCGAATGTAGGCACTTGCGACCCGATAGTGTTAACCATGTGACAGTTGCCGGCAGTTCTTTCAAGCTCTTTGGTTGTGCTTCTTTGCTCCCGACGAATCTTACGCTTTTCCCGTTTAAAGCGTTGTTGATTAGCGACGTATCCTTGCCACCATCCATTGAAAGCTTTGCAATCTTGGGTGGAATGCGAGACCTTGTGATGATATAAGTAATAAGAGGGGTGCATTTCTACCACGCCAGTAACTTTTTCTTCAGAGGGTGGTAGCTTCATGCCCATCGATATGGCCTTAGCAAACTTCTTTTTTATCTTGAATTGACTTTTGTCAGCGGTGAAGGCATTTTGTTCCAGCGGGATCATCTCAGCTCTTCTCTCAAATCTCTGGCGCTTGGCCTTTTCGAATACAGCCGTCTCGCGCTCTCGATCAACTTTGCTTTTCAATCGAGCTTCACTAAGAAACGCGTCAATCATTTCGATTGATAATTCCGGAACCCTTGACTCAGTATTTGCCCCCGGCGTTTTGGTGCCAGAAGTCCCTTCATCGTTCGAGGTCGAGTGGGAGATCATATGACAGCTCGCCACATATTCCTCGGATTCATCTGATGAACTTTCCTCCTCATCTTCTCTTTGAAAGACGTGATCAAGGAAATCTTGGAGCGTAATGGGAGTCCGCGCCTTTTGGTTGTATTCATCTAGTGCGTCGATTTGCTTTTGTAAATCCGTGCGCTTGTCGCCAGGCTTCACGGGCTTCTTAGATTTCTTCTTCTTCTTTTTCGAAGATTTTGACGGCTGGTTATGAACGCTTGAACTACCACCATCGGTCTTCGGAGTCGGACGTGGCTTCAACATCCCCTCTATAACCTGCGGTTCCAAGGGGTTTTTCCACATGACCGCTGGACAGGTCTGAAGATCATTTAGCATTCTCCTCGTTTTGGCCGATAATACAACCTCCCAAGGAGCTTCCTCAATGACGGAACATGTTGCCCCCGGCGCATTCGTCCCTTTAGAGGTGTGGGGCTGCGGGGGATTCACCTTCCATTTGTCGGATAGCGCAAATTTTCCCAGGCGGTACTGGTTTTCAAGCCAATTTTTGAAAACGTAACAGTCTTCGATCGGATGTCCTAGCACTCGATGATAAGGGCAGTAATTAGGCTCGTTGACGTCACTTGGTAGCGACGGGCGTTTTGGATCTGGCAGATTTATGAGCCTGTTGCGCAATGCCAGCTCGAATAGCCTCCTCGTTTTATCACGGGGGAAGGAGTAAGCACGTCCCATCCTGTCCTCAAGGGGTACGTATGGGCGCGTATTGTTTGGACGAGCAACCGGCTTCGAGTCGTTCGGTTGTTGTTGGGCATTAGCGACCATGATCGCTTTTCCCTTTCCTTTATCGTTTCGGGAGTCCGGCTTCGGGAGAGGGGGTTTATGGCCCATCTGGTCCATCTGCGCCAATTTGTCGATCAAAGCCTGGAAGGAAGTCGGCTTGAAGAACATCATAAACTGTGAAATGGTTGCTTGTGGATCAAGGGTTCCAACAAACATTCCCACCGCAGGGGCTTCTTCTATGCGCTGTTCACACTTAGACCATAGATTACGCCACCGTATAGCGTACTGAACCCATGTCTCGCCGGGTTTTACCCTGCCGTTAATCAGCGCCGTCATCGGGGTACGCTCGCTGGCACTTGCAAAACGTTGGGTGAAGAGCAGCTCCATCTCCGCGAAAGTTTTAATAGAGTCGTTGGGGAGCTCGGAATACCATTCGAACGCCGTATCTGATAGGCTTCCAACGAACTGGCGAAGCAGAAGCTTGTCGTCGCCGCCGGTGTTACCGCAAAGCACCCTGAACTGGGCGACATGTTGATGGGGATTGCCGGTCCCTTTGTAGACATGAAACTTGGGAATTGTGTAGCCCGGCGGGTACTTGATTTGGTCATACCAGCCCGGATACGGTCGCCCCGTTTTTACGACGTGGCCGGCTGCTTCGGCCGGGTGATGAACCTTTATTTGCTGGGCTATATATTCGTCCAGATCAGTTTTAGAGATTGTGTCCTCTTTAGCCGTTGATAGAACGGGCTGAGGATTTGATGTTTCTCCCCTATCATCCCCAAGGACGATCGGGGGTTCTTCAGTCGGGGGCTCTGGTTGTATCATCATCCCTATCATGTCCTGGAAGAGGAGGCCCATACGTTGTATATTGGCTGCTTGTTCAGCAGCCTCTTTGTCTCTCTTTTCCAGTACTCGGCGGAGGAACTCGGCGTCGGTCTCTTCCTCTTGGCGTTCGTCTAAGGACGTCCCAGGGTTCTCCTTTGGCTCCGTGAGTGCAGCCATTGTAGTCATCATCTCCTGGAGCTTTTGTTGCTGCTCCTGAGCCTTGGTCACTGATCGGGTAAGCGGTCGGTGACCCATAGAAGTACGACTTTCTTCCTTTCCAGAAGCCATATAGACCGTATGAACTGTTATGCCCCCTGACTTGGGGCGTTTAGGTTCATCGCTTTTAAACTTTGTCAGTGTCACGGAGGCTTTCTCCGGCCTTTTTCTTTTGTGGACCATTGAGGCTAAAGGAGCCGTTGAAATGGGCATCCTAGCATTTGTTGCCCCCTGCTGTTTAATGGGGCGGTTTTTGTCCTTTTCCACCTTTGCCCTTTTCTGGCGACGGAAGTGGTCTGAGTCAATCACGGAGTCTTGAACCCTCCGCCAAACTTTATAAATCTTTGACGACAGCCGCTGAGGGGGCTGTTCCTGCTTTGTCTCCGGAGCTTTTTCCATAGGCGGAGGAGATCTTTTCAATGTAGCAATCGGAGAGTTCTTTCTTACCTTCCTCAGCAATTCAAAGCTGTTCCCCGTTGGAACAGCAACATTGACCTCCACCACTGGAGCAGGTGGGGTTAGCCCTGAGGGAGAGTTGCCCCCTGCTTTCCTTACTCGCTGCCAATGGCGACGTCGCGCACGACCAGCCGTTGGGACTGGCTCGGAAATCGAGATGGTTTCTTGCTGCCCCCTGTTTGAATGTGGGGTAACTGCTGATGTCAGCCTATCGAAGACTGATGCCTTCTGACCAGCTGGGGGAGGAGTAGGAACCGTCAATCTTGTGAAGACCGACTCTCTGATGGGAGAAGCCGCTTTAACGACTTCCAAAGCAGCGGCCGTTGCCCTCTTTGGGACAGCCACCTTATAGTTCTGACCTAGCCTGGTGAAAACGGAGGCTGTTAGTTCAGTAGCAGGCGACCCGTTGATAGGGGTCGTGGTAGCAGTGAGCCGGTCAAACACCGATTTCTTGTTCACTTCCAGTACAGGTGTCGGCATAGAGAAGCTTGTAGGTGGGACCATGGTCCCGAAGAACAAGCCGGTGGTGGCTTGGGTCACCTGGTCTACCGGCAGAGTCAGGAAGGAAGCCGCTTGGGGCCCATATGTTACACCTCTCGGTGAGGTGGAGCGTCCGTTGCAGTGGCATTTCGAGCAGTTGGTGCAGTTGGTGGCCATTGAATCTTGAATTCTGCGCCAGGTAAAAGACCAAATCTTAGCAACTTGAAATCCAAAGGCAACCATTTAACAAACCGCGATTGGTTCGTGAAGACGACACACGAAGTGTGGAGTGGAAAGAGGAAAAGGTCCCACCGGGCGTGCCAGAATCTGTTCCCCTCCGAACGGCGGCCCGGACTTCGCGTCCGTGGCCTGAGGTTCGGGGCAGATGCTATTTGGTTTGATCCGTCCACCTCTCCGGAGATGCCAAGTTGATTTATGGCACCTTGTATCGGAGGTTTAGACGGATGCGGCCGATGTAGCAAACTTCATCAGATTCCCCCTCAGGGTGAGGGGTTTTTGATTGTGGGGACGCTCTTCCCTGCAGGCGCAAGCCCCTGCAGTTAATTACGCTACCGCGTCGCGGTAACAACTTTCTCTTTCTCCAGATTTTCACTTCGTGTCGTGTGTGTTTGTTTTGTTTGTGATTGCCCGTGGATTGTATACGGAGACTGAGTAATGCCGTCGCCCGTAGGGCGTGGATTAGTCCAAATCCGCATTTACTTAGATTTGGGTTTGGTGTTTTTTGGTTTAAGGATGCATTAGTCGCGTTGCGGCTAAGATCAACTTAAACGTTCGTCAAGGATACGTTAGTCCTGTTTTAGACTAAGATCGACCTGACGTAGTGATTGATTTAATTATCTTGCTGTCGGGACTCGTCACCTCTCTGACGTCGTTGAGGGATTACAACGACACGCGTCAGAGGAGTTCAGAGATGTACCCTTGCACCAAAGTTGATTCGGAGTTTTATTGTTTATTTAAAGATCTAAGGACACATTAACCGTATTTGGGGCTAAGATCAACTTAGACGGGACCGTTTAGATCCGACAAAAGAGCGTTCGGGCTCGATTGCGCTAGTTTAAGGACGTGGCGGTCCATCGCCAGTTTTAAGGACGTGGTGGTCCATTATTAGTTTAGGGACGTTTCGGTCCGTCGCCAGTTTAAGGACGTAGTGGTCCATATTCCAGTTTAGGGACGTGGTGGTCTGATATTAGTTTAGGGACGTTTCGGTCCGATATTAGTTTAGGGAAGTTTCGGTCCGATATTAGTTTAGGGACGTTTCGGTCCATTTGGATGTGTGGTCGTTGGGACCCGTCACCTCTTTGACGTCGTTGAATAATTACAACGAGGGATGTCGAAGGAGTTCGGAGATGTGCCCTTGAACCGGTCGTGAATTGGTTTAGGAGAGCCATTGTGCTCAATCAGTTTAATTTAAGGACTTACGGCCAGGATTGGGTTAAGTCCAATTTTTTATTTATTTTGGGCTTTGCCCGACTGGAAAATCGATCCAAACAGGGCTCTGCCCCTTTATTATTTGGCAATTTGATTTGGGCCAGGCCCTTTTAAATAATGGGTTGCATTTGTGCAGAACCTCAAGAATTTTCCAAACCAGGGCTCTGTCCCTTTATTATTTTGTAATTTGATTTGGGCCAGGCCCTTTTAAATAATGAGTTGCATTTGTGCAGAACCCCAAGAATTTTTTAGATTTAAGAACAAAAGTGCATAACACTTTTGATCTAAATTTGGATCAAAGGAAAACAAGTTTTTCTTCTTGTTTTCCCTGATTTTATAGAACCAAGGGTTCACAACAAGTGCAAGGCACTATTTATTTATTTTTATTGAATTATTCACTTTTTTAATCCTCTGTTCTTCAGAGATTTTTCTCTTCTTCCAAAAGAAGTTTTTACCTTTTTTTGTGTTCTTGATTAATCTTCAAGAGTTCTTTCTCTTCTCTCTTTTTTTTTATGCCAGAAGTTGATTCTTCTCTGTTGATGCATTTCGAATGAGGTCTGGGGTCCTATTTATAGTGCTCACAAATTTGTTGAATTTGTTAACAAGATCTTTTCTGAATAATTTTGGGAATTTTCCCACCATTGGATCTTTGATCCAAAGGCAGAAGAAAATCTTCTGGTTTTGGAAAGAACAGAAAAGATTCATTAAATTTTCATTCTGTTTCTGCGCAACTCCCCAATGAATGACACGTGTCGCGCAGTGGAAGACTTGCGCAACAGTGCTTGCGCAACTGCGCAGACACGTGTCACGCAGCTGTGCGCTTGCGCAACAGTGCGTGCGCAACTGCGCAGACACGTGTCGCGCAGCGGTGCGCTTGCGCAACAGTGCTTGCGCAACTGCGCAGACACGTGTCGCGCAGCGGTGCACTTGCGCAACTGCGCAGACACGTGTCGCACTGTGGACCGCTTGCGCACTGCGCAACGCACGGAATTTGAAGCGTTGCTTCAAAAAAATTGAATTTTCAAAATTCAAATGAGCCTTGCTCAGATTGGGGGAACATCCACCAATGCTTCCGCTGCTCCCACTGATTACGACAACCCTCTGGCAGAGTCATATAGGTGTACACTTCTAAAGCTAGTTTAGAACGACGCTATACTCTTCCTCCTGCCGGGTCTCATAGTCTGGAACAACAGCAATGGCAAGTCTGGGTAAACAAGAACCTCTCTGCCACCGTCCTTGAGTATACCGAAGTACCTCTCGGGTGCCTGAGGTTACCCACCTTATCTGCGGAGTGGCCAATGGAATGTCAAACCACATTGAATCTTTAGGTTCTTATCAAATCTTCAGTAATCGTTTGCGGTTCTGGAATCACTTCCAGTTCTACCATACTCCCAATACTGTTTTCTGAAAAAATCCATTTTTAATAAAACTGTGGCGAGTCAAGAACAATATCACTATTGATCTTCCAGATGGTAGAATATCAACCCTCGTCGTAGCCTGGGTCAACCCACAAACAGCCATTACAGAAACGTGCCTTGAGTTGTCCAGTGTCTGGTTTTAATCATAAGCCGGACAACTCCCCGTACCTTAACATCGTTAAGATATGAACTGTTCTATATCCAATATAGAACCAGAGGCACTGATTTAATTGAACCAGATTCAAATCATGCAGCAGTCTCCAGTGCATGTCAACTAAATGGAAAAAGGCCGATCAGCGCTACTCAACTTAGGAATGCTTCCAATTATGAGTAACCCGAAAGAGAAGCTAGTTCTCTTAATCATTACTATCAACTGAATACCATACACAAGTATCTACATCTTCGATCACTTTGAAGAATCCCGATACTTGC
Source organism: Agapanthus africanus (assembly GCA_030015575.1). Classification (NCBI taxonomy): domain Eukaryota; kingdom Viridiplantae; phylum Streptophyta; class Magnoliopsida; order Asparagales; family Amaryllidaceae; genus Agapanthus; species Agapanthus africanus. Next base: position 376,746,293 of record JASDDO010000031.1, on the reverse strand, counting down.
AATACCTGGTTCTCTACTTTATTCAAATACCTATAACTTCTCAAAATTCAGACCCTGTGTTTCCACGAAACACCTGTCTAAAAACTAGAGGAGTCATAAGTAAACCGAATATAGTACGAGAACCAACCCCTCTGTCATTATGGACGCTGGACAACATACAATACTCTGTATAAGTCCCTTGAGTCTGATAACTCATTCACTGTGTGTCGTAGGTTGAAAACTGTACTTATGGTTAAGAAGAATTACACCGCTGTTTAATGCTCCTTACCTAACCATCCACTGATATAGGTAAATGTCGTAGACATAATTTCAAAAAGGTATATCTCACTCTATAAAAATAGACGTACAGATATATCAATTTGAAATTGGTGCATAAAAGCGGATATTCAAAACCAAATATTTGCCGTCTGGCAAACAACCCAGGTGACTTCCTCAAATATTACCGATTACAACGAATCCCGATATAATGAGGATGATCACCCAATTCCCAATAACTTACTCCCACTCATCATCTGTAAAACCATACAGATGTGAGACTCATACCTGGTAAATACATACCCTGGAGCAAGTGTCTAATTGGGAAATCAGTTTTCTATAAACAGTACACAGTGAAACTGAAACATTGAAATGTTTCGTTGGGGTATCCTGGTATTCCTAGTAATGCCTCTTCCATTATCCAGATTCACAACTGTAACCGTATAATTCTTTGCCACTTCTCCAAATCCCTTTATATGTCTTTAGTCATTACCTTCTGTACACCCCTTTAAGCCAAATGGTTTTCTTCCTTCCCTACCGTTCGGCACCAGCCTATGGTTTGGAAGAAGACTATCCAATAAGCATAAAAGGTGTACTGTCCTAATCCTAGGAGCACTCGCAACGTGAGAGAAGGTGAAGATAAAAGACACCTGAATGTACTTTATTCCTATTTCTCCTGAACCAGGATCCATCCCCCGAACTGGAACAAGTTCCTTTCGAGTTCGTATATAACCATACGATGGATTATCCAATAAACTGGGATCTTCGTAGTGATACGGAGTGTCCTGGAGAAATACAAAGGTGATTTAGGATTGGCGAAGAAATACTTGGTTTGGTCGTGAATAGCAGTCGAAATTTACTTTGCCCTCTTACTAATCCCTTGCTTTGTCTGAACTTAATACCTTCTGTACACCGTTTAGGCTAACTGGTTTTCTTCATTCCCTACCGGTCGGCACCAGCCTATGGTTTGGAAGAAGACTATCCAATTTGCGTAATAGGTGTACTACTCCTAAACCAAGGAGTACTCGCAACCTGAGAGAAGGTGAAAAGAAAAGACAACTGAATAGTCCTATCCGTTTTCTCCAGAACCAGAAACCATCCTCGAAGTCCTTCGAGTTCGTATATAACCATACGATGGTTTTGTCCAATGGAAGTGGACGTTCGTAGTAATACGCGGTGTCCTGGAGAAAAGAGTAAAAGTAGGAGTGGCAATGAGGTTAGCGACTCTGACAATCCAAAAGCCAGTGTTAAGTAGGTTCGGTCAACTTGGTCACTGAGTCATAGTCTAGGGTCGGGTCAATGGTCGCTGCCAAAGAGAGAGAGAAAAGAAACACTCAGCGTGCACTCTAACCTAGATCAGAATGGTTGTCACTTTATCTAATCAGGAAACCTCCCACTGTAACGTCAAATTCTTCCCCAAACCTGAAAGAAGAATTAGCCGGGATCACCCGAGGAGTAAACCAACTCATTAGTGGGAATCGGGATCCAACTCTCATCCCATGATAACGTGACGGAATCCGCTCACGTTATCACACTCCAGAAGGTTTGCGCATATCTGGCAAGTTTCAGTTCTTTTGAAACTCCCGATGTGGATTTTTTCCTCATGCTCTTATGACCTTGACTAAGGCCAACAAATCATAAGTCACATGTCAAGTTCTACCCGTCATTGTCCAGGTTGATTTGAACCCACCCGTACAAGCCCTTGACTAGGGCCAACAAGGCTATACGACTGTCCCAAACCAACGCATCTATCTATGCAGCATATGAATACCCAACAGCTACCAAACATTGTGCTTTGACTATGGCCAACAAACACAGCTTGAATACTATTGACTACCCATATGAAACGACGGAGGGCTACGAATGGTTTCTGGCGAAAACCTTTAACGTAGTGAACTTGATATCGTTGAAGGAACTGATAGCTTTATAAAAATATAGTGACGAAAACCTTTGCTAAAGAGGTCACTCCCGGTGAAGGGATCTCGGCACTTTCCCCGTAGAATGAGATGCAGGATATTCCAACTGAATACCATGATGCAAAGCAAAAGCAATCGGCTATAGTGAAGTTAATGCCCTGACGCAAACTTCTGTTCAAGGGGTCACTCCCGGTGAAGGGATCTCGGCCCTTGCCTCGTCGACTGAGGAGCAGGATATTCCAAATGAATACCATGATGCAAAATAAAAGAGAACGCCCTTGCAATAACAGCTTTTTGAAAAAGTGTTCCAACAACATCAGAATAGGTTTGTTTTTAACTTGCATTGATCCGAATCAACGCAGTCCCATCAATTGATCACACCACAAAGAACGAAAATATACTGACGTACGTATATGCCATCCGCATTCGCCACTGGGTCCCGTCATCACCCGTTATGTTAGCTAACTAACGACAGAGCGGGGACTGGACTAGCGCGGATGCAAAACATATACAACATCTACTAATATATATACCAATATATTATATTCGCTCAAGGCGTGAAAAAAAATGCAACATCACAGAAATGTACAGCATCATAGAACAATACAGATATCTGGGATCCCCGGGTTTCACAGAGCCACTACTGAAACCCGACGTTCCCCTGGTCGTGTGGATAGCCTGTGCAATGAAAACCTAGACCCCTACGGGCGCGGCAAGTCACCCGCCAAAACCTGAAGCGAGGCAGCCCCCTTCAGTACCGTGAATGGACCACCCAGCACTTCACGGAATCCGGTAACTTGGGCACCCCTCCTGGGTCAACCTGTACCCCCTACGAGTGCGGTGAATAGCCCGCCAATCCTAGAGTGAAGCCCCCTCCGTCTCAATGCCATGAGATGCGGGCTTGTTGCCTTCTAGAACCCGGCTATCCGTGCACCCCTCCGCGGGGTAATCCTAGTACAGAAAGTTAAATATACATACACCGGGTACAACGACCGCAACCTGGCCGTGCCCCAAAATAAAATAATACAATCAGGCAGTGACGGCAGTCCACATGTCGGACGCTCGCCCCGCAATATCAAATGTACATAATACAACAAAACTGTACTAGCATTGCATCCAGGCTATCCCCCACGACCGATCCGCAACATCACAGCATAACACAGAACATCAACGTGAAAGTCACGTTCGCAAATCCGTCTAACCGGGCTATAGCAGTTAGACTGGATTTACCGATCAAGTGACATTCACGGTCGCATATATAATGTAAATACTGTGAAAATAATGTGTTTAAAATATCCGATCGATCAAAAATTAACAAGTGGGCCCCCAAGCAATACTGTAGCACTCACAGAAATTCTGGGCCCAAGTTTAATATTCCAAAACCCCCAAAATCAGCCCAGAAGCCCACTGGAGAAATTAGACACACTGATCAACTAATACTGCGGCGGAACCGCGGCAACAAGGGGGGTTTTGCCGCGGTTCCGCGCTCCACTTGAGAGATCAGTGTCTCGAATTTCTCCATAATTCTTAGAACTTCCAGTACATTATGTTTTTACAACCTGAAAAATTTTTGGAGCAAGAAAAAATTCAACAGAAAACTGATGTATGTGAAAATGTGGTTTTTTGGAATTTTGGTCGATCGGAAATGTAAACACATCAAACAAAGCTAGACTAAGTTAATGGCGAGGCTCTGATACCACTGTAAGTGCACGGCGTCGCCCCGGCCGTCAGTCCGACGGCCAAATGCGGAAGCGGTGATAAACTTTAATTTTGCGAACTTAGCAAACCGGCACCACCGCGCACTAAACACCCGGATCGAACCATTAACAAGTCTAAGCTAACTACAAGACGGGTTAGAGATATACCGAGTGATCCGAGTTCTCCGGTCTTCTCGTCATCGTCCCGATCTCCCGCGGAAAGTCCTGTCTCCATATCGTCGCCTCCTCGCCGAAAGGGGCACCACATTGCCTGCGTCTTTTACGGGCTCCCACCTCAATACCGAGGCAACTCGGGCAAGAAGTTGGCTGGCCGACGCGTCCAAGATTTGCTGTAGAATGTGTAGTGTAGAGCCTATGTCTCATTTGGGGTTTGTTGCCTTTGAAGATGATGGAGGAATCAAGATAAGAAAAATGGTGCTTGCATTTTTCTAGCATGAAAATGAGATCAACAATGCCACACTCTCAAGAATGAAACTCTCATCTTATCTTTTCTCAAAATGAAACCTTATCATGTTGGAATGGTGGAGGAAAGAATATGAATCCATAATAAGAAGGGAGGTGATGGTAGTAAAAGTGAAAGGGTGACCATAACCTAAACATCATGATCACAAAATCAAATCAACCTCAAATCCTTTCTAATCTCACAAAAGCAAGAAAGGATGATAGAAAAGAATGGTATCAAAAAGATGCTATCATAATCAATACATTTGCAAGAAACCCCTCCACAATGTGTTATTTGCAAACTTGCAAATAACCCCCTCCATCGGAAAAGTCCGGCCGGGAAAGAACAAAGGAAAACCGGCCGGAACGGAATGCAAACTGGCAACTCCAGAAAACTGGTCCCGTAATAAATTACAGGAAAACCCCGCTACTGTGCATACACACCCGCATCTGTATTCCGACCGGATACAAATGCAATGAGACAAAACTACACTATCTAATACTAGGATCCGGCTTAAGCCAAAGCCGGCTAGTAAAATCCGTTCGATCCTGATCCGTGCAATACCGCACGTATCTGATCGGACCCTGCCATATCTCCAAACGTCCTCTACAGCGTTTCGCCCGAAAGCTTGAGTAACTGAAAGTGTGGTGGACTCTAAAGACTCGTCAATACTATGGCTGTGGATTTAACCACTAGCACGTCAGAGGTATAAGCCAATACGTGGCGGGCCACCAGCTATTGACCAAAAGGGACGTCGATGAGCGAACTCATCCTGACACCCTACTGAGCCTGTCAGTGACAATATCCGTACAGTCCGGTCCGTTCGTCTATGAGCATCGCATGGCGGGCCTAGGGGGTTGGTAAAAGTCAGACCCCCAAAAGCGGTACAAGTCGTGTCGGAGTGTAGCCCAGAACACCCTGAGATACTACTGGAATACCTACCAGTAAATCTCCTGCCTTGGCCAAGGACTTCGTGTAATGGCTCTCCTAGACACAGCGCGAACTCACCCCCAATACCGGGAGAGACGAACCCCTAAAGATCTGCTCACTGCCTCCATGTGGCTCGGGACTGTACCCAACTAAAACCTGTTTGTACCACTCCTTTGAGCAATGGTAGGGTAGTAATCAAAGCACAGTGGGAACTCACACGAGACAAATGACGATCCTCAGGTCGATGAACTAACCTGTACACATGTCACCAGGGAACTGCTATCTGACGTCAGGTATAAGACCAACTAGCATGTTCCCGGCGAGTCCTGTCCGGTGTACTCATAACCCAATGAGCACCTGTATACATCTTAGGTGAACCAACTGACACCGGTGGCTTGTGAGACCGGCCACCGCCCCTCGTCGGGGTCTCGACTGTATACACTAGTCTACTCTGGAGTATCGATGCCCTGTCTCGAAACTCCCACGACGAGGGACCTTTTAAGGATATGCTTATAGACTACCAGCTCCCACGTATATGATCGCCCTCATACTGCCGGTAGTCAAGCAAGAATCTTAGGGGTTCTATCAACATGCAATAGTGACCTGTCATGTCACCTAAAGCAGTACACGATGATAAAGGTAAACTAGATAGCATACTATCATCTCGAGTAAGACTGTCCTACCGGGATAGGTCCTCCCTCAATCATTGCAATCACGTGCCTGTGATCCAATAATTGACTCTGAGGGCACTATCTCCAACACAAACTAACAGCTGATGATTTGGTGAAACCAAAAGATTCAATAGTCTCCAACGAACCTCAGCCTCTCCGCGAACCTGGTAGGGCTCCTCATCCACCTGAGAGATACTACGGTTTCCTCGGTGATGGTGGCAGCGGGGATTGTATCATGGTAGATGATGACCCAACCAGGTTCAGGCAGGCCATCACGAGTGGCGACTCTGTGAAACGGCTAGATGCTATGCAATCAGAGAAGGAATCCATGTACACCAACAAAGTATGACTTTGAATGTTGCACCTGAAGGGGTAAAATCCATCGGGAGCAAATGGATCTTGAGAAGATTCTTGGTGTAAATGGAAAAGTTGAGACTTTCAAAGCTAGACTTGTAGTAAAAGGCTATCGTCAATAACCAGGTGTGACTTATAATGAAACATTTTTCTCTGGTGGCTTTGCTTAAGTCTATCAGGATTAAAGCAGGCATCGCGGAGTTGGAACATCTGTTTTGATGTGGCAGTCAAAGAGTTTGACTTCATCAAAAAGGTAGATGGACCATGTATATACAAGAAGGTTGTCAAGAGTAAGGTTGTCTTCCATGTATTGTACGTAAATGACATACTCTTGATAGGAAATGGTTTCCTATGCTACATTCGGTCAAGTTCCTCTTATCACGCGGATTCTCCATGGAAGATCTGGATGATACCCACTACATCTTGTAGATTATGATCTATGGTGATAGATCTAAGTGGATGTTGGGAGTGTCCCAAATCCAAGTATATTAAACACCATACTAAAGGGGTTTAGTATGGAAGATTCTAAGCGCGGTAGTTCGCCCACTTACTCATGAATCACTCTCTCCAAAAAGATGTCTTCCAAGACTGATTTGGAGAGAGCTCGTATGCAAGAGATACCCTATTCTTTGGCAGTAGGCTCTGTCATGTATGTGATGTTATGTACCAAACCAAATGTAGCTAACTCACTAGGTGTAGTGATCGGGAATCAATCGGATCTTGGGAGAATCACTGGACAGCTGCGAAGGACATTCTAATGTACTTGAGAAGCACTAAAGAGATGTTCTTGGGGTTTTGGTAATGGTGAACTCCAGTGGGAGTCCCTTACCAATTCGAGCTTCCAGAGTGATAAGGTCGACTGAAAGTCAGTCACAGGCTTTGCCTTTACCCTCAGTGGAGGGACGGTATGTTAGAAGAGTTCGAAGCTAGATACTGTGGCATACTAGACGATAAAGGCTGAATACATTGCTACCAACGATGCTACCAAAGTGGATGTCTGGATATTTCTTGTTCATGAGATGAACATGGTTCCTACCATTAAGCGTCCAATAATTGTTATTGTGACAACAATGGAGTTGTGGCTTTTGCCTAGGAACGCCGGTCCCATCAGCGATCCGGACATATTCTGAGGACGGTATCACCTGATCAGGGAGATGGTTGATCTCCAGGGGATCGAGGTGTAACATTTCAAAAAAATAAAATATTATTTTTGGGAATTTTCATAATTTAATATTAATTTTTAATGAATATTTTATTATTCGGTATAATTAAATACCGATAAATGGTGAAAATTCCGAAGAAAATTTTGGAAAATTCTAAAATAGGGTATTTTGTGGAAATATGTCATTTTAAGCTTTTATGGTTACATACATGCTATTTTGGTGTTAATCGCGATTAAAAATCGCTAATTGGATTTTTGGCTTTTTGTGCAAAAATTGTGCACCCTAACATTTCTACACTCGTTACACTTGTTTCTTGTTTTGGTCATAGTGGCCTAGGGCTGGACCATGTTTAGGTGACCATGGTGGGTTGAACCATTTGATTAGGGTAATTGGGTTAATTAGTGTTTTGGTTAGGTTAATGGGGTTTGATTAGAGTTGGGGTTATGTTGACTTGTGTAGGGAGAAAGTGAGCCATGGTAGCTTGGTGTCTTGTGAGCCTTGTTTTGGAGAGAGAGAGGGGTGGTTAGGGTGTGCCATGATCCATCTCCTTCTTCATTATCCTTTGTGCTCTTTCATACTACCTCTCACTCTCACACATCACACCACTTCAAAACAACTTCAGCCAACATCAGCAACTGTAACATTGCTTTAGCCAACCCTACACAGCCACAAAACAGCCTCCTACATCAGCTGCTACATCAGCCAACACATCAGCAGCATCATCAAGGCTGTAACTGCAGCTGAGGCAAAACATCAGCCCATATATCATCACTTCAGCCCCCATATACACCATCAGCCCCATATCAAACATCATCAGCACAAATTCAGCAGCCCTACACCAGCCCTAACACCATAGCCCACCCTTATACACTCTCATCAACACTTTTCAGCCCCAATTTCATCACATCAGCCACCCTAACACTTCAGCTGCAGCAGCAGTGGCATTATTAACACTTCAGCCCCAAGCCTCTATCAACATCAGATATTACAATACTCCACCCTATATCAGCCACAACACCCTACAATAGCCCCCAATTGTTCAACTTCAGCAATAGCAGCCCATTACATCAGCAGCAGCACATCAGCCCCAAAACTCAGCCATATGTCATCATTTCAGCACTAAACCAGCAACAAGAAAGAGAACAGCCACAGCAGCAGCAACTCTATTTCAAAACAAACCCACACCATCCTCATACTACAACACCACACTTCACCACAAACCAACACCCCTAGCACAGCAGCTGCTGCAACACACACAAGGAAATAAAATAAGAGAAATTGCAAGCAGCAGTTGCAGCCACTGAAACAGCAGAAAAAGGAGCAGACCAGCTGAAGGAACAACACCCTACCAGCAACCACACACTCCTCTTCATCTTGATCTTCCCTTCTCCTTCATTCCAGGACTCCCTTGAGGTATAATCTTGCAACCCAAACTCCTTTTTGTCAAGTTATGGTTAGTTAGCTGAGAATTTAGTGTTTATACTGTGATCTAGTGCTAGTTTTAGGTGATTTGAGTGAGAGTTGGCCAAGGGATGGTTTTGAATGTTAGTATAGTCTTACTAGGTGCTGTTAAGACCAGTTGAAACAAGATTTGTCCCAGGTTTCACCAAAATACCAGATAGTTTAGAATCGGTGTAAATCAGCAACTTTGTCGATTTTGTGACCTTTCTGGAAACTGCTACAACCCGAGGAACCCTAAAATGAAATTGAATTGGCAGTGAGGTATGCAGGTAGATAGGAACCAACACCCAAAACCCTAGCCCCCAACTCCTTACCCCGACCGCAGATATATTCCTTCTGGCTGCAAATTGCGGCCAGAGCTGTAGGGAACCCCCTCGTTTTGCGTGCACAGCCCTATTTCATGTAAACTTGACCCCCTGTATGTCTAGTTTTGACTGTTTCCAGTTAGGGTAGAATCTGGGATGATTTTCCTATGTTGGCGTATGATTTATGACTCGTTTTCGTATGGTTTTTGGCATTTGGTGATTCGTTTCCGTCGGGTGGCGTTTGAACGTCAACGACCAGTGAGCATTGGCTGTGTTTACACGCGAGACCACAGGTTTTCACCTATGGGCGTAGCGTGCATCATTTTGGCTTCCGACATGGTTTTCATGAGTTTTAGCGTGTGATATCCTTGTAGGTACCCCACGTGGCGTCGGAGCGTTGGAGATGCAAACGGAGACATCGGCACCGGCACGCTTAAAGAAAGGTGAGTAGATTTATATCTACGGGGAGAAGTTGGGTGGATGGCGTATAGCACCCCCGCAGTCCGTGGTGATGTATACGGATGCGTATACACACCTATAATTATTATATGTTGTTTGGGAAATTATCGATGTTTAGGATAGATAATTGGTGGACTTGGATGATTTAGAGTCGCGAAAACCTAGAATAGTGGATGCACTACACATACATATACACACATACATACTTGCATACACCCTTGTTCATATGTGGTTATGGGATTCTATATAGATATGTGTTCATATGGGTATGTGACCATGTGTTCACATACAGACTTGAGGATGATACTTGAGATTGAGATGAGTCGATGATATGTGATCTGAGATTATGATATCGGTGACTAGCAGGTTTCGTACTTGATATACATCCTGATATGATAACGGGTCTTGGATGACGATGCCATATGCATAGTGATACATATATTTTAGATGATCGACATGTGATTATGATACGAGATAGGATGTGATATGATATGACAGGATATTTGTGATAGTCCGCCTTAGGCAATGTATACTCCTTGTGATGATATGTGATGAGGATATCGATTTATACAAGACCATCGATCAGTAGTCAGATCTTGATTATAGTGATGATATTAGCATTGTACTAGACATAGGTCAGTACCCCAGATGATGATCTTGATAAAAAAGGTTACTAGATGAATGACATGACAGATGTGATATTGACCCGTGCCCAGATTTGGGGATGCCGTACGACGGATTTATGTACGAATTATACTTGATGTTTTGATCCGCCCTCTTGACTTGTGGATAACCGATTATAGAGATATAGTATCGGGTGTGATATTATCGAGGCGGGATCACCGACTATATATATATTATGTATCGACTCAGAGGTTAGGCGGTTTCCCTTACCTACTGTTAGTTTTAGCTCAGCCTTATAGTGGTGTAGCTATATGACTCTTATGACATTAGATGCAGTTTAGTGAGCATGGTGTTCAGTATTTTAGCTCCCGCATATTATTATTGTTGCTCTGCATCGCATACTGTTGTGATTTATATTCCATTATTGATATCATGCTGTTAGGACACCAGCACCATTACCGATGATGCGTATGTTCCACATACACTTACTTGCCAGCTCACAGATATCTTCATCGGTAATTGCCATGTCACTACATAGTAGTATTATTGCATCAGGATATAACCCTTGTATGTGCATACTATTATTCCATGTTGCATGATATACTGTTATACTTGCATCGCATTTTTATGTCACATACATCATGATTCCTGATTCTACGCATTGAGATATGTTGTTTCCATGATATTTCTAGATTTGGGAACCGTGGATATTTCAAAGAGATTATGTAAATGTTTTAAAAAACCCGGTTACCCTTGATATGATATTTCAGTGCGTCCACCATGTATTTTCTCGGTGCTGAGAGCGACATGTGAAACCCGAATCGAGGAGGCGTATGAGACCGATTGCGGGTACATGGTGGGCCCGGTGCGGTATCCCGGGGCAAGAAGAACGCAGAAGATGGCGTTGAGCCTGGCAGGGGAGCACTACCGACCGGTGATTTTACCCGACACGTCGGATATCCGGAGGATACCATCGTAGTCATGAGATGGATGGTAGGGACCGATCTGGACTGACGGCGCCCTGGATTTTGTGATTGAGATATTGAGATTTGAGATATTGAGGTACAGAGATTGTGATACAGAGATATCGAGATATTGAGATTATGTTTTGTGCCGATGCTAGGCACTGTTCTATGCTGATTTCATTTTGATACCTCATTTTAAAATACAGAAATCTCACAATTTATGAAAGTAGTTTTCTTCAGTACATGCATTCTGTTTCATGCATTCATACATCATCCATACATATTGCTACCTGATGCACTGACACAGGCACATGGGTTTACACTTGGGTTATATATTTACCCTAGCCATGGTTATAGTTTGCTGGTTATATATTTGAGGTTTATATTGTGATCGTATGACCTAGGATTGCGTCATACATGCGATTTTCTGTTCGTAGATCTTTTTCTACTCACGAGTTGGCAACTCACCCCCGTTGTACCCCAGTTTCTTGCAGGTGTTGCCGTACAGGTTTCTTTACGGTTTTGCGGGCATTGTTCTTTTCCGGTGACTTTCTAGTAGGTGGGTTTATTGTATCATACCCATCATTATACATTGTATATTATATTCAGTTGTATCTAGAAGTTCCATCAACCAAACATGTATTTATTTGAGATAGAGACCAGTGATGTTTACTCTTTCGACCTTAGAGTCGCTCGTTATATTTCTCTGGGTTTCTTGCTGTTGAGTTTCCTTTTCTGTTGTGATCCTCGCCTTTAGGAGTTGTATATTATGTGGCATACAGGTTGATTTGATATGGTTCTTCCTACTTTCTACTACTTTTCTTGGTTTGGATTTCTGGGCTCGGCTTACTTAGAGCACATACACCTTGAGACGTTTGTAGTCTAAGTGCCGGTCATGTTCCGTACTTTCGGGACGTGACACGAGGTCAGGAGAGATGACGTGAAGGATAACACGGCGGATCCACTCACAAAGGCCTTTTCCTAGAGAGACTTCTATAAGACGTTGAGTATGAGATACTGCAACAATTGGCCTTAGTGCAATTGGGAGATTATTGGTTATATATATGCCCTAGAGGCCATTACTGTACATGTGATGTATATTATAGTGGATGCTTGGACATATATAGGGAGGACTTTCTTGCTCGACATGATAGTATGCTATCTGGTTGCTCTTTATCTTAACATGTACACTTATTGTCTCTCTATTACATGTTGATAAAGCCCTTAGGATGAGTACTTGACTACCAGGATTATGATGCAGATCATACTAGTGGGGCATAAGTAGTCGGTAAGTACATCCTTCAAATGTTCCTAGTTGTGGGAGTATCGAGACGGGGCATCGATAATCTAGAGTAGACCAGCGTATGCGCTTCTTGACCCATATGATAGGCGATGGATGATCCCACATCCATTGGTGTTTGACATAAGAGAAGGTATACGGGTGCTCAGTGGAGACTGGGTAATTGGACGGACTCGCTGAGAACTCCTAGATGGTATTATACCTATCGTCAGATAGCAGTTCTCTAGTGACATTGGTACAGGTTAGTCTGTCGATCCGAGATCGTCAAAGAGTCTTGTGTGATTCCCGCTGTGCTTTGATTTCCACCTTACCACGTTCAAGAGATCGTGCAAAACGGTGGTTTTTGGGTACAGTCCCGAGTCACATGGAGGCAATGAGCGATAGGAGGGGATTCGTCTCTCCCGGTTTTAGGGTTTGATGTTGCGCTATGCTCGATTGGCCAAAACAGGAAATCCCTGGCCAGGGTTGCTGAGATTTACTGGTAAGTGTTATCGGTAGTTTCTCGAACCGTTATGGACCTCACATCGGCATAACTTATCAGTCTATTGGGGTCTGACGTTATACCACCCCTAGGCTGTGATATGAGACATATCAGACGAAAAGACCGGACTGTACGGTAGTGTTACTGATTGGATTCGCAGGAGTATGAGCAGGCTTGCTTGTTGATCTTCTGATCGCTCAATACCCGGGTGGCCGTTACGTTTAGCAGACCTCTTGCGGGTTGTGGGTGACTGATATGATCACCACCTACTGTCGGCGTATTGACGAGTCTTTAGAGTCCTACACAGAGGTTTCCTGGCTCAAGAGAAACGAAGTAGGAGCACATATGTGATATGTGCGGGACCGAGATTAATATGCGTATGTGATACCGTATTCTATTCTCGCGATATGTGATATCGGTCGGTTATATGTGATATAACCGGGCTGTCGAATCAAGTGTTGATTCGACAAATTGATACATTTGATATTAGTCGGTTATATGTGATATCGCCGGATTATTAAATCAAGTATTGATTTAATAATTTAATGTATAATTATATATTTGATATATGATCTTACATTAACTAATATTAGCTCACTTAAGATTTCTTTTTCTCACTAGTGTACACTTAGTATATATGTGATATATATTAATGTACATCTTTTGTGTCATGCTAGATGCCACATGCTACATGGGTGTATGGGACTCACACCATGCTTATAATAATGTGAGGTTTTATTTATTTAAGTTAATTCAATATTAATTGGAAATTGTCATGCTTGGAAGCTTGGAGAAGCTTAAAGTATCTTTGACTTAGTCCACTAGTTTTGTTTTACTTGTAGATATTTATTAACCTAACCATTATTGTTAACCATGATTTAGTCTCTACATGAGTTAGTATATGATACTAACTCACCCATGGTTGATATTCTCACCACTTGATTCATTCTTTACTTGCTTCATCCATGAAAGCTTTCTTCATCTCCTTCCTCAAGCTTTCTAGATTCATCAGAGGTGAAGAAAATTAGTGAGAAAATAATTTCTAAAGTGAGCAAAATTCCAACTTCATCAACCTCTTCTCTACTAGCCATTTAGATTGGGTTGTTTCTTCACCAAGTTCATCACTTAGTGAAGAAGTAGCTTGAGTTAGTGTCTCCTCGACGTAGATTTTCTTCGGCCTCGAAGACTTCAAGCAAGCTTGTTCATTTCACCTTGTGGAGCCTCACTAGAGTCCAGGAGATCACTACTTGGAGCGAAGGGACTACTGCATGGAGCTATTGAAGTGAAGGACCGGTCTACAAAGGTTGTATTCCTTGTTCACTTTGACGTAGAGATGTTTACATGCTTGTTCGTCTAATTCTCTTGTTTAGATTCTAGCGTTAGGGTTCTTTAGCGCGTCATTTTTTTGGAAATGGCATGGACGATGCCTCCCGAAACCTAGTGGCGACCTTGGGAACCCAGCAAGAACTGCTATCTGACGATATGTATAATACCATCTAGGAGTTATCGGCGAGTCCGTTCAGTGCACCCAGTCTCCACTAAGCACCCTATACCATCTCTTATGTCAAACAAAAATAGATATGGGATCATCCATCGCCCATCATATGGGTTGAAAAGCGTATACGCTAGTCTATTCTGGAATATCGATGCCCCGTCTCGATACTCCCACGACTAGGAACAATTGAAGGATGTACTTACCGACTACCATTGTCCCACTAGTATGATCTGCATCATAATCCTGGTAGTCAAGTACTCATCCTAAGGGCTTTATCAACATGTAATAAAGAGATACAATAAATGTACGTGTTAAGATAAAGAGCAACCGGATAGCATACTATCATGTGGAGCAAGAAAGTCCTCCCTATATATGTCCAAGCATCCACTATAATATACATCACATGTATAATAATGGCCTCTAGGGCATACATATAACTAACAATTATCGCATGATAACTTGATGGAAGCCACTCAAGTTATCACACTCCAGAAGGTATGCGCATGCCTGGCAAGTTTCCTGTATGTTTGAGACTCCCGATGTGATTTTTACCCCTAGGACCCAAGTGACCTTGATGAATAATCAACAAATCAAAAGGTCCTAGTCAAGTTCAACCTGTCATTATCTTGATTGCGTTAAACCCACCCACATGACCCTTGACGAATAATCAACAAAGTCGTACGACTGTCCTAACTAATCCACATGTCCTCGCGACAGAAAAGCATTACAGAGCTACCGCACACTACGTCTCGGCGAATAACAACGACAAACGTAGCACGAATACTAAGCAATACTAATCTGAAAAGACGGAGGGCTACGACTGGTTTTTGGCGAAAAACCATTAACGTAATGAACTTGATATCGTTGAAGGGATCCAAGTGGTTTTACAAATGTATAGTGGCGCAAACCTTTGCTAAAGAGGTCACTCCCAGTGAATAGATATCGTCTCTTTCCTTGTCGAATGAGGTGCTTGCTATTCATAACCGAATACCACTGTGCAAAGCAAAAGAAAATGTCTGTAATGTCTGTTATTCAAAAACTTGGTTCCAACAACATCAAATAGGTTTGTTTTTCCTTGCATTGATCAGAATCAACGCAGTCCCATCAATTAAACATATCATTGTGACGACCCAAATTTAGTAACGTGACCGACACTTAAACCACGTGACGTCGACAGGTGATTGATCGATTTCCATGTCGTGTTTTGAAAAGTGTAAAATATCACAACCAAAGAAATTTATACCACAATCAATTAACGGTGTCGATGTAGCGCGTTAATGAATACGGATCGTCCACTGAGATGTGTGTTTTGATCGATCTTGTTTTAGATGAGTCGAAATGAAAATATAAAGGAAAATGCAAGAAAATTGATTCAAGATTTGTGAGTTTTAATTTCAAGAAACATAAAGAAAATAAAGATCTAGAATCAAGAATCAAGAAATGTCCCAATCAATTTAGTTATCAAGATTTGAAGAATGGTTTGTAGGATTCGATTGAATTAATAGCTAATGATGGGTCTAATAATTCCTAATCCTATCAATTGATAATTTGTAGCAAGATTGATGATGATGATTGAAGATTAGGGATCAATTGAAGAAACTAGGGTTTCTCCTTCACTATCCCTTGTTTTTTCAATCATAATCATTCGGATCTAGCCTCTAGCAAAGAAAATCATCAATTGTTTGATCCCTAATTTGCAATGAAATAATCAAGAATTGATCTCGCTCCAAATTAGGATATCAACGATTCTTTTTGCTAAGGTTCACAAATCTCATAAGATTTAAAATTAGTATTAAGATTTGTTCATCATTAGATCTATCAATTTTCTCGAATCCACCACAAGCGGAGATTTACTCAAGCATCATGAAAATAAAAGATTCAAGATCTAGAAATTTCATAGTGCAAGAATATAAAGAAAGCAAGAATCAACTAATTATCGCCTTT
This sequence comes from Agapanthus africanus, assembly GCA_030015575.1. Taxonomy (NCBI): domain Eukaryota; kingdom Viridiplantae; phylum Streptophyta; class Magnoliopsida; order Asparagales; family Amaryllidaceae; genus Agapanthus; species Agapanthus africanus. Next base: position 376,729,810 of record JASDDO010000031.1, on the reverse strand, counting down.
ATTAAATCGACAACTAATTACACATTCCCTCAATTCGAGATTACAAGAGTTGCTCTCGATCGCTACTTTGAAGAGGTAACTAGATCCGTTGAAGTTCGCTCCGTTCGATCTCCTTGAGTCTTGGATCGTCGTGGATCTCGCGCTCTTGATGAAGATTGGCTTCGCGAATAAAGGATTGATGATGGCTCGCTTGATTTGCTTCTCAAAATGATCTTGATTTGGCTTTTGAAATGGATTTGAGCTAGGGTTTTAGTATCAAGTTGTGTCACTCAACTTGAATTTAAATTTTGGCTCCAATTATCTAACTCACTATTCAACAACTCAACAGCCCCCAAAATTGTAGATCTAGATCCTTTTTTATAATTTCAAATGAATCTTCCCTCCAAAGCTTGGTAGTTATGCAGAGCCTTCTAGAAGATGCCATGTGGAAATGGAGCGTCTTGAGGAAGCTAGGCCGTTACAAGTAAGCTTCTGGAAACTTTTCGAACGCCGACGACTCTACTCGGCGGCGGATCGGGCTGGATCGGCCGCGGTTCCGCGGCCGTATAAGAAGATCTCTTCTTCAACTTTCTGGGGATGTTTGGTGTTGTCTTTGGGGTGTTCTTTTGATGTCTGGAATCTTATAATTCTTTCTTGGTTGCTGCCAGATTTCAAGTTTTTGACTTGCTGCACTTTATTGGCAATTTTACAATTCCAGTTCTTTGACCTGAAGAATTTCCTGCATACAATCTTGATAAAATATGTTGAGATATACAAAATCATGCATGTAGTAATAAACACACAATTTCCCTCATAATGCCGGTTATAATGTATAACACATGTTATTTGATATTTTGCAGACGAATTGCTAATATGTGCTATATTTATAGCAAACACCTTTAGATGATTAGAAAGAGTAGGGAAATTGATGTGTTAAGAATGCAATATTTTCGACTGATCAACAGGTGTAACGCAATTTAAGTAAGCCGAAACCCCAGAAATCTAAACCATAAAAAGAAGTAAGTGATAAAACATTTTTGAAACATTTGGAAATCTCAAGTAAAAATCTTAAGGCTTAAGTTTATTTTCTTAAAATTTTTGGTAGCACCTCCTTTGTAAAAATAGCCCCGAAACGGGTACAAACACAGGATATAAATAAAGCATCCCCAAACGGGAGCAAATCACGCCCAAAGGCGGAAAACAACCACCACAAGCATATATATACGACGCCGTAGCGAAGAAATAGACAATAAAAATGAAAACAACATAAAGAGATAAAGCTACATAAGAAAAGGCCGGCTCCTACGAGCACGACACCCAGAGTCACGAAATATACAATATCGATCCTCACAAACTCGTCTCTAAGTCAATACATGAAAGTGGTAGATGGAGAGTACTAGATACAATGAGATATACAATGTATATAATCAGATAACCGCAAACCCACCTACAGCAAAAGGCCTCACAGCCAACCGTAGCGGTATCCGATGAAATAGATACAATAAGGAGCATTGCCGCGACTACTCTGAGGGTCAAGCCTGCAAAACACCGTGGCACAATGGGGATGAGTTGCCAACTCATAAATAGTAAGTAACATCATACAGATAATCGCAAGTATGCACGAACAACGATAATCTATCACATGCAATATGATCGCATAAGTATGGCAATATGGATATGCAACAATCATGATCAATGTACACCATAAAGTACTACAAATACATGAAACAATGCATATCAAATAAATCCTGAGTGTGGGATAAAACATAACATCATCAATGAATCATCATCGTGGAAAATCCCGGTGTCCATCAACGACACCCCAAATCCCAATACCTCAGGCGCCGTCTATCTGATCGGCCTTCATATCCGTAAATCTCATGGAACTTGAGTGCCCAATATCGACACTCGAAACATCATGAAAACCCGTGTCCATCATCGACATGTAAATCCACATAACTCGGGCTCCGTCGGTCCAGATCAGCCCACGGGCTCCGTCAATCCGGATCGGCCCATATCCATCTCACGACTCCGGTCGGTATCCTCCGGAAAACCGCCGGGTCCAACTATCACCGGTAGGTAGTAGTCCCTCTGCCAGGCTCATTGTCTACTGCACAATATACCTTTCTTGCCCCGGGATACCATACCGGGTCCACTATGAACCCGCAAACGGATCATACATCTCCTCGAATCGGGTTTCTAAAACCAATCTCAGAACCGAGAAAACTCATGGTGGACGCATGAAATCCGCATCTCAATGCGTAAATCCATGAAACAATGCATACTTTCTTGAAATATAACCACGGTTCTCAAATCCATAAATCACATGAAATCCGCATCTCAATGCGTAAATCCATGAAACATGATGTATGCAACATAGAACGGTAATATGAGCATATCAAGGGAAAAGCGCTCTTTTAAATGAATCAAGTTTTAAATAATATCATGCGGTTCGAACATTCTCCAAAATCAAATGCAACATCATATAAAGGTGTATATGTAGCTATAGTAAGGCATGTCTGTATGCATGTAGGTATGTATGCATGATACATTTCATATGCGTAATAGAACAAGAATCAACATCTAACTATTGATAATAGTGAAGGCGGAATAATATATATTTCCTTAGTAAGGTGGTTTAAGAACAACTGCCTCAATGACAATAACGAATACAGTACCACATATGTGTATATGTTGTGCGTGTCATGGAAATTACCAACGGTGTGTAGCATACAATTTAGTGCTCGTGCAACATGAACCGTCAGTAATGGTGCAGTGTCCAGTAGTTACTAAGTCAAGGTATAACAAGTAATGGTATGCAATGAGGCTCATGCACAATCAACTCATATGCATATAACATGTGGCTATAACATCATATCTAGCCCTCGACGCTTAAGGCCATACGGGCGATTTTCCCGTAGATGTTAAATCTACTCAACGATGATCTCGAGCTAGGTAAATCCAACCACCTTCTTTCCCTTCTTTGTAGCGTCTGAAGTCCCCGCAATCGATCCTAATATCACACAAAACATAACAAGTGCAACTTAGAAACCGTTCAATAATACATACAAACTACGTTTAGATCGACGCACCGACTCCAACAAACTCTCAAGTGTTCGCTTAGTGGCTAACTTGTGTAGCGACATCCTAAATCAAACCTAAGTGCAATAAGCTACACAAAGAATGCGAAACGTGTCGGATACCGTAACTCGCGTTGCCGAAACACTAGAAACTAGCAAAGTGTTCCAAGATTTTGCCTACAGTCAATATATAAAAATCAAGCAGTACCAAACACCCAGTATAACATGCAGACAACTACCCTAAAAACCCCAACTCCCAAGGCCCCTAAAAATCCGGCGACGCCGGAATTTAGCCTAATCTCGTCGGGTCAACTAGGTCGGGTGGGGTTCGGGTTTCAGGTGAACACTCAGGGCCTCTAACACAATACCACTACATTGTTAGATTTTACAAGTACCTATCGTGGTGATAGCAGATCACAGAGACTCCACTATATCACTAAAAATACGATATTGCACAAAAACTATAACTTTAGTGTTCTAAACAGCAACTAATAAGCAACACAACATTTTAAAGACCTAATTAACAGTTAAAGATCACTACCTTACCACACTTGCTCAAAAACCCTAGCTTTCCATGGTCCAAGTCATCTCTAGTGGCTTAACTTGACTTTGTGAGGGTTTAAGTGAAATTTAGTGAAGATTTGGGCTTGGTTTAGTGATGGGGAAGTAAACTTTCAGTTGTAGGAGAGGAGAAGGAGAAAATAATTGAGAATGAGAGAATGAGGAAAAGAAATGGGGAGTGTGAGGTGAGAATAAGAGGGTGAGAGGGTGAGAGTAGCCATGCCCTTTCTCTCTCTTCATTAAATTCTCCCCATGCTTGCCATGGCTCATCATTCCTTCAAAAATTCAACCCTCCTCTCTCTTCAACATATAAAACAAAGCCTTTGTTTTTAAAAACTAAATGATTAAATAAATACATATAACATAATGGCATGAGGGTTAAGGTGCCATGGCTACTTACGCATGGTTAACACTTCCATAATCCCCAAGTAAACATGCACATGTGTGTGCAAGCCAAAACAAATTATAATAAAATATTAATTAATTTTTATATAATATGTGAAAACTATTTTGGTTAACTTTTTACTAAAAACCCGCATTATCGCTTAATTAACACTAATCGCATTCTAAGGTGTTACAATCTTCCTCCCTTAAAGAAATTCGGTCCCCGAATTTAAAAATCTTACTATGCGTACTTTCAAAGAGATGAGGGAATTTCTTCCGCATCTCGCTCTCGGCCTCCCAAGTGACCTCTTCACTATTCGGGCCACGCCAAAGAACCTTCACAGATGGCAAGAACTTTGACCGAAGTTTCTTCACCTGCCGATCCAATATAACTACCGGCTGCTCGGTGAACGAAAGATCGCGCTCTAGCTGAACGGTCTGGTGCTGAATCATGTGAGAAGGGTCATGAAGGTACTTGCGAAGTATCGATACATGGAATACGGAGTGAACATCTGGAAAACTGGGCGGGAGTGCCAAACGATAGGCAACGGTACCAACTCGCTCAAGGATCTCAAAAGGACCCACAAATCTGGGGCTAAGCTTCCCTTTCTTTCCAAATCTCATCACGCCCTTTATCAGAGAAATCCGTAGGAATACATGATCCCCTACTGCGAACTCGAGCCTGCGATGACGACGGTCGACATAAGACTTCTGTCTGCACTGGGCTGCTCTCATCCTATCCTGAATCAACTGAATTTTCTCTGCAGTCTCTTGAACTAGCTGGGGTCCTAAAATCCTGCTCTCGCTGAGTTTGGTCCAACAGACTGGCGATCGACACTTTATACCATACAAAACCTCAAAAGGTGCTATCTGAATCATCTCCTGATAACTGTTATTGTATGAGAACTCTATCAACGACAAGTGACGATCCCAATTGCCACCAAAATCAAGCACGCACGCACAAAGCATATCCTCCAGAGTCTGTATAGTCCACTCTGACTAACCATCGGTCTGCGGATGGAAAGCGATGCTAAAACTCAATCGAGTACCCAAAGCTTCCTGAAGCTTCTGCCAAAGACGGCTAGTGAACTGGGTGACCCTGTCGGATACGATGCATGTGGGAACGCCGTGCAAACGTACAATCTCATCAATGTACAACTGAGCATACAGAGCCTAACCGAAAGTGGTCTTCACTGGAAGGAAGTGTGCCGCTTTAGTCAACCGGTCAACTATCACTCAAATGGAGTCATACCCTCTACTGGACCTGGGTAGACCTGTGGGGATACCTACAACGGCAGCAAGGTTTTGGGTGGCATCTCCCATGCCAATTTCAAATTTTTGCCATTATAGATAACCCTAACACAAGATCTTTAACTAGAGAATCAAACTAAACTTCAAAGTAAACAACTTTACTTCTAAGAGTTAGGGATTACAACCTTTGTAGTCCGTTCCTTCGCTTCATAAGCTCCGTGTTGAGGTCCCTTCGTAGCGATCATCAAAGTCCCGGACTCTAGAGAGGCTCCATGAAATGAATGAGACATCCTTGCTAGAAGACATCACTTTCTAAGATGATCTACCTTGAAGAAACACTAACCCAAGCTCACACTTCTCTAATGAGGTATTAGTGAAGTGAACACCCTAATCTAAGTGGCTAGAATAGATGAGGATGATGAAGTAGGAATTTTGCTCTCTTTAGTTTTCTTTATCTCACTTTATATCATCACAAATAAAAAATCAAGCAAGCTTTTTTAAGAGCTTGAAGAAGATGAAGAAGAAAGAGTGTGATGAAAATGAATTCTTGTTGAGGTTAGAATTGCACCAAGGGTTAAGCATGTCATGCTTAACCCTTGTAGAGACTTAACCATGTACTAGGGTTAGGGCTTGGGTTAACAAATATCAAGGGGGGTTGACAAAGTCAACATGGATAAATATCTATACAATTTAGAATTTACCCAACGCAAAAGATTAACCCTAATCCAAACCCTAGCATGGTTTAATCTCAAAACCCTAGTTGCAATTGTAACCCTAACATGTTACAATATTATATATCATATATATAATATATATAATGTAACAAAAGAAAATAATGCAATTAACATATATCACATATATATCAATATATCATCAGGTGAGAAAAAGAATCATTTAAGTGAGCTTATATTAGTTAACGTAATGTAATAAATCACATATATAATTATACATTAAATTATTGAATCAATACTTGATCCGATAATCCGGCTATATTACATATAACCGACTAATATAACATGTAACATTTTATCGAATCAACACTTGATTCGATATCCCGGCTATATCACATATACCCGGCCAATATCACATATCGCGAGAATAGAATACGGTATCTCATATCGTATTAATCTCGGTCTCGCACATATCACATATGTGCTCCTACTCCGTTTTGCCTGAGCAAGGAAACCTTTGTGTAGGACTCTAAAGAATCGTTAATACGCCGGCAGTAGATGATGATCATATCAAACACCCACAAGTTGCAAGCGGTCAGCTAAACGTAACAGCCACCCGGGTATTGAGCGATCAGAAGATCAACAAGCAAGCCTGCACACACTTCTGTGAATCCAATCAGTAACACTACCGTACAGTCTGGTCTCTTCGTCTTACATGTCGCATATCCAGTATAGGGGTGGTAAACGTCAGACCCCAGTAACCGATAAGTCGTGTCGATGTGAGGCTCATAACGGGTCGAGAAACTACTGATAACACTTATCAGTAGATCTCCATATCAGCCCTGGCCAGGGACTTCCAGTTATAGCCAATCGAACACAGCGCAACATCAAGTCCCAATACCGGGAGAGACGAAACCCCTCCTATCGCTCATTGCCTCCATGTGATTCGGGACTGTACCCAAAAGCCACTGTTTTGCACGTTCTCGTGAACGTGTTAAGGTGGAAATCAAAGCACAGTGGGAATCACACAAGACTCTATGACGATCTCGGGTTTACAGACTAACCTGTACCAGTGTCACCAGAGAACTGCTATCTGACGATAGGTATAATACCATCTAGGAGTTCTCGGCGAGTTCGTTCAGTGTACCCAGTCTCCACTGAGCACCCGTATACCTTCTCTGATGTCAAACACCAATGGATATGGGATCATCCATCGACCATCATATGGGTCGAGAAGCGTATACGCTAGTCTACTCTGGAGTATCGATGCCCTGTCTCGATACTCCCTCGACTAGGAACAGTTATAGGATGTACTCTTGGACTACCCTGGGCTCACTAGTATAATCTACATCATAGTCCTAGTAGTCGAGTACATATCCTAAGGGCTTTATCAACATGTGAGAGCAAGACAGTAAACCAATACAAGTCAACATGTTAAGAAAAAGTGAAACCAGATAGCATACTATCATATCGAGCAAGAAAGTCCTCTCTCTATATATCCAAGCATCCACTATAATATACATCATATGTACAACAATGGCCTTTAGGGCATATATACAACTAACAATCTCCCACTTGCACTAAGGCCAGCTGTTGTAGTATCTCATACCCAACATCCCGAAGAGTTTCTCAAAGTGTATCTGGGGTATGGCCTTCTTGAGTGGATCCGCAGTGTTGTCCTTCGTGTCAACTCTCCTGACCTCGATCTCGCGGCGATCAACTATCTCCCGGATCAGGTTATACTGCCTCAGAATATGTCTGGATCTCTAATGGGATCTGGGTGCCTTGGCCAAAGCCACAGCTCCATTGTTATCACAATACAAAGATATTAGATGCTTAATGGACGGAACCACTCCAAGTTCAGTTATGAACTTCTTCATCCAACAGCCTCTTTGGCAGCATCATTGGAAGCGATGTATTTAGCCTCCATCGTCGAGTCTGCCACGGTTTCCTGTTTGGAACTCTTCCAACACACCGCCCCTCCATTGAGGGTAAAGACAAATCCCGAGTACGACTTAGAGTCGTCCTTATCACTTTGGAAGCCCGAATCGGTAAAGGACTCCACCTGGAGTTCTCCGTTACCATACACCAAGAACATCTCCTTAGTCATTCTCAAGTACTTAAGAATGTTCTTCACAGCTGTCCAGTGATTCTCTCTAGGATATGCTTGATACCTACTCACTACACTTAGTGAGTATGCTACATCGGGTCTGGTACATAGCATCGCGTACATGATAAAGCCTACTGCCGAAGCATAGGGTATCCCTTGCATGCGAGCTCTCTCCAAATCAATCTTAGGAGACATCTCTTTGGAGAAAGTGAGTCCAGAGATCGTGGGTAAATACCCACGCTTGGATTCTTCCATACTAAACCTCTTTAGTATGGTGTCAATGTACCTGGATTGAGACAATCCCAATATCATCTTAGATCTATCTCTATAGATCTTAATCCCCAAAATGCAGGAGGCTTTACCTAGATCTTTCATTGAGAATCTATGTGATAAGAAGAGCTTGACCGAGTGCAGTATAGGAACATTATTTCCTATCAAGAGTATGGCATCCACGTACAATACGAGGAAGACAACCTTACTCTCTGCAACCTTCTTGTAGATACAAGGTTCATCTACGTTCTTGATGAAGTCAAACTCTTTGACTACCACATCAAAGCAGATTGTCACGACCCGAAAGAGCACGTGACTGGCCCTTGAACCATATGAAGCCTATAGGACTCCATCTGATCCAAGTAAGCCAAAAGCCCAGAAATCTAAAACCATTTTGAAGAATAAGTAAAGAAAACTGGTTTAAAGAAGTGAAGAAAACATGTTTGAAATCAAGGTTTTTAAATAACTAAGCCGAATGTGCATTTTAAAAACAGTAAGTCTTTTCTAAAAATTTCGGCAGAGTTTCTTTTGTAAAACTGGCCCCGAATGGGGTACAACAAGGATAGCAATATATAAGCAATGATAAAGGCATCCCCAAGCGGGAGCTAGCTCTCCGTCAATCGACGGTCACAACCACACATGCAACAATAATATACAACGCCAAGTGGCGAGGATCAAATCCAAAAGAAAGCTCAAAAGCAACAAGAAAACCGCAATACTACTAAGCGTGACTCTAAGGTCGAAATAATAAACAAGTTTTGGTTGATGGAAATTCTAGATACAATGAAATAAATAAATACATTGGTGGTTCTTGATACGAAAGAATCCACCTACCCAAGCAAATCACCCGCAAGAAGGAAGTGTGCCAGAAATGCCGCAATAGAACCTGTACGGCAGAACCTGCAAGAACTGTGGCACAACGGGGGTGAGTTGCCAACTCGTGAATAGAAACATCTACAAGCAGAAACCGAATGCAAGACATAATCCTAGGTCAATACGATCAGTATAGAAAATCCTCAATATAAAACATGCAGCCTATAGCAAGGCTAGGGTAAATATCTAACCCGAGTGCAATCTCATGTGTCTGTGTCAGTGCCTCAGATAACAATATAGCATATGAATGAGATATGAATGCGAGAAAACAGAATACATTTACATGAGGCAACTGTTTTCATACTTTAGTGAGATTTCCCTTGTATTTTTTAAAATGAGGTACCATAATGAAATCAGCATAAAACTGTGCCTAGTATCGGCACAAACGAAATCCCAATATCTCGATATCTCAAAGTCTCAACCACAATATCTAGGGCGCCGTCAGTCCAGACCGGCCCCTACCATCCATCTCAAGACCACGACGGTATCCTCCGGATATCCGACGCGTCGGGTAAAATCACCGGTAGGTAGTGCTCCCCTGCCAGGCTCACATCGTCATCACCACGCGCTTCTTGCCCCGGGGTACCTTACCGGGTCCACCATGTACCCGAAACGGTTCATCCGTCTCCTCGAATCGGGTTTCCAAATCCATCAGCAAACTCATGGTGGACGACTCATACATCATGGGAAAACCGCACCTTTTTATGTTAAAAGAGAGAATAAGATTATTTGTGCCTTTGCGGTTTTCCCCCAAATCCAGAAAATCTCATAGAAATCCAAATCCAAACCTCAATAGCACGTAAAATAATGAATATATGCATGAGAATCCATGAATGCGGCATAACAATGAATAACAGTGTGCAGGAAGTAGCAGGTAATAACTACAATGTCCAATCTAGCATATAAGGCGAGTACACTTACAACCTGTCTAAATTATTAGCTAACAACCTATATCAATGCACTAGTATTTCTAAAGTGTACGTGGCATAGCAATTACCGATGAAGATGTGTGTGAGCCGGCAAGTAAGTGTACGTGGTACATACGCATCATCGGTAATGGTGCTGGTGTCCTATCAGCATGATATTAATAATGGAGTATGAAGCATAAAATAAGAATGCGATGCAAACCGAACCACAAAAAGGGAGTGGGAGCTGAAACTAGACGTAACCAAAACTTATCTCCATTAATCTAATATAAGTCCTACGAATGGTGCCTTTTGAAATAACACGAATCATGGGGTTTTGAAAATAGGGGCTACGGTGTTTTTATGAAAAGATACGTCGTTTTTGAAATATCCGTAGATTCCCTTGAGCTGTCTTTAAAAATACCCACGATTCGTCAGTTTTTGAAATAGGTAAGATGTCTAAGCTACTCTAACAACTACACTAAACTATACGGCTGAACTAGCAAGCTGAACTACAGGTAAGGAAACCGTCTAACATCTGAGTCGATATATATAAATATATATAAGTCGGTGATCCCGCCTCAATAGTATCGCGTACGATACAGTATATCATCTGACATCCTCGAGTCATGAGCGCGGATCTATCATCAATATAGGCTCGTACGGTAAATCGTCGTACGGCATCCCAATAGCTGGGTACGGGTCAACATCTCATTATCTCGTCACATAACAGGTATCACTATCATCAGATCATATAGTCTGGGGGTACTACTCTATGTCTAGTACAAATCGATACCATCAATGAAGTATGCATGCGGGGGTAAACACATATCCCAAGCCCGCAAGAATCACATTTCGTATCCCAAATACGAATCATATCAAATCACCGATCTCGCGGCACAAAGCCCACATCATCGACTCATCTCCAAAGTCATCCCATATCATCAACCACAGTGCAAGTACAAGAAACACACAAGTGTATACGTGTGGGTGCAAATCTATCCTATGGTTCGCAACTAGGAGCTATGCTAGTTATTTCTACCCCTAACTAACCAAAACACACTAAAGCTATCACACAGATAAATATACTACAAAGTACTAGTTACGGACTGCGGGGGTGCTATACGCCATCCACCCGACTTCCCCCTGTAGATATAATCTACTCACCTGTATCCTGCGTGTCGGTGTCGATGTCACCGTCATCTTCCGCATCGCCTCGGATCGTCGCGGTGTACCTACACATATCACACGTATCGCATCGCATCAAAACCAATTCAACACTTGAAACGACACACTAAATCCAATACGACACGCTAAAACCAACACGATACGCTAAAAGGCTTATAGGTTAGAACCTACGGTTAACCTTCGCAAAACAACCCGGAATCACTCGATATAGACGTACAAACGTCACACGATCGAGATAACACACAAATACCAAAATCACCAAATCAAAATACGCAAAACCAAAACTGAACTCAAAGCAGCAACTCAAGAAAACGATCCCAGATTTCGTCTCAGGCCAAATCAGCTCAAATAAACAACTCTAGGGTGCTATGCAGGGTGTATATGAGGTATAGAATAAACATGGGCACCTAACTCCACAGTGTGGCCGGCCACACCCCCATAAAAACCGGCCTCGCCGGCCCCCTATGCCCAATGGGGTCCGTTTGGTCAGGGTGGCCTCCTATGGTCTCAATTTGGTCCCTGGTATTGTTGAATTTGCCTGAAACAGTCCCAGTACATTCCAGATTTCCCTGCACACTCTAAACACTCACAAACCGACATGAAAGTCCCGTAATTCCGTATTTTTAGTTTTCCAGTGGACTTGGTCTGGTTTTCTAATCAATATAGGGTCTAAGGTCACTTTTTAAACTCAATTGCAAGGTCAAAGCTCAACATTACCCTAATTTCCTCTAATCTTGCTCAAAGTGCACCAATTCACCCGATATCGATATGAAACTTCAATTAAAGCCTAAACACAAGATTAAACACTCTAAATGCAAAGAAATTACCTCACAAGAGACTCATGAATCCTCAACAGCACCAAAACACCATCTTTCTTGGTCCATCCTCTAGCTTGTGAGCTTGTGTGCATGTTTTGTGAAATGGGTGTGAGGTTTTGAGCTAGATTTAATGGTGACTTGAGGGATTGAAGGTGGAGGGAGAGGAAGAAGGGAGCAGCAGCAGCAGGAGGAGAAGGATGAGGAGGGAGGGAAAATGATGAGAGGAAAAAGGCTAAGTCTCAAGGTCAAATGCAACCCATACCCCTCTCTCACCTACCCTCATTTTCTTTTCTTTTTCTTTTCTTTTCCCTTTTCTTTTTAAAACCATAATCCTTCTCATCTAAATAGTAAACCCAAAAGATAAATCATGGCTAGAAAATGTAACACAAGTCCAAAATGATATGTGCACAATTTTGCACAAAAACCCAAAAATTCCGATTAGCGATTTTTAATCGCGATTAGCACTAAATTAGTGTCAAACTAATCACAAAAACTTAAAAATGTCATAATTCCAATAAATAACCCATTTTAAAATTTTCCATAATTTTTTCCATAATTTTTCTCCATTTATTTGCATTAATTATTAATTTAATATTAAAATAATCAATAAAATAATATTAAATCATAAAAATTCCCAAAATTAATATTTTATATTTTTGAAAATGTTACAATCTACCCCCCTTATAGAAATTCGGTCCCCGAATTTAAATTTAAACCCCCACTACTAAAACAATTCCAGTAATAATCCATTTTGTCGGGGCTCCGAAAATAGCAATGCATAAAACAATCGTAGCGCAACGCATGCGCATGAAAAATGAGCATATAACTCAAATCAGAACTCCGTCAAGCATCCCGCAATCATCGGAGTCATGGGGAAGACATCAATACCAAATCCAAAGCAAAACCAATATGATATAACTCGAAACTATACATGTAAAATATATTCAGGTACTGTCCTCTGACTAGTCCTGCTCAGTACGAAAACACATAGCAATATCATAAAAACGTACTGCTCTATAAGAAAAATCAATCCCAAACTACATATATAAGAATATCCTATGCGTCTGGTGCGCAAGGAATCAAAATCCATATATGTGTCAAACAGGTGTACAAAACAACATCTAGGTGCAACGGGTGTGCACGAAACATCTGTCGTAGGCAACGTGTGTGCCTGACAGAAAAATCAGGTGCATGTGACATGCACGAAGAATCCTGATTTAGTGCATCTGGCGTGCACCAAAATCGTATAACAAAACACTAAAGGTGCATGAAAACCACACTGGAAGTGCAAATCAAATCACTGCATACGGTAGGCATGAAATCTCAATCAATATCTCAAATGTAATAACTCTGCGCAAAATATATATATATCCAGTGGGTGCATGAAGCCTATATCCTGAAACTCAGTCATCAAAACTAAATCATGCAACAGAACGCCCAAAAATACCGAAATCCAAAATGACGGATACGTGATGACCGAATCACAAAATCACAAATCATAAATACCGTCGTCGGTAGTTCCTCCTTCGAGGTCGAGAAGGAGTCGGTGCATCCACTGCTAGCAGCGCAGGATATCTACTTGTCTCTTGCTCACGGTCTGGCGTCCTCTGACCCTGGGTCCTTATCTTCTCTGCGGATTACCTATCACGCGGTCAATCGGCTCATCGGCCCTGTCAGGTGTGCTAACGGGGACGATTCCGTTCTGGCACTTCTCTGGTCACCTCTCGGTCAAACCTCACGACCACTCGTAAGGCAGCATATCACTGGCGTCGGCCTCTGGCTCTCTGAAAGCACGTCACACATCTGATCCTGGGTGCAAACATCATTGCAGCAATGCCCTGGAAGGAATCCTGCTAAGGGTCTCTTCCAATCATGCCTAAGCCGAACTGTACGAAGGCTGGTACTCTTGCATACTCTCTTTTCGCTCAATGGACATCTGTGTCCTCAGCACAACATTTTCTCGGAAATTGGTCGCATCCCAACGCCTCTGTAAGCAAATCAGGTCTCTAGTCTCGACGGGAAGCAATGACAGCTTGTCAGTGTCTCACACGAACCTCTTGTTCCACCTGTCTCTATCGTCGTCCACTATGACGTCACGCCAAGCTACTATGCACTGCACTGTTCTCGGCCACGGTCAATCTGAAGTCTCTCGCACGGACTCGAAATCGCGTACTCTGTAGCTTCATCACTCTGTAGCAGATGTCAGGCCGAATAGGTCCTCGGGAACACGTCCCAACCATCGGAGGAATACTCATCACTCGTCCGTCCTTGATCAATTTGCAACGCATCTGGGTAAGTTCCTTTATCCGAACATGGTCAACTACCTCGTCGACAATGCTGAACTCTGTCTTGCTAGGTGTGCGCAACCATGACCACTCCTGGGTCTAGGTCTTCTCGTATCGTATTCCGGAAAGGTCCTGTCGAGGTTTCTTTCTCAATTCTCAATCCTGCCGAATTGCCCGGAAGTCGTCATCCAATGCTGAAGCTAAAGCTTAATCCGGAACGGCTGCATACTTATCGCGCTTCTTTCTGGAAGATATATCCATATACCACGCCTCTGGGTGCGTATCACATCTCTGATGTCAGCGGAGTGGGACGTCATCTCGTCGAAATCTCGTACGAACTCTTTTCTTCATTCTGCTCAAATGTCGACTGATTCGGACTCGTCTCATCATGGCTGCATGTACTGTGCTCCAACGGCTATGCTCGCATCTGGAGTCTCCCAAGCAGTGTCCCATCACGATATCCGAAAGATGTCGAATCATCCGATCGACTCGTCAGATCCCCATAATCCCCCAAGAGCTCACATCTCGGGTACAGTTTAATAGTATCGAGTACATGCCACAGCGTCGGTGGTCCAGCCGTAGAAGGGCAAACCCAAGCCTCACTAATGGCGCCGAGGAACCGCCGCAAACCCGAAGGTTCAAAGGCTTTCACACGGTCATTAAGTCGAGTTAGGGTTTCATTCTTCTAGAGGGTCCATAGAATCACCTGCATGTCTTTCCGTATACTTTAAACTTGGAAAATGGGCTCCTGACATTCGATCGTCTCTATCGACTCTCAACGAACCTGCGTGAAGTCGTCTCTAGCTGGAAACAATCTATCTGATGACCTCGCATCGGGGTAAGCGAACTCACCACACGTCCTAGTCATTTATCCTCAGGTGACTAGCGACTCGCTATCATAACTCCAAGAACATGCTCATGCTGCAGTAGCCCCAACCATCTGGGCGACATCTCGTCATTTGCAGCAGCAACTGGCTCATTCGCCTGTACGCCGAACAGCGCCTCAATCCTCCAGGAAAGGCAATACATAGGCGGTCATCTCTGAGTCGGTCTGCTCTAGATCTGAGTAAGACTCTCCACACTGGAAATCTTCAACTCAACTGGCCCGCTCTGGCGCAAAATCGGACGAATCACCTTCGTCTCTCAAATCGGGTAAACTAGCTATCATCTGTCGCGTATCTGTCTGAAAGCTCCGGCAATCTCAGCCCGTAAGTTCCGAAAGCAACATCCTGTCAATCTCAGCCACAGCTGGTCCATCTGTCTGCACGGTAGGCGACATCACAATCTCTGAGGTATGCTGTACATCAACAGTCCTCTCTCAACTGGCAGCTCTAACAATGGCCCGATCATCTGGTGCAAGACCAAGCACTCGCCTCCACTAGAGGTCACAATCACCAACACTAACTCGAGACGTTCCCATGTCACCAGAAAACACAATGGTCGGCCCTCGTACCAAACGAGCTCACACCGACCGTAACCCTAGCAGCAGCCCAAACTGCGCTCAAACATGGCGACAGGAACCTCAATCGAGTATTAAAGAGAGCACATCAATGGCAAAAAGGAAACAACAGATCCAGAGTGGATACATGATCATAGGAAGGAACAGCATCAATAAGGGTATGATCATGAAACTAGTAGAATCGGGAATCTCAAATGGATGTATGATCCTGGATATAAGGAGAATCACTGATCTCGAAAAATATGCACAGCCTAAGGTTCCTTAAGCGGAGTGGCGTGTCGTAAGTATGCCGCGGAACATACCAACGGTACGTCACTCTACTTTAGTCACCTATTCCATCAACCAAGGGTCATCCTACGCGACGAAAGTTCGGGTCTAACACCCCCTCGACCAAGTCTAAGTTCCGTAAGGTCAAGCCTAAGTTCCGTATATAAACAACGCCCTAGGCTCCACATAGTCAAACTCAGACTCGAACCAAGGTCAACCTAGCGCTCTGATACCAACTTTGTCACGACCCGAAAGAGCACGTGACTGGCCCTTGAACCATATGAAGCCTATAGGACTCCATCTGATCCAAGTAAGCCAAAAGCCCAGAAATCTAAAACCATTTTGAAGAATAAGTAAAGAAAACTGGTTTAAAGAAGTGAAGAAAACATGTTTGAAATCAAGGTTTTTAAATAACTAAGCCGAATGTGCATTTTAAAAACAGTAAGTCTTTTCTAAAAATTTCGGCAGAGTTTCTTTTGTAAAACTGGCCCCGAATGGGGTACAACAAGGATAGCAATATATAAGCAAAGATAAAGGCATCCCCAAGCGGGAGCTAGCTCTCCGTCAATCGACGGTCACAACCACACATGCAACAATAATATACAACGCCAAGTGGCGAGGATCAAATCCAAAAGAAAGCTCAAAAGCAACAAGAAAACCGCAATACTACTAAGCGCGACTCTAAGGTCGAAATAATAAACAAGTTTTGGTTGATGGAAATTCTAGATACAATGAAATAAATAAATACAATGGTGGTTCTTGATACGAAAGAATCCACCTACCCAAGCAAATCACCCGCAAGAAGGAAGTGTGCCAGAAATGCCGCAATAGAACCTGTACGGCAGAACCTGCAAGAACTGTGGCACAACGGGGGTGAGTTGCCAACTCGTGAATAGAAACATCTACAAGCAGAAACCGAATGCAAGACATAATCCTAGGTCAATACGATCAGTATAGAAAATCCTCAATATAAAACATGCAGCCTATAGCAAGGCTAGGGTAAATATCTAACCCGAGTGCAATCTCATGTGTCTGTGTCAGTGCCTCAGATAACAATATAGCATATGAATGAGATATGAATGCGAGAAAACAGAATACATTTACATGAGGCAACTGTTTTCATACTTTAGTGAGATTTCCCTTGTATTTTTTAAAATGAGGTACCATAATGAAATCAGCATAAAACTGTGCCTAGCATCGGCACAAACGAAATCCCAATATCTCGATATCTCAAAGTCTCAACCACAATATCTAGGGCGCCGTCAGTCCAGACCGGCCCCTACCATCCATCTCAAGACCACGACGGTATCCTCCGGATATCCGACGCGTCGGGTAAAATCACCGGTAGGTAGTGCTCCCCTGCCAGGCTCACATCGTCATCACCACGCGCTTCTTGCCCCGGGGTACCTTACCGGGTCCACCATGTACCCGAAACGGTTCATCCGTCTCCTCGAATCGGGTTTCCAAATCCATCAGCAAACTCATGGTGGACGACTCATACATCATGGGAAAACCGCACCTTTTTATGTTAAAAGAGAGAATAAGATTATTTGTGCCTTTGCGGTTTTCCCCCAAATCCAGAAAATCTCATAGAAATCCAAATCTAAACCTCAATAGCACGTAAAATAATGAATATATGCATGAGAATCCATGAATGCGGCATAACAATGAATAACAGTGTGCAGGAAGTAGCAGGTAATAACTACAATGTCCAATCTAGCATATAAGGCGAGTACACTTACAACCTGTCTAAATTATTAGCTAACAACCTATATCAATGCACTAGTATTTCTAAAGTGTACGTGGCATGGCAATTACCGATGAAGATGTGTGTGAGCCGGCAAGTAAGTGTACGTGGTACATACGCATCATCGGTAATGGTGCTGGTGTCCTATCAGCATGATATTAATAATGGAGTATGAAGCATAAAATAAGAATGCGATGCAAACCGAACCACAAAAAGGGAGTGGGAGCTGAAACTAGACGTAACCAAAACTTATCTCCATTAATCTAATATAAGTCCTACGAATGGTGCCTTTTGAAATAACACGAATCATGGGGTTTTGAAAATAGGGGCTACGGTGTTTTTATGAAAAGATACGTCGTTTTTGAAATATCCGTAGATTCCCTTGAGCTGTCTTTAAAAATACCCACGATTCGTCAGTTTTTGAAATAGGTAAGATGTCTAAGCTACTCTAACAACTACACTAAACTATACGGCTGAACTAGCAAGCTGAACTACAGGTAAGGAAACCGTCTAACATCTGAGTCGATATATATAAATATATATAAGTCGGTGATCCAGCCTCAATAGTATCGCGTACGATACAGTATATCATCTGACATCCTCGAGTCATGAGCGCGGATCTATCATCAATATAGGCTCGTACGGTAAATCGTCGTACGGCATCCCAATAGCTGGGTACGGGTCAACATCTTATTATCTCGTCACATAACAGGTATCACTATCATCAGATCATATAGTCTGGGGGTACTACTCTATGTCTAGTACAAATCGATACCATCAATGAAGTATGCATGCGGGGGTAAACACATATCCCAAGCCCGCAAGAATCACATTTCGTATCCCAAATACGAATCATATCAAATCACCGATCTCGCGGCACAAAGCCCACATCAACGACTCATCTCCAAAGTCATCCCATATCATCAACCACAGTGCAAGTACAAGAAACACACAAGTGTATACGTGTGGGTGCAAATCTATCCTATGGTTCGCAACTAGGAGCTATGCTAGTTATTTCTACCCCTAACTAACCAAAACACACTAAAGCTATCACACAGATAAATATACTACAAAGTACTAGTTACGGACTGCGGGGGTGCTATACGCCATCCACCCGACTTCCCCCTGTAGATATAATCTACTCACCTGTATCCTGCGTGTCGGTGTCGATGTCACCGTCATCTTCCGCATCGCCTCGGATCGTCGCGGTGTACCTACACATATCACACGTATCGCATCGCATCAAAACCAATTCAACACTTGAAACGACACACTAAATCCAATACGACACGCTAAAACCAACACGATACGCTAAAAGGCTTATAGGTTAGAACCTACGGTTAACCTTCGCAAAACAACCCGGAATCACTCGATATAGACGTACAAACGTCACACGATCGAGATAACACACAAATACCAAAATCACCAAATCAAAATACGCAAAACCAAAACTGAACTCAAAGCAGCAACTCAAGAAAACGATCCCAGATTTCGTCTCAGGCCAAATCAGCTCAAATAAACAACTCTAGGGTGCTATGCAGGGTGTATATGAGGTATAGAATCAACATGGGCACCTAACTCCACAGTGTGGCCGGCCACACCCACATGAAAACCGGCCTCGCCGGCCCCCTATGCCCAATGGGGTCCGTTTGGTCAGGGTGGCCTCCTATGGTCTCAATTTGGTCCCTGGTATTGTTGAATTTGCCTGAAACAGTCCCAGTACATTCCAGATTTCCCTGCACACTCTAAACACTCACAAACCGACATGAAAGTCCCGTAATTCCGTATTTTTAGTTTTCCAGTGGACTTGGTCTGGTTTTCTAATCAATATAGGGTCTAAGGTCACTTTTTAAACTCAATTGCAAGGTCAAAGCTCAACATTACCCTAATTTCCTCTAATCTTGCTCAAAGTGCACCAATTCACCCGATATCGATATGAAACTTCAATTAAAGCCTAAACACAAGATTAAACACTCTAAATGCAAAGAAATTACCTCACAAGAGACTCATGAATCCTCAACAGCACCAAAACACCATCTTTCTTGGTCCATCCTCTAGCTTGTGAGCTTGTGTGCATGTTTTGTGAAATGGGTGTGAGGTTTTGAGCTAGATTTAATGGTGACTTGAGGGATTGAAGGTGGAGGGAGAGGAAGAAGGGAGCAGCAGCAGCAGGAGGAGGAGGATGAGGAGGGAGGGAAAATGATGGGAGGAAAAAGGCTAAGTCTCAAGGTCAAATGCAACCCATACCCCTCTCTCACCTACCCTCATTTTCTTTTCTTTTTCTTTTCTTTTCCCTTTTCTTTTTAAAACCATAATCCTTCTCATCTAAATAGTAAACCCAAAAGATAAATCATGGCTAGTAAATGTAACACAAGTCCAAAATGATATGTGCACAATTTTACACAAAAACCCAAAAATTCCGATTAGCGATTTTTAATCGCGATTAGCACTAAATTAGTGTCAAACTAATCACAAAAACTTAAAAATGTCATAATTCCAATAAATAACCCATTTTAAAATTTTCCATAATTTTTTCCATAATTTTTCTCCATTTATTTGCATTAATTATTAATTTAATATTAAAATAATCAATAAAATAATATTAAATCATAAAAATTCCCAAAATTAATATTTTATATTTCTGAAAATGTTACACAGATGTTCCAACTCCGCGATACTTGCTTTAACCCGTAGATGGATTTAAGCAGCTTGCACACCTTTCCGCTGCTCCCACTATCTACGAAGCCCTCTGGCTGAGTCATGTACACGCACTCCTCTAAATCATCATTTAGAAAGGCGGTCTTAACATCCATCTGCCAGATTTCGTAGTCATGGTATGCAGCAATGGCAAGTAAGATCCGGATGGACTTAAGCATAGCCACTGGAGAAAGGTTTCGTCATAATCCACACCTGGTCGTTGACGAAAACCCTTTGCAACAAATCTAGCTTTGAAAGTCTCAACTTTTCCATCTACACCAAGTTTCTTCTTAAAGATCCATTTGCTCCCAATGAATTTTACCCCTTCAAGAGCAACTTCCAAAGTCCATACTTTGTTGGTGTACATGGATTCCATCTCTGATCGCATTGCATCCATCCATTTCATAGAGTCACCACTCGTGATGGCCTGCTAGAAACTAGTCGGGTCATCATCTTCCATGATGCAATCCTCGCTTCCACCGTCAATGAGAAAACCGTAGTATCTCTCAGGTGGATGAGGAACCCTACTAGATCGGCGGAGAGGCTGGGGTTCATTGGGAGCTATCGAATCCTCTGGTTCCACTAAATCGTCAGTTGTATCCTGTACTGCTGGAACTTATTCCAGTTCTACCTCATTGCCACTATCTTGTTTCATAAGAAAACTCTTTTCTAAGAAGGTGACATGTCGAGAAACAAACACTTTTTGTTCCTCGGAATGGTAAAAGATATACCCTTGCGAATGTTTGGGATATCCAATAAACTTGCATAGTACTGACCTTGCCTCGAGCTTGTCCGGATTTTGTGTTTTCACATATGCCGGACAACCCCATATCTTAACATAATTAAGATATGGTCTCTTTCTTTTCCATATCTCATATGGAGTGGTTGGCACAGATTTGGTGGGAACCATATTCAATAGGTCTGCAGCTGTTTCCAGTGCATACCCCCAGAAGGAAATAGGTAACTCAGCAGTGCTCATCATAGAGCGCACCATATCTAATATGGTGCGATTCCTTCGCTCCGATACACCGTTGTGTTGTGGTGTATATGGAGGAGTAAGCTGAGAGAGAATCTCATTCTCTTTTAGAAAGTCGCGGAACTCATTGCTCAAGTATTCTCCTCTTCGATCTGATCGAAGGATCTTAATACTTTTGCCCGTTTGTTTCTCTACTTCGTGCTTATATTCTTTGAATTTCTCAAAAGCTTCAGACTTGTGTTTCAACAGGAACACATGTCCATATCTTGAGAGATCGTCAGTGAATGTAATGAAGTACGAGGAACCATTTCTGGCATGTGTAGACATGGGACCACACACATCACTATGTATCAGTCACAAGAGTTCAGTAACTCTTTCTTCGTGTCCACTAAACGGAGTTTTGGTCATTTTGCCTTTGAGACATGACCGACAAGTGTCATAAGATGAAAATTCGAACGATTTCAAATATCCATCTTTATATAACTTAGAAAGTCATATCGCATTGATATGACCTAGTCTACAATGCCACAAGAAGGATTCATTCATTTCTGAACTCTTCCTCTTGTGTGTGTTTTGTATATTAAGTATTGTAGTTTGATTCAGAACGTATATGCCATTATTTAACGAGCCTGATCCAATCAACTTTTGATTCAGGAAGATGTTCATAACATTATCCTGTACTACAAAATTATATCCTTCTTTACTCAATAAAGAAACTGATATAATATTGCATATTAGGGTCGGAATGTAATAGCATTCGTTCAGAATCAATGTATTACCATTTGGTAATACAAGGTGATATTCGCCAACTGCTTTGGCTGCAACATTTGCACCATTCCCTACTTTTATGGAATGATCACCCTCTCCCAGTTCCCTACCTTTCCATAGCTCATGTAACATATTACATATGTGGGATCCCGATCCGGTATCTAATACCCAGGACGTAGAGTGAACTGAGAAACAGTTCTCGATAACTAACACACCCGAAGAAGATGCATCAACATGCTTATTCTTCATTTGGGCGGCGTGAGAATCCGGATATTCTCCTATTTTCTGCTCTGTCTTATAACAATTATAAGAAAGAACGGGACCAATGTTCCCCTGCTCAATATTATATGCAGGTTCGGTCAATACATCCATATTATTATCTTGATTAAGGCCTGACATGGTCGCTACCTGGAGAGAGAGAGAAGAAAACACTTTAGCGTATGCTCTTGCAAGATTAGATTGGTTATTATCTTATCTAATCAGGATGGCTCCCACTGGTTTTATCAAATCTTCCTTAAAACCCTAAAAAGTAAGACTAGCCGGGATTAATTACACCTTACAAGTTCACCAATCTTTCAGTCAGGTAAGTGTTGGTACTTTGAGGGAGGTTCCCCGTGCTTTCGCACGGACCTAATTAAAATAAACCTCGTTTTCCCAAAGGCATAACCCCGTTAACACTTTTTTAGATACCAACTTGATCGGCTAATTGTTATGTGTAAAACTCTTCGAGGAGTAACTCTTACTCGCAGTGGGTAACAGGATCCAACTATCTCATAGAAGGTATGCAATCTCATTGCAAATTTCAACACTTGAAATTCCCGATAATACTTTTACCCATAGCGTGCTATAACCTTGACGCATGCCAAACAACCCATAGTCCGCTAGTCAAGTTCAACCCGTACATTTCCTGATTGAATTAAACCCACCCGTACGACCCTTGACGCATTCCAAACAACGTCGTATGAATACCCTAATCCAATCTCATCTCATGCTGTAGATAAGTACTAATCAGCTACCGTACACTACGCCTTGACGCATGCCAAATTACCGTAGCACGAATACTAAATAATACTTATCTGAAATGACGGAGGGCTACGCAAGTTTTTATGAAAACCATGAGCGTAATGAACTTTATATCGTTGTAGAAACAAGTAATTTTGAAAAGGAGTGTTTTTGTGGCTTTTTCTAGTTTTGCTAAAGAGGTCACTCCCAGTGAAGGGATCTCGGCTCTTTCCTTATTGAATAAGGTGCAGGATATTTCACAAATACCGTTATGCAAAGCAAGAACTATAGAAGCTGTCAAAAACATAACCGAGTGAGTTGTAGCATGTGCTAGTTTCGCTAAAGAGATCACTCCCGGTGAAGGGATCTCGGCTCATTCCTTATCGAATAAGGTGTTGGATATTCTGCAAGGAATACCGCTAAACTAGAGCTACCCTTTTTATAAATTTGATTCTACAACATCTTTTAGGTTTCTTTTTCTTTCATTAATCTCATTAATGAAATCCCATTATTTAAGCTTCCTAAGCATCACAGAAGAAACGAAAATACAACGTACGCTTATGCCATCCGCATTCGCCACAGTGTCCCGTTATGCACCGTTAAGTTACTTAACTAACGACATAGCGGGACGGGACTTGCGCGGGTGTAAAACATAAGCAACGTCTACTATAGATCTCATATATAATAATAAAGCATTCGTTTCACGCATATAAAATGATCACATCACAGTATATCAGCAGCAGAAAAAACATATGAAATATTTGATATACTAGGAGGTCAGTGTTTTATTTTGAGCCTGTATAAATCACGGATTCCATGGTCGCGATGAATAGCCAAACCGACATCCCTAGACCCCTACGCGAGCGGCAAGTAAACCTACCAATTCTAGGTTTAGGAGACCCGGTCTCGACTCCACGAAATGGCCTCCCACTGGACCCTAGAACCCGGTTACTTGTGCTCCCCTCCTTGGGTCTATCCTAATGCGGAAAAGTAAATAATATATAATGGTGACAACATCCTCAACCCGGAAGTGCCCCAATAAAAGAATATTACATACAATGAATTTTACATGAATGAAAATAAAAAACCCTCATCTCACATAAAACCCCCGGCTATTCAAAACACGACGATCCAATATAACACATCACAGCAACATATAACATCATATGTCATCAACGTAAGTAAATATGCCTATCACAATTGTCGTTGACATATAGCAACGAAAACGGCGATATACCACATATTACACTTACGGTCGCAGAAAAGAAAGTGAAAAACTACAACATTTGAAATCCACAATCATCTTAGACATCGTAAACACGAAATATCACATATTATAGATTCCATGCCTAACAATATGAATTTCACATATTGTATCACATTACAGAAAAAGCTAGACGATGTTAAACATTCCGATCGAATCAACAAACACCTAAAATTTCCCAAAAATGCTCAACACTTGAGCGTAGTTTAGAAGTATCCATCACATGCCACAGTAGCAGTGAACCAGCCGTAGAAGGGTCAACCAATGCCTTACTTGTGGCACCGCTAAACTACCACAAACCCTAGGGTTTAGTGGCGGTTTTGACGGTCACAAAATTGAGTTAAGGTTTTGTTCTTCTAGAGGGTTCATCGCATCACTTGCACGCTATTTGAATGTTCTTGAACTATGAAAAAGATCCAACTCTTGAAAAAAATTCAGCAAGGGAAAAAGTGGGTATTTGATATCCGATCGAACCTTTTAATACCGTCTAAAATAACCGAAACAAAAACTAGAATTACGAATACGAAACACTCCGAATTTCCATTGCTAAAAGATAACGTCACATGAAAAATTAGCAAAAGCAAACAACACAAAAAGTACCAAAACCCAGAGCCCAAAACACTGTACAAATTTCAGCCTGGGGGGATCCGATCTGGCCGGTTTTGGGGTACATGATCTCAGCCATTTTCTGAGGGAATGGGATGAAATTTGTACGGTGCTCATATTATATCACATACATCACCCTGCAACTGTTTGAAAAAAAAATTGACACTCTGAAAAAATTTATAGAAACTAGGGTTTTTCGTTGGGTGTTTCGGTTTCGTAATCCTACACTTATCCGTCTAATTCTCTAGCTAGGCTCTGATACTATTGTTGGGATACCTACAACGGCAGTAAGGTTTTGGGTGGCATCTCCCATGCCAATTTCAAATTTTTTCCATTATAGATAACCCTAACACAAGATCTTTAACTAGAGAATCAAACTAAACTTCAAAGTAAACAACTTTACTTCTAAGAGTTAGGGATTACAACCTTTGTAGTCCATTCCTTCTCTTCATAAGCTCCGTGTTGAGGTCCCTTCGCAGCGATCATCAAGGTCCCGGACTCTAGAGAGGCTCCATGAAGTGAATGAGACATCCTTGCTAGAAGACATCACTTTCTAAGATGATCTACCTTGAAGAAACACTAACCCAAGCTCACACTTCTCTAATGAGGTATTAGTGAAGTGAACACCCTAATCTAAGTGGCTAGAATAGATGAGGATGATGAAGTAGGAATTTTGCTCTCTTTAGTTTTCTTTGTCTCACTTTATATCATCACAAATAAAAAATCAAGCAAGCTTTTTTAAGAGCTTGAAGAAGATGAAGAAGAAAGAGTGTGATGAAAATAAATTCTTGTTGAGATTAGAATTGCAACCAAGGGTTAAGCATGTCATGCTTAACCCTTGTAGAGACTTAACCATGTACTAGGATTAGGGTTTGGGTTAACAAATATCAAGAAGGGTTGACAAAGTCAACATGGATAAATATCTACACAATTTAGAATTTACCCAAATCAAAAGATTAACCCTAATCCAAACCCTAGCATGGTTTAATCTCAAAACCCTAGTTGCAATTGTAACCCTAACATGTTACAATATTATATATCACATATATAATATGTATAATGTAACAAAAGAAAATAATACAATTAACATATATCACATATATATCACATATATATCAATGTATCATCAGGTGAGAAAAAGAATCATTTAAGTGAGCTTATATTAGTTAACGTAATGTAATATATCACATATATAATTATACATTAAATTATTGAATCAACACTTGATCCGATAATCCGGCTATATTACATATAACCGACTAATATAACATGTAACATTTTATCGAATCAACACTTGATCCGATATCCCGGCTATATCACATATACCCGGTCGATATCACATAAAGCGAGAATAGAATACAGTATCTCATTTCGTATTAATCTTGGTCCCGCACTTATCACATATGTGCTCCTTCTCCATTTTTCCTGAGCCAGGAAACCTCTGTGTAGGACTCTAAAGAATCGTTAATACGCCGGCAGTAGGTGATGATCATATCAAACACCAACAAGCTGCAAGCGATCAGCTAAACGTAACAGCCACCCGGGTATTGAGCGATCAGAAGATCAACAAGCAAGCCTGCACACACTCCTGTGAATCTAATCAGTAACACTACCGTACATTCCGGTCTCTTCGTCTTTTATATCGCATATCCAGTATAGGGGTGGTAAACGTCAGACCCCAGTAACCGATAAGTCGTGTCGATGTGAAGCTCGTAACGGGTCGAGAAACTACTGATAACACTTACCAATAGATCTCCATATCAGCCCTGGCCAGAGACTTCCAGTTATAGCCAATCGAACACAGCGCAACATCAACTCCCAATACCGGGAGAGACGAAATCCCTCCTATCGCTCATTGCCTCCATGTGATTCGGGACTGTACCCAAAAGCCATTGTTTTGCACATTCTCGTGAACGTGGTAAGGTGGAAATCAAAGCACGGTGGGAATCACACAAGACTCTATGACGATCTCGGGTCTACAGACTAACCTGTACTAGTGTCACCAGAGAACTGCTATTTGACGATAGGTATAATATCATCTAGGAGTTCTTGGTGAGTCCGTTCAGTGTACCCAGTCTCCACTGAGCACCCGTATACCTTCTCTGATGTCAAAAACCAATGGATATAGGATCATCCATCACCCATCATATTGGTCGAGAAGCGTATACGCTAGTCTACTCTGGAGTATCGATGCCCTATCTCGATACTCTCTCGACTGGGAACAGTTATAAGATGTACTCTTAGACTACCCTGGGCCCACTAGTATGATCTACATAATAGTCCTAGCAGTCTAGTACATATCCTAAGGGCTTTATCAACATGTGAGAGCAAGACAGTAAACCAATACAAGTCAACATGTTAAGACAAAGTGAAACCAGATAGCATACTATCATATCGAGCAAGAAAGTCCTCTCTATATATATCCAAGCATCCACTATAATATACATCATATGTACAACAATGGACTCTATGGCATATATACAACTAACAAGACCCGCCGGTATCAGGTACACACAAACGAGTCCTAAAACGTAGCACACCCTGGTCATCAATCAAGAACTCCGAATCTCTACCCTGCTGAACATGCTCAAGAATCTCAGACAAACAGGCATCGTCGGGCTGTGCCTCATGAATACGATCAAGTAGAAGTGGACGAGTGCGGACATGAGCAAGCTGTCCCCCAGTGGAAGTGAACTCAAACCGTACTCTACTATCGCACAAGTCTTGCCAATCTGCAGAAGACTGTCTCTGAACTGCGCTCAACTGGAACAACCTACCCCCGGGCCAACGACTCAAAGCATCAGCTACCACATTCGCCTTGCTCGGATGATAAAGGATCTCACAATCATAATCCTTCACGAGCTCCATCCAACGGCGCTGTCTTAAATTCAGATCCCGCTGCTGGAAGATGTACTTTAAGCTCCGGTGGTCTGTGAAAATCTGACACGACTCCCCGTACAAGTAGTCTCTCCAAATCTTAAGTGCAAAGACCACCGTGGCCATCTTAAGATCATGAGTAGGATAATTCTTCTCGTGCATCTTCAACTGCCGGGAAGCATAAGCGATAACTCTATCATGCTGCATCAATACACAACCGAGCCCCACTCGAGAAGCATCACAGTAAACGACAAAACCGCCTGATCCAGAAGGCAAAGATAAAATTAGTGCAGTCGTCAACCGAGTCTTCAACTGCTGAAAACTCAGATCGCGTGCCTCAGTCCAAAGAAAAGGAACCCCTTCCTGGTCAGTTCGGTCAGCGGTGCAGCGATTCTCGAGAAGTCCTGCACAAAACGGCGGTAGTAACCGGCTAAGCCCAAAAAGCTGCGGACCTCTGTCATTGATACATGTCTGGGCCAAAGCTGTACGACCTCGATCTTCCTTGGGTCCATACGAATACCATCTCTGTTCCCCGCCGGAAAGACGCGACCGGGACGTTGGGACGTCCGGGGCCTGAATTCCGAGGGCGGATGCTAATTGGTGCTATCCGTCCACCTCTCCGAAGATGCCAAGTTGATTTATAACACCGTGTATCGAAGGTTTAAACGGATGTGGTCGATGTAGCAGACTTTGTTAGATTCCCCCTCATTGAATAGGGGTTTTTGATTGTGGGGACGCTCTTCCCTGCAGGTGCAACCCCCTGCAGTTAATTACGCTACCGTATCGCGGTAACCACTTTCTCCTTCTCCAGATGGTCACTTCGTGTCATGGATGTTTGTTTTGTTTTTGGTTGCCCGTGGATTGTATACGGAGACTAATTTATGTTGTCGTCCGTAGGGCGTGGATTAGTCCAAATCTGTATTTTCTTAGATTTGGGTTTGGGGTTGGATTTAAGGATACATTAGTCTCATTTGAAACTAAGATCAACTTAAACGTTTGTTAAGAATACGTTAGTCTAATTTTAGACTAAGATCAACTTAACAGGATCATTTAGATCCAACAAAAGAGCATTCGGGCTCTATTGCTTAGTTTAGGGACATTGTGGTCGATTACCAGTTTAAGGAATGGTGGTCCATGGGTTTAAAGGGACCCCACAGTTCTAGGTTAAGGACATCATAGTCCGTGGGTTTAAAGGGACCCCACAGTCCGAGGTTAAGGATATCATAGTCCATGGGTTTAAAGACCCCACAGTCCGTAGTTTAAAGACGTTATAGTCTATTAAGTTTAAGGATATCATAGACCATGAGTTTAAGGACCCCACATTCCATGGAATGATTGGTTATCGGGACCCGTCACCTCTTTGAAGACGTTGAAGGATTACAACGACAAATCTCAAAGGAGTGAAAAGATGTACTCTTGAACCAAAGTTGATTGGGGAATCTGTAGTCCAATTTAGGACTAAGATCAATTAATTAGAATATGAGCACATTGGCTCAGTTAAATCTGAATTGAGGACTTATGGCCAACTTGGGCTAAGTCCAATTAAGTTTGAAATGTTGGCCCTTTGTTAGGCTGTTGAACATTTGTCTGGGTTCAGCCCCTCATTATTTAGCAATGCTGAACAAAGGTTTGGGGGCTCTGACAACATTTTGTCTTTAGTTGAGCGCTAACCATTCATTATAGCTCTGGATTTTAAGGTTCATTTGGAGGGGAGATTTGCCTCTGGAAAACTTAGTCAATTTGGGCTAAGCTTGGCTTTAGAATAGTGTTAAACACTAGAGAATATTTGGCGATCACGTGCTCCCATGTGATGTGCTGAAAATAGTGTTAAACACTAAAATTGAGTTGGTCACGTGGGGTCACGTGAGACGTCTGAAGATGGGGGCCAGACTTCCTTTATTTTGTTCTCAGAGTATTCAAATAAGTGCTAAACACTTTGGTCTTCAGACCATCACGTGTGGGCACGTGTTGGGTACCCATGCATTGATTATTAAAATGTTTATTAGGGGTCACGTGGGGACACGCGAGGGCGCCAAAAATTGATTCTGCTCTTGGATTTTTTCCCTTTTATTTTGAGAGTCATGTGTGAGCACGTGAGGCATTGCCTTCATGCTTTTTCTTTCTCATTTTGAAGGGTCTGTTTAGGGGTCACGTGGGGGTATGTAACCTAGTGTTGTTCGTTCTTTTTTACTCATTGAGGATGAGGGTCACGTGTTACCACGTGACCAGGTTTGGGTAATGATCTCTTTACGTGCATGGAGATTTTTAAATCCCTTGTTTAAGAATTAAATTCTTTTATAGGGTTAAACCCTAATTTCATTTTAGAGGAATTAAATTCCTATGTGTTTTGAAGAATTAAATTCTTATGTAGGGTTAAACCCTAGTTTCATTTGGAGGAATTAAATTCCTATGAATTTGAAAGAATTAAATTCCTATAGGGTTAAACCTTAGCTCTGTTTTGAGGAATTAAATTCCTATGAATTTGGGGGAATTAAATTCCTTAAACTTAAATTCTCTCTTTAAGTTTTAGATCTGCATGGCAGAATCTCCCCGATGAGAATTAAATTCTCAACCTGTGGGGAGATCTGCTTTTGCAGACCTTCAACCAAAGGAAGAACTGAGTTCTTATTCAGAAGAGTTAAACTCTTAAATTGAGAATTAAATTCTCTTTTGTTTTATGAGGCTTAGATCTTTTTCCCCTTTCTTACCTAGGGTTTCTTTTCCCCTCTGAAGAAATTTTCTTTTCTTTCTTGAGAATTAAATTCTCCTCTCTTTTTTCTCTCAGTTGTTGTATTTTCTCCAAGAATCAAAAAATCCAATGTCCATTCTCTTTTCTTCTTGGCTCCTATTTATAGGAGAAAGAAAAGAATCAATTTGTTTAGTGAATCATTCATTGAAAGATTTTGGTTGTTTTTGTAACTAACATGATCTTTTAGATCACTCAGTGAATTTTATTCACCATTGGATTTTTAATCCAAAAGATATTCTGTTTGTTATTCTTGGTGAATTTCAGGGAAATCTTTCCTTGTATAAAATCTTTCCATAAATTGGTGATTTTTAATCACCATTGGATTTTTAATCCAATGGTGCCCCATTTTACAGAGTACAATCCTTCTGTTTGGAAAGATGTAGGAAAATATTAAGGTTTTTGATTTTCCTTAATTAGAATTTAATTTTATTAGTTCAGAAAGCATAAAAGCCTATCACGTGTTGGCACGTGATCCCATTATTTGAGCATTAAAATAGAATTTAATTCTATTAATAAAAAAGTTTAGACACCCATCACGTGTTGGCACGTGACCCCCCTTGATTAACATTTTACCCAGAATTTAATTCTGTTGTTTTAAAGGACTAAGGATCATCACGTGTGGGCACGTGATGCCCCGTTGGGGTTTTTCCTTAGTTTTTTTATCATATCTTTTAATTCCTTCAGTGTGTCTTTAAAGGCCCATCACGTGGGGGCACGTCACTCCACTAATTGCTTACTTAATTAGAATTTAATTTTACTATAACAGAGTCCCAGAAAACCATCACGTGTCAGCACGCGACCCTTGGTCACGTGTGAGCACGTGATACCCCACTGGGGTATTTCCTGATATTTTGTTATATTTTTGTTTGACTAGAATTTAATTTTATAAAGTAGAGATCACAGGAACCTATCACGTGTCAGCATCCGACCCTTGGTCACGTGTGAGCACGTGATACCCCATTGGTGTATTTACTGATATTTGTTATATTTTTTTAATCCCTTTTGGTGGGTTTCAAAAGCCCATCACGTGGTGGCATGTGAATCTACCAATTGCCTGCTTGGTTATAATTTAATTCTATTACAACAGAGTTCCAGGAACCCATCACGTGTCCCTTGGTCACGTGTGAGCACGTGATACCCCATTGGGGAATTTCCTGATATTTTATCAGGGAACAAATGCCCCCACAGCGTTGTTCTCACGTGTTTGCACGTGAATGCAACACTGTCACCTTTGTGATCGTTGGATCTGTCTAGGAAATAGGGGAGATGAACTGTTCCCCATCACATCCTATAAATGCAAGAGTCCCTTCAGAAGAGCCTCCACTTTTTCCATCTTCTTCCTTGCTTGTTTTTCCTCTGAGAATTTAATTCTCGTTCCGAGAGCTTAGTTCTCTGATTCAAAATATTTCCAGAGTTTAACTCTGTCAACAAATATTTCCTCTTTTCAAGTGAGAATCTTGAACGGTTGAGGAACTCCTTGTAGAAATTTGGATTTCAAATCCTCACCAAGAGTTTTTCCCTTTAACAAGAACCCATTTTTTAAGTTCTTTTAAAAAAAACTACCCAATCTTTAAATAATAAACCTCTTAGGGCTTCTCTCATCTTCAGGGATCGATGGTGCTGCTTGTCTCTTTTATGGAATTTAATTCCATTCCAAAAGAGTCTTTTAGCTCTGAAAATGTTTTCTGGGAGTTTAACTCCTCTGTTCAAAAGGAATTTAATTCCTTTAAAGAACTTAGTTCTTAAAAGAAGACTTCTTGGGATTTTCCTCCTGAGTTGTTCTTGCAGAGAGAACTTCAGTAGAGATTCTACTTGATTTTCACAGAGTCCAAAATGGGTTTCTCTTTGGGGGAATGTGTAGAGTCATTTGAAATCCACTGTTCATTTATTGAGGATCTTCCTTTTGTTTTCATAATGATTACCCTGCCTCATCATTAGTGAGCCGCCATATTGATTTTGTGGGGCCCACGTGTTTTGTAACCAATGGTCCCACAAAATAAATTGCTTGTCGCTTTCTTCCACTGTCCTTTATATATATATATATTTATAAATATATATACACGTGTGGACTTCACTAACAGCTTCTTTTCTTTCGTTTCAGGAGTAATGGCTTCTCTCCCATACTTTCCTTTTACTCGCTCGGAGGCGGCTTTTCCTCAATCACCGTAGGATGAAGAGGTGATGGCGATGATCAGGGCTCATGACCCAAATTGCACCAGTCTACTTTTATGGGGAACCTGGTATGGTCATATCATCCGCGGTCGCTGCAGTTTTCTTTGCGAGATACCAACGGAGCCTACCTTCCTATTTCTGCCGATGGAGTGTCCACGGACCGCCTTTGCTGTGGAGATGCCGAATTAGACCCCTACGGGACGGCTTGAGCCATCTACAACTGGGATTCCAAACCACCCTGTGCTGGCTATAGACATTTTAGGGAGTCGCATCTTCCAAGGTGAAGCTCAGCCATGGGGATAGGTTTACAAAATAGGGCTTACTTCTCGACAACCCACGGGCTACCTTCTCTGGGCTCGTTATATCCTGTCTGCTCATCGTGCGCGACTGCAGAGGGCTGGGCTCTATTAGGCAGTATACGAGTCTCTCTTCCACTATCAGCCCCCCCATGTCTGGTGGGTTAAGGCTTTCCTTAATCAATGGAATCTTCCCACCAACACCTTTTTGCTAGGGGACGCGAAGTTTCAATTTTTTTGGACGAGTTTCGCGAGATTTCGGGGTTGCCGATCAGGGGGACGCTCTATAAAGAACTGCTGCCTTCTGATGAATACGTTTTTGAAGTTGAACCTGCTATGCTTGATGGTTTGTCGACTGAGAACGCCGTCCGCCATAAGCACCCAAGTCTAATCAAGGCTCTGGGCATCTTTGAAAAGCTGTTCATAGAATCAAACGAGCAGGGCATCACCTTCAAAAGCCTTATTACCTGCTTCCTTCGCGAAGACGTTCTATCAAAGACGGCTCCGAGGTTTGCGAATATCAACGACCCCTTTGGGTTTGGTTTAAATAAGTGGCCGTCTAAAGAAGAGGATTTGCCGCAGTTCTACATTCCTATCATGTCGGCCATGTCTTTCGAGTCAATCGCAGCTCCTGGTATGGATGAGGAGACTTTCTTTGTGGGCTTAATGTCACGACCCGAAAGAGCACGTGACTGGCCCTCGAACCATATGAAATCTATAGGACTCCATCTGATCCAAGTAAGCCAAAGCCCAGAAATCTAAAACCATTTTAAGAGTAAGTGAAGAAAACTGGTTTAAAGAAGTGAAGGAAAATATGTTTGAAGTCGAGGTTTTTAAATAACTAAGCC
The DNA here is from genome assembly GCA_030015575.1 of Agapanthus africanus. Classification (NCBI taxonomy): domain Eukaryota; kingdom Viridiplantae; phylum Streptophyta; class Magnoliopsida; order Asparagales; family Amaryllidaceae; genus Agapanthus; species Agapanthus africanus. The sequence goes on along the minus strand of JASDDO010000031.1, from coordinate 376,695,707 downwards.
GAAGGTGCATTTTTAAAAGGTAAAGTCTTTTCTAAAAATTTCGGCAGAGTTTCTTTTGTAAATACTGGCCCCGAACGAACTTTGTCACGACCCGCAGGGTACGGAACGTGACTGGCACTTAAGTTTACGAAACGTCTAAAGACGTCCGTAAAATAAGTAAGCCAAAGCCCAGAAAACAAAACCAATTAAGCAAAAGAGTGAAGAAAACCCAAACATTTGAAAGCAAGTTTATCAAATAAGTCATGTAAAACCCTTTTTAAAAACAATACCAATTTTTCCGAAAATTTCGGCAGAGTCTCCTTTGTAAATACTAGCCCCCAAAATGGGTACAACAAAAATATGCATGAATCCAACAAAATAGGGCATCCCTAAGCGGGAGCTAGCTCTTCGCCACAAGGCGGTCACAAATCCCACGCAAAATAAAGCAACATGCGAAATAATCATAATGAAGCATAAGAAAAACAGCATGTCGACTCAAGTGAGCTCGACCCCAAAATACAGCATAAAAGTCCACAAATCTCACAGTCTCATCTCTAGGTCAATATACAATAATGCTGGTAGATACAGTAGATGGAGTGCACTAGATACAAAGAGTATACAAGGTGGTACAAATATAATAACATAACCCACCTATGAGCAAATCTCGAGCTCAGGCAAAAGAGGCAAAAGACAAGTGCGCCCGCCGCTACTGAACTGACGGAGCGGACCTGCAAAAGACTGTGGCACAACGGGGGTGAGTTTCCAACTCGTGAGTAATAAATAACACCTACAAAGGCTATCGTATGCATGCACACAAGCATCCTAGCATCTATAATACAGGTATGAATGGGTGCACTAGCAGGTGTGTATACAACATCAGTGTACGAATATGTATGCAACATGAATATCTGAGGTCTCAATAGGTATATATAAGAAACATTTATCTCTTTTTGTTTTTGAAACTCTTTTAGAATACCAGCATAATACTCAAAGAATCGACGAGAACCGGTGTCCAGCAACGACACCCAAAAGTTGTCTCAAATCTCATAAATGTATCTCTGGCCTCAGCCGTCCGGCTGACCCATCTCAAATATCAATATCTCATCATCTAGCGGCCACGGTCGGTATCCTCTGGATATCCGCCGTCCCAAACAGTCACCGGTAAGGTACCCCGGGGCAAGAGGAATGTGGTGTTGACGTTGAGCCTGGCAAGGGACAATGATAAAAGGCATCCCCAAGCGGGAGCTAGCTCTTCGTCAATTGACGGTCACAACCACACATGCAATATAATATACAACGCCGAAAGGCGAGGATCGATCCAAAAGAAACACAGTAAGCATGAAAACCGCAATACTACTAAGCGCGACTCTAAGGCCAAATAAAACATCACTAAAGTCTGAGTCTGAAACAATAAACAAATTTGGTTGATGGAAATTCTAGATACAAAGAATAATATAAGTACAATGGTGGTTTTGATGCAAAAGGAACCACCTACCAAATGCAATTCACCCGCAAGGAAGCAATGTGCCAGAAATGCCGCAAAGGAACCTGTACGGCAAAACCTGCAAGAACTGTGGCACAACGGGGGTGAGTTGCCAACTCGTGAATAGAGAATAACTACAAGCAGAAACCGAACGCAAGACATAATCCTAGGTCAAAACGATCAGTACAAAATCCTCAATATAAAACATGCAGCCTATAACAAGGCTAGGGTAAATATGTAACCCGAGTGTAATCTCATGTGCCTGTGTCAGTGCCTCAGGTAGCAATATAACATAAGAATGAGGTATGAATGCATGAGAACATAATACATGTAAATGAAGAAACTGTTTTCATACTTTAGTGAAATTTCCTTTGTATTTTTAAAATGAGGTATCATAATGAAATCAGCATAAAACAGTGCCTAACATCGGCACAAAACGTAATCCAAATATCCTGATATCTCTGTATCCCAATCACAAAATCTAGGGCGCCGTCAGTCCAGACCGGCCCCTACCATCAATCTCAAGACCACGACGGTATCCTCCGGATATCCGACGCGTCAGGTAAAATCACCGGTCGGTAGTGCTCCCCTGCCAGGCTCAACGTCATCACCACATTCATCTTGCCCCGGGGTACCGCACCGGGTCCACCATGTACCCGAAACGGTTCATCCGTCTCCTCGAATCGGGTTTCCAAATCCATCAGCAAACTCATGGTGGACGACTCATACATCATGGGAAAACCGCACTTTTTATTTTAAAAGAGAGAAAATGTTTATCTGTGTTTTTGCGGTTTTCCTCCAAATCCAGAAAATCTCACGGAAATCCAAATCCAAAACCTTAGTAACACGTAAAATAGTGAATATATGCATGAGAATCCATGAATGCGGCATAACAATGAATATCAGTATGCATGATGTAGCAGGTAATAACTACAATGTCTAAACTATTAGCTAATAGGTTATGTCAAGCAATAGTATTTTCTAAGGTGTACGTGATATGGCAATTACCGATGAAGATGTGTGTGAGCCGGCAAGTAAGTGTACTTGGTACATACGCAACATCGGTAATGGTGCTGGTGTCCTAACAGCATGATATCAATAATGGAGTATGAAACATAATATAAGAATGCGATGCAAAGCGAACCACAAAAAAAGTGGGAGCTGAATCTAGACGCAACTATAACTAATCTGCATTAATCTAATATAAGTCCTACAAATGGTGCCTTTTGAAATATCACGAATCATGGGGTTTTGAAAATAGGGCTACGGTTTTTTTATAAAAAGATACGCCTTTTGAAATGTCCGTAGATCCCTTGACCTGTCTTTTAAAATACCCACGACCCTCTAGTTTTGAAATAGGTAGGAGTCTAATCTATTCTAACAACTACACTAAACTATACAGCTGAACTAACAAGCTGAGCTACAGGTAAGGAAACCGCCTAACATCTGAGTCGATATATATATAGATATAATAGTCGGTGATTCCGCCTCAATAGTATCGCGTACGATACAGTATATCATATGACATCCTCAAGTCATGAGTGCGGATCTATCATCAATGTAAAGCTCATACTGTAAATCGTCGTACGGCATCCCAATAGCTGGGTACGGGTCAATATCACACTATCTCATCACACTTCAGGTATCACTATCAACATATCATATAATCTGGGGTACTATTCTATGTCTAGTATAAATCGATACCATCAATAAAGTATGCATGCGGGGGTAAACACACATCCCAAGCCCGCAAGAATCACATTTCGTATCCCAAATACGAATCATATCACATCACCGATCTCGCGGCACAAAGCCTAATATCATTGACTCATCTCCAAAGTCATCCAATATCATCAACACAGTGCCAGTATAAGTAATATGTAAGGGTGTGCGTGTAGGTGTAATTCTATTCTAGGGTTCGCGACTATGAACTACACTAGTCACTTCTAACCCTACACTATCCATAATACACCTAACTATCATATATAATAACAACTACGGACTGCGGGGGTGCTATACGCCATCCACCCGACTTCCCCCAGTAGATATAATCTACTTACCTAGCGTCTTCATTTGTGGACGTCGCCACGCGCTTGCTTGTCGTCCCGAAGTCTTCATAGGGTACCTACACATCAAAATATCGTAGATGCGCATTAAAACCAAATCAAAGCTAAAACGGCACATGAAATCCAAAATGATACGATAAGAGGCCTATAGGTTAAAACCCATGGCACGCCTTCAAAACCATCAACACATCCTCTATATCGTCGTATAAACGCCAAATAGTCGAGGCAAAACACAATCCACAATTGCAGAATTAAAAATACGGAATACGGAAACATGAATCTAAAACAGCAACTTAGGAAATATGTCCCAGATTTTACCCTAGGTCACTTTATACAAATCTATATATACCAGGGGTCTAACATGAACATGTAGGAGCTACAGAACCAATACGAGCCAAAATGGTGGGACCCAGGCCGCAATTTGCGGCCAATGGGGATAAATTGGCGGCCGGGAAGAAGAAGTGGGAGCTGGGGTCTTGGGGTTAGCTTCCTGGGTGCCTGCACGTGTCACTGTCCATTCAATTTTAATTTAGGGTGTCTCGGGTGATAGCAGATTCAATATACCCTTCACAGATTTCATAAATTCCCCGATATCGGTTTCTAAAATCCGTATTATGGTTTAAGCTTCAGGTTTTGGATTTCCAATTCATACACTAGGGTGATGGTTTAACCTCTACTGACCTCAATTCCATATTACAACCCATAAATCATCACAACCCTAACTAGGTTATCCACAAGTCCACAATATCACACAATATCGATTCGATCTTAATATGAGGGTAAAGGAAATGCATAAACTAATTTTAAGGTCCAGAAAATACCTCATTTGGCCACTCAAGAATTTTCTTGAGTTGCCCCTAGTGGCCAAAATCCTTGCTTCTTTAGCACCAAGTGTAGATCTAGGGATTGTGCACACATTTAATGAAATGGAGATTGGGTTTTGGGGTTGTTTTAGAGGTGTTTTGGAGCTTGAAGAGGGGAGAGAAAGGAGGTGCAGGAGCAGCAGCAGGAGAAGGGAGAAGAGGGAGGGAAATGAGGGGAGAAATGGTTAAGTCCTTAGTCAATGAAGCCCATACCTCTCTCTCTCTCTCACCAACTACCCATTTCTTTATTCTTTTCCTTTTCTTTTTCCTTTTAAAACCCTTCTCACTCAAATAGTAAACCCAAATGAAAAGCATGGCAAGAAAATGCACAAGTGTGAAAAAGTGATATGTGCATGTGTTGCACAAAAAGCTAAAAACCGATTAGCGATTTTTAATCGCGATTAGCACTAAATTAGTGTCAAATTAATCACAAAAACTTTAAAATGTCATAATTCTCTAATTTACCCTATTTTAGAATTTTCCAAAATTTTCCAAAATTTTTCCCCATTTATTTGTATTTAATAATTCCAAAATATTAAAATATTCAATAAAATAATATTAAATTATAAAAATTCCCAAAATTAACATTTTATCTTTTGTGAAATGTTACAATCTACCCCCCTTAAAGAAATTCGGTCCCCGAATTTAAATTTAAACCCCCAATACTAAAACAATTTTTGTAATACTCCAATTTGTCAGGGCTCCGAAGACATCAATACATAGAGAATATCCTATGCGTCTGGTGCGCAAGGAATCAAAATCCATATATGTGTCATACAGGTGTGCAAAACAACATCTAGGTGCAACGGGTGTGCACGAAACATCTGTCATAGGCAACGTGTGTGCCTGACAGCAACCAAATCAGGTGCATGTAACATGCACGAAGAATCCCGATTTAGTGCATCTGGCGTGCACCAAAATCGTATATCAAAACACTAAAGGTGCATGAAAACTCTGCTGGAAGTGTAAATCAAATCACTGTATAAGGTGGGCGTGAATTCACAATCAAAATCTCGAATGTAATAACTATGCGCAAAATATAAATATCCAGTGGGTGCATGAAACAAATATCATGAAACTCAGTCATCAAAACTAAATCATGCAAACAGAACGCCCAAAATACCGAAATCCAAAATGACGGATACATGATAATCGAATCACAAAATCACAAATCATAGTACCGTCGTCGGTAGTTCCTCCTTCGAGGTCGAGAAGGAGTCGGTGCATCCACTGCTAGCAGCGCAAGATATCTACTTGCCTCTTGCTCACGGTCTGGCGCCCTCTGACTCTGGGTCCTTATCTTCTCTGAGGATTACCTATCTCGCAGTCAATCGGCTCATCGGCCCTGTCAGGTGTGCTAACGGGGACGATTCCGTTCTGGCACTTCTCTGGTCACCTATCGGTCAATCCTCACGACCACTCGTGAGGCAGCCCATCACTGGCGTCGGCCTCTGGCTCTCTGAATGCACGTTACATATCTGATCCTGGGTGCAAACATCATTGCAGCAATGTCCTGGAAGGAATCCTGCTCAAGGTCTCTTCCGATCTTGCCTATGCCGAACTGTACAGAGGCTGGCTCTCCTACATAATCTCTTCTCACTCGATAGACATCTGTGTCCTCAACATAATATTTCTCGGAATCTGGTTGCATCCCAATGCCTCTGTAAGCATATCTGACCTCTGGTCTCGACGGGAAGCAATGACAGCTCGTCAGCGTCTCGCCCGAACCTCTGGTTCCACCTGTCTCTATCGTCGTCCACTATGATGTCACGCTATGCATATCTACGCACTGCACTGTTCTCGGCCACGGTCAATCTGAAGTCTCTCACACGGACTCGAAATCGCGTACTCTGTAGCTTCATCATTCTGTTGAAGATGTCAGGCCGAACAGGCCCTCGGGAACACGTCCCAACCATCGGAGGAATACTCAATACTCGTCCGTCCTTGATCGATTCACAACGCATCTGGGTAAGTTCCTTTATCCGAATCTGGTCAACTACCTCGTCGACAATGCTAACTCTGGCCTGCTGGTTGTGCGCAATATGACCACTCCTGGGTCAAGTCTTCTCGTATAGTATTCCAGAAAGGTCATGTCGAAGTCTCTCTCAAATCTCATCCCTGCCGAATTGCCCAGAAGTCATCATCCCTTGCTGAAGCAAATTCTTGTTCCGGAACGGCTGCATACTTATCGCGCTTCTTTCTGGAAGATATATCCATATACAACGCCTCTGGGTGCGTATCACATCTCTAATGTCAGCGGAGTGGGACGTCATCTCATCGAAATCTCTTGCGAACTCTTTCCTTCACTCTGCTTCAATGTCGACTGATTCGGACTCGTCTCATCGTGGCTGCATGGACTATGCTCCAACGGCTATACTCGTATCTGGAGTCCCCCAAGAAATGCATCCCATCACATGATATCTGAATGATGTCGAAACATTCGATCGACTCGTCAGAACCTTATAATCCCCCAAGAGATCAACATCTTGAGTACAGTTTAATAGTATCGAGTACATGCCTCAGCGTCGGTGGTCCAGCCGTAGAAGGGCAAACCCAAGCCTCAATAATGGCGCCGCGGAACTGCCGTAAACCCTAAGGTTCAAAGGATTTCACACGGTCATTAAGTCGAGTTAGGGTTTCATTCTTCTAGAGGGTCCATAGAATCACCTGCATGTCTTTCCGTATACTTTAAACTTGGAAAATGGGCTCCTGACATTCGATCGTCTCAATCGACTCTCAACGAATCTGCGTGAAGTCGTCTCTAGCTGGAATCAATCTATCTGATGACCTCGCATCGGTAAACGGACGAACCAAATGTCCTAGTCATTCATCCTCAGGTGACTGGCGACTCGCTATCATCTCTCTAAGTATATGCTCACGCTGCAGCAGCTCCAACCATCTGGGCGATATCTCGTCATTTGCAGCAGCAACTGGCTCATTCACCTGCACGCCGAACAGCGCCTCAATCCTCCAAGAAAGACGACACATTGGCAGTCATATCTGAATCGGTCTGCTCTAGATCTGAGTAAGACTCTCCACACTGGAAATCTTCAACTCAACTGGGCCCGCTCCGGTGCATAAATCGGACGAATCACCTTCGTCTCTCAAATCGAGTAGACTAGCTATAATCTGTCTCATATCTGTCTGGAAGCTCCGACAATCTAAGCTCGTAAGCTCCGAAAGCGACATCCCGTCAATCTCAGCAACAGCTGGTCCCTCTGTCTGCACGGTAGGCGACATCATAATCTCTGAGGTATGATGTACATCAACAGTCCTCTCTCAACTGGCAGCTCTAACAATGGCCCGATCATCCGGTGCAAAACCAAGCACTCGCCTCCACTTGAGGTCATAGTCATCAATACTAACTCGAGACGTTCCCATGTCACCAGAAAACACAATGGTCAGCCCTCGTACCAGACGAGCTCGCACTGACCGTAACCCTAGCAGCAGCCCAAACTGCGCTCAAACATGGCGACAGGAACCTCAATCGAGTATCGAAGAGAGCAGATCAATGGCAAGAAAGGAAACAACAGATCCAGAGTGGATACACGATCATAAGAAGGAACAGCATCAATGAAGGTATGATCATGGACTAATAGAATCGGGGATCTCAAATGGATGTATAATCATGGATATAAAGAGAATCACTGATCTCGAAAATATGTACATCCTAAGGCTCCTTAAGCGGAGTGGCGTGTCGTAAGTATGCCGCGGAACATACCAACGGTACGTCACTCTACTTTAGTCACCTATTCCATCAACCAAGGGTCATCCTATACGACGAAAGTTCGGGTCTAATACCCCCTCGACTAAGTCTAAGTTCCGTAAGGTCAAGCCTAAGTTCCGTATATATATAAACGCCCTAGGCTCCACATAGTCAAACTTAGACTCGAACCAAGGTCAACCTAGCGCTCTGATACCAACTTTGTCACGACCCGAAAGAGCATATGACTGGCCCTCGAACCATATGAAATCTATAGGACTCCATCTGATCCAAGTAAGCCAAAGCCCAGAAATCTAAAACCATTTTAAGAGTAAGTGAAGAAAACTGGTTTAAAGAAGTGAAGGAAAATATGTTTGAAGTGGAGGTTTTTAAATAACTAAGCCGAAGGTGCATTTTTAAAAGGTAAAGTCTTTTCTAAAAATTTCGGCAGAGTTTCTTTTGTAAATACTGGCCCCGAACGGGATACAACAAGCATAACATATATACAATGATAAAAGGCATCCCCAAGCGGGAGCTAGCTCTTCGTCAATTGACGGTCACAACCACACATGCAATATAATATACAACGCCGAAAGGCGAGGATCGATCCAAAAGAAACACAGTAAGCATGAAAACCGCAATACTACTAAGCGCGACTCTAAGGCCAAATAAAACATCACTAAAGTCTGAGTCTGAAACAATAAACAAATTTGGTTGATGGAAATTCTAGATACAAAGAATAATATAAGTACAATGGTGGTTTTGATGCAAAAGGAACCACCTACCAAATGCAATTCACCCGCAAGGAAACAATGTGCCAGAAATGCCGCAAAGGAACCTGTACGGCAAAACCTGCAAGAACTGTGGCACAACGGGGGTGAGTTGCCAACTCGTGAATAGAGAATAACTACAAGCAGAAACCGAACGCAAGACATAATCCTAGGTCAAAACGATCAGTACAAAATCCTCAATATAAAACATGCAGCCTATAACAAGGCTAGGGTAAATATCTAACCCGAGTGTAATCTCCTGTGCCTGTGTCAGTGCCTCAGGTAGCAATATAACATAAGAATGAGGTATGAATGCATGAGAACATAATACATGTAAATGAAGAAACTGTTTTCATACTTTAGTGAGATTTCCTTTGTATTTTTAAAATGAGGTATCATAATGAAATCAGCATAAAACAGTGCCTAACATCGGCACAAAACGTAATCCAAATATCCCGATATCTCTGTATCCCAATCACAAAATCTAGGGCGCCGTCAGTCCAGACTGGCCCCTACCATCAATCTCAAGACCACGACGGTATCCTCCGGATATCCGACGCGTCAGGTAAAATCACCGGTAGGTAGTGCTCCCCTGCCAGGCTCAACGTCATCACCACATTCATCTTGCCCCGGGGTACCGCACCGGGTCCACCATGTACCCGAAACGGTTCATCCATCTCCTCGAATCGGATTTCCAAATCCATCAGCAAACTCATGGTGGACGACTCATACATCATGGGAAAACCGCACTTTTTATTTTAAAAGAGAGAAAATGTTTATCTGTGTTTTTGCGGTTTTCCTCCAAATCCAGAAAATCTCACGGAAATCCAAATCCAAAACCTCAGTAACACGTAAAATAGTGAATATATGCATGAGAATCCATGAATGCGGCATAACAATGAATATCAGTATGCATGAAGTAGCAGGTAATAACTACAATGTCTAAACTATTAGCTAATAGGTTATGTCAAGCAATAGTATTTTCTAAGGTGTACGTGACATGGCAATTACCGATGAAGATGTGTGTGAGCCGGCAAGTAAGTGTACGTGGTACATACGCAACATCGGTAATGGTGCTGGTGTCCTAACAGCATGATATCAATAATGGAGTATGAAACATAATATACGAATGCGATGCAAAGCGAACCACAAAAAAAGCGGGAGCTGAATCTAGACGCAACTATAACTAATCTGCATTAATCTAATATAAGTCCTACAAATGGTGCCTTTTGAAATATCACGAATCATGGGGTTTTGAAAATAGGGGCTACGGTGTTTTTATGAAAAGATACGCCTTTTGAAATGTCCGTAGATCCCTTGACCTGTCTTTTAAAATACCCACGACCCGCTAGTTTTGAAATAGGTAGGAGTCTAATCTATTCTAACAACTACACTAAACTATACAGCTGAACTAACAAGCTGAGCTACAGGTAAGGAAACCGCCTAACATCTGAGTCGATATATATATAGATATAATAGTCGGTGATTCCGCCTCAATAGTATCGCGTACGATACAGTATATCATATGACATCCTCAAGTCATGAGTGCGGATCTATCATCAATGTAAAGCTCATACGGTAAATCGTCGTACGACATCCCAATAGCTGGGTACGGGTCAATATCACACTATCTCATCACACTTCAGGTATCACTATCAACATATCATATAATCTGGGGTACTATTCTATGTCTAGTATAAATCGATACCATCAATAAAGTATGCATGCGGGGGTAAACACACATCCCAAGCCCGCAAGAATCACATTTCGTATCCCAAATACGAATCATATCACATCACCGATCTCGCGGCACAAAGCCCAATATCATTGACTCATCTCCAAAGTCATCCAATATCATCAACCCAGTGCCAGTATAAGTAATATGCAAGGGTGTGCGTGTAGGTGTAATTCTATTCTAGGGTTCGCGTCTATGAACTACACTAGTCACTTCTAACCCTACACTATCCATAATACACCTAACTATCATATATAATAACAACTACGGACTGCGGGGGTGCTATACGCCATCCACCCGACTTCCCCCAGTAGATATAATCTACTCACCTAGCGTCTTCATTTATGGACGTCGCCACGCGCTTGCTTGTCGTCCCGAAGTCTTCATAGGGTACCTACACATCAAAATATCGTAGATGCGCATTAAAACCAAATCAAAGCTAAAACGGCACATGAAATCCAAAATGATACGATAAGAGGCCTATAGGTTAAAACCCATGGCACGCCTTCAAAACCATCAACACATCCTCTATATCGTCGTATAAACGCCAAATAGTCGAGGCAAAACACAATCCACAATTGCAGAATTAAAAATACGGAATACGGAAACATGAATCTAAAACAGCAACTTAGGAAATATGTCCCAGATTTTACCCTAGGTCACTTTATACAAATCTATATATACCAGGGGTCTAACATGAACATGTAAGAGCTACAGAACCAATACGAGCCAAAATGGTGGGACCCAGGCCGCAATTTGCGGCCAATGGGGATAAATTGGCGGCCAGGAAGAAGAAGTGGGAGCTGGGGTCTTGGGGTTAGCTTCCTGGGTGCCTGCACGTGTCACTGTCCAATCAATTTTAATTTAGGGTGTCTCGGGTGATAGCAGATTCAATATACCCTTCACAGATTTCATAAATTCCCCGATATCGGTTTCTAAAATCCGTATTATGGTTTAAGCTTCAGGTTTTGGATTTCCAATTCATACACTAGGGTGATGGTATAACCTCTACTGACCTCAATTCCATATTACAACCCATAAATCATCACAACCCTAACTAGGTTATCCACAAGTCCACAATATCACACAATATCGATTCGATCTTAATATGAGGGTAAAGGAAATGCATAAACTAAGTTTAAGGTCCAGAAAATACCTCATTTGGCAACTCAAGAATTTTCTTGAGTTGCCCCTAGTGGCCAAAATCCTTGCTTCTTTAGCACCAAGTGTAGATCTAGGGATTGTGCACACATTTAATGAAATGGAGATTGGGTTTTGGGGTTGTTTTAGAGGTGTTTTGGAGCTTGAAGAGGGGAGAGAAAGGAGGTGCAGGAGCAGCAGCAGGAGAAGGGAGAAGAGGGAGGGAATGAGGGGAGAAATGGTTAAGTCCTTAGTCAATGAAGCCCATACCTCTCTCTCTCTCACCAACTACCCATTTCTTTATTCTTTTCCTTTTCTTTTTCCTTTTAAAACCCTTCTCACTCAAATAGTAAACCCAAATGAAAAGCATGGCAAGAAAATGCACAAGTGTGAAAAAGTGATATGTGCATGTGTTGCACAAAAAGCTAAAAACCGATTAGCGATTTTTAATCGCGATTAGCACTAAATTAGTGTCAAATTAATCACAAAAACTTTAAAATGTCATAATTCTCTAATTTACCCTATTTTAGAATTTTCCAAAATTTTCCAAAATTTTTCCCCATTTATTTGTATTTAATAATTCCAAAATATTAAAATATTCAATAAAATAATATTAAATTATAAAAATTTCCAAAATTAACATTTTATCTTTTGTGAAATGTTACACTTAATCAGTGTTTGGCTCAGCTGGTTCTCCATTCCCATGCATCGCCGTTTCATGAGAGCCTCAGTTATTTACCCTGCTCATCGCATTGCTGAGGGAACGCGACTAGCTGTGGGCATTGCATGGCTAGCGTATCTATATCATGGGTTAAGCACCGCGGCCAATACCTCAACTCCAGGCGTAGATGTGGTAAACTTTTCTCTTCATTACTTTACGTCCTGGATTGAGATGCATATGCTGGGGGCATTTGCTGCGCACCAAAGACCCAGCTTTTATGACGCTTACACTTTTCCGCGACTTATGCGGCTGGTGGACGCTTCTGCCCCTGACCCAAGTCAGTTCGGGGCTATTCGCGTGCTGCTTAGTCCCTATGCGAATGTGGGCGGAATGGTGTTTAACGATCGAGTCCTCTCGGCCCCTTCAGGACCGATCCAGCAGCTCTTTGATTCGTCGAAAGAGGGAGCACCCTTCTTGAAGCCGAAGGAAGCCGCGCACTTATATTCAATTAGACCAGGTTATCTGGTGTTTCGTCAGAACGGTGCGGCCCTTTTTATGCGGTACAACCCACACCGCTTCGCTCGGCAACTGGGGTATGACCAGGGTGTCCCTTTCGAGGCGTTTACAGTGGAGCCCAGCCCGTCGCCTGAAGTTGTTCGTGACGCCGCTCATCACTTCATGCGGCTGAACACCCACTCTTCCTTCGTGATTCCCGAGGCTGATTATATCCCTCGATGTGTGGGGGCTTTCACAAGCTGGTATCTCCACCGCATCAGTCCTATTATTACTGAGGAGAAAAGGATACTACTTGGATATAGGGTTCCCGCTCCGATCTAAGCCACAGGAGTTCCGCCGTGACCGCGTGCAGCGGTTCGCCCTCCTTTGAGAGATACTAGCGTCGTGCTTACTCCTGAGACGGCGGAAGTGGATCTAAATCCCATAGCTGGTATGCCGCTGCACACTAGGGCTAAATCAAGGGGCAGGAAGGCGCCAGCAGCAGTATCATCAGCTGTGGCATCAGCAATGGCAATGTCCTCATTGGTAGCACCACCGAGAGAGGACATTGAAGGCGAGGTGGGTCAGCGTCGAACCAAAGCTTCGAGGGAAAAGAAGCGAGAGTCTTCTGGTATTAGTTCTGGGCCGAAGAGGAGGAAGAATGCAGTCACCCGTCTGCTCGATCTTTTAGTAGAATCCGAGCCTATCGTTCAAGACGAACCAATATCCATGATAGCGCCAGATGATGGTCTTCTTTTCCCAGGTTCATCTGCCGAGGAAGCCGCACAATTGGCTGAGGCTATAAGACACTCACAGCTTGAAACTGAGAATGTAAGGATCCTAAAGAGGCCTTATCCTGCTGTCATCTTCTACGAAGATCCTCCATCGATACGGCGAATATTCATAGGTCTTTTGGAAGAAGGAGGCGAGATAGCCCTCAAGCAACCTATCTCGGCCGATGCCGAAGACGCGCTTTCATTGTAGACTGGTGGTCACGAGTCTACCCTCGAGCCTCGGCGAGCACGACTTCTTGAGAAGGAGCGCCGGCTTGAAAAAGCCATACTAGAAGCTCCTTTGCGCATCGGTATGTTCATATATCTTTTTGTATTATTTTGCAATGCTTATATATATATATATATCCTTATCTTCATGAAAACTTTGTAGGGACTTCGGCCACGGCAGAGGATGTGGGTTCGAGTCGCGCCTCGATTACGGGCTCTGCAGAGATCCTCGATGAGACACTAATAAGTGTGGAGGGGGTTGATGTAGCTATGCTTCCTGCCACGGAGCTCCCATTGGTGGTCTCCGTTCCACCGGTGCTTGCTCTCTCTGAAGAGACGTCTTCAATGGATCTTTCTTGGGAAGGCTCGGAGGCTATGGGACAAGTAGTTGAGGCCACTGTCCTTTCTTTGGAGTCTGCAGTGGCGGCCGTCGCTCCTCAATTGGAAGTTGCTATACAGGCCCATGTCCCTGATGATGTGCCTGGGGGCGTGGAGGAGGTCGCCGAAGCTGCTATCCCTCCTGTCCAGAACGGGAGGAGCATCGAAGGTAACTTTCTATTTATTATTTTAATGATCTCTTCATTATCTGAACTCTTCCGTCTTTTCAGAGCTACGAGGACTGGCGGCGTCCATTGCGGATTTGTCCTCCAGGGAGTCTTTTCAGCGTCTGCTAGAGCTGGCCGCTCCGCATTCGATATCTCCTCAACGCATCGTCCTATCTTCCGAGCAAGGTTAGTGTCGTTCGCCTTCTTCACGGAATTATCATTATTCCGTATAACGATACTGATGTCTTCTGCAGTTCTTGAAGCCGATGATGAAGTTGAGATTCTCTACGGGCCTGGGGATCTTTTGGATCCTTCTTGCATGACCGTGGGTAAGTAAAATTTTGATGTTGTTTCATCTGCTCTTTGCTTGTGAACCTCGCCGACTGTTTGTGAATCTTAACAGTTTTGCCGGTTCTTACCGCGCTGGAGTCTCGCATCGTTATGCCGCCTGGCCCTTATGCCCTGCGTGCCTCTGAACGGATGGCAAAGTTAAGCCTTGGCTCTTTTTCGGCTTTGATTGAAGACCTTCGGGCTGGCAGTCTGCTCACGGCCGAAGCATTTGCCGCTGAAGCCAACGGTTCTCTTCCCTTTCTTGCTACTTACCATAGCGAAACGTTGGTGCAAGTCTGGGTTGAGTTTTGTCGTCAGGTGGAGGCTTGCTTGCACAGTCTTGAATGCATGCGCCTCCCTCAGGAGCTGTGGTTGCAAAGGCAAATTTACGGGGGCTGATCGAGCGGTGCACTGCAAACATGCTGTCATGCGAGAAGAGGCTTAGTCGAAAGTTCTCGGAGAGGAAGCTGGCTTCAAAGGCGCTAGGGGAACTTCAAGCTAATCTTACGGCTAAGACCACTCGGGCGTATGAACTTTGGCGGGTGCTTCAAGAATCTATCAGGGAGGTGGTAGCCATTGATAAAGCCGTCATTTTTACTCGTGAAATGGTCGAAGCTCATAAAGTCACCAAAAAGGAGCTGGAAGGTCGGCTTGCCTCGTACCAGGCCCAATAGGCTCAAGCGGAGGCCCGTCTTTTGACGATAATGAATCATGAAGCTGAGGCCCAGCGGAAGAAGGATGAACTAGCATGTCTATTAAATCGTCAGCCGGCTTAAAGAATTGTGTATTTTTCTTTTTATTCTTCTCTTATACATACTCCTGAATGAGAGTATGTTCTTTTTATTATTTTATAGATCGTACTTTGTATTCATTTTGACTTGTGAATAAAAGACAAATTTTGTTTCATGATGGTGTGTCCCTTTTAGTAAATGCATCTTGTGGATAATCTGTTTCGATTTCCTTGTAGGACCGCGATGGCTTAGGAGTCAGGTTCAGATATGCCTCCTAAGGCTTTTCAACTTTATGAGCCGTGAGGGTCTCATAAAGAATTTTCTCCCTACGGGTCGAGAGGATCCCGTAGGTGTAATTTCTCCTTAGGAATCGTGAGGATTCCTAAGTGTGTTTTCTCTTGAGAGTCGTAAGGATCTCACAAGAGAGTTTTTCCCTCTTACAAGTCGAGAGGACTCGTAAGTGGTTGTTTCCCTCCTTGTCGAGATTCGATTTTGGAGAGTGTGGTACGTGAATAGTAAGCATGAGTCCATCTTGGACCGACTTGCAGGACCCCAGTGCTTAGGAAACAGATCCTTATCCCTATTGCCTAAGGCTTTTCCCTACAAGTCGAGACAAATCGAGAAGTTCTCGCAAGGACACTAATTTCCCCACAAGTCGAGACGAATCAAGAAGTTCTCGCAAGAATGTCCTAACGTCATAATTAACTCCTGCTAATAGAAGTTCGTTAGGGTCTGTGGTACTAGGGTTTTTTACCCATCGTACCGTCGCGTTGGCCGGTGTATTCCTCGACGCATGATCTTGCTGTTCGAGTAGCCCCACGACTGTTGTGTCTCTGATCCCTTCGGGGGCTGGACAAGACGTCTTCAAGCAATCTTCCAGGTGATATTACCGTCGAAAGAGCAAACGTTAGGGATATTCCATGTCGCTTTTTACTTGAGGTTAGGCTTAGTTTGGGAGCCCCGATGACTCATGACCATTCCGCGCTGGTGTGGGATGATCTCCGATAGTCTTTCAGGTTTTATATGAGTTGCCGTCAAGACCCTGAAGCTAGGAATATTGCCTTCGCTTCGTTTGCTGGCATTGCGTCTGCTGTATCGAGACGAATGTCGCGGTTTGTCTCTAGGTTGTTGGTGAACCGTCGAAGCCTGGAACTAGGGACTTTGCCATGTCTCCGTTTGTTGACGTCGTATATTCCTGCAGAGACACTGATTTCTCTGCGGGTTGACGCGAATCGAGACGCTCTCGTCAAGGACGCTGATTTCGCTGAATCGAGGTTTTTTCCAAGGACACTGATTTCCTCGGAGTTGAGATGAATCGAGCGATTCCTGCAAAGACACTGATTTCTCTGTGGGTCGACACGAATCGTGATGCTCTCGTCAAGGACACTGATTTCCCTGAATCGAGGTATTTGCTAAGGACACTGATTTCCCTGGGGTTGAGACGAATCGAGGTATTCCTGCGAAGACACTGATTTCTCTGCGGGTCGACGCGAATCGAGATTCTCTCGTCAAGGACGCTGATTTCCCTGAATCGAGGTTTTTGCCAAGGACATTGATTTCCCTGGGGTTGGTTGACTTGTTTCCAAGACAGAGTCATTGGATGACGTATTTCCGCGACGGGGTCATTAGATGATTCTAGGTTGTCTGTGAACCGTAGAGTCTTGGAACTAGGGACTTTCCCATGGTTCTGATTGACAGTGTAGCATTTGTGTCTTGCTGGAATGAGGAGGCACGCCGTTGTTGGTCTTTCGGCCGTAGATGCGGCCATTGAGATTTGGAACTAGGGACTTTGCCATGGCTCCGCTTCGTTGCGACTCTGAGGTCGGTTGTTGACGTCATGTCTGCATCCTGCAGGAGTAAGGAGAGACGCCGTTGGTAATCTCTAGGCTGTCTGTGAACCGTCGAGATTCGGAACTAGGGGACTTTGCTATGGTTCTGGGGTAGTCTCTGGGCTGTCTGTGAACCGTCAAGATTTGGAACTATGGGACTTTGCCATGGTTCCGGGGTAGTCTCTAGGCTGTCTGTGAACCATCGAGTCATGGAACTAGGAATTGCCGCGGCTCCGCTTTGTTAACGTTGCATCCGAATCCTTTTGGAATGAGGAGGAACGCCGTTGTTGATCTCTAAGTTGTCGATATTGACGTCGAGACCCTGAAGCTAGGGATCTTCCTTCGCTTCGTTTGTTGACATTGTGTCTGCAATATTGCGACGAATGTCGAGATTGTCTCTAGGTTGTCTATGAACCGTCGAGATTTAGCTTCGCTTCGACGAAGCCTGGTAGGACGATACGGTTCCCTTCTTGTTTGTGCCCATGGATTGTATACAGGGGTCAATATGACCTCACCTGCAGGGCAAAAGTTTCATTTCATATGTATATTTTTTTTGTTTTCTTTCCGCAATGCTCTATCATTTCAGCTTTTTGTATCGCGAAAGTCGCGATTGCCCAATCATTTCGGCTATTTTTCGCGGTGCCCAATCATTTCGGCTATTTGTTTTATTTACTCGCTGCTTTTTTTGCGAGTTGCCCAACCATTTCGGCTATTTTTTTATGCATACATTTTTACTTGCTGATTTTGTTGCAAGTTGCCCTATCATTTCGGCTATTTCATATGCATTTTTAGCTCGTCGACTTTTCGCCACGAGTATGGAACTTGGGATCTGGTGCCAATCTTAGCATCAGCATCACTTCAACTGGAATATTGCCAGGAGCGAATCATCATTTGCCTCTGTCGATGTCGAATAAAGGTGGCTTAGCAAACAGGGTTAAGATCCTGTTGACTAAAGCTTTTGACTTCATGGGCCGTAAGGGTCTCATAAAGGTATTTCTCCCTACGAGTCGTGAGGATCTCGTAGGTGCGTTTTCTCCTTAAGAGTCGTGAAGAGTCTTAAGTATATGGTCCCTTATAAGTCGTAAGGATCTTATAAGAGTGGTTTCTCCTTATAATTCGAGAGGACATACAAGTGTCTTTTGCCATATGAGCATATCCCCAGTCTCTGGTAGGACTTTGTCAGGGAAATGTTTATTCGCAACCGTGGATTGTATACAAGGGTCAATATTGAACCGCTTGTAGGGTAGCATGGGGATTGTGATGGCTTAAGAACAGGTTCAGATCCCTGTAGCTTAAGGCTTTTGAATCCCATGAGCCGTGGGGGTCTCATAGGGAGAATTCTCCTTACAAGTCGTGAGGATCTCGTAAGTGTAATTTCTCCTTAGGAATCGTGGGGATCCCTAAGTGTGTTGTTCCCTTGTGAGTCGTAAGGATCTCACGCAGATGGTTTCTCTCCACAAGGTCGAGAAGACCTTGCAAGTGTCTTTTAACGAGCTGGCGCCCTTTCGGGTTTTCACAAAACTCGCCGGTAGCCCTGCTGTTTTTACTCACGGAGCCCTTTCGGGTTTTCATCCGTTCCCATTTTGCTTATGGACATACCATTTTCTTTCTCTTTTTTTTATTTTTTTTGTGTCAGCCTTTGGATGCTGCGGTTCGTAGTAGTTTATCGACGTCTCGGTCCATTGCCAGTTTTAGGACATAGCGGTCCATCGTTAGTTTATCGACGTTTTGGTCTTTTGTTCATTGGTCGGACATGTTTGAAGATCTTTCAGCACTCTTTTAGTTTTTGCCGAAAGAACAACTTCTCATGGAGCTTTCCCTATAAAAGAGCATGATTCCCCCGGCGTGTCCATCCTTTTCTGAGCATGTGGTTGTGGCGGGTTCACCTTCTAGTTGTCAGACAACGCGAATTTGCCCTTTTGGTATTCATCCTTAATCCAGCCTTTGAAAACGTAGCAATCTTCGAGTGGGTGACCCATTACTCTGTGGTAGGGACAATAGTTAGGATTGTTAACGTCACCTGGTTGCGACGGATGTTTTGGATCTGGCAGAGTGATGAGCCTGTTGCGCACTGCCAGTTCAAACAGTCTCCTTGTTTTATCCCTGGGAAATGAGTAAGGACGTTTTAACTTCTCATCGAGAGATCGCGGCTTGTTGCTTTGACGAACAAACGGTCTCGGGTTACTCGGCCGTTACTGAGCGTTGGCGACAAAGGTCGCTTTCCCGTTGCCATTTTCATTCCGAAAACCCACTTTTAAAGGGAAAGGCGTATGGCCCATCTGGTCCATTTGGGCCAGCTTGTCGATCAAGGCCTGGAAGGTGGTCAGCTTAAAGAACATCATGAATTGGGAGTTGGTTAACTGAGGGTCAAGGGTCCACATGAACATGCCCACGGCAGGAGCTTCTTCTATGCGGTGTTCGCATCTCGACCATAGGTTCCGCCACCGGATGGCATACTGCACCCATGTCTCTCCCGGTTTCACTCTGGCGTTGATCAATGCTGTGATCGGGGTGCGTTCGCTGGCGATCGCGAACCGCTGAGTGAATAGCAACTCCATTTCTGTAAACGTTTTGACGGAGTCGTCGGGAAGCTCCGAGTACCATTCAAACGCTGTTTCTGACAAGCTGCCGACGAACTGGCGAAGTAGCAGTTTGTCGTCGCCTCCAGTGTTACCGCACAAGGCTCTGAATTGAGCGACGTGCTGATGCGGATTTCCCGTCCCCTTATATACATGAAATTTAGGGATTGTATATCCCGACGGGTACTTTATTTGGTCATACCAACCCGGATAGGGTCGTCCAATCTTAACAATTTCGCTGGCCGCTTCGTTCGCCTGATGAGCTCGTATCTGTTGAGCGATATAGTCATCCAAGGAGGCTTTGTAAATGGTCTCCTCTTTGGCTGCTGATAGAGTCGGAAGAGGGTTCGATGTCTCCCCTCTGTCGTCTTCAAGGATAATCGGGGGGTCTTCAGCTGGAGGATCCGGCTGTACCATCATCCTGACCATGTCCTGGAATAACAGCGCCATGCGTTTTATGTTGGTCGCTTGTTCCGTAGCCTCTTTGTCTTTCTTCTCAAGCATTCTTCGGAGGAATTCGGTATCAGTTTCATGTTCTTGTCGCTGCTCTGAGGACATCTCCGGGCTTTCTTTTGGCCCAGTGAGCGCAGCCATAGTTGTCAGCATCTCCTGGAGCTTTTGTTGTTGTTGCTCTTGAGCATTTGTTATCGATCAGGTAAGCGGTCGATGACCCGTAGAAGCACGGCTTTCTTCTTTTCTGAATGCCATATAGATGGTATGCACCACCATGCCCCCAGCCTTGGGGCGTCTGGGCTCAGTGGTCTTGCGATTATTCGCAGACGCAGGGATTTTCTCCGGCCTTCTCCTTTTATGGGCGGTCGAAGTTGGGGGGCGTTGCAGTGGGCACCCAAGTAGCTGTCGCCTTCTGTGGCTTGACAGGATGGTCGTCTTCTCGTTGAACTTTCACCTTTTTCTGTCGGCGAGAGTAATCTTGATCAATCACCGAGTCTTGGACTTGACACCAGACTTTGTAAATTTTAGAGGACAGCCGCTGAGGGGGCTGCTCTAGCTTCGCCTTTGGGGCATTCTCCATGGGTGGAGGAGATCTCTTCAGCACGGCAGTTGGAGAGTTTTTGCGCACTCTCCTTAGCGGTTCAAAGTTGTTCCCAGTTGGAACAGCAGCATCGACTTCCACCGTTGGAGCCGGAGGAGTCAGTCCGGAAGGGGAATTGCCCCCAGCCTTCCTCACTCGGCGCCAGTGGCGACGTCGAGCGTGTCTTGCAGTTGGGATTGTCTCAGCTGTAGGGGTGACTTCCTCATGCCCCCTGTGTTGGTCAGAAGTTTTCATTGTCAGCCTATTGAAGACTGACGTCCGTTGAGAGGGGATAACCAGCCTATCGAAGGCAGACTTCCGAGAAGGGGAAGCAGCCTCGACTATTTCACCTGGAATAGGAGCTGAAACAGTCAGTCTTGTGAAGACCAACCCTTTGGCAGGAGAAGCCGCCTTGACGACTTCATGAGCAGGAATAGCTATCCGCTTAGGGATAACCCTTTCTGGTATTGCGAGCTTCTTCATGGGCCTAAATGAGCTTTGGCCCAGTCTGTCAAAGACTGAGGCGTTGGAGCTGGACGACCCGTTGAGAGGGGCCGCGGTAGTGATAAGCCGATCAAAAACCGAATTCTTCGGGGCTTCTTGCAATGGCACAAGGGCATTGAAGCTCATTGGTGGGAGCATGGTCCCAAAGATTAGCCCAGTGGTGGCCTGAGTTACCTGCTCCACTGGCATCTTGAAAAGGGAGGCCGCTTGAGGCCCGTAGGTCACTCCTCCGGCAAGGATGGAGTGGGAGTTGTTGCAATGAGTGCAGTTTAAAGCCATTAATCTTCTATTTTCTGCACGGAGCAAGACACTAAATCTTAGTACCTCGAATCCAGGGGAAACCATAGCAAACTGCGATTCGTTCGCGAACAGGACACACGAAGTGTGGAGTGGAAAGAGGAAGAGGTCCCACCGGGCGTGCCAGAATCTGTTCCCCGCCGGAAAGACGCGACCGGGACGTTGGGACGTCCAGGGCCTGAATTCCAAGGGCAGATGCTAATTGGTGCTATCCGTCCACCTCTCCGAAGATGCCAAGTTGATTTATGACACCGTGTATCGAAAGTTTAAACGGATGCGGCCGATGTAGCAGACTTCATCAGATTCCTCCTCATTGATGAGGGGTTTTTGATTGTGGGGACGCTATTCCTTACAGGTGCAAGCCCCTGCAGTTAATTACACTACCGTATCGTGGTAACTACTTTCTCCTTCTCCAGATGGTCACTTCATGTCGTGGATGTTTGTTTTGTTTTTGGTTGCCCGTGGATTGTATACGGAGACTAATTTATGTTGTCGCCCGTAGGGCGTGGATTAGTCCAAATCCGTATATTCTTAGATTTAGGTTTGGGGTTAGGTTTAAGGATACATTAGTCTCATTTGAAACTAAGATCAACTTAAACTTTTGTTAAGGTTACGTTAGTCTAATTTTAGACTAAGATCAACTTAACAGGATCATTTAGATCCAACAAAAGAGCATTCGAGCTCTATTGCTTAGTTTAATGACATTGCGATCGATTACCAGTTTAAGGACATGGTGGTCCATGGGTTTAAAGGGACCCCACAGTCCTAGGTTAAGGACATCATAGTCCGTGGGTTTAAAGGGAACCCACAGTCCGAGGTTAAGGACATCATAGTCCGTGGGTTTAAAGGGACCCCACAGTCCGAGGTTAAGGACATCATAGTCCATGGGTTTAAAGACCCCACAGTCCGTAATTTAAAGACGTCATAGTCTATGAAGTTTAAGGACATCATAGTCCATGAGTTTAAGGACCCCACAGTCCATGGAATGATTGGTTATCGGGACCCATCACCTCTTTGAAGACGTTGAAGGATTACAACGACAAATCTCAAAGGAGTGAAGAGATGTACCCTTGAACCAAAGTTGATTGGGGAATCTGTAGTCCAATTTAAGACTAAGATCAATTAATTAGAATATGAGCACATTGGCTCAGTTAAATCTGAATTGAGGACTTATGTCCAACTTGGGCTAAGTCCAATTAAGTTTGAAATGTTGGCCCTTTGTTAGGTTGTTGAACATTTGTCTGGGTTCAGCCCCTCATTATTGAGCAATGCTGAACAAAGGTTTGGGGGCTCTGACAACATTTTGTCTTTAGTTGAGCGCTAACCATTCATTATAGCTCTGGATTTTAAGGTTCATTTAGAGGGGAGATTTGCCTCTGGAAAACTTAGTCAATTTGGGCTAAGCTTGGCTTTAGAATAGTGTTAAACACTAGAGGATATTTGGCGATCACGTGCTCCCACGTGATGTGCTGAAAATAATGTTAAACACTAAAATTGAGTTGGTAACGTGGGGTCACGTGAGGCGTCTGAAGATGGGGGCCAGACTTCCTTTATTTTGTACTCAGAGTATTCAAATAAGTGTTAAACACTTTGGTCTTCAGACCATCACGTGTGGGCACGTGATGGGTACCCATGCATTGATTATTAAAGTGTATATTAGGGGTCACGTGGGGACACGTGAGGGCGCCCAAAATTGATTATGCTCTTGGATTTGTTCCCTTTTGTTTTGAGAGTCACGTGTGAGCACGTGAGGCATTGCCTTCATGCTTTTTCTTTCTCATTTTGAGGGGTCTGTTTAGGGGTCACGTGGGGGCACGTGACCTAGTCTTGTTCGTTCTTTTTTACTCATTGAGGATGAGGGTCACGTGTTACCACGTGACTAGGTTTGGATAATGATCTCTTTACGTGCATGGATATTTTTAAATCCCTTGTTTAAGAATTAAATTCTTTTATAGGGTTAAACCCTAATTTCATTTTAGAGGAATTAAATTCCCATGTGTTTTGAAGAATTAAATTCTTATGTAGGGTTAAACCCTAGTTTCATTTGGAGGAATTAAATTCCTATGAATTTGAAAGAATTAAATTCCTATATAGGGTTAAACCCTAGCACTGTTTTGAGGAATTAAATTCCTATGAATTTGGGAGAATTAAATTCCTTAAACTTAAATTCTCCCTTTAAATTTTAGATCTCCATGGCAGAATCTCCTCGATGAGAATTAAATTCTCAACCTTTGGGGAGATCTGCTTTTGCAGACCTTCAACCAAAGGAAGAACTAAGTTCTTATTCAGAAGAGTTAAACTGTTAAATTGAGAATTAAATTCTCTTTTGTTTTATAAGGCTTAGATCTTTTTCCCCTTTCTTACCTAGGGTTGCTTTTCCCCTCTGAAGAAATTTTCTTTTCTCTCTTGAGAATTAAATTCTCCTCTCTTTTTTCTCTCAGTTGTTGTATTTTCTCCAAGAATCAGAAAATCCAAGATCCCTTCTCTTTTCTTCTTAGCTCCTATTTATAGGAGAAAGAAAAAAATCAATTTGTTTAGTGAATCTTTCATTGAAAGATTTTGGTTGTTTTTGTAACTAACATGATCTTTTAGATCACTCGGTGAATTTTATTAACCATTGGATTTTTAATCCAGAAGATATTCTGTTTGTTATTCTTGGTGAATTTCAGGGAAATCTTTCCTTGTATAAAATCTTTCCATAAATTGGTGATTTTTAATCACCATTGGATTTTTAATCCAATGGTGCCCCATTTTACAGAGCGCAATCTTTCTGTTTGGAAAGATCTAGGAAAATATTAAGGTTTTTTATTTCCCTTAATTAGAATTTAATTTTATTAGTTCAGAAGGCATAAAAGCCTATCACGTGTTGGCACGTGATCCCATTGTTTGATCATTAAAATAGAATTTAATTCTATTAATAAAAGAGTTTAGGCACCCATCACGTGTTGGCACGTGACCCCCCTTGATTAACATTTTACCCAGAATTTAATTCTGTTGTTTTAAAGGACTAAGGATCATCACGTGTCAGCACGTGACCCTTGGTCACGTCTGAGCACGTGATGCCCCATTAGGGTTTTTCCTTAGTTTTTTTATTATATCTTTTAATTCCTTCAGTGTGTTTTTAAAGGCCCATCACGTGGGGGCACGTGACTCCACTAATTGCTTGCTTGATTAGAATTTAATTTTACTATAACAGAGTCCCAGAAAACCATCACGTGTCAGCACGTGACCCTTGGTCACGTGTCAGCACGTGACCCTTGGTCACGTGTCAGCACGTGATACCCCACTGGGGTATTTCCTGATATTTTGTTATATTTTTGTTTGACTAGAATTTAATTTTATAAAGTAGTGATCACAGGAACCTATCACGTGTCAGCACGTGACCCTTGGTCACGTGTGAGCACTTGATACCCCATTAGGGAATTTCTTGATATTTGTTATATTTTTTTTAATCCCTTTTGGTGGGTTTCAAAGGCCCATCATGTGGTGGCACGTGACTCTACTAATTGCCTGCTTGGTTATAATTTAATTCTATTACAACAGAGTTCCAGGAACCTATCACGTGTCAGCACGTGACCCTTGGTCACGTGTGAGCAGGTGATACCCCATTGGGGAATTTCCTGATATTTTATCAGGGAACAGTCTCCCGTAACCACATGACCCAGGAAGTCAACACTATCAATCCAGAAGGCACACTTCGAGAATTTAGCAAACAGCAGGTGCTCTCTCAATGCCTGCAAAGCAATCCTCAAGTGCTGCTCATGTTCCTCTCGACTCTTAGAATAAACCAGAATGTCATCAATAAACACAATAATGAACTGGTCGAGGAACGGCCTAAAAATCCGGTTCATCAAATCCATGAACGCTGCTGGGGCATTGGTGAGTCCGAACGACATCACCAAAAAGTCATAATGCCCGTAGCGTGTATGGAAAGCAGTCTTCGGAATGTCATCATTCCGAACCCGCAACTGATGATAACCCGATCTCAAATCAATCTTGGAAAAATGTCCCACATCCTGGAGCTGATCAAACAAATCGTCAATGCGAGATAATGGATACCTATTCCTGTCACGACCTGAAGTTCGACCCGTGACCAGCACTTAACCACATAATGTCTACAGGCGTTACGCGACTAAGTAAGCCGAATCCAGAAATCAAAACCATTAAAAGTAGTGAGTGTGGAAAACATTTGTTTAAAAACATTTAGAAAACCTTAAGTAGTTTAGTAAAATTCTTTAAAGTTCAAGTTATTATCTTAAAAATTTTGGCAGCATTTCCTTTGTAAAAAGTAATCCCGAAATCGAGTACAAGACAAGATATGAGTAAAATGATATACAATAAGAATAAAGCATCCCAAAAGGGAGCAATCACGCCCAACGGCAGAAACAATCACCACAAAGATAATATACGACGCCGAAGCGAAGAGATGAGCAGTATACGTGAAAACAAATATCATGAAAGATAAAGCTGCATAATAAAGTCGGCTCACAATGAGCTCGACACTAATGTACAAAATAATATACATCGTCCTCACAACTGGTCTCTAAGTCAATACATGAAAAGTAGATGGAGAGTACTAGATACAACAGTGTATACAACTGGAAAATAAACAGATACCGCACAAAACCCACCTATCAGCAAAAGTGCTCACACGCCAACTGCAGTGGTATCTGTATCAAAAGAGGCAAGAAAACAGCCTGCCGTGACTACTCCGAGGGGCAACCTGCAAACACTGTGGCATAACGGGGGTGAGTTGCCAACTCGTGAATAGTAGATAACATATAAAGGTAATCACGAGTATGCACGTACTGCGATACTCTAACATATGTCAGCAGATAATATCTATATGATGAACTGGATACGCAATAATCATGCCTAACAGGTGTAATTTAATAACATCAATAGATATGATGAGCAGGGTATGCAATAATCATGCAAAAGTACTCTATCAGGTACTATAACTACAGGATGAGATGTAGAATAATGAATGCTGAGCATAGGATAAAATATCATCTACACGGAATGTCAACGTGGAAAAATAACCGGTGTCCATCAATGTACCCAAATCCCAGTAAAACTCAGGCGCCGTCACTCTAATCAGCCCTCAATCCTGTAAATCTCATAGAATCGTGAGTACCCAACATCGGCACTCTAAATATCACAAAAGAATCGTGTCCAGCATCGACACGCAAATCCTCAAGTATCGGGTTCCGTCAGTCCGGATTGGCCCACGGGCTCCGTCTGCGGAATCGGCTGTTAGTTATGTATATGCCCTAGAGGCCATTGTTGTACATTTCCCGTATATTATGATGGATGCTTAGATATATATAGAAAGGACTTTCTTGCTCGTCATGATAGTATGCTATTTGGTTTCACTTTATCTTAACATGTTGACTTGTATTGGTTTACTGTCTTTCTCTCACATGTTGATAAAGCCCTCAGGATCTGTACTCGACTACTGGGATTATGATGAGATCATACTAGTGGGGCCACGGTAGTCGATGAGTACATCCTATAAATGTTCCTAGTCGAGGGTATATCGAGACAGGGCATCGATACACCACAGTAGACTAGCGTATACGCATCTTGACCCATATGATGGGCGATGGATGATCCCATATCCATCGGTGTTTGACATCAAGGATGATGTACGGGTGCTCAGTGGAGACTGGGTACACTGGACGGACTCGCCGAGAACTCCCAGTTGGTGATATACCACACGTCAGATGGCAGTTCTCCGGTGACACTGGTACAGGGTAGTCTGTAGACCCGAGATCGTCATAGAGTCTTGTGTGATTCCCACTGTGCTTTGATTTCCACCTTACCACGTCCAAGAGGGCGTGTAAAACAGTGGCTTTTGGGTACAGTCCCGAATCACATGGAGGCAATGAGCGATAGGAGGGGATTCGTCTCTCCCGGTATAGGGAGTTGATGTCGTGCTGTGTTCGATTGGCTATAACTGGAAGTCCCTGGCCAGGGCTGATATAGAGATTTACTGGTAAGTGTTACTAGTACTTTCTCGACCTGTTATGAGCCTCACATCGACACGACTTATCGGTTACTGGGGTCTGACGTTTACCACCCCTAGACTTAATATGCGACATATCAGACGAACAGACCGGACTGTACGAGAGTGTTACTGATTGGATTCACAGGAGAACGCACAAGCTAGCTTGTTGATCTTCTGATCGCTCAATACCTGGGTGGCTGTTACGTTTAGCTGACCGCTTGCAGCTTGTGGGTGTTTGATATGATCATCACCTGTTACCGGAGTATTGACGATTCTTCAGAGTCCTACACAGAGGTTTCCTGGCTCAGGCAAAACGGAGTAGAGGCACATATGTGATATGTGCAGGACCGAGGATAATGCGATATGAGATACCGTATTATATTCTCGCGATATTTAGAAATGAATCGGGACATCGGATCAAGTGTTGATTCGATGAATCGGTACATGATATATTAGCTGGTTATATTCGATATAGCCGGATCGTTGGATCAAGTGTTGATTCGATGATTTAATATATAATAATATATATGATATATTGTATTTCATTATCTAATATTGGCTCGCTTTTAATTCACTTTCTCACAAGAAATCATCACACATGACCATGGTTGATATATCAATCATATAGATTTCTTTTCTATTCATCACAAAAGGATTATCTTTTTCATTATCATCTTGTGCTCGCTTTATTATTTCATTTTCTCACTAAATGATACATTGATATATATGCGATATATGTTAATTGTATTATTTTCTTTTGTTGCAAATATATAATATATATGTGATATATATTATTGTGACATGATATGATTTATTATTAAACATGTTTACAGATGATTAAATAGGATTAGGGTTTGATTAGGGTTAGCTTCTTCTTGCACATTCTAGAAGCTTTTCCTTTTGTCTTGGTTAAGATATTATGGATGATACTTATCCTTAACCTAACCAAACCCTAACTCTAGTTTATTCTATACAACTTATTAGCCACTCATCCTTGACCATGGTTGATATATCAATCATATAGATTTCTTTTCTATTCATCACAAAAGGATTATCTTTTGACCGAGGATAATGCGATATGAGATACCGTATTCTATTCTCGCGATATTTAGAAATGAATCGGGACATCGGATCAAGTGTCGATTCGATGAATCGGTACATGATATATTAGCTGGTTATATTCGATATAGCCGGATCGTTGGATCAAGTGTTGATTCGATGATTTAATGTATAATAATATATATGATATATTGTATTACATTATCTAATATTGGCTCGCTTTATTATTCCATTTTCTCACTAGATGATACATTGATATATATGCGATATATGTTAATTGTATTATTTTCTTTTGTTGCAAATATATAATATATATGTGATATATATTATTGTGACATGATATGATTTATTATTAAACATGTTTAAGGATGAATAAATGGGATTAGGGTTTGATTAGGGTTAGCTTCTTCTTGCACATTCTAGAAGCTTTTCCTTTTGTCTTGGTTAAGATATTATGGATGATACTTATCCTTAACCTAACCAAACCCTAACTCTAGTTTATTCTCTACAACTTCTTAGCCACTCATCCTTGACCATGGTTGATATATCAATCATATAGATTTCTTTTCTATTCATCACAAAAGGATTATCTTTTCCATTTTCATCTTGTTCTCTCTTGAGTTCTAAAAGAAAATGCTTACTAGTTAATTCTTGTGTGATGATTTCTTGTGAGAAAGTGAATAAAAAGAAAGCATAAATACTACTCCCTCATCCTCATCTCATCTAGCCCATGAGATTAGGGTGTTCATCTCTTTAGAGTGAGAAAGCTTGGGTTTTGCAACTTCGACGTAGATCATCGGAGATTCGGAACACTTCAAGCTAGCATGGATCGTTCGAGTCGTGGAGCCTCTCTTGAGTCCGGGAGATCGTGGATCGCGGCAAAGGGACTTCTACTCGGAGCTTGTGAAGCGAAGGAGCGGACTACAAAGGTTGTAATCCCTCACACATAGATAAAAAGATGTTATCTTGCATGCTAAACCCTAATAATCTAGCAAAGATCCCGTCTTTGGGTTGTTCGGCACATGTAGAATTTTATTCGGGCATGTTTGATGCTCTATGAACCTTCACTAGTGTGCCTAGGAACCCTACAGTGGTATCAGAGCCTAGCTAGAGCATTAGGCGATGTGTTAACGAAGTTAAAACTCCGATCGAACCCGAACCGACGAAAATAACCCCCTCTCTGGATATTTTTTAAAATCTGGATTTTTTCTGAATTAAAAATACCTGAAAAATACAGCAGATAAAAATAAGAATAACTGTGAAATTCGAGACTGTGATCCGTACAAACGACCGCGGAATAGCGGCCATTGCCTGCTTGGGCCGCGGTTCCACGGCCTTATTGTTTGATTGGACATTTTTTGTCCCACAGTAATTCTTTATTTGTGCTTTTATAGTTTCTGGTATTTTTATACTGACTCAAAGGTTGTGTGATCTGGGGTTTGCTTTGTAATCGTAGTGTAACACCCGAGCCCAATAATACTATGTATATTACTAGTTGAGGGTTGTGGTTTGCTCATTCCCAATTTTCCTGATTTTCTGGTGTTTATTGCTAAATTTTACCCGGTTAAGTCATTTTGGCACATAACAAATTTTAACTCCTAAAATGAAATTTAAGATGTCCATGTTGGCCTACTCGTCGCCACTAGTCGCGTGGTAGCGTCCGCGTGTCGAGATTCCGTTCCGTTTGGCTAAACGGGCAAGTTTGGGCGACTACGCGCGCGTGCAAGTGTCCGACTTGGGGGCATGCATTTTAATCACTAAACACCTCTTTTCAAAATTTGGAACCCGCTTAAAATCATATAATTTGAATTTGGAACATTTGGGCGCAACCCGGGCGCGATTTGGAAACGTTTCATTTCGCGCCAAAAAGGGCCCATTTCATTTTAATATCTAAATATATATTTTTATTCGAATCTAATTTCCTTAACTAATGACCCTCACAGATCCTACGCAATTCATTCTCAAATCCCTTTTAAATTCGTGATCAGCCAATCACGAGCTCTTATTTGAGCTCGTGGGCCCCGCTCCTGCTTCCTCATCTCTCTCTCTCTCTTCTCTCAAATCTCTCTCTTCCCTCAAATCTCTCTCTCTCTCTCTCTTCCTCTATATATATTCTCTCATGCATCAGCCGCCTCCTCCCTTTAACCCACGCGACCACGAGAACCCCACGCAAACCCTAACCCTAGCCTCGCGATCCCACCGCCGGCCTCCTCGAGACCTCGCCGTCGCCGCCCTCACCACCACGACCTCCAACGCACCCACCTACCCTCTTCCTCCGGTTCGCCCGCTCCTTCCCGTGCCTGCAACCCATCTCCCCGACGCCTCCATCCCCTCGCGACCTCGCCGTCGACGTCGCCTCCGACCGTCGACGCCTCCCACGACCCCCTCTCACACCCCTCGTCGAGACCTCGTCGTCGTTCCCTCCTCCCCTCGCCGGAATAGCGAACCCGAGCCTTCACCCTTCGCCTGCACCTCCCCTGTTCGCCGGAGAAGCGCGCCGGCGACCTCGTCGACGCCACCTCCGACCACCTCCCTGTTCCCTCGACCACCAGAGCCGACCCCCTCTCTCCTCCACTCGCCGCAGCACACTACCCTGCACACCCGAGGCCCTTCCCCTTGCTGCAGCCGCCGTCGCGGCCTCGCCGGCGTTCCAGTGCCGTCGAACCCGCCGTGGTCACACCCTTGGTGTCTCCCTGTAAGTTTCCTTCTCTTTCCTTTTGGTACAACCCCCGCTGGTCGTTAGTTTGGCGTATATCGTATCTCTGTTGCTAACTTTGCTACTTGGTTGTTGCCGGAACCCGACCGTGCCGTTTGACGAACCCGACGCTCCAGCGAAGCCCCTGGTCCGTGTGATCCCATTGACCTCTGTTGGGACTCGATCCGTAGCCCGTGCTTCCGTATCGTGGTTTCTACCGACATCGCATCCGTGTTTCGGTTTGCGGAACCGCCGAGGCAAGTATCTGAATACTTGCTTAACATGCTACAACTTAATCATCATATTATAACCACACAACTAATATAATATCGATACCTGTTATAACTTAGAATTGCTAGCCACGATTATCCGTAACTTTGAATCAATGAAATCATTGCTCGCTTTAACCGGTCTGCTATTAAGTCATACTTAACTAATCAAACCAAGTAGATCATCCCCGATTCATTTGTTAAAATCACTCATGAGACAATTATTGTGCTTAGTTCAGATTCATGTAACTCCATTACGCATATTATCGATATTGCTCGTCTTGTGGCTTTTGCACCTCAAAGGTGCGTGAACCGGATTAATAAGAGAATACGAAACATCACGGTGTTTACCTAGATTTATATTGTTATTTACTGTTTCCTGCTACTGTTCATTATTTGTTCCTATACCTGTTATCATCATATACCTGATTGCATTACATATTGACCGATCCTGATACACCTGACACATGTACTGATACACCGGACACAACACCCTGTACATATCGACTCTACCTGTTGAAAGTAACCTGACCTGTTACCTGATCTTATGCCTAATGCCGACAAACCTAATCATTCCTGCTGTCGATCCAGACAGACCTACCTTTACTTGACTTGTGTTGGCATTAGTTCTTGACTACTGAATACCTGACTGACATACATAGTTTGGGGGTATGGGGAAATCAAAGGTGAAACCGACTTGTAACTCAACAGTTCGATACATTGTTCTGATTAGTCTTACGGGCTTGGCCAGCTCCGGAGTGTTGATGCTGACATCACTCATCTAGCCTACTACCTTTTACTGCTTAGCGGCACGTCTCGGATTCAGCCCCGAGAATTATGACCGTGGTCCCGGGCACGCACGGGATACTATTGAGTTACATCGACGATTCATCAATTGGTTTCAAAGACTATAGAGTAGAAAACCTGATAGGACAGTTTAGTCACTACTGCACGTTACCCTGTTTACTACTTCTTATTACTGCTTATTCATGCTCATGCTTGCACTGTTTATTACCGTGTTTATGCTACATACTTGATATCATGACGCGCTGACGTCTGGGTTTTGCATGGCCCAGATTCCGTACCTTTGCCGCCGACCGAGCAGGAGTACTTCAGCCAGCAGGCTGAACTGTGAGTTCTTTAGAGTTTAGTTTAATTATTTCATTTCATTTCCAGATGTGAGCCCGCATTATGGGACGTACTGTTTATTCATTGTATTGGATCATTAGCTTCCGCACTTATGGTTTATTGATTCTTGTTATTATGGATTTGGACATGTATTTAGTTTATTTTTATCTTGTTCTTGATATCCTTACAACCGTAATGTGACTGTGGATGGATACTTCCTACCCACAGGTAGCATGGTTGGATATGTCACGTGCCCGAACTTGCGTACTCTGGGAAGCGGGGCGTGACATGGTTTTATGGTATCAGAGCCATAGGTTAATTGGGTTGATTCTTTGTAGTTGGGTATTGCACCCGATACACGAATCAGGATGCCCGTGATTAGGAAACATGTCCTGCCACTGTGACCGTTTTACTATCCTTGAATCATTCTTCCGGCTCATGTCGACGTGCAAACTTACTTTGCATTTGTCAACTCAAAAACCTAACTTCTTGTTATCTCTAGGACTTAGGCGACTTGGGTGGAGTTAAGTAATTGCGGCTATGATACCGCGGCATAGCTATAATGCAGCACTCTATTTAAGTATCTTGGAGTTCTAGCCTTGATCTATACTCGAAAACTATCATCATGCTAATGTGGGTACTTTGATTTCAGGGATATGGCCGATCAGAATTTGGAGATGGACCCAGGGCATGCGGTCTTAGCCGCCAGGCAAAGAGTGATAAGGGGATTGATGGAGAAACTAAAGGAACAACTCGAGCTGGAACCAGCATTTACAATGGACCCCACGTCCGTACGTAGACGTATTCCAGTGAACAGGCGCAACGTAGCACCAATGAAGAAAACCAGTATGGGTGATCGGAAGGGGAGCGTGATCTGTAGTTACTGCCATAAACTCGGACACGTGCGAAGGGAGTGTCGTTTGAGGCTGGGACTTTGTTTTAGATGTGGAGCGGCAGATCACACCGTTGATGCTTGTCCGTCGAAGCCTCGCACGAAGGATGATACACAGAAGCCTCCGCAAGGACCGTTCCAAGGACAGGAACCGCTTACTCAAGGACCACAGCAGGCTCGAGCGTTCGTGTTGACAACGGAAGAAGCTAAGGCATCGGGAGAATTGGTTTCAGGTAATTTACTCGTTCATGGTTTTCCCGCTTTGGCATTACTTAATTTCGGAGCATCCCATTGTTTATGTCATCCAAATTTATAACTACACACTCGATCAACTGCACGACCCTGTCTAGTTTATGGGACATACACACTGGGAATGGGAAAATTATAGCTAGTAAGGAAGGTAGAGATTGTACTGTTGTTGTTTGTGGACGGGAGCTTTTTGCGGATTTCTTGGTGATTGATACAGGCAGTTATGAGGTTGTCTTGGGGATGGATTTTCTTGACACTTCCCACGCCCACATTGGCTGTAGGGCAAGGAAGGTAATTTCCAGATTCCCGGACATCCTAAGTTTACTTTCATTGGAGAAAGAAATTCTGTCGGGCCAGTCGAGTTTAGGGCTAGGCCGACGAACAGTGTTCTTGCGGCTATGGTAGTGGAGAGTGATGAAGAGCTGGCAGTTGTCCGCGACCTTATGGATGTGTTTGAAGACATTTCGGGCTTACCACCGAAGCGAGATGTGGAGTTTGCGTTGACCTTACTCCTGGTGCAACGCCAGTATCAAAAACTGACTATCCAATGGCACCAGTAATGTTGGAGGGAGTTAAGAAACAAGTGAGTGAATTACTCGAGAAGGGATGGATTCGAAGCAGCAACTCACCGTGGGGAACTCCAGTTCTCTTAGTGAAGAAGAAGGATCGCACTGCCGACGCTGAGACAAGAGAAATTATTCGTGAGGACGAGTAAGTGCGAATTCTGGCTGGAAGAAGTGAAGTTCCTGGGGCATGTCGTGTCGGGCGATGGAATCGCCGTTGATCCCAAGAAGATAGCAGCAGTTCGGGTTTGGCCGGTTCCAAAAAGTGTTGCAGAGATAAGGAGTTTTCTTGGATTCGCCGGATACTACAGAAGATTTGTGGAGAACTTCGCTCGTTTAGCTGAGCCGTTAACCAAGCTTACGCGTAAGGAGGTACCGTTTGTTTGGACGGATGGATGTGCGTTGGCCTTCGAGACGTGGAAGCAGAAGTTGATAACCGCCCCTATCCTAACCGTACCGGACAATTCCGAAGGACTGGTGATTCACAGCGACGCATCTGGAAAGGGATTGGGATGTGTTTTGATGCAGAATGGGAAAGTCGTCGCTTACGCATTGAGACAGCTGAAGACACATGAGCAGAACTATCCGACTCACGACTTGGAGCTTGCAGTCGTGATCTTCGCCCTGAAGATTTGGAGACACTACCTTCTGGGCGAGAGAGTTGAAGTCTTTACGGATCACAAGAGTTTGAAATATGTGTTCACTCAGAAGGAGTTGAACATGAGGCAACACAGATGGTTGGAGCTGATGGCCGACTATGACCTTGAACTTAAGTACCACCCGGGAAAAGTTAATGTCGTGCCAGATGCGCTAAGTCGGTTACCAGCAATTCAGTTATTGACTGCACAGAGAGAGATCATTGAGGAGTTTCGGAGATTTGACTTGGAGGTTGTGCTACCGCATGCTACAGGACAGTTGATGCAGTTGCAAGTACAATCGTCCTTAGTTGAGAAGATTAAAGCGACACAATCGCAGGATCCTAGACTACAAAAGTTTCGAGAGCAAGTGGAAGCCGGACTACGAACCGATTTACTGATCCATGAAGATGGTTCGTTGAGATATGGTAGCCGTGTGTGTGCGCCAAAAGGAGATGTGCGTGAAGAGCTTATGAAGGAGGCATACAGTTCAGCTTACTCTGTACATCCAGGAAGGACAAAGATGTACCGAGATATTCGACAGCATTTCTGGTGGGAAGGTATGAAACGGGAAATCGCTCGCTTCGTGGCTAAGTGCTTGGTGTGTCAGCAAGTCAAGGCTGAACACCAAAGGGTTGCTGGTTTGTTGCAACCACTTCCGATTCCTCAATGGAAGTGGGAACATATAACCATGGTTTTCGTGACGGCTTTACCGCGGAGTCCAAAGGGCAACAATGCAGTATGGGTGATTGTCGATCGATTGACCAAGGCAGCTCACTTTATTCCGTTTCGGGTTGGTCAATCGACAGAGACTTTGGCAGAGCGGTACATGCAGGAGATTGTCAGATGGCATGGAGTACCGGTAAGCATCGTGTCCGATCAGGACACTCGGTTCTTGTCACACTTTTGGAGGAGTTTATAAGAAGGTTTGGGGACTCGATTGAAGTTCAGCACAGCTTATCATCCCCAGACTGATGGGCAATCAGAGAGAACGATCCAGACCCTTGAAGATATGTTGAGGGCTTGCAGGTTAGACTTCAAAGGTTCTTGGGAAGATCATCTACACCTGGTGGAGTTTTCGTACAACAACAGCTTCCAAGCAACTATTCAGATGGCCCCGTTTGAAGCACTGTATGGGCGTAAGTGCCGTTCACCTGGTTGTTGGGATGGGATTGGTGAACGAAGGTTACTAGAACCAGATTTGGTGGTGCAGACAGTCGAGAAGGTGAATACAATCAGAAGGCATTGAAGGCAGCTCAAGACAGACAGAAGAGTTGGGCCGACACGTCAAGAAGACCTTTAGAGTTCGCCGTGGGCGATTTGGTACTCCTGAAGATATCACCGACTAGAGGGGTGATTCGCTTTGGAAGTCGGGGAAAGCTTAGTTCCCGATTCGTTGGACCCTTCGAGATATTGGAGCGTGTTGGAGAGGTATCGTACCGGTTGGCGTTACCATCGTCATTAGCAGGAGTTCACGATGTATTTCATGTGTCTCAACTACGGAGGTATGTTCGTGATGAGACTCATGTCTTGGATCATTCGGAGTTGACCGTTCGGGAGGACCTGACTTTTGAGGAGCGACCAGTCGAGATCAAGGATCGAAGAGAAAAGGTTCTTAAGAACAAGGTTATCCCTCTTGTGCTAGTTTCTTGGGGTAACCGATCGCATGGAGAATCTACTTGGGAGCGAGAAGACGAGATCCGGCAGAAATTCCGTTATCTTTTCCAGTAGTTAGTTATCTCGTATTCTTGGAATTTCGAGGACGAAATTCTTTTGTAGTTGGGTATGATGTAACACCCGAGCCCAATAATACTATGTATATTACTAGTTGAGGGTTGTGGTTTGCTCATTCCCAATTTTCCTGATTTTCTGGTGTTTATTGCTAAATTTTACCCGATTAAGTCATTTTGGCACATAACAAATTTTAACTCCTAAAATGAAATTTAAGATGTCCATGTTGGCCTACTCGTCGCCACTAGTCGCGTGGTAGCGTCCGCGTGTCGAGATTCCGTTCCGTTTGGCTAAACGGGCAAGTTTGGGCGACTACGCGCGCGTGCAAGTGTCCGACTTGGGGGCATGCATTTTAATCACTAAACACCTCTTTTCAAAATTTGGAACCCGCTTAAAATCATATAATTTGAATTTGGAACATTTGGGCGCAACCCGGGCGCGATTTGGAAACGTTTCATTTCGCGCCAAAAAGGGCCCATTTCATTTTAATATCTAAATATATATTTTTATTCGAATCTAATTTCCTTAACTAATGACCCTCACAGATCCTACGCAATTCATTCTCAAATCCCTTTTAAATTCGTGATCAGCCAATCACGAGCTCTTATTTGAGCTCGTGGGCCCCGCTCCTGCTTCCTCATCTCTCTCTCTCTCTTCTCTCAAATCTCTCTCTTCCCTCAAATCTCTCTCTCTCTCTCTTCCTCTATATATATTCTCTCATGCATCAGCCGCCTCCTCCCTTTAACCCACGCGACCACGAGAACCCCACGCAAACCCTAACCCTAGCCTCGCGATCCCACCGCCGGCCTCCTCGAGACCTCGCCGTCGCCGCCCTCACCACCACGACCTCCACCGCACCCACCTACCCTCTTCCTCCGGTTCGCCCGCTCCTTCCCGCGCCTGCAACCCATCTCCCCGACGCCTCCATCCCATCGCGACCTCGCCGTCGACGTCGCCTCCGACCGTCGACGCCTCCCACGACCCCCTCTCACACCCATCGTCGAGACCTCGTCGTCGTTCCCTCCTCCCCTCGCCGGAATAGCGAACCCGAGCCTTCACCCTTCGCCTGCACCTCCCCTGTTCGCCGGAGAAGCGCGCCGGCGACCTCGTCGACGCCACCTCCGACCACCTCCCTGTTCCCTCGACCACCAGAGCCGACCCCCTCTCTCCTCCACTCGCCGCAGCACACTACCCTGCATACCCGAGGCCCTTCCCCTTGCTGCAGCCGCCGTCGCGGCCTCGCCGGCGTTCCAGTGCCGTCGAACCCGCCGTGGTCACACCCTTGGTGTCTCCCTGTAAGTTTCCTTCTCTTTCCTTTTGGTACAACCCCCGCTGGTCGTTAGTTTGGCGTATATCGTATCTCTGTTGCTAACTTTGCTACTTGGTTGTTGCCGGAACCCAACCGTGTCGTTTGACGAACCCGACGCTCCAGCGAAGCCCCTGGTCCGTGTGATCCCATTGACCTCTGTTGGGACTCGATCCGTGGCCCGTGCTTCCGTATCGTGGTTTCTACCGACATTGCATCCGTGTTTCGGTTTGCGGAACCGCCGAGGCAAGTATCTGAATACTTGCTTAACATGCTACAACTTAATCATCATATTATAACCACACAACTAATATAATATCGATACCTGTTATAACTTAGAATTGCTAGCCACGATTATCCGTAACTTTGAATCAATGAAATCATTGCTCGCTTTAACCGGTCTGCTATTAAGTCATACTTAACTAATCAAACCAAGTAGATCATCCCCGATTCATTTGTTAAAATCACTCATGAGACAATTATTGTGCTTAGTTCAGATTCATGTAACTCCATTACGCATATTATCGATATTGCTCGTCTTGTGGCTTTTGCACCTCAAAGGTGCGTGAACCGGATTAATAAGAGAATACGAAACATCACGGTGTTTACCTAGATTTATATTGTTATTTACTGTTTCCTGCTACTGTTCATTATTTGTTCCTATACCTGTTATCATCATATACCTGATTGCATTACATATTGACCGATCCTGATACACCTGACACATGTACTGATACACCGGACACAACACCCTGTACATATCGACTCTACCTGTTGAAAGTAACCTGACCTGTTACCTGATCTTATGCCTAATGCCGACAAACCTAATCATTCCTGCTGTCGATCCAGACAGACCTACCTTTACTTGACTTGTGTTGGCATTAGTTCTTGACTACTGAATACCTGACTGACATACATAGTTTGGGGGTATGGGGAAATCAAAGGTGAAACCGACTTGTAACTCAACAGTTCGATACATTGTTCTGATCAGTCTTACGGGCTTGGCCAGCTCCGGAGTGTTGATGCTGACATCACTCATCTAGCCTACTACCTTTTACTGCTTAGCGGCACGTCTCGGATTCAGCCCCGAGAATTATGACCGTGGTCCCGGGCACGCACGGGATACTATTGAGTTACATCGACGATTCATCAATTGGTTTCAAAGACTATAGAGTAGAAAACCTGATAGGACAGTTTAGTCACTACTGCACGTTACCCTGTTTACTACTTCTTATTACTGCTTATTCATGCTCATGCTTGCACTGTTTATTACCGTGTTTATGCTACATACTTGATATCATGACGCGCTGACGTCTGGGTTTTGCATGGCCCAGATTCCGTACCTTTGCCGCCGACCGAGCAGGAGTACTTCAGCCAGCAGGCTGAACTGTGAGTTCTTTAGAGTTTAGTTTAATTATTTCATTTCATTTCCAGATGTGAGCCCGCATTATGGGACGTACTGTTTATTCATTGTATTGGATCATTAGCTTCCGCACTTATGGTTTATTGATTCTTGTTATTATGGATTTGGACATGTATTTAGTTTATTTTTATCTTGTTCTTGATATCCTTACAACCGTAATGTGACTGTGGATGGATACTTCCTACCCACAGGTAGCATGGTTGGATATGTCACGTGCCCGAACTTGCGTACTCTGGGAAGCGGGGCGTGACACGTAGATTCGATCGGAATATTTAAATTCGTTTTTATTTCCGGATATTTAGAAGCTGTTAAACTATTTGAACGGATATCATTAACCCATTTTATCCCGGAACGGCAAACTTTCAAGTGTTGAATTTTTATTGGGTTTAAATCTTTCGGAAAAATTGTACAAGTTAAGCGGTGGACCCTCTAGAAGACAACAAACCTTAACTCGATTATGTGACCGTCTTGAACTGCCTTTTGAACCTTCGGGTTTGGGGCAGTACGGCGTGCCACATGTGAGGCATTGGCTTGACCCTTCTACGGCTGGATCACTGGTACTGTGACCTATTCTGGGATTATTTAAACTCCGCTCAAGTGTTGAGCTGTTTGGGAAATTCTGGGTATTTGATTATCTGTTCGAAAAGTTTAATACTGTCTATTTATCTGGAATGTGATACAATATGTGGAATTCATTGTGTTAGGCATGAAATGCGAAGTATGTGATATTTCGGATTTACGATGTCTAAAGTGATTGTGGATTCCAAATATTGTAGTTTTACAATTTCTTTTCTGTGACCGTAAGTGTAGTATGTAGTTATATTGCCGGTCTTCGTTGCTATACATCGGTGACGATCGATGTATGCATACTTACTTACGTTGATGATATGTGATATTATGTGTTGCTGAGATATGATGTGCAGGACTGTCGCGATTGAATAGCCAGGGGTTTTATGTGAGATGAGAGTTTTATATTTTCATTCATGTAAATTCAAATGTAATGTAATATTCTTTTATTTAGGGCACTTCCAGGTTGAGGTTGATGCCACCAGTGTTGTATATTATTTACTTTTCCGCATTAGGATGGACCCAAGGAGGGGAGAACAGGTGACCGGGTTCTGGGGTTCAGTGGGAGGCCATCTCGAGGTGTCGAGACCGGGTCTCCTAAACTCCAAAATTGGTAGGGTCGCTTGCCGCTCTCGTAGGGGTCCAGGGTGTGGGCTTGGTTATTCATCGCGACTGTGGAATCCGTATTTTCTATTGTTGGCTAAATACTAAATACGGACGTCCTAGTA
The DNA here is from genome assembly GCA_030015575.1 of Agapanthus africanus. NCBI lineage: Eukaryota > Viridiplantae > Streptophyta > Magnoliopsida > Asparagales > Amaryllidaceae > Agapanthus > Agapanthus africanus. The sequence continues at coordinate 376,654,708 of JASDDO010000031.1, read as the reverse complement.
TATCCCACATTATATCTATGTTTCTGCTGCGATATTTGTGATGTGATCATTTGATATGTTCTGATGGATACAGTATATAGTATATATGATATATTATATAGATGTTACTTATGTTTTACACCCGCACTAGCCCTGCCCTGCTCTGTCGTTAGTTACCTAACCTAACGGTGGACGAGGGGACATCGAGGCGAATGCGGATGGAATAAGTGTACGTCGTATTTTTCTGTGATGCTTAGGAAGCATAAGCTGATGGGATTTTATTAATGAGATTAATAAAAAGAAAAGAAACCTAAAGATGTTGTAGAATCAAAACTTTATAAAAAGGGTAGCTACAGTTTTGCTTTGCACAGTGATATATATGATATATCCTGCACCTTATTCGATGGGGAAAGAGCCGAGATCCCTTCACCGGGAGTGACATCTTTAGCGAAACTGGCAGATTCTACAAAACGCGGTTTGTCTTTTGAATGCTTTTAGTGTTTTTTCTTTGCACAGCGGTATATATGATATATCCTGCACCTTATTCGATGAGGAAAGGGCCGACGATCCCTTCACCGGGAGTGACCCCTTTAGCGAAACTAAGAAAAGCCTCAAAAACACTCCTTTTTCAAAAAACTACTCGATTCTACGACGATATCAAGTTCATTACGCTCAGGGTTTTCTGAAAAACCTGTGTAGCCCTCCGTCATTTCAGATAGATATTATTTAGTATTCGTGCTATGTTTGTTGACTTAGTTAAGGCATAGTGTACGGTAGCTAAGTAATGTTTATCTGCTAAAACATGAGATGTGATTGGATTAGGGTATTCGTACGGCCTTGTTGACTCAGTTAAGGGTCGTACGGGTGGGTTTAATTCAATCGGGAAATGTACGGGTTGAACTTGACTTGCGATTTATTGTTTGTTGACTTAGTTAAGGTCATAGATCGCTAGGGGCAAAATATTATCGGGAATTTCAAGTGTTGAAATTTGCAATGAGATTGCATACCTTCTATGAGATAGTTGGATCCCGATACCCACTGCGAGTAAGAGTTACTCCTGGGAGAGTTTTACACAGGACAATTAGTCGATCAAGTAGGTGTCTAGAAAAGTGTTAACGGGGTTACGCCTCTGAGAAAACGAGGTTTACTTTAATTAGGTCCGTGCGAAAGCACGGGGAACCTCCCTCAAAGTACCGACACTGATCTGGCTGAAAGATTGACGAAATTGTACGGTGTAATTAATCCCGGCTAATCTTACCTTTTAGGGTTTGAAGGTAGATTTGATAAAAACAGTGGGAGACATCCTGATTAGATAAGATAATAACCAATCTAATCTTGCAAGAGCATACGCTAAAATGTTTTCTTCTCTCTCTCTCCAGGTAGCGACCATGTCAGGCCATAATCAAGATAATAATATGAATGTATTGACTGAACCCGCTTATTATACTGAGCAGGGGAACGTTGGACCCGTTCTTTCTTATAAGAGTTATAAGACTGAATAGGGAATAGAAGAATATCTAGATTCTCAAGCCACCCAAAAGAACATGCATGTTGATGCATCTTCTTCAGGTGTGTTAGTTATTGAAAACTGTTTCTCTGTTCACCATACGTCCTGGGTATTAGATACCGGATCAGGATCCCACATATGTAAACAGTTACATGGGCTACATAAAGGTAGAGAACTGGGAAAAGGTGATCATTCCGTTCAAGTAGGGAACGGTGCAAGTATTGCAGCCAAAGCAGTTGGCGAATATCACCTTGTATTGCCAAGTCGTAATACACTGATTCTAAATGAGTGCTATTATATACCGAACATGATGTGCAACATTATATCAGTTTCTTTATTAACTAAAGAAGGATATAATTTTGTAGTAAAGGATAATGTTATGAACATATTCCTAGATCAAAAGTTGATTGCATCAGGCTCGTTACATAATGGCATATTCATTTTAAATCAGAATACTGTCCTCAATATACAAAACACACACAAGAGGAAAAGTTCAGAAATGAACGAATCTTTTTTGTGGCATTGTAGACTTGGTCATATCAATGCGACACGACTGGCTAAGTTACATAAAGATGGTTATTTGAATCCGTTCGAATTATTATCTTATGATACTTGCCATTCATGTCTCAAAGGAAAAATGACCAAAGCTCCGTTCAGTGGACACGGAGAAAGAGTTACCGAACTCTTAGGACTGGTACATAGTGATGTATGCGGTCCCATGTCTACGCATGCCAGGAATGGTTCTTCCTACTTCATTACATTCACTGACGATCCTTCTAGATACGGACATGTGTTTCTGATGAAACACAAGTCTGAAGCTTTTGAGAAATTCAGAGAATATAAGCACGAAGTAGAGAACCAAACGGGCAAAAGTATTAAGATTCTTCGATCTGATCGAGGAGGTGAATACTTAAGCAGTGAGTTCCTAGATTATCTAAAAGAGAATGGGATTCTCTCTCAGCTTACTCCTCCTTATACACCACAGCACAACGGTGTATCAGAACGAAGGAATCGCACCCTATTAGATATGGTGCGCTCCATGATGAGCGAGGCTGAGTTGCCTATTTCCTTTTGGGGGTATGCGCTTGAGACAACCATATACATATTGAATCTAGTTCCGTCTAAATTTGTACCTACCATACCATATAAGATATGGAGTGGGAAGAGACCATAATTTAAACGAGTTAAGATATGGGGTTGTCCGGCCTATGTCAAAAGACAAAATCCAAACAAACTCGAGGCACGATCAGTTCTTTGCAAATTTGTGGGATATCCTAAGAATTCTCAAGGATATATTTTCTATCACGCTGAGGAAAAAAAGTGTTTGTTTCTCAATATGCCACCTTTTTAGAAAAGGAATTTCTTGCAAAAGAAATTAGTGGCAAAGAGGTAGAGCTGGAAGAGGTTCCAGAAACACAAATTGCAACTGAAGATTTAGTAGAACCAGAGGATTCAGTAGTACCCGACGAACCCCAGCCTCTCCGCCGATCTAGCAGGGTTTCTCATCCACCTGAGAGATACTACGGTTTTCTCATTGATGGTGGAAGCGAAGATAGCATCATGGAAGATGATGACCCGACTAGTTTCGAGCAGGCCATCACGAGTGGTGACTCTATGAAATGGCTGAATGCAATGCGATCTGAGATGGAATCCATGTACACCAATAAAGTATGGATTTTGGAAAATGCTCCTGAAGGGGTAAAACCCATTGGGAGCAAGTGGATTTTTAAAAAGAAATTTGGTGTAGATGAAAAAGTTGAGACTTTCAAAGCTAGACTTGTAGCAAAGGGATTTCGTCAACGACCAGGTGTGGATTATGACGAAACCTTTTCTCCAGTGGCTATGCTTAAGTCCATCCGGATCTTACTTGCCATTGCTGCATACCATGACTACGAAATCTGGCAAATGGATGTTAAGACCGCCTTTCTAAATGGTGATTTAGAAGAGTGCGTGTACATGACTCAGCCAGAGGGCTTCGTAGATAGTGGGAGCAGCGGAAAGGTATGCAAATTGCTTAAATCCATTTATGGGTTAAAGCAAGCATCGCGGAGTTGGAACATCTGTTTTGATGTAGTAGTCAAAGAGTTTGACTTCATCAAAAATATAGATGAACCTTGTATCTATAACAAGGTGGCAGAGAGTAAAGTTGTCTTCCTCGTACTGTACGTAGATGACATACTCTTGATAGGAAATGATATTCCTATGCTGCAATCAGTCAAGCTCTTCTTATCACAAAGATTCTCAATGAAAGATCTAGGTGATGCCTCATGCATATTGGGGATTAGGATCTGTAGAGATAGATCCAAACGGATACTGGGATTGTCCCAATCCAGGTACATTGACACCATACTAAAAAGGTTTAGTATGGAAGAATCCAAGCGTAGGAACCAACCCACGATCTCTGGACTCACTCTCTCCAAAGAGATGTCTCCCAAGACTGATTTGGAGAGAGCTCGCATGCAAGGGATACCCTATGCTTCAGCAGTAGGCTCTATCATGTATGCGATGCTATGTACCAGACCCGATGTAGCATACTCACTATGTGTAGTGAGTCAGTATCAAGAAGATCCTGGAGAGAGTCACTGGACGGCTGTGAAGAACATTCTCAAGTACTTACGAAGGACTAGAGATATGTTCTTGGTGTATGGTAACGGAGAACTCCGGGTGGAGTCTTTTACCGATTCCAGCTTCCAAAGTGATAAGGACGACTCTAAGTCGCATTCGGGTTTTGTCTTTACCCTCAATGGAGGGGCGGTATGTTGGAAGAGTTCCAAACAGGATACCGTTGTAGACTCGACGATGGAGGCTGAATACATCGCTGCCAACGATGCTGCCAAAGAGGCTGTCTGGATGAAGAAGTTCATTAGTGAACTTGGTGTGGTTCCATCCATTGAACATCCAATACCTCTGTATTGCGATAACAATGGAGCTGTGGCTTTGGCCAAGGAACCCAGATCCCATCAGAAATCCAGACATATTCTGAGGCGGTATCACCTGATCAGGGAGATAGTTGATCGCCGGGAGATCGAGGTCAGGAGAGTAGATACGAAGGACAACACTGCGGATCCACTCACGAAGGCCATTCCCCAGATACAGTTTGAGAGATTATTCGGGATGCTAGGTATGAGATACTACAGCAGCTGGCCTTAGTGCAAGTGGGAGATTGTTAGTTATGTATATGCCCTAGAGGCCATTGTTGTACATTTCCCGTATATTATGATGGATGCTTAGATATATACAGAAAGGACTTTCTTGCTCGTCATGATAGTATGCTATTTGGTTTCACTTTATCTTAACATGTTGACTTGTATTGGTTTACTGTCTTTCTCTCACATGTTGATAAAGCCCTTAGGATCTGTACTCGACTACTGGGATTATGATGAGATCATACTAGTGGGGCCACGGTAGTCGATGAGTACATCCTATAAATGTTCCTAGTCGAGGGTATATCGAGACAGGGCATCGATACACCAGAGTAGACTAGCGTATACGCATCTTGACTCATATGATGGGCGATGGATGATCCCATATCCATCGGTGTTTGACATCAAGGATGATGTACGGGTGCTCAGTGGAGACTGGGTACACTGGACGGACTCGCTGAGAACTCCCAGTTGGTGATATACCACACGTCAGATGGCAGTTCTCCGGTGACACTGGTACAGGGTAGTCTGTAGACCCGAGATCGTCATAGAGTCTTGTGTGATTCCCACTGTGCTTTGATTTCCACCTTACCATGTCCAAGAGGGCGTGCAAAACGGTGGCTTTTGGGTACAGTCCCGAATCACATGGAGGCAATGAGCGATAGGAGGGGATTCGTCTCTCCCGGTATAGGGAGTTGATGTCGTGCTGTATTCGATTGGCTATAACTGGAAGTCCCTGGCCAGGGCTGATATAGAGATTTACTGGTAAGTGTTACTAGTACTTTCTCGACCTGTTATGAGCCTCACATCGACACGACTTATCGGTTACTGGGGTCTGACGTTTACCACCCCTAGACTTGATATGCGACATATCAGACGAACAGACCGGACTGTACGGGAGTGTTACTGATTGGATTCACAGGAGAACGCACAGGCTAGCTTGTTGATCTTCTGATCGCTCATTACCTGGGTGGCTGTTACGTTTAGCTGACCGCTTGCAGCTTGTGGGTGTTTGATATGATCATCACCTGCTACCGGAGTATTGACGATTCTTTAGAGTCCTACACAGAGGTTTCTTGGCTCAGGCAAAATGGAGTAGAGGCACATATGTGATATGTGCAGGACCGAGGATAATGCGATATGAGATACCGTATTCTATTCTCGCGATATTTAGAAATGAATCGGGACATCGGATCAAGTGTCGATTCGATGAATCGGTACATGATATATTAGCTGGTTATATTCGATATAGCCGGATCGTTGGATCAAGTGTTGATTCGATGATTTAATGTATAATAATATATATGATATATTGTATTACATTATCTAATATTGGCTCGCTTTATTATTCCATTTTCTCACTAGATGATACATTGATATATATGCGATATATGTTAATTGTATTATTTTCTTTTGTTGCAAATATATAATATATATGTGATATATATTATTGTGATATGATATGATTTATTATTAAACATGTTTAAGGATGATTAAATGGGATTAGGGTTTGATTAGGGTTAGCTTCTTCTTGCACATTCTAGAAGCTTTTCCTTTTGTCTTGGTTAAGATATTATGGATGATACTTATCCTTAACCTAACCAAACCCTAACTCTAGTTTATTCTCTATAACTTCTTAGCCACTCATCCTTGACCATGGTTGATATATCAATCATATAGATTTCTTTTCTATTCATCACAAAAGGATTATCTTTTCCGTTATCATCTTGTTCTCTCTTGAGTTCTAAAAGAAAATGCTTACTAGTTAATTCTTGTGTGATGATTTCTTGTGAAAAAGTGAATAAAAAGAAAGCATAAATACTACTCCCTCATCCTCATCTCATCTAGCCCATGAGATTAGGGTGTTCATCTCTTTAGAGTGAGAAAGCTTGGGTTTTTGCAACTTCGACGTAGATCATCGGAGATTCGGAACACTTCAAGCTAGCATGGATCGTTCGAGTCGTGGAGCCTCTCTTGAGTCCGGGAGATCGTGGATCGCGGCAAAGGGACTTCTACTCGGAGCTTGTGAAGCGAAGGAGCGGACTACAAAGGTTGTAATCCCTCACACTTAGATAAAAAGATGTTATCTTGCATGCTTAACCCTAATAATCTAGCAAAGATCCCGTCTTTGGGTTGTTCGGCACATGTAGAATTTTACTCGGGCATGTTTGATGCTCTATGAACCTTCACTAGTGTGCCTAGGAACCCTACATCGGCCCTCGGCCCCGGTAGTACGTGTCGTCCCGTATCCATCTATCGACTCTGTTCGGTATCCTCCGGATAACCGCCAGGTCCAACCAATCACCGGTAGGTAGTGGTCCCTCTGCCAGGCTCACCGTCTACTGCACAGCGATCCGTTCTCACCCCGGGGTACCATACCGGGTCCACCATGTACCCGCAATCGGCCTCGTCCAGCTCCTCGATTCGGATTCACATGTCACACGTCTCAGAACCGAGAAAACGCATGGTGGACGCACTGAAATATCATATCAAGGGAAACCAGATTTTTAAAACAGTTTGTATTTTCTTAAAATAATACCCCGGTTCCCAAATCCAGAAATCACATAAATCCAAACTCAATGCGTAAATCCATGCAATGTGTCGTATGATACTAAGAGTAAAAGAAAGGGAAAACCGCTCTTTTAAAAGATCCAGTTTGAAAATATCCCATGCGGTCCCTTAGTTTTTAAATCATGTCAATATCATCCATGTATGTAACATATGTATGTGTATAGGTATGGATGTGCAAATGGATATATACGCAATGTGAGTGTAGCATTGTACATGTGCACTAATATGGATATACGATGTATATATGCACAAGTGCAGATATATCAAGGTATGTATGCACTAAGATGAATATAAAGGATGCATATGCGCATGTAGTGATATATCAATGAAGGTATGCACAAAAATGAATATACAGTGTGCATGGTATGAATATAAATATATGCCAATATGCGGCAAGTCATGACAATCATCAATAAAGCGGAAATCAAGACGATATATAATTCGTAGCAATTCTATAATGTGAGTGTCATGGCAATCACTAACGGTGTGAGTGTAACATACCAATAGTGCTCGTGCCGCTTGAACCGTTAGTGACAGTGCAGTGTTTTATACTACCAATTCTATATGCAATAAGAAGGTATGGTACTATAGTATATATATGAACACATACAACTAAAATATCCTATCACGCCCTGACGCTTAACGCCATACGGGCGATTTCCCCGTAGATGTTAAATCTACTCACCTGGTCGCGTGCTAAGTGTAGCCGACCACTTGCTTCCCCTTCTTTGCGGCGTCCGACGTACCTGCCTGCGAACTTAGCATTTACACATAGAATCCATATATAAGCAAAATTCTACAAAACGCGATATCGAAATCAAACGAGAAACTCGCGTCGCGAACTAAACGCGTGCGTACCCAATACGCTAAAACGTGTGATTACGCGCCTGAAGCTACCCTGACACGTCGCGACACGCAGGGAATCACCAAACCCACACACGTATCACACGTGTCGCGTAAGTTAAAAGTATAGGAAATAGGGTAATTGGTTCCAGATTTTTGTATAAGCAGAATTTTACAAGGTTGCATATACCACAGGCCTTAAAAATGTAGCAGACACCAACAGAACAAACCCCAACATCCAGGTCCCCCATCTGGCCGCAATTTGCGGCCAGAATGAATATTCCGGTGGCCAACCTAGGGAGTTGGGCTACCGTGCTTCGTGTGTGTTCTCTAAATCTAGTGTACATGCTCCAGTAAATGCAATTTCATTCTGAAGAAATCGGGTTGAAAGAAGATCACGACAGAGCACTAATCTTGATAAAAACGCTAATTAAACACTAAATCAAAACATTATGGTGTTTTAGTGTAACCTGAAATAATTTCTTGGTTAAAACGACATTAACAACACCTAATTAAGTTAAACAAGCCATAAAAACCCTAATTTGACTTAATCTCAACATAAATCCCAAAATTAGCACATAAACCACTAAAACACTAAATTTAACTAATTAAACAACAAGCTAAGAAACAAAGTGATCAAAATGGGCTTAATACCGCACAATTGGTCAAGAAGTGGCACCACTTGCTGGTCTAGCCCCAAGAGTTCAGATTTGACTCAAAAATCCATAAAGAAGTGATCTTAGAGTGATAAATGTGAGTTAGTGTGAGGTATATGTGTTTTAAAATGAAGATTTGAGTTAGTAAATGATGAGAGAATGAGAGGAGATAAAGGGGAGGGGGATGGGATGCTGCTGCCTGCTGCTGCTGTGCAGGAAAAAAAATGAGAAGGAAGGGAGGGAGAGAGTGTATGCAATAAGTCAAAGCCCATGCCATAATAAATGCCCCCCATGCCTCTATCTTTTCTGTCAATTTCTATTTTCATTATTGATTTATTTTAAAAGAAGAATGAAATGAATTTGGATGTAGAGGGAAAAGAAGGATGTGTTACAAAATGTGTTAAGTGTGCATGCAAGTTACACTAATCCTTGTCTAGGAAAAAGTATTTAAGGAAAATTTCTAATTAAGTGAACACATAGCCAAATTTAAATTAATAAAACCCATTTATATAAAAACACTTCTCATCACAATTAGAACTAGTTTTATTCTAGTTTAAAAAGGAAATTAAAATTTTCGGGTTTTTATGAAAAACATGCATCATTACTAACTAACGCGAAATTAACCTAAACGAATTTCAAAGCGTTACAATTCCGCACCGTAACACAGTTCAATTGATGATAATCAATGCACAACCTCAAACTGTCGCCCTTCTTCTTGACGTACAGAACATGAGCTCTCCAAGGCGAAACTCTTGGACGCACAAGTCCTCTATCAAGCAACTCTTGCAGCTGATCCTTAAACTCCTTAAGCTCCGCCGGGGCCATCCGGTAAGGCGATATAGAAATAGGCCCTGTGCCGGGGATCACATCAATGCGAAACTCAATCTCACGCTCTGGCGGCAATCCAGGTAACTCATCGGGAAAAACGTCGAGAAACTCTCTCACAATATGAACCCGGTCCAACAAATCTACCGTGGCTCCGGTATCACGAATGAAAGCTAAGAATCCCCGACATCCTCTCCTCAAGAGCCGACTAGTGCAAAAGGCAGAAATCAAATTGTGAGGGGCGGCACCATGGTCCCCCTGCATAACAAGAACTGACTCGTCCGGAAAACAAAACCTGATTGTCTTCTCACGGCAGTCCACAGACGTGTTGCAAGTAACTAACCAGTCCATGCCCAGGAGAACGTCGAAGTCCAATATCTTAAGAAGGATCAAGTCGACGGACGATTCTCTATCTCCAATACGAACGGCACACGACCGAAACACATGTCGCGCAACAAAAGACTCGCCAACAGGAGTAGTCACGACAAGCGGCCGATCTAGCAAACACGACTCTCGGCCCAACCTCGGCACGAAGTGTGTAGAAACATACGAGTGTGTAGATCCCGGATCAAACAAAACGCGTGCATCGAAGGAACATACTGAAAGAGTACCTGAAACCACTGCATTGGATGCCTGCGCGTCCTGATGAGTCAAAGCAAATACTCGAGTTTGCCTTCTACCGGCGACTGGCTGTCCTCCGCCTCCGCCACCCCGTCCTATCTGAACAAAACCTCCGCGACCACGACCTCTCTGAGTATAAGTCTGACGCGGAACAACAACAGGCATAAGGGGAAACACTATCTGAGGTGGAGAAGGTGGTAAGGTAACATGTGGTACGGCTGTCTCGTCCTCACATGGCTCAGTACAATCTCTGACGCGATGATATAAACTCCCGCACCAGAAACATCCTGACGATGACTGCCGACCCTCCTGGGGATAAGAGCTAAATAACTGGCCTCGTCCCAAGCCTCTGCTACTCCCACGACTTGAACGAAATCATTCGTGGCGTCTATACATCTGTCTCTGGGCTGATACACCAGTACGAACCCTCTTCGGTTCCGGAACGACTAAAGTCTCGGAAAGACGCTCCTCAACCAGTAAGGATGCGTCCACTGCGGCTGCATATGTGTCAAAATGATGGGCATTGATAGCGAGGAACAACTGGGTAATCAGGCCTTGCACAAATCTCTTGATCGGCATCTCCTCAGTGTCCACCAAATATGGAGCATACACAGATAGCTGGGTAAACTGAACATCGTACTCTGCCACCGTCATACCCGGAGTCTGGCATAACGACTCAAAATTGCGAGCTCGAGCATCCCTGACGCTTTGCGGAAGAAAACGGGCAAGAAAAACCGTCACGAACTCAGCCCAGGTGATAGGAGAAAGACCTGCGGCTCTGCCCCTGTCTAAAGACTCGCACCAGGTCTGGGAAAGACCCTCCAGACGAAAACTCGTGAACTCTACCCATCTCGCGTCGGAGCATCTCAGCGAACGACAGATCCTGGCCATCCGATCGATAAACGACTGGGGATCCTCAGCTGTATCGGTGCCGGTGAAAACCGGAGGTTTCAGCCTCATGAACTCAGATAATGATACGGTGATAACCTCCATAGCCATAGGTACGACTTCCTAAACCGTAGGCACCATATCGACCCCCATAACAGGTGGGACAACCTCCTGTCTCTGCGCTCGACTGGCCTCAACCAACGATCCCATCATCTGGCGCAAATCCTGCATACCGGCCTCTAGCCGTGTAATACGATCTATCGAAGGTGGATCAATCTTCTCCTGTGGAATAGGTGTACCGCCCTGTTCAGCCCTCGGCCCTGACGAGCCTACCCTGACCTCGGCTCTCGCGGTCGCTCTCTGCGCTCTCGTAGTCTTCGGCGGCATAATGGCTGGAAATGAAAATAGGATTCGATACGAACATAGAAATCAAATCATAAGGATACATGGGAATCATGGAATGAATTACAAGAAATATGTCCTAAGGTCACTTAGGCGTAGTATCGTGTCGTAAGTATGCAGCGGAATATAGACACGCCATGTAACGTTTTGAAAATCGTTTAGGTGAAATTTCGGATAATCGGTAAAATAACTGGTGTTTTCCGTAAAAACCAAGATATGATTATCTTTCAACATAAAATTAATTATACCTATTCTAGCTATGTAATTGCTAGTATTTGGTATTTAATGGGTCACTTATAAAATTTCTAGTTACAAAAATATTTTCCTTAATTAATTATTCTAAATATTATTTTAAGCCTTCACTAATACATTTAATTAGTGATAATTATAAATTAGAATGGGTTAATACAAGTTTAGTGCATCATGACACATTAAACCAAAATATAACATGTGGTTTTTGAAATGAAAAGAAGTTGTCAAGACGGGTTTAGAAAATATAAAAGAAAAAGGCTTAAATTGTGAAAATAAATTAAATAGAAATTGAGGTTTGGTGTTTATCTTCTTGTGTGTGCACCCACTCACTCACTTACACTCACACACACACCTATTCCCCATGCTGGCCGAGCCTAGCTACCCCCATCCCCCAACTTGTCCCCACTTCAAAGGCTAAAGAAAAGAAAAGAAAATGAAAACAATAAAGAAATGAGGAATGGGACCTTGTTGACTTGGGGAAATTCCACATACACCACACACCTCACATTCTCTCTCTCGTTCTCATTCATTGTGGCCGGGCCCTCCCCATTCCCTGCCGCAACAGCAGCCCCTCCTCTTTGTTCTCTTCATTTCATTGCAAAACCCCCAAAATTCCATCAAAAACCTCACAAAATCAAAATCCAATCTCTACCCATATTTCCTTGGCCATTCAAGCTTGGATCTTGGTGCATAGAGGCAAGTTTGGGAGGCTAAATTTCAAGTGGGATCTACAAATTGTTAGGTATAAAATCTTAGCCCTATGGTCAAGTGTTGTTTAATTACTCCAAATTAAGTTATTTTGATGTTTAAATGTGGTTTTAAATTCAAGATTTGAAATTCAAGAGAGGGTTTTAAATCAAGTTAGGGTTTTGAGTATTTGGATTATGCTTGTGTGATGTATTTAACATCTCCAGACATGTAAGAACCTAACCTAGTTGCTAAATTTCAAATTGTTACTTTGAAAATTTTCCAATTGTTATAATCAAACTATTTTGCAAACTAGGTTTTTTTAGAATTAAAATAAATTGGTGAGATAAAATTTTGGTAATGGTTTGTGTGACTTAATTAAGATATTTAGTGAGCATTGTAGCCACTAAAATTGTTAAAACATGTAGATTTGTGCTAAAACGGAAATTTGTGGCTTATTAGGTTTTTGGAGGTAAAACGATTTGATTTATTTTGAGCTTTTGGTGATTTACAACCTTTTCCATATAATATTTAGAGTATGGTGAATGTGCAATTGGTACGAGTGGGTACTGGAATTAGTGATTTTCACGTATTGCGACCCTAGTGGTGATGTGTGGCGTTGTCGCGGCGCGATTCGTGCACCAAGTGGGCGTGTTTAGTTAGTGCGCGTAGTGGACTTGTATTTGTTTTTGTCCGCGAATATATATATATATATATATATATATATATATATATATATATATTCCCTTATTTCCTTTTGTACGTTTCTAGGATCGGGTGCAGAGGCGTCGGATGTGGCGCGGAAAGGACAGAGCAGAAATCGGAGCAGTTTAGTCGAGGCGTCCAAGTGAGTAGATGTATATCTACGGGGGAAATCGGGTGGATGGCGTATAGCAACCCCGCAATTTCATAGCATTTGATGCGTTACGATATGTGTGTGTGTGTGTGTGTGTGTGTGTGTGTGTGTGTGTTATTATGAGATGTGTATGCTTAGCAAGAAATGCTTTAGGTGAGTTTGGGTTAGTGTTAGCGTATTTGGAAGATAGTTCTTTAGTTAGTTTCTTAGTCGCGAACCCTAGAGTATAGGATTTACATACACGCACACACTTTTTATGTTTTTGGTGTGTGTATATATATATGTGTGTGTGCGCGCGCGCGCGTGTTGATGTGTTGAGATATATATATATATATATATATATATATATATATATATATATATATATATATATATATATATATATATATAGACACACACACACACACAAACATACATACATACATATACGTATACACGGGTGATGAGGATAGTATATGATACTTGGAGATGAGTCGATGTAATTGGGCATGATGCCGTGAGATCGGTGATGTGAATTGGGTCGTGTTATGATATACTGCTTGATAGTATAGTGGATCGATGGGCGATGTGTTTTATTCACACGCGGATATATGTTTGGTGGTATCGGAAGGTACTAAACTGTAGATCAGTACCCCTAATTCAGGATATGTTGATAATGATACCAGATAAATAGTGAGTTTTATGTGATATTTGACCCGTACACCGATTTGGGATGCCGTACGATGGATTTTTACCGTACGATGTATAATGATGATGATTGACCCGCACTCTTGACTCAAGGATGTCGTATTATATATTTTATCGTACGTGGCACTATTAATGCGGGATCACCGACTACTAGATATATCGACTCGGACTTATGTGGATTTCCTTACCTTTTTACTAGTCTCTTAGCTTCGTACTGTAGTTTACTTTGTAGATGTTATACTGTGCTCAAGTCACACTTATTTTCAAAACTAACGAATCATGAGTATTTTAAAGACAGGCCGAGAGATACTACGGATATTTCAAAGGACGTACCTTTCTTAAAAACACAGTAGCCCTATTTTCTAAAACCACGATTCGTACTATTTCAAATGCCAAAATTGTATGAATCGTATATATAAATGTATATTCTCCAATGTAGCGTTTACTATTCATTTTCCGTATATTCTTGCTGTTCGCATCGCATTGCATGCTAAATTGTGTTTTCATTAGTTATTATGAACCCATGCTGTCAGGACACCAACACCATTACCGATGATGCGTATGCTCCACGTACACCTACTTGTCGGCTCACACACATCATCATCGGTAATTGCCATGTCACGTACACTTTAGAGAATATTATTTCATTGACATGACTTGCTAGCTGATAGCTCTAATATATCATTACTATGCTGGTTTAGATATTGTATTCTGTATTTAGATACCCATGCATATATATATTCATTTGTCATGCAATCTTATGGGGCTTTATGCCGGTAATTCATTGTTTATTTACTCTTGAGTTTGGAATTTCGGATTTCCATGAGATTTCTGGATTTGGGAAACCGCATGTGAATGTTTATTAACTTATGAATTGTTTTAAAGGGAAAGATGCAGTTTTCCTTGATATGACGTTTTCTCGATTTTGAGATAGTTACGGGCCGATCCTGTTCATGTGGAGCCCGAGATATTGAGATATTGAGATTTGAGATGGTTATGGGCCGATCATGTTCATGCGAAGCCCGAGCTATTGAGATATGAGATTTGATGATATGGGCCGATCCTGATCATGCGGAGCCCATTGGCCGATCCTGTTAATGCGGAGCCCGAGTTATTGAGATATTGGGATATACATTTTGTGTCGATGCTTGACACGGATTCTCGATTGATTTCATTGATGATATTTCGGTTTTTATACAAAAATCTCACTGAGATAAGAAAACAGTTTTCTCATTCATGATGTATTTTGCATTCATTCTTAGTGCATCCGTACATCATATATGTGACCAGTTGCTACCAGAGGCATTGACATGAGCACTTGGTATTACACTTATGTATAGATGTTTACCCTTTCCATTATTAGATGCTTCAGGTTATATATTATGGATATATTATTGTATAACCTAGGATAGAGTCATGCATACGATTTCTTCTCGGTGATGTTTTCTACTCACGAGTTGGAAACTCACCCCCGTTGTGCCACAGTTTCTTGCAGGTTTTGTCGTACAGGTTTTCTTGGCGGCTTTGCTGGCACACTGCTTCTTTTCGGGTGATTGCTTGGGTAGGTGGGTTCACTCGCATCGTGACCACTATTGTACTTTAGTTATTTTCAGTTGTATCTAGTAACTACATCAACCAGACTTGTATTAATTTATAGACTTAGATGACCAGTATGTATATTCTTTCGGCCTTAGATTCGCGCGCTGTATTATTATAGTTTTCTCTGATTTTCTTGAGGATGTTGGTTTTCTTGCTGAGTTTTGATCCTCGCCCTTCGGCGTTGTATATTATATTGCATTGCGTGGTTGTGTCCGCCAATTGGCGAAGAGCTAGCTCTCGCTTGGGGATGCCTTTATTCATTATTATGTATTTCATGTGTTGTACTCGTTTGGGGGCCAGTATTTACAAATGAGACTCTGCCGAAATTTTCGGGAAAATATGATGTTGATTTTAAATTTTTAATGTTATTTATTGTGTTAAAACCACTTGCTTAAAACAAGTTTTCCTTCTTTCTTTTTAAATGGTTTATATTTTTGGGCTTTTGGCTTACTTGAATTAGGTGGGGTCCTATAGACTTCACATGATTCAAGTGCCAATCACCTGCCATTTCGGGTCGTGACAAAGTTTGTATCAGAGTGGTAGGTTTAACCTTGGTTCGAGTCTAGATTTGACTATGCGGAGTCTAGGGAGTCTATATATATTCGGAACCTAAGCTTGACCTTACGGAACTTAGACTTGGTCGAGGGGGTATTAGACCCGAACTTTCGTCGCATAGGTTGACCTTGGTTGATGGAGTAGGTGACTTAAGTAGAGTGACGTACTGTGTGTATGTTCCGCGGCATACTTATGATACGCTACTCCGCTTAAGAAGCCTTAGGTTGTACATTTGTTTGCACCGTATTCTATTCGTTCATATGATCTATCCTCATCGATATCAGTTTGTGGTTTCTGTTACCATAGTTGCACGGGCAGAGAGAGCTGCGGCTAGAGTTGCGGTCAGCATGAGCTCGTCTTGGACGAGGACTAACCAGGGCGTAATTCCGGTGACACACGATTGCTTAGATGTGTCGTTTTATTGTATTTTTCACGCCATGAGCGTTTGATGGATTGCTTTTACTAAAATTTCTCGAACGTACAGATCAGCACCAGAGGATTGGGCCACTGCTAGAGGCCGGTTAGAATGTGATGACCGTTGATGTATCGTCTATTCTTGAGGATTGAGGCATTGTTTAGCGTGCGGACGAAGAATGAGCCAGTTGTTGCTGCGTCTGACAAGATATCGCCCCAGATATTTGAAGCTATTGCAGCACAAGTTTATACTTAGGGATATGATGAAAGATTGCTTGTTACCCATGGATGAATGACTAGGACATGTGGTTCGTTTGCATACCCCGATGTGAGGTCATCAGATTGATTGATTCCAGCTAGAGAACACTTCACGCAGGCACGTGGAGAGTCGATAGAAATCGAACGAATGTCAGAAACCCATTTTTCCAAGTTTAAGGTATTCGGAAAAACATGCAAGTAATTCTGTGAACCCTCTAAAAGAATGAAACCCTAACTCGACATAATGACCATAGAACCGCTTTTGAACCTTAGGGTTCGCAGCAGTTCCGCGGTGCCATTAATGAGGCTTGGGTTTTCCCTTCTATAGCTGGTCCATAGGTACTATGGCATGTACTGGGTATTATTAAACTGTTCTCAAGTGTTGAGCTCTCGGGGAATTATGGGACTTTGATGAATCGATCGAAAATTTAACGTCGTCCGGATATCATGTGATTGGATACAATACTTGGAATACTACACGAGAAGACTTGGACCCTGGATCGGTTGTATCACGCACAACCAGTAGGCCAGAGTTCGACATCATCGACGAGACATGTTATGAGTGACCATGATAGTTGGCTAGAGATTATAGACGATGTTCCAGAGCGGAACTATTTCCGTCATCATTCCATATTGGGCCGTTGAGCCGAGGAGCTATGTAACTGGAAATCTGCAGTGAGAGACGATAGCCTAAGGGCACAAGACGCCAGACCATGAACGGGAGGCAAGTAGATACCTTGCTCTAATAGCTTTGGATGCACTGACACCTTCTCGACTTTGAAGGAAGGACATATCGACGATAGTGTTTATGATTTGCGATTTTTTGATTCGAATATCATGTGTCCGTCATTTTGGATTTCGGTATTTTGGGCGATTTATTTGCATGATTGAGATTTTGTGCACCACAGTTGCACTCGACTTCGATTTGATTTCATTCGAGATGGTTGATTTTGATTTCATGCCTACGGTATGTATGTGATTTGACTTGTGACTTCGGTGTAGTTTTCATGCACTTTTAGTACTTCGATTCGATTTTGTGCACGCTGATGCACGGGGTTGTGAGATTATACCACGGTATACCTGTTCTGGATTAACGTATGATGTATACCGTCGATTTTGATTATGGTATTCGATATTTGTTTTCGTGCACCTTATGCCCTTGATTTGGATTCTTGCGCATACTTGGCGCGCTTGATGCGATTTTGGTGCACACCGGATGCACTAAATCAGGATTTTTTCGTGCATATCAGATGCACCTGATATTGTTGTCAGGCACACCCGTTATCTTGACAGGTGTTTTCGTACACACCCGTTGCACTTAGATTTTGTTTTTGTGCACATGTATGGCACATTCAGTGATTTCGATTTCTGTGCGCATCAGACGCACATGGCATTATTACATATACTATTGAGTATGATTTCCCTTGAGCAGTACGTTTTTATGATATTTACTATGTGGCATAGAAACTGTAAGTCTACGCTAGCGCCCCGGCCGTCTACAGACGCCAAAATGCGGAACAAAAACTTTTAACTGGCGCTATCGTATACTTTAACCCGGATCTGCCATTATTGCTAAACTAACAAATTGTAAAGAGTGTAGAATGGTTATACCGAACGATCCGAGTCCTTCGTTCTTTAACCATCATCCCACGCTCCGTTGCGGTTGCTCCGATCTCGTCGATCTCCGATCTCCTCGTCGAGGTGGCACCACGTCGACGATTCTTTAAACGGGCTCCCGCCTCTGATTTGAGGCAACTCGATCGTCAAGTTTGCCAAAAGAGACGACCAAGAATGATGTAGAGAATGAGTAGATGACTTTGTCTCACTTCGTCCAAGTCCGTGGACGATCGGTTAATGAAGTTGCCGAGGGAATCGGGTGATGGAATGAAATGAGCTGTGAAATTCCATACACCCCAAAATCTATCATATCTTTTTTCCAAATGAAATCAACAACTTGTCAGCGAGAGAGGAGGAGAGGGGACCGACCATATATATGGAGAGGGGGGTGAGTGTAGGAAGAGGGGAGAGTAACCATAAGACTAAATATCTCACAAAATATCCTTAGCTAAACAAGATTCATTAAAGCTAAAGCATGACTCACAAACCTAGTCATCATGCATTAATGAACCATTAAAAGCATCCAATAAAAACTCAACACCAATTAATCCTAGTCATCTCATCTAGAACCTTCTAGAAGCTTCTAGAAGCATGACTCACTCTCATCCAAGAAAAGATAAATCCGTCTTTAACCGAATGTTAAAAGACGGCTGATAGAAAACTGGAAACTGGCAACTTCCAAAAGTGATCCTGAAACGACTTTCAGGATAACCCCGAAACTGTATAAATATACCCGCATTTGTATTACGACCGAATACAAATGCAACTGAGACAAAGATATTATACCTACTCAATATAATACTCGGATCCGGCTTAAACCAAAGCCGACCAGTATCATCTGCCCGAAAAATAACACGTGCGTAAACGCACGTGCATTTTCCGAACCCTGCCATAAAACCATACGGCCTCTTTAACGTTTCGCCCGAACTTGGGAAACTGTCTGTGGGGGACTCTAATGACTCGTCAGTACCCTGGCAGTGGGTTTAACCACAAACCGTCAGCGGCACTAGCAATGCGTAACGGCTGCCCATGGACTGACCTCAAGGGATGCCGATGAGCGAACTCATCCGGAAAACCCTACTGAGCCTAACAGTGACAATGTATATACAGTCCGGTCCGTTCGTCTATAAGTATCGCATATCTGCCTAGGGGGCTAGTAACGTCAGACCCCCAATAGCAGTATAAGTCGTGTCGGAGTGAAGCCCAATAACACCCTGAGATACTACTGGAGTACCTACCAGTAAATCTCCTGCCACGGTCGTGGGCTTTGTGTAATGGCTCTCCTAGACACAGCACGATCTCGCCCCCAATACCGGGAGAGACGAATCCCCTGCCGATCCGCTCACGTGCCTCCATATGGCTAGGGACTGTACCCAAAAACTACCTGTTTGCACGACTCCTTTGAGCCGTGGTAGGGTAGAAATCAAAGCACAGTGGGAACTCACACGAGACAAATGACGACCTCAGGTCGATGAACTAACCTATACACATGTCACCAAGGAACTGCTATCTGACGATAGATATAGTACTAACTAGCAGATTCCCGGCGAGTCCTGTCCGGTGTACTCATAACCCAATGAGCACCTGTATACATCTTAGGTGATCCAACTGACACCATCGGCTTGTGAGACCGGCCACCTCCCCTCGTCGGGGTCTCGACTGTACACACTAGTCTACTCCGGAGTATCGATGCCCTGTCTCGAAACTCCCACGACTAGGGACCACAATTATGGATATGCGTATAAACCACCCAACTCTCACGTATATGATCGCCATCATACTGTTGGTGGTAAAGCAAGATCCTATGGGCTCTATCAAAGTGTAACATGTAATCAGTCACCTGAACATGTACACGACGGATAAAGACAAACCAGATAGCATACTATCATCTTGAGTAAGACTGTCCTACCGGTATAGGTCCTCCGCAATCATTGCAATCACGTACCTGCGATCCAATAATTGACTATGAGGGCACTATCTCCAACAATCTCCCACTTGCACTCAAGGCTAATTATTGCGATGTTGCGTACTCACAGCCCGTGTGAAACCAACACCCAACTCCTCTACTAATCAGTTTTACAAAGCCCGTTTGTAAAACTATTGTGTTCGAGAAATAGCCTTAGTGAGTGGATCCGCCTAGAAGTTTCTTTCTATATCTCTCTAAATCTCAAGTTCGCGGAGAAAGCCATCTCCCGAATTGAGTAATACCTGTCTTAGAATATGTCTGGATATCTGATGGGACCTTGTTCATAAATGAACTCCAAATCCAAACTTCTTAGACTGTATCGATCACTGAACCTAATCAGTATCCGGCACCATGCCACCCTCAGTATCCTCTTGGACCACCTGTCCATAATACTGTCCCTCTTCGTCAGAGGGATAAACTAAAACTCTGACAATCACTCTGCCAACCATGTCACCTTTGAAGCTTGGAATGACAACCGTCTCCCGAAGGAGGCTGCCGTCATCAAATCCGTAGAACATGTACTTATGTTCCAAAACTGCTTCCTTATGTTTCTCCAGGATTGGATTAATACAAACTCATTGCATCTAGTGCAAAACCAACATTTGGTGTGGTACTTGACATCTCATGATTTACTCAATTGCCTAAGCAAGTGATCTGCCAATCATGCACATCCCTCTCCCCTTTAGTCTGTAAGACACCTTTAGAGAGGGTGACTCCATCACCTGCAGGTACACCACCATGCTAGGAGTCATCTATTTTAAAAACCATTAGAATACTGTCAAAGTACCTTCATTGGGAAATTACCCAAATCCAGATCTAAAACCATAGATCTAGAAACCAGAATGTCAAATATTATATCCATATCCTGTCTGGAGAAACAACTGTGTGACGACCATAGTACAACCGATCGTAGTATAGGAATTTTACTTCCTACTCTGTATATGTCATCCAGATACCATGACATCACACCCTACTACCTCCTTAACAGATCCATCCCTTATTCTGATTGAAGTCAAACCTATGACTATCACATCAAAAATAGATGATCTATCTCCGCTATAACTGCTCAAGTCTATAAATAGATATAAGCATCTTGCCCACTATGCTTCCGCTGCTCCCACTGACTACGACAACCCTCCTACTGGGTCTCATAACCTGGAACAACAGTAGTGTCAAGTCTAGGTAGATAAGAACCTCCCTATCACCGTCCTTGAGGCTACCGGAGTACCTCTCGGGTGTCTGAGGTTACCCACCAAATCTGCGGAGTGGCTATTGGAATGTCAAATCTGATTGAATATATAGGTCCTATTAAATTTTCCGTAATCGTTCGCGGTTCTGGAATCACTTCCAGTTCTACCATACTCCCACTACTGTTTTCTGAAAAAGATCTATTTTACTAAAACTGTGGTGAGTCAAGAACAATATCACTATTGATCTTCCAAATGGTAGAATATCAACCCTCGTCATAGCCAGGGTCAACCCACAAACAGCCATTACAGAAATGTGCCCTGAGTTATCCAGAGTCTGGTTTTAAGCATAAGCTGGACAACTCCCCGTACCTTAACATCTTTTAAGGTACGAACTATTCTATATCCAATATAGAAACTTTGGCACTAATTTAATTGGAACCATATTCAAATCATGCAGCTGTCTCCAGTGCATATCAACTTAATGGAAAGAGGCTAATCAGCATTACTCAACTTAGGAATCCATCCAATTATGAGTAACCTGAAAGAGAAACACTTTCTCAAAACCATCACTATCATCTGAATACCAATCACAAGAATCTACATCTTCGATCTCTTTGAAGAATCCCGATACTTGTGATACCTGGTTCTCTACTTTATTCTTATACCCACAACTTCTCAAAACTTAGACCTTGTATTTCAACGAAACACTTGTCTAAATACTAGAGAAGTTATAAGTAAACAGAACATAGTACGAGGACCTACCCCTTTGTCCTGATGGACACTTGGACAACATACAATACTCTGTATAAGTCCGCTGAGTTAAACAACTCAAAACCTGTGCGTTGTAGGTGGAAAAATGTACCCTGGCGATTTCCTCAAATATCACCAATTACAACGAATTCCGATATAATGAGGATGATCACCTAATTCCCAATAACTTACTCCCACTCATCATCTGTAAAACCATACAGATATGAGAATGAAACCTGGTAAATACATACCCTTGGAGTAAGTGTTTAATCGGGAAAACAGTTTTTCTTTTAACAATGCACTGAAACATGAAAATGTTTCGTAGGGGTATCCTGGTATTCATAGCAATGCCTCTTCCATAATCTAATTCATGACTTCAACCGTATATTTTATTGCCATCTCACCAAATCCCTTTATTTGTCTTTAGTCGTTACCTTCTGTACACCATTGTTAGGCTAAATGGTTTTCTTCCTTCCCTACCGTTCGGCACCAGCCAATGGTTTGGAAGAAGACTATCCAGTAAGCATAATAGGTGTACCCTCCTAAACCAAGGAGTACCCGCATCTTGAGAGAAGGTGATGATAAAAGACAACTGAATAATACCTTATTCTTTTAAAGGTGAAATAGGAGCGGCGATGAAGTACGCGGTTTTGGTCGTGAATGATATCAGTCGCAATTTACTTTGCCCTCTTTCTAATCCCTTTATTTTGTCTTTACATATTACCTTCTGCACACCCTACTTAGGCTAATTGGTTTTCTTCATTCCCTACCTTTCGGCACCAGCCTATGGTTTGGAATAAGACTATCCAATAAGCGTAATAGGTGTACTCTCCTAAACCAAGGAGCCCTCGCAACCTGAGAGAAGGTGATAATAAAAGACAACTGAATAAACCAATTCTATTTCTCCTGAACCTGGATCCATCCTCGAAGAAGTCCCTTCGAGTTCGTATATAACCATACGATGGATCTATCCAATGGAAGTGGATATCCGTAGTAATACGGGTGTTCTGAGAAATTCAAAGGGTAAAAGAAGGAGTGGCAATGACTTATGCAACTCAGACAATCCAAAAGCCAGTATTTTAAGAAGGTTCGGTCAACCTGGTCACTGAGTCATAGTCTAGGGTGGGTCAAAGGTCGCTGCCAAAGAGAGAGAGAAAAGAAACACTCTGCATGCACTCTAACCTAGATCAGAATGGTTATCACTTTATCTAATCCGGAAACCTCCCACTGTCCTGTCAAATTCTCCTCCAAACCTAAAGAAGAATCAATCGGGATCACCCGAAGAGTAAACCAACTCATCAGTGGGAATCGGGATCCAACTCTCATCGCATGATAACGTGACGGAATCCACTCGCGTTATCATACTCCAGAAGGTATGCGCATGCCTGGCAAGTTTCAGTTTCTTTAGAAACTCCCGATATGATTTTTACCCCATGTTCTTATGACCTTGGCGAATGTCAACAAATCATAAGTCACATGTCAAGTTCTGCCCGTCATTATCTTGTTAATTTGAACCCACCCGTACATACCCTTGACGAAAGACAACAAGGTAATACGACTGTCCCAAACCAACACATCTATCTATGCAACAAATGAATACCCCAGCAACTACCAAACACTATGCCTTGACGAAAGCCAACAAACATAGCTTGAATATTACTGACCATCCATAAGAAACGACGGAGGGCTACGGCTGGTTTTTGGCGAAAAACCTTTAACGTAATGAACTTGATCTCGTTGAAGGAACCTGATAGATTTTTATAAAATATAGTGGCGAAAACCTTTTGCTAAAGAGGTCACTCCCGGTAAAGGGATCTCGGCTCTTTCCTCGTGGAATGAGGTGCAGGATATTCCACTGAATACCGCTATGCATAGCAACATGTAATCGACTATAGTGAAGTTATTACCCTGACGCAAACTTCTGTCCAAGGGGTCAGTCCCGGTGAAGGGATATCAGCCCTTGCCCCGTCGAATGAGGTGCAGGATATTCCACTGAATACCGCTATGCATAACAAAAGAAAACGTCTTTGCAATAACACTTTTTAAATTTGTTACAACAACATCCAAATAGGTTTGTTTTACTTTGCATTGATCAGAATCAACACAGTCCCATCATTTAATCACACCAGAAAAGAACGAAAATAAAATGTACGTATATGCCATCCGCATTCGTCACTGGGTCCCGTCATCACCCGTTAGGTTACTTAACTAACGACAGAGCGGGGACTGGACTAGCGCGGGTGTAAAACATATACAACATCTAATAGTATATAAACCAATATACAATAATCGCTCCAGGCGTGATAATATGCAACATTACATAAAAGTAATAAGCATCACAGAACAATACAGATAATCTGGGATCCCCGAGTTTCACAGAGCCGCTGCTGAAACTCGACGTTCCCCTGTCGTGTGGATAGCCTGTGCAATGAAACCTAGACCCCTACGGGTGCGGCAAGTTACCCGCCAAAACCTGAAGTGAGGTAGCCCCCTACAGCATAGTGAATGGACCACCCAGCACTCCACGGAATCCGGTAATCTTGGGCACCCCTCCTTGGGTCAACCTGTACCCCCTACGAGTGCGGCGAATAGTCTGCCAATTCTAGAGTGGGACCCCTCTGCCTCTCAAAGCCATGAGATGCGGACCCGTTGCCCCCCAGAACCCGGCTATCCGTGCACTCCGTCGCGGGGCAAAACCTAGTACAGTAATGAAAAATAGTACAATAGGTACATTGACCGCAACCTGGTCGTGTCCCAAAAGAATATTATACAACAGGCAGTGACGGCTGTCCACAAGTTGGACGCTCGCCCCGCAATATCAAATGTACAAATAAACTCAAACTGTACTACCATTGCACACTGCTATCCACCACGACAAATCCGCAACATCACAGCACAACACAGAACATCAACACGAATGTCACGTTCGCAAACCCGTCTAAAAGAACTATAGCAATCAAACGCGGTTTACCGATCAAATGACATTCCCGGTCGGAGATATAATGTAAGCACTGTAAACTAACATGTTTAAATTTCGATCGACCAAATATCAAGAAGTGGGCCCCACGACTTACTGGTGAACAGTAACAAAAACTGGGCCAAAAAGATATATACCAAAAACCCCAAAATCCAACAGAGAACCCACTGTACAAATTTGGGAGCATGAGCTCACCAAGTGGCCGCGGATGCGCGGTCAAACCATGGGTTTGACCGCGTTTCCGCGGCGCTTTGGTGGAGTCACGTGCCCAAATTTTGTCGTGGTTCTTATAAAAGCCTGCACAGTTTTCTGAGACATGTAGAAAAATTTTAGGAGGCCATTTAAAATCAACAGAAACTGTCAAGTTGGAATTTTGCAATTTTCGATTTCCGGTTCGATCGATATTTTAAACGCGTTAGCACAAGTTAGCATAGCAAAATGGTTAGGCTCTGATACCACTGTAAGTCTACGCTAGCGCCCCGGCAGTCTACAGACGCCAAAATGCGGAACAAAAACTTTTAACTGGCGCTATCGTATACTTTAACCCGGATCTGCCATTATTGCTAAACTAACAAACTGTAAAGAGTGTAGAATGGTTATACCGAACGATCCGAGTCCTTCGTTCTTTAACCATCATCCCACGCTCCGTTGCGGCTGCTCCGATCTCGTCGATCTCCGATCTCCTCGTCGAGGTGGCACCACGTCGACGATTCTTTAAACGGGCTCCCGCCTCTGACTTGAGGCAACTCGATCGTCAAGTTTGCCAAAATAGACGATCAAGAATGATGTAGAGAATGAGTAGATGACTTTGTCTCACTTCGTCCAAGTCCGTGGATGATCGGTTAATAAAGTTGCCGAGGGAATCGGGTGATGGAATGAAATGAGCTGTGAAATTCCATACACCCCAAAATCTATCATATCTTTTTTCCAAATGAAATCAACAACTTGTCAGCGAGAGAGGAGGAGAGGGGGCCGGCCATATATATGGAGAGGGGGGTGAGTGTAGGAGGAGGGGAGAGTAACCATAAGACTAAATATCTCACAAAATATCCTTAGCTAAACAAGATTCATTAAAGCTAAAGCATGACTCACAGACCTAGTCATCATGCATTAATGAACCATTAAAAGCATCCAATGAAAACTCAACACCAATTAATCCTAGTCATCTCATCTAGAACCTTCTAGAAGCATGACTCACTCTCATCCAAGAAAAGATAAATCCGTCTTTAACCGAATGTTAAAAGACGGCTGATAGAAAACTGGAAACTGGCAACTTTCAAAAGTGATCCTGAAACGACTTTCAGGATAACCCCGAAACTGTATAAATATACCCGCATTTTATTACGACCGAATACAAATGCAACTGAGACAAAGATATTATAACTACTCAATATAATACTCGGATCCGGCTTAAACCAAAGCCGACCAGTATCATCTGCCCGAAAAATAACACGTGCGTAAACGCACGTGCATTTTCCGAACCCTGCCATAAAACCATACGGCCTCTACAACGTTTCGCCCGAACTTGGGAAACTGTCTGTGGGGGACTCTAATGACTCGTCAGTACCCTGGCAGTGGGTTTAACCACAAACCGTCAGCGGCACTAGCAATGCGTAACGGCTGCCCATGGACTGACCTCAAGGGATGCCGATGAGCGAACTCATCCGGAAAACCCTACTGAGCCTAACAGTGACAATGTATATACAGTCCGGTCCGTTCGTCTATGAGTATCGCATATCTGCCTAGGGGGCTAGTAACGTCAGACCCCCAATAGCAGTATAATTCGTATCGGAGTGAAGCCCAATAACACCCTGAGATACTACTGGAGTACCTACCAGTAAATCTCCTGCCACGGCCGTGGGCTTTGTGTAATGGCTCTCCTAGACACAGCACGATCTCGCCCCCAATACCGGGAGAGACGAATCCCCTGCCGATCCGCTCACGTGCCTCCATATGGCTCGGGACTGTACCCAAAAACTACCTGTTTGCACGACTCCTTTGAGCCGTGGTAGGGTAGAAATCAAAGCACAGTGGGAACTCACACGAGACAAATGACGACCTCAGGTCGATGAACTAACCTGTACACATGTCACCAGGGAACTGCTATCTGACGATAGATATAGTACTAACTAGCAGATTCCCGGCGAGTCCTGTACGGTGTACTCATAACCCAATGAGCACCTGTATACATCTTAGGTGATCCAACTGACACCAGTGGCTTGTGAGACCGGCCACCGCCCCTCGTCGGGGTCTCGACTGTACACACTAGTCTACTCCGGAGTATCGATGCCCTGTCTCGAAACTCCCACGACTAGGGACCACAATTATGGATATGCGTATAAACCACCCAACTCTCACGTATATGATCGCCATCATACTGTTGGTGGTAAAGCAAGATCCTAAGGGCTCTATCAAATTGTAACATGTAATCAGTCACCTGAACATGTACACGACTGATAAAGACAAACCAGATAGCATACTATCATCTTGAGTAAGACTGTCCTACCGGTATAGGTCCTCCGCAATCATTGCAATCACGTACCTGCGATCCAATAATTGACTATGAGGGCACTATCTCCAACAGTAACTGAGCAGGACTAGTCCGAGGACAGTACCTGAATATGTTTTAGCATGCATCGATAGTTACCGAAGGGATTTCCAAAGAGGAGTTATAGTCTCAGTATTTTCTTATGTGTCTGAGATGACACGAAACATTTTACAAAGAAAACCCTTCTAAATTATTTTAGAATAGCGGGACGTGTGTGATAAACAGAGGATATATATATATGTATATATATAGTTATTTTCTTAAATAAACGTCCGCTACTTGTGCCGTGATACGCGCATCGCACGGCGACTTGAAAAAGGTTTGGCATACATTTATTTCAGATGTTTTGACGAGTTTACAACGATGCTTACTATGTACATGTTATAGTTTTGATGTATATCATGTTGGTTTTCGTATTGGACTTTGACATTGGTATTTTCACCATGACTCCGATGATTGCGTGATGCTTGACGGAGTTTTGATTTTGAGTTATATACTCGTTTTCATGCGCATGCATTGCGCTAAGATATGTCTTATGTATTTAAGATCTCGGAGCCCCGCCAATTTGAGTACTTTGCAGAAATGTTTTAGTATTTGGGAGAGTTTTAATTTAAATTCAGGGACCGAATTTCTTTAAGGGGGGAAGATTGTAACGTTTTGAAAATCGTTTAGGTGAAATTTCGGATAATCGGTAAAATAATTGGTGTTTTCCGTAAAAACCAAGATATGATTATCTTTCAACATAAAATTAATTATACCTATTCTAGCTATGTAATTGCTAGTATTTGGTATTTAATGGGTCACTTATAAAATTTCTAGTTACAAAAATATTTTCCGTAATTAATTATTTTAAATATTATTTTAAGCCTTCACTAATACATTTAATTAGTGATAATTACAAATTAGAATAGGTTAATACAATTTTAGTGCATCATGACACATTAAACCAAAATGTAACATGTGGTTTTTGAAATGAAAAGAAGTTGTCAAGACGGTTTTAGAAAATATAAAAGAAAAAGGCTTAAATTGTGAAAATAAATTAAATAGAAATTGAGATTTGGTGTTTATCTTTTTGTGTGTGCACCCACTCACTCATTTACACTCACACACACACCCATTCCTCATGCTGGCCAAGCCTAGCTGCCCCCATCCCCCCACTTGTCCCCACTTCAAAGGCTAAAGAAAAGAAAAGAAAATGAAAACAATAAAGAAATGAGGAATGGGACCTTGTTGACTTGGGGAAATTCCACATACACCACACACCTCACATTCTCTCTCCCCCTCTCATTCATTGTGGCCGAGCCCTCCCCATTCCCTGCTGCAACAACAACCCCTCCTCTTTGTTCTCTTCATTTCATTGCAAAACCCCCAAAATTCCATCAAAAACCCAAATCAAAAACCTCACAAAATCAAAATCCAATCTCTACCCATTTTTCCTTGGCCATTCAAGCTTGGATCTTGGTGCATAGAAGCAAGTTTGGGAGGCTATATTTCAAGTGGGATCTACAAATTATTAGGTATAAAATTTTAGCCCTATGGTCAAGTGTTGTTTAATTACCCCAAATTAAGTTATTTTGATGTTTAAATATGGTTTTAAATTCAAGATTTGAAATTCAAGAGAGGGTTTTAAATCAAGTTAGGGTTTTGAGTATTTGGATTATAGTTGTGTGATGTATTTAACATCTCAAGATATGTAAAAACCTAACCTAGTGGCTAAATTTCAAATTGTTACTTTGAAATTTCTCCAATTGTTATAATCAAACTATTTTGCAAACTAGGTTTTTTAGAATTAAAATAAATTGGTGAGAAAAAATTTTGGTAATGGTTTGTGTGACTTAATTAAGATATTTAGAGAGCATTGTGGCCACTAAAATTGTTAAAACATGTAGATTTGTGCTAAAACGGGAATTTGTGGCTTACTAGGTTTTTGGATGTAAAACGATTTGATTTATTTTGAGGTTTTGGTGATTTACAACCTTTCCCATATAATATTTAGAGTATGGTGAATATGCAATTGGTATGAGTGGGTACTGGAATTAGTGATTTTCACGTATTGCGACCCTAGTGGTGATGTGTGGCATTGTCGCGGTGCGTTTCGTGCACCAAGTGGGCGCGCGTTTAGTTAGTGCGTGTGGTGGACTTGTATTTGTTTGTGTCCACGAATATATATATATTTATTCCCTTATTTCCTTGTGTACGTTTCTAGGATCGGGTGCAGAGGCGTCGGATGTGGCGCGGAAAGGATAGAGCTGAAATCGGAGCAGTTTAGCCAAGGCGTCAAGATGAGTAGATGTATATCTACGGGGGAAATCGGGTGGATGGCGTATAGCACTCCCGTAATTTCGTAGCATTTGATGCGTTACGATATATGTGTGTGTGTGTGTATGTGTGTGTGTGTGTGTGTGTGTGTTATATTATGAGATGTGTACGCTTAGCAAGAAAAGCTTTAGGTGACTTTGGGTTAGTGTTAGCGTATTTGGAAGATAGTGCTTTAGTTAGTTTCTTAGTCGTGAACCCTAGAGTATAGGATTTACATACACACACGCGCACACTTTTTATGTTTTTGGTGTATATGATATATGTATGTGTGTGTGTGTTGATGTGTTGATATATATATATATATATATATATATATATATATATATATATAAACACATACACGGGTGATGAGGATAGTATATGATACTTGGAGATGAGTCGATGTGATTAGGCATGATGCTGTGAGATCGGTGATGTGAACTGGGTCGTGTTATGATATACTACATGATAGTATAGTGGATCGATGAGCGATGTGTTTTATTCACACGCGGATATATTTTTGGTGGTATCGGAAGGTACTAGACTGTAGATCAGTACCCCTAATTCAGGATATGTTGATAATTATACCAAATAAATGGTGAGTTTTATTTGATATTTGACCCGTACCCCGATTTGGGATGCCGTACGATGGATTTTTACCGTACGATGTATAATGATGATGATTGACCCACACTCTTGACTTGAGAATGTCGTATTATATATTTTATCTTACGTGACGCTATTGAGGCGGGATCACCGACTACTAGATATATAGACTCGGAATTAGGTGGATTTCCTTACCTTTTTACTAGTCTCTTAGCTTCGTACTGTACTTTACTTTGTAGACGTTAGACTGGGCTCGAGTCACACTTATTTTCAAAACTAACGAATCGTGAGTATTTTAAAGACAGGCCGAGGGATACTACGGATATTTCAAAGGACGTACTTTTCTTAAAAACATCGTAGCCCTATTTTCTAAAACCACGATTCGTAATATTTCAAATGCCAAAATTGTATGACTCGTATATATAAATGTATATTCTCCAATGTAGCGTTTTCTATTCATTTTCCGTATATTCTTGTTGTTCGCATCGCATTGCATGCTAAATTGTGTTCTCATTAGTTATTATGAACCCATGCTATCAGGACACCGGCACCATTACCGATGATGCGTATGCTCCACGTACACCTACTTGCCGGCTCACACACATCATCATCGGTAATTGCCATGTCACGTACACTTTAGAGAATATTATTTCATTGACATGATTTGCTAGCTGATAGTTCTAATAGATCATTACTGTGCTGGTTTAGATACTGTATTCTATATTTAGATACCCATGCATATATATATTCATTTGCCATGCAATCTTATGGGGCTTTATGCCGGTAATTCACTTTTTATTTACTCTTGAGTTTGGGATTTCAGATTTCCATGAGATTTCTGGATTTGGGAAACCTCATGTGAATGTTTATAAACTTATGAATTGTTTTAAAGGGAAACATGCGGTTTTCTTTGATATGATGTTTTCTCGATTTTGAGATAGTTACGGGCCGATCCTGTTCATGCGGAGCCCGAGATATTGAGATATTGTGATTTGAGATTGTTATGGGCCGATCCTGTTCATGCGGAGCCCGAGATATTAAGATATGAGATTTGATGATATGGGCCGATCCTGATCATGCGGAGCCCATGGGCCGATCCTGTTCATGTGGAGCCCGAGTTATTGAGATATTGGGATATACATTTTGTGTCGATGCTTGACACAGATTCTCGATTGATTTCATTGATGATATTTCGGTTATTATACAAAAATCTCACTGAGATAAGAAAACGGTTTTCTCATTCATGATGTATTTTCGCCTTAGAGTCGCGCGCTGTATTATTATAGTTTTCTCTGGTTTTCTTAAGGATGTTGGTTTTCTTGCTGAGTTTTGATCCTCGCCCTTCGGCGTTGTATATTATATTGCATTGCGTGGTTGTGTCCGCCAATTGGCGAAGAGCTAGCTCCCGCTTGGGGATACCTTTATTCATTATTATGTATTTCATGTGTTGTACCCGTTTGGGGGCCAATATTTACAAAGGAGACTCTGCCGAAATTTTTGGGAAAATATGATGTTGCTTTTAAATGTTTAATGCTATTTATTGTGTTAAAACCACTTGCTTAAAACAAGTTTTCCTTCTTTCTTTTTAAATGGTTTAGATTTCTGGGCTTTTGGCTTACTTGAATTAGGTGGGGTCCTATAGACTTCACATGATTCAAGTACCAGTCACGTGCCATTTCGGGTCGTGACACGCTTTGTCACTCTGCTTAAACTACCGACTCCATCATACCAAGGTCATTCTACACTTCGAAAGGTAAAACCTAGCGCTCTGATACCAATTTTGTCACGACCCAAATTTAGGAACGTGACTGGCACTTAAACCACGTGACGTTGACAGGAGTACTGCAATTTAAGTAAGCCGAAAAACCAGAAATCTAAACCATAAAAAGAAGTAAGTGATAAAACATTTTTGAAAAAGTTGGAAATCTCAAGTAAAAATCTTAAGGCTTAAGTTTATTTTCTTAAAAATTTTGGCAGCACCTCCTTTGTAAAAATAGCCCCGAAATGGGTACAAACACAGTATATAAATAAAGCATCCCCAAACGGGAGCAAATCACGCCCAAAGGAGGAAAACAACCACCACATGCATATATATACGACGCCGTAGCGATGAAATACACAATAAAAATGAAAACAACATAAAGAGATAAAGCTACATAAGAAAAGGCCGGCTCCCACGAGCACGACACCCAGAGTCATGAAATATACAATATCAATCCTTATGAACTCGTCTCTAAGTCAATACATGAAAGTGGTAGATGGAGAGTACTAGATACAATGAGATATACAATGGATATAATCGGATAACCGCAAACCCACCTACAGCAAAAAGGCCCCACAGCCAACCGTAGCGGTATCCGATGAAATAGATACAATAAGGAGCCCTGCCGCGACTACTCTGAGGGTCAAGCCTGCAAAACACTGTGGCACAACGTGGGTGAGTTACCAACTCGTGAATAGTAAGTAACATTATACAGATAATCGCAAGTAAGCACGAACAACGATAATCTATCACATGCAATCTAATAGTATAAGTATGGCAATATGGATATGCAACAATCATGATCAAGGTACACCATCAGGTACTGCAAATACATGAAACAATGCATATCAAATAAATCCTAAGAGTGGGATAAAACATAACATCATCAATGAATCATCATCGTGGAAAATCCCGGTGTCCATCAACGACATCCCAAATCCTAATACCTCAGGCGCCGTCTCTCTGATCGGCCCTCATATCCGTAAATCTCATGGAACCTGAGTGCCCAACATCGACACTCGAAACATCATGAAAACCCGTGTCCAACATCGACACGTAAATCCACATAACTCGGGCTCTGTCAGTCCGGATCGGCCCATATCCATCTCACGACTTCGGTCGATATCCTCCGGATAACCGCCAAGTACAAACTATCACCAGTAGGTAGTAGTCCCTCTGCCAGACTCGTCGTCTACTGCACAACATACCTTTCTTGCCCCGGGGTACCATACCGGGTCCACCATGAACCTGCAAACGGATCATCCATCTCCTCTAATCGGGTTTCTAAAACCAATCTTAGAACCGAGAAAACTCATGGTGGACGCATCGAAATATCATATAAAGAGAAATCGGGTTTTCAAAACAATGCATACTTTCTTGAAATATAACCACGGTTCTCAAATCCATAAATCACATGAAATCCGTATCTCAATGCGTAAATCCATGAAATATGATGTATGCAACATAGAACAGTAATATGAGCATATCAAGGGAAAACCGCTCTTTTAAATGAATCAAGTTTTTAATAATATCACGTGGTTCCCACATTCTCCAAAATCAAATGCAACATCATATAAAGGTGTATATGTAGCTATAGCAAGATATGTGTGTATGCATGTAGGTATGTATGCATGATGCATTTCATATGCACAATAGAACAAGAATCAACATCTAACTATTGATAATTGTGAAGGTGGAACAATACATATTCCCTTAGTAAGGTGGTACAAGAACAACCGCCTCAATGTCAATAACGAATGCAGTACCTCATATGTGTATATGTTGTGCGTGTCATGGAAATTACCGACGGTGTGTGTGTATCATACAATTTAGTGCTCGTGCAACATGAACCATCAGTAATGGTGCAGTTTCCAATAGTTACTAAGTCAAGGTACAACAAGTAATGGTATGCAATGATGCTTATGCACAATCAACTCATATGCATATAACATGTGGCTATAACATCATATCTAGACCTCGACGCTTAACGCCATACAGGAGATTTCCCCATAGATGTTAAATCTACTCACCGATGATCTCGAGCTAGGTAAATCCAACCACCTGCTTTTCCTTCTTTGTAGCGTCTGAAGTCCCCGCAATCGATCCTAATATCACACAAAACATAACAAGTGCAACTTAGAAACCGTTCAATAATACATGCAAACTACATTTAGATCAACGCACCGACTCCAACAAACTCTCAAGTGTTCGCTTAGTGGCTAACGTGTGTAGCGACATCCTAAATCAAACCTAAGTGCAGTAAGCTACACAAAGAACGCGAACCGTGTTGGATACCGTAACTCGCATTGCCGAAACACTAGAAACTAACAAAGTGTTCCTAGATTTTGCCTACAGTCAATATATAAAAATCAAGCAGTACCAAACACCCAGTATAACATACAGACAGCTACCCTAAAAATGCCAACTCCCCAGGCCCCTAAAAATCCGGCGACGCCGGAATTTAGCCTAATCTCGCCGGGTCAACTAGGTGGTGTGGGGTTCGGGTTTCAGGTGAACACTCAGGGCCTCTAACACAATACCACTGCATTGCTAGATTTTACAGTAACCTATCATGGTAATAGCAGATCACAGAGACTCCACTATATCAATAAAAATACGATATTGCACAAAAACTATAACTTTAGTGTTCTAAACAGCAACTAATAAGCAACACAACATTTTAAAGACCTAATTAACAGTTAGAGATCACTACCTTACCACACTTGCTCAAAAACCCTAGCTTTCTATGCTCCAAGTCATCTCTAATGGCTTAACTTGACTTCGTGAGGGTTTAAGTGAAGTTTAGTGAAGATTTGGGCTTGGTTTAGTGACGGGGAAGCAAACTTTCAGTTATATGAGAGGAGAAGGAGAAAATAATTGAGAATGAGAGAATGAGGAAAAGAAATGTGGAGTGTGAGGTGAGAATGAGAGAGTGAGAGGGTGACCCTTTCTCTCTCTTTATTAAATGCTCCCCATGCTTGCCATGCCTCATCATTCCTTCAAAAATTCAACCCTGCTCTCTCTTCAACATATAAAACAAACCCTTTGTTTCTAAAAACTAAATGATTAAATAAATACATATAACATAATGGCATGATGGTTAAGGTGCCATGGCTACGTAAGCATGGTTAACACTTCCATAATCCCAAAGTTAACATGCACATGTGTGTGTAAGCCAAAACAAATAATAATAAAATATTAATTAATTTTTATAAAATATGTGAAAACTATTTTGGTTAACTTTTTACTAAAAACCCGCATTATCGCTTAATTAACACTAATCGCATTCTAAGGTGTTACAATCATACCACAGAAAGGAACGAAAATAAAATGTACGTATATGTCACGACCCGAAAGAGCACGTGACTGGCCCTTGAACCATATGAAGTCTATAGGACCCCATCTGATCCAAGTAAGCCAAAAGCCCAGAAATCTAAAACCATTTAAAGAGTAAATAAGGAAAACTGGTTTTAAGAAGTAAGGAAATCACGTTTCGAAAATTAAGTTTTTAAATAACTAAGCCGAATATGCATTTTTAAAATGTGTAACCTTTCCTGAAAATTTCGGCAGAGTTTCCTTTGTAAAAACTGGCCCCAAACGGGGTACTACAAGAATAATATATATGAAATGATAAAAGGCATCCCCAAGCGGGAGCTAGCTCTTCGTCAATCGACGGTCACAACCACGCAAGCAATAATAATATACAACGCCAAAGGGCGAGGATCAAAACCCATAAAGAAACTCAAAACAGCCAGAAAACCGTAATACTATAAGCGCGACTCTAAGGTCGAAATAATACAACACTGTTTTCTAAGTCTGAAACAATATACAAGTTTTGGTTGATGGAATGACTAGATACAATGAATAATACAGGAGCAATGGCGGTTCTGATACAAAAGAATCCACCTACCAACGCAAGTCACCCATATGGAAGCAGTATGCCAGAAATGCCGCTATGGAATCTGTACGGCAAAAAACTGCAAGGACTGTGGCACAACGGGGGTGAGTTGCCAACTCGTGAATAGAAAAATATCTATAAGCAGAGATCGAATGCATGACCCATCCTAGGTCAATACGATCAGATATATAAACCTCAATATGAATAAGTCTGAAACATGCTAAACTGGCAATGTAATCTCTATACATGAGTGTAGTGCCAAGTACTCGTGCCAGTGCCTCAGGTAATAGCATAACATAAATGTGAGGTACAATCAATGAAATCAATCTGCATGTACGTGGATCCCGTCCACTCGTCACCCAATGACAATAGCCATCATGCATGTAAATATCATTAGCATATGCATGGAAATATGAGGATATAAACCACCGGTGTCCCTCGCGACACGTCAAAATCATGGAACCAGAGTGCCCAGCATCGGCACTCGAAAACATCATGAAAACTGTGCCGAGCATCGGCACGTAAATCCTCATATATCGGGCTCCGTCAGTCCGGATCGGCCCACGGGCTCTGTCTGCGGTATCGACCCTCGGCCCCGGCAGTACGCCTATATCCATCTATCGACTCTGGTCAGTATCCTCCGGATAACCGCCAGGTCCAACCAATCACCGGTAGGTACTCGCCACCCTGCCAGGCTCATCGTCTGCTCCACGAAAAACATTTCTTGCCCCGGGGAACCATACCGGGTCCACCATGTACCCGCAATCGGCCTCATCCGCCTCCTCGAATCGGGTTTCACATGTCGCTCTCAGCACCGAGAAAACACATGGTGGACGCACTGAAATATCATATCAAGGGTAACCGAGTTTTAAAACAGTTACATATTCCCTTTTTAAACACCCACGGTTCCCAAAAACCATAAATATCATGGAAACAACATATCTCAATGCGTATAATCAGCAAGCATGATGTGTGTGACATGTAAAAGAAATGTAAGCACATCAGTCTGTCATGCAAGAATCATATCCTGAATGCAACAGTACTACAGTGTAGTGACATGGCAATTATCGATGATGAAGTGTGTGAGCCGGCAACAGTGTACGTGGAACATACGCATCATCGATAATGGTGCTGGTGTCCTAGCAGCATGACTGAAATATATCAACAATACAAGCGATGCAATGCAAATAGCATGAATATGCGGAATCGAATAATCAACGCAACAGTAGAGAACCTGCCTCGATAGATATATCATGCAACCTTGCCTTTTGAAATAAGACGAATCAGGGCTTTTGGTAAAATAAGGGCTACGGTGTTTTAAGAAAAGATGCGCCTTTTGAAAATATCCGTATAAACCCTTTTGCCTATCTTTAAATTATCCCTGATTCGTTAGTTTTGAAATAGGTATGACTCGGGTCTAGTCTAACGCCTACTATGCGAACTACGAACCCAACAATCAAGTCAATAGAGAGGGGTATGGAAACCACCTAAATCTGAGTCGATATCACACTATCTCATCACATGACAGGTATTACTACCATCATATCACATCTCCAATACGAACTCTGTCATGTCGCCAAATCTCACGGCCTCAATCGAATCTCATCGACTCATCTCAATCCCACGTATCATC
The DNA here is from genome assembly GCA_030015575.1 of Agapanthus africanus. Classification (NCBI taxonomy): domain Eukaryota; kingdom Viridiplantae; phylum Streptophyta; class Magnoliopsida; order Asparagales; family Amaryllidaceae; genus Agapanthus; species Agapanthus africanus. The sequence goes on along the minus strand of JASDDO010000031.1, from coordinate 376,616,720 downwards.
CTCAAATCCCGTATATGAACACATAGTCCTATACCCATGTGTAGATATACACACCATCATATGCGCACAGATAAATGAAAGAATGTATGCAAGTATGTGTGTATGTGTGAGCGTGGGTGCAACCACTACTCTAGGGTTCCGCACTATACTAAACCAATACATCCTTATCACCAATAATCCATTATTACCATCAATAATCCTAAACAACACATAATAAATATATATGTGTATACGTATTCGTATACATCACCACGGACTGCGGGGGTGCTATACGCCATCCACCCGACTTCTCCCCGTAGATATAAATCTACTCACCTTGCTTCTCATGTATCGGTGCCGATGTCGCCATCTTCATCTTCTTTGCCTCAACATCTCGTAGGGTACCTACAAGTATATCACAACGCTAAAGCACATGAAAATCACATCGGAAACCAAAATAGCACACGCTACCCGCATAGGTAAAAACCTATCGACTCGCATGTAAACACGATCAATATCCACTTGTCGTTGACGTCCAAACGCCACCCGACAGGAATGAATCACCAAATACCAAAATCCATACTAAAACAAGTCGTAAATCATACACCAACTCAACCAAATCAACCCAGATTTCACCCTAGATGGAATCAGTTAAAACTAGACATACCCAGGGTCAAGACTAGAGGAAATAGGGCCATGCACAAAAATCGAGGCAATTCCCTCCTGCTCTGGCCGCAATTTGCGGCCAGAAGGGATAAATTGGCGGCCTGGAATTGGAGTTGGGGGCTAAGGTTTGCTGTGGTGGTTCTATGGTGCCTGCACATCTCACTGTCAACTCAGTTTTATTTTTGGGGTCTCGGGGTGATAGCAGATTCCACAAAACACTCCCAGATTTACAGTTTTTCCCGATATCGATTCCGTAATTCCGCATTCTGTGTTCTAGCTCAGGTTTGGGTTCAAATTAGCATCACATAAGGGGTTCTAAGGTCACAACAAGCCTCAATTCCACTTTGATTTCAGGTCTAACCCTAAACCCTAACTTGAATTCTCCAAAGTCCACAAAACGACACAATATCGATATGAAACTAGAATTGATGCACAAGAAATGAGATACTACTCTAATAGGTGCAGAAATTACCTCCTTTGGCAACTCAAGAAAATTCTTGAGTTGCTCAAAGTCCTCCAAATCCAATCTTGCTAGGTTCAATGTGTAGCTAGTGAGCTTGGGAGTAAGTTTTGTGAAGTGGGAATGGGGTTTTGGGTTGGATTTCATTGTGGATCTAGGGTTTTTGTGAAGAGGATGAGAGAGAGAGAGGGGGGGCAGCAGCTCAAGAGAGGGAGAGGAGAGAGAATGAGAAGGGGAAAATGATGGGAGTATGGTTCAAAAAGTGGGGGTTGACCTAGTCTCTCTCTCTCATCATCATCATTACTGTTTCTTTCTTTTCCTTTTCTTCTCACTCCAATAGTGAACCCAAAAGAACAACCATGGTAATAGAAATGTAACACAAGTGTGGAAAATGATATGTGCACATTTTTGCACAAAAATGCTAAAAATCCAATTAGCGATTTTTAATCGCGATTAACACTAATTTAGCATATAACTAGTCTTAAAAACATTAAAATGGCATTATTCCATAAAATACCCTATTTTAGAATTTTCCATAATTTTTCCCCATTTATTTGTATTTAATTATACCAGAATATTAAAATATTCATTAAAATAATATTAAATTATAAAATTTCCCAAAAATCATATTTTATTATTTTGAAAACGTTACAGTATATGCCATCCGCATTCGCCACTGGGCCCCGTCATCACCCGTTAGGTTACTTAACTAACGACAGAGCGGGGGCTGGACTAGCGCAGGTGCAAAACATATACAATATCTACTAGTATATATATAAATATATTTGACAATCGTCCCAGGCATGATATATAGCAACATCACAGAATCTCAGCAAAGCAACACAGAGTGGTAGATAATCCTGAAGCCTCGGGTTTCATTTGAGCCGCAAATGAGACCCGACGTTCCCCTGTCATGTGGATAGCCTATACAATGAAAACCTAGACCCCTACGAGTGCGGCAAGTCACCCGCCAACCCCAGAAGTGAGGCAACCCCAATCAACAACGTGAATGGGCCACCCAGCACTCTACGGAATCCGGTAACTTGAGCACCCCTCATTGGGTCAACCTATACCCCCTACGAGTGCGGCGAATAGCCCACCAATTCTAGAGTGAGGCCCCATCCATCTCAAAACCATGAGATGCGGGTCCGTTGCCTTCTAGAACCCGGCTATTCGTGCACTCCACCGCGGGGTAATCAAAGTACAGAAAAGAAAAAAATATGTACAAAGGTGACATCGACCTCAATCCGGTCATGCCCCAAACAAATAATATACAAATAGTCTGAGACGGCAGTCCACATGTCAGACGCTTGCCCCGCAATATCAAAAGTACAAATGAATCTGAACTGTACTACCATTGCTCCACTGGCTATCCACTACGATGATCCAACCACAACCACAGCATAACACAGAACATCAACGTGAATGTTCACAAACCCGTCTAAAAGAGCATAAAGCAATTAGACGAGTTGTACCGCTTTAATGACATTCACGGTCGCAGATAGTAATGCATGTACTGAAAACTAATGTATTTAAAATTTCGATCGACAAAAACTTCCCGTAATGGCCCCAAGTGCAATCTAGTACTCGAAAAAATCTGGGCCAAAAACAAAACATCCCAGAAATCATATTTCAGAACAATAGAACATCTAAAGAAATTTGGTGCCGAGAAGCCACATTTTGGCCGCACAACCGCGGCAAACATGAACGTTATGTCGCGGTTCCGCGGTCTAATGATGGGATCACTTGCTCAATTTTCATCTGGGGATCTATAATTCCCTTCACGAGTTTTTTAAATGCTAGAAATAATTTTTTGAACTGTTTAAAAAATTGGCACAAACCAAAAAAATGAAATCGTGATTTCGGAAATGATTGTCGATCGATGGTTTAAGCACGTTAGAACACGCTAGTTTAGGGTTTATAGGTTGTCTCTGATACCATGTTGGGTTATGCCAGCGCCTCGGCCATCAATCCGTGAGCAAATGCGGAACAAAAATTTATAAACTGGCGCTAACACAACCCATTTCTACGGATCGACCATTAACCCTAGACTAGCAATATGTAAAGATAGTTAAGAATGGTTATACCGAATGATCCGTGTCCTTCGGTCTTGAACCATCATCCCAAGCTCCTAGAGGCCTCCTTGATCAAGCTTGATCTCCAGTCTCCCTCCATCAAAGATGATCCACCCGAGAGTCTATGAATCGAGCTCCAACCTCATATCCGAGGTAACTAGGGTACATAGATCGCTACACTAGATAGCCTAGAAGAAGTAGAGAGTGATGAAGGATTAATTTGTCTCAAGACACCCTAGGTTTCTCAACACATGAGACTTGTAGGGTGGAGGTAGAAGAAGTTGCCATGAGGATGAGAGTGTGAGACAACTCAAGAAAAAAATGGCTAAGTGTTTTTTTTTTTGTTGTGAGAGTTATAAGAGATAATGGAGCCATCCAAATAAATATCCCATGTCTCCAAAATATCTTAAGTCAACCAAAAATATCTCAAGTCAACAAATAATCTCTCAACAAACAAAAAACTAAGCATGCTAGAATAGTAACCATGAGTCACTATATAGCCATGCCACAAAAAATGCAATAAACACCTCATCCTCCACCTCAATAACCTTTTAATCCAAAAAGGTTTAAACCATAATAAGGAATAATCTTCTAAAAGTAATCTTGTAAGAAATTATAAGAATACCCCTCATCCGTATATACATACCCGCATTCGTATTCCAAAGAATACGAATACAATGAGACGAAAATAATCCAACAATATAATACTAGGATTCGGCTTAAACCAAAACCCACTAGTATTATCCGTCCGAACATCATCCGTACACAAGTACACGTGTGTGATCGAACCCTGCCGTAAAACCGTACGGCCTCTATATCGTTTCGCCCGAAGCAGGGAAACCCTCTGTGTGGGACTCTAAAGACTCGTCAATACACTGGCAGTGGGTTTAACCACAAGCACGTCAGCAGCACTAGCTGTACGTAACGGCTACCCAGGTATTGAGCAAGAGGGAGACCGACGAGCAAACTCATCCTGAAACCCCTGCTGAGCCTGACAGTGACAATATACGTACAATCCGGTCCATTCGTCTATGAGTATCGCATATCGAGTCTAGGGGGTGGATAAAGTCAGACTCCTAATAACGTGACATTTCGTGTCGGTATGAAGCCCATCACCACCTGAGAAACTACCGATCCTAGATCAGTAATTCTCGACTACCTTGGCTAAGGATTTCTGGTGATGGCCACCCGTGCACAACGCGACATCAACCCCCAATACTGGGAGATACGAATCCCCTGACGATCCGCTCACTGCCTCCATGTGGCTCAGGACTGTACCCAACTAAAACCAGTTTGCACGACTCCTTTGAGCCGTGGTAGGGGAGTAATCAAATCACAGTGGGAACTCATACGAGACAAACAACGATCTCAGGTCGATAGACTAACCTGTACACATGTCATCTGGGAACTGCTATCTGACAATAGGTATAATACCAACTAGCATGTTCCCGGCGAGTCCGTCCGGTTTACTCATAACCCAATGAGCACCTGTATACATCTTAGGTGAACAAACTGACACCAATGGCTTGTGAAACCGGCCACCGCCCCTCGTCGGGGTCTCGATTAGTATACACTAGTCTACTCGAGAGTATCGATGACCAGTCTCGAAACTCCCACGACCAGGGACATTTAAGGATGTGCTTATAGACCACCCATCTCCCACGTATATGATCGCCATCATAATGCTGGTAGTCAAGAAAGAATCTTATGGGCTCTATCAACATGTAATAGTGATCTGTAATGCCACCTAATGCTGTACATGACGATAAATACAAACCAGATAGCATACTATCATCTCGAGTAAAACTGTTCTACCGGTATAGGTCCTCCCTCAATCATCATAATCACCTGCCTGCGACTATGATAATTGCCTTGAGGGCACTATAGCCAACACTTACTGCATGGTTCCCTAGGACAGCAGGAAGGTTTCGAGAGGCATCGTCCATATCAAATTCAAAAATTTGTCGTTCTAGCTAACCCTAACCCTAGAATCGTATACTAGAAATCGGACAGAATGAAATACAAACACTTTGCAAGTAAAGTGAGCAAGGAATACAACCTTTGTATACCGGTCCTTCACTTCAATAGCTCCATGTAGTAGTCCATTCACTGCGATAGTGAACTCCGGACTCTAGAGAGGTTCCCATGAAGAAATGAACATGCTTGCATTGAAGTCTTCGAGGCCGAAGATAATCTACGTCGAGGAGACACTAACCCAAGCTATCTCTTCACTAATTGTGGAATTAGTGAAGCAAACATCCTATACTAAATGGCAAGTAGTAGAGGATGATGAAGTAGTAAGTGGGCTCACTTTATAATTGATATTCTCACATTTTTTCTCACATCTCCATTGAAGCTAGAAAGCTTTGAGGAGGAAGAAGAAGAATGAACTCATGAGAGAGTGAAGCAACCATGGGTGAGTTAAGTATCATATACTTAACCTTTGTAGAGACTTAACCAAGGCTAGGTTAATTGGTAGGGTTAACAAATATCTTAGGTAAAACAACACTTGAAGACTTAGTCAAAGAACTACAAGCTTCTACAAGCTTATCAACCATGACAAAATCATTTAGTTTTAGAATTACTTAAATAAATAAAACCCTAGCAATTAAACCAAACATGGTGTAAGTCATACACACACCTTTGTTGCATGTATCATCAAGCATGACACAAAATAATGTACACTTATATATATCACATATATACACATGCACAAAATTAGTGAGAAAAGAAATCATAAGTGAGCTAATACTAGTTAATGTAATGTAATATATCAAATATATAATTATACATTATATTATCAAATCAACTCTTGATTTAATAATCCGGCTATATCACATATAACCGACTAATATCAAATGAATTGACTTATCGAATCAACATTTGATCCGATAATTCGGCTATATCATATATAACTGACCGATATCATAAATCGCGAGAATAGAATACGGTATCACATATCGTATTAATCTCGGTCCCTCACATATCTCATATGTGCTCGTACTCCATTTCGCTTGAGCCAGGAAACCTCTGTGTAGGACTCTAAAGACTCGTCAATATGCCAGCAGTAGGTGATGATCATATCAAACACCCACAAGCCGCAAGCGGTCTGCTAAACGTAACGGCCACCCGGGTATTGAGCGATCAGAAGATCAACAAGCAAGCCTGCTCACACTCCTGCGAATCCAATCAGTAACACTACTGTACAGTCCGGTCTCTTCGTCTGATATGTCGCATATCTCGTCTAGGGGTGGTAAATGTCAGACCCCAGTAACTCGATAATTCATGCCGATATTGTTAGTTGTATGTATGCCCTAGAGGCCAGTATTGTATAGATGATGTATATTATATTGGATGCTTGGACATATATAGAGATGACTTTCTTGCTCGATATGATAGTATGCTATCTGGTTGCTCTTTATCTTAACATGTATACTTGTCTCTTTATACTGTCTTATAGTTACATGTTGGTAAAGCCCTTAGGATGTATACTTGACTACCTGGACTATGATGCGGATCATACTAGTGGGGACATGGTAGTCTATAAGTACATCCTTCAAGGTCCCTAGTCGTGGGTGTATCGAGATGGGGCATCGATATACCAGTGTAGACTAGCGTATACGCTTCTCGACCCATGAGATGGGCGATGGACGATCCCATATCCATTGGTGTTTGACATCAGAGAGGGTATACGGGTGCTCAGTGGAGACTGGGTACACTGGACGGACTCGCCGAGAACTCCCGGATGGTATTATACCTCACGTCAGATGGCAGTTCTCATGTGACACTTGTGTAGGTTAGTCTGTAGACCCGAGATCGTCATAGAGTCTTATGTGATTCCCACTGTGCTTTGATTTCCACCTTACCACGTCCATGAGGGCGTGCAAAACGGTGGTTTTTGGGTACAGTCCCGAGTCATATGGAGGCAATGAGCGATAGGAGGGGATTTCGTCTCTCCCGGTATTGGGGGTTGATGTTGCGCTGTGCTCGATTGGCCGTAACAGGGAAGTCCCTGGCCAGGGCTGATTAAAGATTTACTGGTAAGTGTTACCAATAGTTTCTCGACCAGTTATGAGCCTCACATCAGCACGACTTATCGGTTATTGGGGTCTGACGTTTACCACCCCTAGACTTGGTATGCGACATATCAGACGAGGAGACCGGACTGCACGGGTAGTGTTGCCGGTTGGCTTGACGGGAGTTGTAGCAGGTTCGCTTGTTTTCTTCTGATCGCTCAATACCCGGGTGGCCGTTACGTTTAGCTGACCGCTTGCGGCTTGGGGGTGCTTGATATGATCATCACCCACTGCCGGCGTATTGACGAGTCTTAGAGTCCAACAAAGGAGTTACCTAGTCCAGGCGAAACGTTGTGGTGCACGTATGCGATATGCGCATGGACCCGGTTAAAATGCGCATATGAGATACCGTATATTAATCGGGCGGCTTGCTTTTGGTTGGGTCGTATGTGATATGGCCGAATTGATAAATCAAGTGTTGATTTATCATTTAACCATTAGTTTCTCAGTAGAAATCCTTTCTTGTATTTTTTATGTATGCATGCATGTATGCATTCTTTCTTGATTCATGCACATATGGATGTGTATGCACACATACATACATACATCATCCTTCATGGTTGTTTATACATAGAAAATGGTGGCAATATAAGACTCACACCATGGTTTATATGTATGGATTAATATTTCTATTTATGTTAAAACAAAAGAAAAGAGAAAAGATTAATAAATGGTTATATTCTATACTCTTCCTTGAATTGACCATGTTCACCTACTTATTAACCATGATTAATCTTCCTCTTGTGTTTTAACTGAAGTGAAATAAATATCCATAATATATAACCATGGTTTGAGATGAAGAGGGAAAAATATATATAGATATATTTTCTCTTTTCTCTTTAGGGTTTATCTTTACTCTTGTTCAAAAAGCCATCATCTTCTTCCTCCTTCTTCATTTGCTCTCTAGATCTTTCAAGTGAGAAAAATACTCAACAAGATAGGATTTGAAGTGAGAAAAAGAACCACAACACCATTCTACACAAGTCTTGCCCACTTGTTTAGAGTGTTTGCTTCATTTCATTCTCTTGATAAAGTGAAGTTGCAAGTTTGGACAAAGCGGACTCCGGGTGGATCATCGTGGACCTAGAGGAGTTCAAGCGGATTTTTTCCAAACCCCAAGTAGCCGAGGAGTCTAGCGTAGGGAGCTACAAAGGTTGTACTCTCAAAACCCTAGCTTAATCTACTTGTAATGAAGTGTTGTTTTTGAAACCCTAATTTTTCTAGGAATGATTCTTTGTATGCTTACTTAGCACCCTAAAAATTTAATCTTTGGTACATGTGATGCTTCCAAACCCTTCATGAGGTGCTAGGTAAACCCAACATTGGTATCAGAGCCGACCTAGAACATTAGGCGACACTTTAACGAAGTAAAAACTCCGATCGAACCAAAATACGAATTTTCGGGACCCTCTCTGGACATTTTTTGAAATCTGTTATTTTTCAGAATTAAAAATACTTTAAAAATACAGCAGGAAAATCTAAGACAAACTGTGAAAAACGAAGCAGTGAACAGTAAACCTTAGCGCGGAACCGCGGCAATAGCTTGCTTAGGCCGCGGTTCCGCGGCCGTATAGGTGATTCACTGCCTCGTTTTTATATGGTTTTTCTCCTACCTGCTTGTTTACATTTTTGGGTATGTTTAATCGGAATCTAGTACTACATATTCTGGGGATGGTTTTGGACTCGGCGATTCGATCGGAATTTTGATTTCGTGTTTCTTTCCGGGTAATTTAGAAAGTATTGAATTCTTCGAACGAGTGTCATTTGCTCACTTTTCACGGGGTTTAAATCTTTCGGAAATACGTGCAAGTTCTGTGGTGGACCCTCTAGAAGACAACAAACCTTAACTCGATTATGTGACCGTCTTGAACTGCCTTTTGAACCTTACGGTTTGGGGCAGTACGGCGTGCCACTTGTGAGGCGTTGGCTTGACCCTTCTACGGCTGGACCGCTACTACTGTGTCACACTACGGGTTTTTGAACTCCGCTCAAGTGTTGAGCTTTAGGGAATTTTGGGTATTTGGTCATTCGTTCGAAAACTTTAATACTGTCTATTTATCTGGAATGTGATACAATATGTGGAATTCATATAGTTAGGCATGAAATACGAAATATGTGATATTTCGCATTTACGATGTCTAAAGAGAATGTGGATTCCAAATATTGTAGTTTTACACTTTCTTTTCTGTGACCGTAGGTGTAGTATGTCGATATCGCCGGTTTCGTTGCTATACATCAACGATAATTGGGGTATGCATACTTACTTACGTTGATGATATGAGATATTATGTGTTACTGAGATATGATGTGCAGGATTGTCGCGATTGAATAGCTGGGGGGTTTTATATGAGATGAGAGTTTTATATTTTCATTCATGTTAATTCAAATGTAATGTAATATTATTTTATTTGGGGCACTTCCGGGTTGAGGTTGATGCCACCAGTGTTGTATATTATTTACTTTTCCGCATTAGAATGGACCTAAGGAGGGGAGCACAAGTGACCGGGTTCTGGGGTTCAGTGGGAGGCCATCTCGAGGAGTCGAGACCGGGTCTCCTAAACTGCAGAATTGGTAGGGTCGCTTGCCGCTCTCGTAGGGGTCCAGGGTGTAGGCTTGGCTATTCATCGCGACTGTGGAATCCGTATTTTCTATTGTTGGCTAAATACTAAATACGGACGTCCTAGTATATCCCACATTATATCTATGTTTCTGCTGCGATATCTGTGATGTGATCATTTGATATGTTGTGATGGATACAATATATAGTATATATGATATATTATATAGACGTTACTTATGTTTTACACCCGCACTAGCCCTGCCCTGCTCTGTCGTTAGTTACCTAACCTAACGGTGCACGAGGGGACATCGAGGCGAATGCGGATGGCATAAGTGTACGTCGTATTTATCTGTGATTTTTAGGTGACTTAAATGATGGTACTTCATTAATGTGATTAATGAAAGAAAAGAAACCTAAAAGATGTTGTAGAATCAATTTTTTCCAAAAAAGGGTAGCTACAGTTTTGCTTTGCATAGCGGTATATATGATATACCCTGCACCTTATTCGATGAGGAAAGAGCCGAGATCCCTTCACCGGGAGTGACCTCTTTAGAAAAACTGGAAGATGCTACAAAACTCGGTTTGGTTTTTGATTGCTTTTTGAGTTTTGCTTTGCATAGCGGTATATATGATATACCCTGCACCTTATTTGATGAGGAAAGAGCCGAGATCCCTTCACCGGGAGTGACCTCTTTAGCAAAACTAATGTAAGCCTAAAAATCACTCCATTTCAAAATTCACTTGATTCTACAAAGATATCAAGTTCATTACGCTCATGGTTTTTCTGAAAAAACCTGCGTAGCCCTCCGTCATTTCAGATAAGTACTTCTTAGTATTCATGCTGCGGTAGTTTGGCCTCCGTCAAGGCGTAGTGTATGGTAGCTAACTAGTGCTTATCTGCTAGTATATGATGTGATTGGATTAGGGTATTCGTACGGCGTAGTTTGGCCTCCGTCAAGGGTCGTACGGGTGGGTTTAATTAAATCAAGAAATAACGGGTTGAACTTGACTAGCGCCCTATGGGTAGTTTGGCCTCCGTCAAGGTCATAGGACGCTAGGGGAAAAAGCATTATCGGGGATTTCAAGTGTTGAAATTTGCAATGAGATTGCATACCTTCTATGAGATAGTTGGATCCCGATACCCACTGCGAGTAATTGTTACTCCTGGGAGAGTTTTACACAGGACAATTAGCCGATCAAGTAGGTGTCTAGAAAGGTGTCAACGGGGTTACGCCTCTGGGAAAACGAGGTTTACTTTAATTAGGTCCGTGCGAAAGCACGGGGAACCTCTCTCAAAGTACCGACACTGGCTTAGCTGAAAGATTGGCAAAATTGTAGGGTGTAATTAATCCCGGCTAGTCTTTCCTTTTAGGGTTTGAAGGAAGATTTGATAAAAACAGTGGGAGCCATCCTGATTAGATAAGATAATAACCAATCTAATCTTGCAAGAGCATACGCTAAAGTGTTTTCTTCTCTCTCTCTCCAGGTAGCGACCATGTCAGGCCATAATCAAGATAATAATATGGATGTATTGACTGAACCCGCTTATTATACTGAGCAGGGGAAAGTTGGACCCGTTCTTTCTTATAAGAGTTATAAGACTGAACAAGGAATAGGAGAATATCTGGATTCTCGAGCCGCCCAAAAGAACATGCATGTTGATGCATCTTCTTCAGGTGTGTTAGTTATTGAGAACTGTTTCTCAGTTCACCCTACGTCCTGCGTATTAGATACCGGATCAGGATCTCACATATGTAAATTGTTACATGGGCTACGAAAAGGTAGAGAACTGGGAAAAGGTGATCATTCCATTCAAGTATGGAATGGGGCAAATATTGCAGCCAAAGCAGTTGGCGAATATCACCTAATATTACTAAGTGGTGATACACTGATTCTAAATGAGTGCTATTATATACCGAACATGATGTGCAACATTATATCAGTTTCTTTATTAAGTAAAGAAGGATATAATTTTGTAGTAAAGGATAATGTTATGAACATATTCCTAGATTAAAAGTTGATTGCATCAGGCTCGTTACATAATGGCATATTCATTCTAAATCAAAATACAGTCCTCAATATACAAAACACAAACAAGAGGAAAAGTTCAGAAATGAACAAATCCTTCTTGTGGCATTGTAGACTTGGTCATATCAATGCGAAACGACTGGCTAAGTTACATAAAGATGGATATTTGAATTCGTTCGAATTATTATCTTATGATGCTTGCCATTCATGTCTCAAAGGCAAGATGACCAAAACTCCGTTTACGGGACATGGAGAAAGAGTTACGGAACTCTTGGGACTGGTGCATAGCGATGTATGCGGTCCCATGTCTACACATGCCAGGGATGGTTCTTCCTACTTCATTACATTCACTGACGATCTCTCAAGATTCGGATATGTGTTCCTAATGAAACACAAGTCTGAAGCTTTTGAAAAATTCAGAGAATATAAGAACGAAGTAGAGAACCAAACGGGCAAAAGTATTAAGATCCTTCGATCTGATCGAGGAGGAGAATACTTAAGCAATGAATTCCTAGATTATCTAAAAGAGAATGAGATTCTCTCTCAGCTTACTCCTCCTTATACACCACAGCACAACGGTGTATCGGAGCGGAGAAATCGCACCCTATTAGATATGGTGCGCTCTATGATGAGTATAGCTGAGTTACCTATTTCCTTCTGGGGATATGCACTGGAGACAGCTGCATACCTATTGAATAGAGTTCCAACCAAATCAGTTCCTACCACTCCATATGAGATATGGAATGGTAAGAGACCATGTCTTAATTTTATTCAGATATGGGGTTGTCCGGCCTATGTTAAAACACAAAATCCGGACAAGCTCGAGGCAAGGTCTGTTCTATGTAAGTTATTTGGATATCCCAAACATTCGCGAGGGTATATCTTCTACCACTCCGGGGAACAAAAGGTGTTTGTTTCTCGACATGCCGTGTTCTTAGAAAAAGGTTTTCTTATGAAACAGACTAGTGGCATTGAGGTAGAACTATAAGAAGTTCCAGCAGAACAAACTACAACAGATGATTTGGTAGAACCAGAGGATTCAGTAGGACCCGACGAACCCCAGCCTCTCCGCCGATCTAGCAGGGTTTCTCATCCGCCTGAGAGATACTACGGTTTTCTCATTGATGGTGGAAGCGAGGATTGCATCATGGAGGATGATGACCCAACTAGTTTCGAGCAGGCCATCACAAGTAGGGACTCAGTGAAATGGCTGGATGCAATGCGGTCCGAGATGGAATCCATGTACACCAACAAAGTATGGACTTTGGAAGTTGCTCCTGAAGGGGTAAAACTCATTGGGAGCAAGTGGATCTTCAAGAAAAAAACTTGGTGTAGATGGGAAAGTGGAGACTTTCAAAGCTAGACTTGTTGCAAAGGGTTTTCGTCAAAGACCGGGTGTGGATTATGACGAAACCTTTTCTCCAGTGGCTATGCTTAAATCCATCCGGATCATGCTTGCCATCGCTGCATATCATGATTACGAAATCTGGCAAATGGATGTTAAGACCGCCTTTCTAAACGGTGATTTAGAAGAGTACGTGTACATGACTCAGCCAGAGGGCTTCGTAGATAGTGGGAGCAGCGGGAAGGTGTGCAAGCTGCTTAAATCCATTTATGGATTAAAGCAAGCATCACGGAGTTGGAACATCTTCTTTGACGTCGTTATCAAAGAGTTTGATTTCGTCAAAAACGTAGATGAACCTTGTATCTACAAGAAGGTGGCAGAGAGTAAGGTTGTCTTCCTCGTGTTGTACGTGGACGACATACTCTTGATAGGAAATGACATTCCTATGCTGCAATCGGTCAAGCTCTTCTTGTCACAAAGATTCTCAATGAAAGATCTAGGTGATGCCTCCTGCATATTGGGAATCAGGATCTATAGAGATAGATCTAAAAGGATATTGGGATTGTCCCAGTTCAAGTACATTGACACCATACTAAAGAGGTTTAGTATGGAAGAATCCAAGCGTGGGAACTTACCCACGATCTCTGGAGTCACTCTCTCCAAAGTGATGTCTCCCAAGACTGATTTGGAGAGAGCTCGCATGCAAGGGATACCCTATGCTTCGGCTGTAGGCTCTATCATGTACGCGATGCTATGTACCAGACCCGATGTAGCATACTCACTAAGTATAGTAAGCATGTATCAAGCTGATCCTGGAGAGAGTCACTAGACAGCTGTGAAGAGCATTCTTAAGTACTTACGAAGGACTAAAGAGATGCTCTTGGTGTATGTTAATGGAGAACTCCAAGTGGAGTCCTTTACCGATTCGAGCTTCCAGAGTGATAAGGACGACTCCAAGTCACAGTCGGGATTTGTCTTTACCCTTTACGGAGGGGTGGTTAGCTGGAAGAGTTCCAAGCAGGAAACCGTGGCAGACTCGACGATGGAGGCTGAATACATCGCTGCCAACGATGCTGCCAAAGAGGCTGTTTGGATCAAGAAGTTCATTACTGAACTTGGAGTGGTTCCATCCATTGAGAATCCAATATCTTTGTATTGCGATAACAATGTAGCGGTGGCTTTGGCCAAGGAACCCAGGTCCCATCAGCGATCCAGGCATATTCTGAGGTGGTATCACCTGATCCGGGAGATAGTTGATCGCCGAGAGATCGAGGTCAGGAGGGTTGACACGAAGAATAACACAGCGGATCCACTCACGAAGGCCATTCCCCAGATACAGTTTGAGAGACTCTTCGGGATGCTCGGTATGCGATACTACAGCAGCTGGCCCTAGTGCAAGTGGGAGATTGTTAGTTGTATGTATGCCCTAGAGGCCAGTATTGTACAGATGATGTATATTATATTGGATGCTTGGACATATATAGAGATGACTTTCTTGCTCGATATGATAGTATGCTATCTGGTTGCTCTTTATCTTAACATGTATACTTGTCTCTTTATACTGTCTTATAGTTACATGTTGGTAAAGCTCTTAGGCTGTGTACTTGACTACCTGGACTATGATGCGGATCATACTAGTGGGGAAATGGTAGTCCATAAGTACATCCTTCAAAGTCCCTAGTCATGGGTGTATCGAGACGGGGCATCGATATACCAGTGTAGACTAGCGTATACGCTTCTCGACCCATGAGATGGGCGATGGACGATCCCATATCCATTGGTGTTTGACATCAGAGAGGGTATACGGGTGCTCAGTGGAGACTGGGTACACTGGACGGACTCGCCGAGAACTCCCGGATGGTATTATACCTCACGTCAGATGGCAGTTCTCATGTGACACTTGTGTAGGTTAGTCTGTAGACCCGAGATCGTCATAGAGTCTTATGTGATTCCCACTGTGCTTTGATTTCCACCTTACCACGTCCATGAGGGCGTGCAAAACGGTGGTTTTTGGATACAGTCCCGAGTCACATGGAGGCAATGAGCGATAGGAGGGGATTTCGTCTCTCCCGGTATTGGGGGTTGATGTTACGCTGTGCTCGATTGGCCGTAACAGGGAAGTCCCTGGCCAGGGCTGATTAGAGATTTACTGGTAAGTGTTACCAGTAGTTTCTTGACCCGTTATGAGCCTCACATCAGCACGACTTATCGGTTATTGGGGTCTGACGTTTACCACCCCTAGACTTGGTATGCGACATATCAGACGAGGAGACCGGACTGCACGGATAGTGTTGCCGGTTGGCTCGACGGGAGTTGTAGCAGGTTCGCTTGTTTTCTTCTGATCGCTCAATACCCGGGTGGCCGTTACGTTTAGCTGACCGCTTGCGGCTTGGGGGTGCTTGATATAATCATCACCCACTGCCGGTGTATTGACGAGTCTTAGAGTCCCACAAAGGAGTTACCTAGTCCAGGCGAAACGTTGTGGTGCACGTATGCGATTTGCGCATGGACCCGGTTAAAATGCGCGTATGAGATACCGTATATTAATCGGGCGGCTTTCTTTTGGTTGGGTCGTATGTGATATGGCCGGATTGATAAATCAAGTGTTGATTTATCATTTAACCATTAGTTTCTCACTAGAAATCCTTTCTTGTATTTTTGATGTATGCATGCATGTATGCATTCTTTCTTGATTCATGCACATATGGATGTGTATGCACACATACATACATACATCATCCTTCATGGTTGTTTATACATAGAAAATGGTGGCAATATAAGACTCACACCATGGTTTATATGTATGGATTAATATTTCTATTTATGTTAAAACAAAAGAAAAGAGAAAAGATTAATAAATGGTTATATTCTACACTCTTCCTTGAATTGACCATGTTCACCTACTTATTAACCATGATTAATCTTCCTCTTGAGTTTTAACTGAAGTGAAATAAATATCCATAATATATAACCATGGTTTGAGATGAAGAGGGAAAAATATATATAGATATATTTTCTCTTTTCTCTTTAGGGTTTATCTTTACTCTTGTTCAAAAAGCCATCATCTTCTTCCTCCTTCTTCATTTGCTCTCTAGATCTTTCAAGTGAGAAAAATACTCAACAAGATAGGATTTTGAAGTGAGAAAAAGAACCACAACACCATTCTACACAAGTCTTGCCCACTTGTTTAGAGTGTTTGCTTCATTTCATTCTCTTGATAAAGTGAAGTTGCAAGCTTGGACAAAGCGGACTCCGAGTGGATCATCGTGGT
Source organism: Agapanthus africanus (assembly GCA_030015575.1). Lineage (NCBI taxonomy): Eukaryota > Viridiplantae > Streptophyta > Magnoliopsida > Asparagales > Amaryllidaceae > Agapanthus > Agapanthus africanus. The sequence continues at coordinate 376,600,260 of JASDDO010000031.1, read as the reverse complement.
CCTAGAGGAGTTCAAGCGGATTTTTTCCAAACCCCAAGTAGCCGAGGAGTCTAGCGTAGGGAGCTACAAAGTTTGTACTCTCAAAACCCTAGCTTAATCTACTTGTAATGAAGTGTTGTTTTTGAAACCTTAATTTTTCTAGGAATGATTCTTTGTATGCTTACTTAGCACCCTAAAAATTTAATCTTTGGTACATGTGATGCTTCCAAACCCTTCATGAGGTGCTAGGTAAACCCAACAGATATGAGGCTCATAATGGGTCGAGAAACTACTGATAACACTTACCAGTATATCTCTGAAGCAGCCCTGGCCAGGGACTTCCTGTTATAGCCAATCGAGCACAGCGCAACATCAACTCCCAATACCGGAAGAGACGAAACCCTTCCTATCGCTCATTGCCTCTATATGATTCGGGACTGTACCCAAAAGCCACCGTTTTGCACGTTCTTTTGAACGTGGTAAGGTGGAAATCAAAGCACAGTGGGAATCACACAAGACTCTAGGACGATCTCGGGTCTACAGACTAACCTGTACCAGTGTCACCAGCGAACTGCCATCTGATGTGAGGTATAATACCATCTGGGAGTTCTCGGCAAGTCCGATCAGTGTACCCAGTCTCCACTGAGCACCCGTTTAATGTCTCTGATATCAAACACCAATGGATATGGGATCATCCATCGCCCATCTACATGGGTCGAGAAGTTATACGCTAGTCTACTCTGATATATCGATGCCCAGTCTCGATACACCCACGATTAGAAACATTTGAAGGATGTACTTAATAACTACTCTGTCCGCACTAGTATGATCTGCATCATAGTCCTGGTAGTCAAGTACTCATCCTAAGGGCTTTACCAACATGTAATATAGAGACTATCAGTGTACATATTAAGATAAAGAGCAACCAGATAGCATACTATCATGTCGAGCAAGAAAGTCCTCCCTATATGTGTCCAAGCATCCACCACAATATTCATCGTATGTACAGTAATGGCCTCTTGGATATACATATAACTAACAATCTCCCACTTGCAGTAAGTCCATCTGTTGTAGTGTCACATACCCAACAATCAGCAGTGGTTGTAGTATCCCATACTCAACCATCCCATAAAAGTCTCTATTGGGAAAAAGGCCTTTGTGAGTGGATCCGCTGTGTTGTCCTCTGTATCTACTCTCCTTAACCTCGATCTCCCTGGAGATCATTCATCTCCATGAACAGGTGATACTGTCTAAGAATATGTCTGGATCTCTGATGGGACGGGGGTTCCTAGGCCAAATCCACAACTCCATTGTCACACAATGGTAGGAACGTAGTTCATTGTTGCGCCATGGCAGCGCCCCGGCCGTCTATCCGAGGCCAAAATGCGGAATCAAAATTTTTTCTTAACTTTAAACATGCGCTACCGCGGACAATAAAACCCGGATCGTGACCATTAACCTAACGCTAGGTTTCAAGAGAAGGGAAGAGAGCTATACCAAACGATCCGTGTCTTTCGGTCTTCGTCTCCACTCCGATCTCCTCGCGGAATCTCCGTCTGTCACCTCCTCGTCGAAAAGGGCACCACGTAGCCGAATTCTTTTACGGGCTCCCACCTCTGGACCGAGGCAACTCGGGCGCGATGTTGGCTAGCCGACGCGTCCAAGGGTACTGTAGGTGTAGTGTAGAATGCACTTTGTCTCAATGGGGTTCATGTAGTTTCCATGGTGATGGAGGAATGATCAATGAACTTTGGAGAGGGTTTTAGAATTTTGCAAGCAAGCAAATGAGATATGAATTCTTCTCCTCATCAAAAATGAACCTCTCATTTTTATCCTTGCAATGTGGCCGGCCCCTTCATCATGGAAATGGTGGAGAGAATAAAACTAATACATGAAGGGAGGTGAGTGTAGGAAAAGAAAGAGGTGACCACATCCAAAGCAAACCTCACATCAACTCCTAATCAACTCCAATCTCATCAATACAAAAGGGTGGATGGAAAAAGAATATAATGATGAATAACTATCATGAAGCCACTCATATGCATGAAAACCCCTCCACAATAAGTTATTTGCAAACTTGCAAATAACCCCCTCCATCGGAAAGTCCGGCCGTGAAGGAACAAAGGAAAACCGTCCGGAACGGAATGCAAACTGGCAACTTCAGAAAACCGATGCCGTAATAAATTACAGGAAAACCCCGCGACTGCATATACATGCCCGCATTTGTATTCCCACTGAACACAAATGCAAAGAGAAAAAATCTACACTGTCTAATACTAGGATCCGGCTTAAACCAAAGCCGGCTAGTAAAAACCGTCCGATCACGATCCGTGCAATACCGCACGTATCTGATCGAACCCTGCCATATATCCATACGGACTCTACAGCGTTTCGCCCGAAACTTGAGTAACTTTGTATGGTGGACTCTAAAGACTCGTCAATACTATGGCTGTGGATTTAACCATTAGCACATCAGAGGTATTAGCCATACGTGACGGGCCACCAGCTATTGACCAAAAGGGACGTCGATGAGCGAACTCATCCTCACACCCTACTGAGCCTGTCAGTGACAATATCCGTACAGTCCGGTCCGTTCGTCTATGAGTATCGCATGGCGGGCCTAGGGGGTTGGTAAAAGTCAGACCCTCAAAAGCGGTACAAGTCGTGTCGGAGTGAATCCCAGAACACCCTGAGATACTACTGGAATACCTACCAGTAAATCTCCTGCCTCGGCCGAGGGCTTTGTGTAATGGCTCTCCTAGACACAGCACGACCTCACCCCCAATACCGGGAGAGACAAACCCCTGCAGATCCGCTCATTGCCTCCATGTGGCTCGGGACTGTACCCAACTAAAACCTGTTTGCACGAATCCTTTGAGCCGTGGTAGGGTAGTAATCAAAGTACAGTGGGAACTCACACGAGACAAATGACAATCTCAGGTCGATGAACTAACCTGTACACATGTCACCAGGGAACTGCTATCTGACGTCTGGTATAATCCCAACTAGCATGTTCCCGGCGAGTCCTGTCCGGTGTACTCATAACCCAATGAGAACCTGTATACATCTTAGGTGAACCAACTGACACCAGTGGCTTGTGAAACCGGCCACCGCCCCTCGTCGGGGTCTCAACTGTATACACTAGTCTACTAATGGAGTATCGATGCCCAGTCTCGAAACTCCCATGACTAGGGACCTTTTAATGATGTGGTTATAGACCCCAGCTCCCACGTATATGATCGCCCTCATACTGCTGGCAGTCAAGCAAGAATCCTAGGGGCTCTATCAACGTGTAATAGCGACTCGTAAGGTGACCTAAAGCAGTACACGATGATAAAGATAAACCAGATATCATACTATCATCTTGAGTAAGACTGTCCTACCGGGATAGGTCCTCCCTCAATCATTGCAATCACGTGCCTGTGATCCAATAATTGACTCTGAGGGCACTATCTCCAACATTCATCTCATGAACTAGTGTACATCCAGACTACCTCTTTGGTAGCATCCTTGGTAGAAATGTATCCAGCTTTTATCGTCTAGCATGCCACGGTATCTAGCTTGGAACCTTTCCAACATACCGTTCCTCCACTGAGGGTAAAGACAATGCCTGTGACTGACATTCAGTCGACCTTACCACCCTGAAAGCTATCCAGTGATTCTCCCTAGGATCGATTGATACCATCTCACTATACCTAATGAGAATCCTAACATCAACTTAGATCTATCTCATAGATCCAAAACCTAGGATTTAGGAGGTATCACCTTGATCCTATATGGAGAGTCCTTGTGATAAAAGGAGATTGACCGAGTGTAGCGTAGGAAACTCCTTTCCTATCAAAAGTATATCATCCACGTACAATACGAGGATCACCACCATACTCCCTACTACCTTTTTATATATACAAGGTTCATATACCATTTTGATGAAGTCAAACATTTTGACTACCACATCAAAACAGATGTTCCAACTCCGCGATGCCTGTTTTATCCCATAAAGCAACATGCACGTGTTTCCGCTGCTCCCACTATCTACGAAGTCCTCTGGCTGTATACTTATAGACGCTCTTTTCTAAATCACTATTTAGAAAAGCAGTCATGACACCCAAACGCCAGATATCGTAGTCATAGTATGTAGCATTGGCAAGTAGGATCCGGATAGCCTTAAGCATAGGCACTAAAAAAAGGTTTCATCATTATCCACACCTGGTCGATGACGAGAACCTTTTGCAACAAGCCTTAGCTTTGAAAGTCTCAACTTTTCCATGTACACCAAGTAATCTTCTCAAGATATACTTGCTCCTGATGGGGATTTAACCCTTCAGATATAGCAACCAAAGTCCATACTTTGTTGGTGTATATGGATTCCATCTTAGATCGCTTAGCATCCAGCCATTCTCACAGAGTCCCCACTCTTGATGGCCTGCTTGAAACTAGTTGGGTCATCATCTCATGATCCCATCCTCGCTCCCACTGTCATAGATAAAACTGAAGTATCTCTCAGGTGGGTGAGGAACCCTACTAGATCGGCGGAGAGGATGAGGTTCGTCGGAAGCTATTGAATCCTTCGGTTCTACCAAATCATCAGCAGCAGTTTGTATAGCTGGAACTCCTACCAGTTCTATCTCATGACCACTAATTTCTTCACAAGAAATTCCTTTTCTAAAAGGTGGCATGCTGAGAAACAAAACACTTTTTGTTCCTCGGTGTGGTAGAAGATATTCCCTTGCGAATGCTTGGGATATCCAACAAACTTCCACAGAACTGACATTGCCTCGAGCTTGTACGGATTTTACTTTCAGGCATAGGCCGGACAACCCCAAATCTTAACATCCTTAAGAGATAAGCTCTTCCCATTGTAGGGTTCCTAGGCACTCTTGTGAGGGTTCATGAGGCATCAACCATGCCCGAATAAAATTTTAGACGTGCCGAACAACCCAAAGCCGGGATCTTTGCTAGATTATTAGGGTTTTACATGCAAGTAAACATCTTTACAACTAAAAGTGAGGGATTACGACATTTGTAGTCTGCTCCTTTGCTTCATAAGCTCTGAGTAGAAGTCCCTTCGCCGCGATCCATGATCTCCCGGACTCATGAGAGGCTCCACAACTCGAACGATCCATGCTATCTTGTAGTGTCCCTTTTCTCCGATGATCTACCTCGAAGTTTATATAACTCAAGCTCTTTCTCTCCAAAGAGGTGAACACCCTAATCTAATTGGCTAGATTAGATGAGGATGATGGAGTAGAAATATTGCTCTCTTTTGTTTTCAAATTCTCACTTTTATTCACCACAAAATGAAAAACTAGCAAGCTTTTTCAAAGCTTAAGCTTCAACAAGAAGAAGAATGAATGGATAATTCCTTTTGTGATGAACAATGAATTATTGTAGTGGTTACAAATCTAACCTAGGGTTAAGCATGAAGAAGTTAACCCTTGTAGAGAGTTAACTAGAGTTAATGGTTTGGATTGGGTTAACATAATATCTTCACAAAAGATCAAGCCAAAGAAAAAGTCAAAGCTTCATGAAGCTTCATGGAAGCTTCATGCAAAAGCTAACCCTAATCCAAACCCTAACCAAGTTTAAACCCTAAACCATTGTTAAATTTATAATCCTAACATGTTACAATATTATATATCACATATACAATATATTTTGTAACAAAAGAAAATAATACAATTAACATATATCGCATATATATCAATGTATTATCCCGTGAGAAAATAAATCAATAAAGAGAGCTTATATTAGTTAACGTAACGTAATATATCACATATATAATTATACATTAAATTATCGAATCAACACTTGATCCGATAACCCGGCTATATTACATATAACCGACTAATATAACATGTACCAATTCATCGAATCAACACTTGATCCGATGACCCGGTTATATCACATATACCCGGCCGATATCTCATATCGCGAGAATAGAATACGGTATCTCATATCGTATTATTCTCGGTCCCGTACATATCACATATGTGCTCCTACTCCGTTTTGCCTGAGCAAGGAAACCTCTGTGTAGGACTCTAAAGAATCGTCAATACGCCAGCAGTAGGTGATGATCATATCAAACACCCACAAGCTGCAAGCGGTCAGCTAAATGTAACAGCCACCCAGGTATTGAGCAATCAGAAGATCAACAAGCAAGCCTGTACATTCTCCTGTGAATCCAATCAGTAACACTCCCGTACAGTCCGGTTTCTTCGTCTGATATGTTGCATATCTAGTCTAGGGGTGGTATACGTCAGACCCCAGTAACCGATAATTCGTGTCGATATAAAGCTCATAACGGGTCGAGAAACTACTGATAACTCTTACCAGTAGCACTCCATATCAGCCCTGGCCAGGGACTTCCAGTTATAGCCAATCGAACACAGCACAACATCAACTCCCTATACCGGGAGAGATGAAACCCCTCCTATCGCTTATTGCCTCCATGTGATTCGGGAATGTACCCAAAAGCCACCATTTTGCACGCCCTCTTGGACGTGGTAAGGTGGAAATCAAGGCACAGTGGGAATCACAAAAAGCTCTATGACGATCTCGGGTCTACAGACTACCCTATACCAGTGTCACCGGAGAACTGCCATCTGACGTGTGGTATATCACCATCTGGGAGTTCTCAGCGAGTCCGTCCAGTGTACCCAGTCTCCACTGAGCACCCGTACACCATCTTTTATGTCAAACACCAATGGATATGGGATCATCCATTGCCCATCATATGGGTCAAGATGCGTATACGCTAGTCTACTCTGGTGTATCGATGCCCTGTCTCGACACACCCTCGACTAGGAACAGTTATAGGATGTACTCTTTGACTACCCTGGCCCCACTAGTGTGATCTTATCACAGTCCCAGTAGTCGAGTACATATCCTAAGGGCTTTATCAACATGTGAGAGCAAGACAGTAAACTAATACAAGTCAACATGTTAAGACAAAGTGAAACCAAATAGCATACTATCATGACGAGCAAGAAAGTCCTCTCTATATATATCCAAGCATCCATTATAATATATATCATATGTACAACAATGGCCTCTAGCGCATATATATAACTAACAATCTCCCACTTGCACTAGGGCCAGGTGTTGTTGTATCTCATACCCAACATCCCGAATAATCTCTCAAATTGTATCTGGGGAATGGCCTTCGTGAGTGGATCCGCAGTGTTGTCCTTCGTGTCAACTCTCCTGACCTCGATCTCGCGGCGATCAACTATCTCCCGGATCAGGTGATACCGCCTCAGAAAATGTCTGGATTTCTAATGGGACCTGGGTTCCTTGGCCAAAGCCACAGCTCTATTGTTATCACAATACAAAGGTATTGGATGCTCAATGGAAGGAACCACACCAAGTTCAGTGATGGATTTCTTCATCCAGACAGCCTCTTTGGCAGCATCGTTGGCTGCGATGTATTCAGCCTCCATCGTCGAGTCTGCCACGGTTTCTTGCTTGGAACTCTTCCAACAAACCGCCCCTCTATTTAGGGTAAATACAAATCCCGATTGCGACTTAGAGTCGTCCTTATCACTTTGGAAGCTTGAATCGGTAAAGGACTCCACCCGGAGTTCTCCGTTACCATACACTAAGAACATCTCCTTAGTTCTTCTCAAGTACTTGAGAATGTTCTTCACAGCTGTCCAGTGATTCTCTCCTGAATCTGCTTGATACCTACTCACTACACTTAGTGAGTTTGCCACATCGGGTCTGGTACATAGCATCGCGTACATAATAGAGCCTACTGCCGAAGCATAGGGTATCCCTTGCATAAGAGCTCTCTCCAAATCAGTCTTGGGAAACATCTCTTTGGAGAGAGTGAGTCCAGAGATCATGGGTTAGTTCCCACGCTTGGATTCTTCCATACTAAACCTCTTCAGTATGGTGTCAATGTACCTGGATTGGGAAAATCCCAGTATCCTTTTGGATCTATCTCTATAGATCCTAATCCCCAAAATGCAGGAGGCATCACCTAGATCTTTCATTGAGAATCTATGTGATAAGAAGAGCTTGACCGAGTGCAGCATAGGAACATCATTTCCTATCAAGAGTATGTCATCCACGTACAATACGAGGAAGACAACCTTACTCTCTGCAACCTTCTTGTAAATACAAGGTTCATCTATGTTCTTGATGAAGTCAAACTCTTTGACTACTACATCAAAACAGATGTTCCAACTCCACGATGCCTGCTTTAACCCGTAAATGGATTTAAGCAGCTTGCACACCTTTCCGCTGCTCCCACTATCCACGAAGACCTCTGGCTGAGTCATGTACATGCACTCCTCTAAATCACCATTTAGAAAGGAGGTCTTAAGATCCATTTGCCAGATTTCATAGTCATGGTATGCAGCAATGGCAAGTAAGATCCGGATGGACTTAAGCATAGCCACTGGAGAAAAGGTTTTCTTCATAATCCACACCTGGTCGTTGACGAAAACCCTTTGCAACAAGTCTATCTTTGAAAGTCTCAACTTTTCCATCTACACCAAGTTTCTTCTTAAAGATCCACTTGCTCCCAATGGGTTTTACCCCTTCAGGAGCAACTTTCAAAGTCCATACTTTGTTGGTATACATGGATTCCATCTCAGATCGCATTGCATCCAGCCATTTCACAGAGTCCCTACTCGTGATGACCTGCTCGAAACTAGTCGGGTCATCATCTTCCATGATGCAATCCTCGCTTCCACCATCAATGAGAAAACCGTAGTATCTCTCAGGTGGACGAGAAACCCTACTAGATCGGCGGAGATACTGGGGTTCGTCGGGTACTACTAAATCCTTTGGTTCCAATAAATCATCAGTTGTAGTTTGTGGTGCTGAAACCTCTTCCAGCTCTACCTCTTTGCCACTAATTTCTTTTGCAAGAAATTCCTTTTCTAAAAAGATGGCATGTTGAGCAACAAACACTTTTTGTTCCTCAGCATGGTAGAAAAAATATCCTTGAGAATTCTTTGGATATCCCACAAACTTGCAAAGAACTGATTGTGCCTCGAGTTTGTCCGGATTTTGCCTTTTGACATAGGCCGGACAACCCCATATCTTAACTCGTTTAAAATATGGTTTCTTCCCACTCCATATCTCATATGGTGTGGTAGGTACAGATTTAGATGGAACTAGATTCAATAGATATATGGCTGTCTCAAGCGCATACCCCCAGAAGGAAATAGGTAACTCAGCATCACTCATCATAGAGCGCACCATATCTACTAGGGTGTGATTCCTCTGCTCCGATACACCGTTGTGCTGTGGTGTATAAGGAGGAGTAAGCTGAGAGAGATTCCCATTCTCTTTTAGATATTCCAGAAACTCATTGTTCAAGTATTCTCCTCCTCGATCAGATCGTAGGATCTTAATACTTTTGCCCGTTTGGTTCTCTACTTCGTGCTTCTATTCTCTGAATTTCTCAAAAGCTTCAGACTTATGTTTCATCAGGAACACATGTCCGTATCTAGAGAGATCGTCAGTGAATGTAATGAAGTAGGAAGAACCGTTCCTGGCCTGTGTAGACATGGGACCGCATACATCACTATGTATCAGTCCCAAGAGTTCCGTAACTCTTTCTCCGTGTCCACTAAACGGAGTCTTAGTCATTTTCCCTTTGAGACATGAATGGCAAGTATCATAAGATGATAATTCGAACGAATTCAAATATCCATCCTTATGTAACTTAGCTAGTCATGTAGCATTGATATGACCAAGTCTACAGTGCCACAAGAAGGATTCGTTCATTTCTGAACTCTTCCTCTTGTGTGTGTTTTGTACATTAAGGACTGTAGTTTGATTGAGAACGTATATGCCATTGAATAACGAACCAGATCCAATCAACTTTTGATTCAGGAATATGTTCATAACATCATCCTGTACTACAAAATTATATCCTTCTTTGCTCAATAAAGAAACTGATATAAGATTGCATATCAGGGTCGGAATGTAATAGCATTCGTTCAAAATCAATGTATTACCATTTGGTAATACAAGGTGATATTCGCCAACTGCTTTGGCTGCAATATTTGCACCATTCCCTACTCTTACAGAATGATCACCCTCTCCCAGTTCCCTACCTTTACGTAGCCCATGTAACATATTACATATTTGGGATCCTGATCCGGTATCTAATACCCAGGACGTAGAGTGAACTGAGAAATAGTTCTCGATAACTAACACACCAGAAGAAGATACATCAACATGCTTATTCTTTGATTGGGTAGCGTGAGAATCCAGATATTCTCATATTCCCTGTTCAGTCTTATAACTCTTATAAGAAAGAACGGGACCAACGTTCCCCTGCTCAGTATAATAAGCAGCTTCATTCAATATATCCATATTATTATCTTGATTAAAGCCTGACAGGGTCGCTACCTGGAGAGAGAGAGAAGAAAACACTTTAGCGTATGCTTTTGCAAGATTAGATTGGTTATTATCTTATCTAATAAGGATGTCTCCCACTGTTTTTATCAAATCTTCCTTCAAACCCTAAAAGGTAAGATTAGCCGGGATTAATTACACTTTACAAGTTCGCAAATCTTTCAGCCAGGCCAGTGTCGGTACTTGAGGGAGGTTCCCCATGCTTTCGCACGGACCTAATTAAAGTAAATCTCGTTTTCCCAGAGGCATAACCCCGTTAACACCATTCTAGACACCTACTTGATCGGCTAATTGTCCTGTGTAAAACTCTCCCAGGAGTAACTCTTACTCGCAGTGGGTATCGGGATCCAACTTGTTAGGTCCACGTCACCACCCCGGATCTTTCGGGGAAGCGGAATAGGTAAAAATCAAAATTTTCCTCGATAGGTAACATGGACCGTTCATGAAGGATCTTGGCTAAACAAAACTAACATATGAACTACAAGCTTTACCTACTATGTAGAATGGTTATACCTAGTCTTGAACTCCTTCTCTTCTTCTCCTTGGAGTGGGTTGGATGGTTCTCCTCGTCGCCTTCTCTTGCCGAAGAAAGATCCACCCGAGGGCCTCTACCTTGAGCTCATTCCTCGATCTTGAGGTAACTAAAGTGTTAGGTTTGCTAAACCTTCAACCTTAGGATGAGTAGAGAGTGGTCTTGGTGTTTTATCTCAAAGGAAAATGGTTCTCAACTCATGAGAGGGATTTTTCCTTGAGCTAGAGGAAGAAGGAGAGCAATGGATGAGAGAGAAGATGCAAGTGAGAATGAATTTTACAACTATGCTCTCTTATTTTATAAAATGATAACAATAATAATAATAATTAACAATTTTGTGATGGTGAGTTGATGAATGACCATTATCATTTCATTCATTAAATGCTTGTGCAAAAAATAAGAAGCATCTTTGAAAACAAATGATGATGGTCAACAAGTCTACTTTGGTCAACCGGTCAACTAAAGTCAACAAGTCAACAAAAGTCAAGAATTCAACTCAACCATGGCACAATAATTGTTAAATAATATTATTAATCATATTTCCTATTCTCATTAGGGTTTGGAAAAAGACAACAGTCAACTGTGTATACACACCCGTACCATAACCCTAATGAGAAGCCTCTGCCTCAGTCAACTGTGCATACACACCAGCATCTGTGTTCCGAGGAACACGAATACAATGAGATAAAACTAACCCCAAAACATATACTAGGATCTGGCTTAAACCAAAGCCCACTAGTAATAACTGTCCGGACACCAAACGTGCACAAGTGCGCGGATGTGAACGAACCCCGTCGCAAAACCATGCGACTTCTACTCTGTTTTGCCTAAAGGCGAATAACCCTCTGTGTGGTACTCTAAAGACTCGACACTACGCTGGCAGTGGGGTTAACCACAGACCGCAAGCGGCACTAGCTGTACGTAACGGTACCCAGGTAGATGCCGATAAGAAGACTGATGAGGTGAACCCATCCGAACTCCTAGTGAGCATATATGTGACAATCTCCGTACAGTCCGGTCTGTTCGTCTGAGAATATCGCATGGTGGGCCTAGAGGGATGGTAAACGTCAGTCCCCTAATAGCGGTACAAGTCGTGTCGGAGTGTAACCCAGAACACCCTGAGATAACACTGGAAACCTACCAGTATATCTCGCTTTCCATGGCCAGGGACGACTATGTGTAATGGCTCTCCTTGACACAGCGCGATATCAACCCCCAATACCGGGTGAGACGAATCCTGTCTAACCGTCACTGCCTCCAAGTGCTTCAGGACTGCACCCAACTACTACCTGTTTGTACGACTCAATAGAGCCGTGGTAGGGTAGTAATCAAAGAACGGTGGGAACACACTCGAGGCGAAGTGACAGTGTCAAGTCAGTGGACTAAGCTGTACTCATGTCACCTGGGAACTGTTAACTGACGATAGGTATAATACCAACCAACAGTTCCCGATGACTCCTGTCCAGTGTACTCGTAACCTAACGAGCACCCGCATACTATTCCAGTACGACGTATTGATGGCTGTGGGACGGACCATCTCCCCTACTGGGAAAAGAAGCGTATGCACCAGTCTACTCTGGAGTATCGATGCCCTGTCTCGATAATCCTACGACCAGGGACCAAGATAAGGATGTGCTTATAGACTACCCAGCCCCCACTAGTGTGATCGCCATCACAACGTCGGTAGTCAAGCAAAAAATCCTAAGGGCTCCATCAATATGTATTAGCGATATGTTAAAAGAAACATATACACATATTAAAATAGAAACAAACGAAGTAGCATACTACTATATCGAGCAAGACTGTTGTAAAACCGTACATATATCCCAAGCCTCCAAAATGTATTATACAAACTAGTATTATACAATAATGGCCTCTAGGGCATACATATCTAACACAACTATCTCATAGGAGGTATGCAATCTCATTGCAAATTTCAACACTTGAAATTCCCGATATTATTTTTCCCCTAGCGATCTATGACCTTGACTAAGTCAACAAACCATAAATCGCAAGTCAAGTTCAACTCGTACATTTCTTGATTGAATTAAACCCACCCGCACGACCCTTGACTAAGTCAACAAGGCCGTACGACTACCCTAATCCAATCACATCTCATGCTTTAGCAGATAAACACAATTTAGTTACCGTACACTCGCCTTGACCAAGTCAACAAACATAACACGAATACTAAATAATATCTATCTGAAATGACGGAGGGCTACGCAGGTTTTTCAGAAAACCTTGAGCGTAATGAACTTGATATCGTTGTAGAATCGAGTGAATTTTGAAAAGGAGTGTTTTTGAGGCTTTTCTAGTTTCGCTAAAGAGGTCACTCCCGGTGAAGGGATCTCGGCTCTTTCCTCATCGAATAAGGTGCAGGGTATATCACATATACCGCTATGCAAAGCAAAACTGTAGCTAGCCTTTTTATAAAGTTTTGATTCTACAACATCTTTTAGGTTTATTTTCTTTCATTAATCACATTAATGATGTCCCATCATTTAAGTCACCTAACAATCACAGATAAATACGACGTACACTTATGCCATCCGCATTCGCCTCGATGTCCCCTCGTGCACCGTTAGGTTAGGTAACTAACGGCAGAGCGGGGCAGGGCTAGCGCAGGTGTAAAACATAAGTAACGTCTATATAATATATCATATATACTATATACAGTATCCATCTCAACATATCAAATGATCACATCACAGATATCGCAACAGAAGAATCATATGAAATAATGGATATACTAGGAGGTCCGTGTTTTATTTTGAGCCTGTGTAAAACACGGATTCCACGGTCGCGATGAATAGCCAAACCAACATCCCTAGACCCCTACGAGAGCGGCAAGCAACCCTACCAATTCTAAAGTTAGGAGACCCGGACTCGACTCCTCGAATTGGTCTCCCGCTGTACACTAGAACCCGGTTACTTGTGCTCCCCTCCTTAGGTCTACCTAATGAGGAAAAGTAAATAATATACAATGGTGACATCATCCTCATCCCGGAAGTGCCCCAATAAAAGAATATTACATATAATGAATTTTACATGAATGAAAATAAAAACCATCATCTCACATAAAACCCCCGGCTATTCAGAACACGACGATCCAATATAACATATCATAGAAACACATTATATCTCATATTATCAACGTAAGAAAGCATGCATATCCCGACTGTCGTTGATGTATAGCAACGAAGCCGGCGATACCCCACATACTACGCTTACGGTCACAGAAAAGAAAGTGTAAAACTACAACATTTGGAATCCACATTCACTTTAGACATCGTAAATCCGAAATATCACATACTTCGCATTTCATGCTTAACTATATGAATTCCACATATTGTATCACATTCCAGATAAATAGATAATATTAAACTTTCCGATCGAATAATCAAATACCCAAGATTTCCTAAATAGCTCAACACTTGAGCGGAGTTCAAATAATCCCAGAATATGTCACAGTAGCAATGGTCCAGCCGTAGAAGGGTCAAGCCAACGCCTCACATGTGGCACGCCGTACTGACCCAAACCCTAAGGTTTAGAGGCGGTTCAGACGTTACATAATCGAGTTAAGGTTTGTGTTCTTCTAGAGGGTCCACCGCATTACTTGCACATTTTTTCGAAAGATTTAAACTCAAGAAAAAATTCAACACTTGAAAGTTTTTCGTGCCGGGAAAAAAATGAGTTAATGATATCCGTTTGAACATTTTAACAGTTTCTAAATATCCGGAAAAAGGACGAAATTAAACTTTCCGATCGAATCAACGATTACAAAATAATCCCCAGAACACTCAACACTTGAGTCAGATTAAAAATACCCAGAAGCAGCTACATATACCTACGGATATACTGTGCCAAAAATCTAACCCTAACTCTACTGTGTTGCCGCGGAACCGCCGCAGAAGACATGGTACGGCCGCGGTTCCGCGGCGCTTTAGTGGAGTTTTGGTGTCGTTTTACACAGTAACTCTTAGAATTCCCTGCTGATTTTTTTGAGTATTTTTAATGCAGAAAAATTCACATTTTTACAAAATTTCCAGAGATGGGGTCTAGTTCGATATATCGGGGTTCGATCGGAGTTTTAACTTCGTAAACACGTCGCCTAATGCTCTATCTTGGCTCTGATACCACTGTAGGGTTCCTAGGCACTCTTGTGAGGGTTCATGAGGCATCAACCATGCCCGAATAAAATTTTAGACATGTCGAACAACCCAAAGCCGGGATCTTTGCTAGATTATTAGGGTTTCACATGCAAGTAAACATCTTTACAACTAAAAGTGAGGGATTACAACCTTTGTAGTCCGCTCCTTCACTTCATAAGCTCCGAGTAGAAGTCCCTTCGCCGCGATCCACGATCTCCCGGACTCATGAGAGGCTCCACAACTCGAACGATCCATGCTAGCTTGTAGTCTCCCTTTTCTCCGACGATCTACCTCGAAGTTTCTATAACTAAAGCTCTTTCTCTCTAAAGAGGTGAACACCCTAATCTAATTGGCTAGATTAGATGAGGATGATGGAGTAGAAATATTGCTCTCTTTTGTTTTCAAATTCTCACTTTTATTCACCACAAAATGAAAAACTAGCAAGCTTTCTCAAAGCTTAAGCTTCAACAAGAAGAAGAATGAATGGATAATTCCTTTTGTGATGAACAATGAATTATTGTAGTGGTTACAAATCTAACCTCGGGTTAAGCATGAAGGAGTTAACCCTTGTAGAGAGTTAACTAGAGTTAATGGTTTGGATTGGGTTAACATAATATCTTCACAAAAGATCAAGCCAAAGACAAAGTCAAAGCTTCATGAAGCTTCATGGAAGCTTCATGCAAAAGCTAACCCTAATCCAAAACCTAACCAAGTTTAAACCCTAAACCATTGTTAAATTTGTAACCCTAACATGTTACAATATTATATATCACATATACAATATATTTTGTAATGATAGAAAATAATACAATTAACATATATCGCATATATATCAATGTATTATCCCATGAGAAAATGAATCAATAAAGCGAGCTTATATTAGTTAACGTAATGTAATATATCACATATATAATTATACATTAAATTATCGAATCAACACTTGATTCGATAACCCGGCTATATTACATATAACCGACTAATATAACATGTACCAATTCATCGAATCAACACTTGATCCGATGACCCGGTTATATCACATATACCCGGCCGATATCTCATATCACGAGAATAGAATACGGTATCTCATATCATATTATTCTCGGTCCCGTACATATCACATATGTGCTCTTACTCCGTTTTGCTTGAGCAAGGAAACCTCTGTGTAGGACTCTAAAGAATCGTCAATACGCCGGCAGTAGGTGATGATCATATCAAACACCCACAAGCTGCAAGCGGTCAGCTAAACGTAACAGCCACCCAGGTTTTGAGCGATCAGAAGATCAACAAGCAAGCCTATACATTCCTGTGAATCCAATCAGTAACACTCCCGTACAGTCCGGTCTCTTTGTCTGATATGTTGCATATCTAGTCTAGGGGTGGTATACGTCAGACCTAAGTAACCGATAAGTCGTGTCGATATAAAGCTCATAACGGGTCGAGAAACTACTGATAACTCTTACCAGTAGCACTCCATATCAGCCCTGGCCAGGGACTTCCAGTTATAGCCAATTGAACACAGCACAACATCAACTCCCTATACCGGGAGAGACGAAACCCCTCCTATCGCTCATTGCCTCCATGTGATTCGGGACTGTACCCAAAAGCCACCGTTTTGCACGCCCTCTTAGACGTGGTAAGGTGGAAATCAAAGCACAGTGGGAATCACACAAGACTCTATGACGATCTCGGGTCTACAGACTACCCTGTACCAGTGTCACCGGAGAACTGCCATCTGACGTGTGGTATATCACCATTTGGGATTTCTCAGCGAGTCCGTCCAGTGTACCCAGTCTCCACTGAGCACCCGTACACCATCTTTGATGTCAAACACTAATGGATATGGGATCATACATCGCCCATCATATGGTTCAAGATGCGTATACGCTAGTCTACTCTGGTGTATCGATGCCCTGTCTCGACACACCCTCGACTAAGAACAGTTATAGGATGTACTCTTTGACTACCTTAGCCCCACTAGTGTGATCTTATCACAGTCCCAGTAGTCGAGTACATATCCTAAGGGCTTTATCAACATGTGAGAGCAAGACAGTAAACTAATACAAGTCAACATGTTAAGACAAAGTGAAACCAAATAGCATACTATCATGACGAGCAAGAAAGTCCTCTCTATATATCCCAGCATCCATTATAATATACATCATATGTACAACAATGGCCTCTAGGGCATATATATAACTAACACCCATACCATATCACATATGGAGTGGTAGGCATGTGATTTGGTTGGAACCCTATTCAATAGGTATGCATCTTCACAAGTGCATAACCTCCAAAAGGAAATAGGCAACTCAGTAGTATTCATCATAGAGATAGGGTGCGATTGCTCCGCCCCGATATACCAACGTGCTGTGGTGTATACGGAGGAGTAATGCTGAGAGAGAATCTCATTCTCCTTTAGAATAGTCCAGGAATTCCGTGCTCAAGTATTCTCCTCCCTGATCACATCATAGGACATAATACTTATACCCTCTTTGGTTCTCTACTTCTGACTTATATTCTATGAATTTATCAAAAGCTTCAGACTTGTATTTCAACAGGAACACATGTGCGAATCTTGAGAGAATATCGGTGAATGTAATGAAGTACAAAGAATCAGTCCTGGCATGTGTAGACAGGGGACCTATATACATCATCATGTATCAATCCGAAAAGTTCACTAACTCTTTCTCTGTTTCCAATAAACGAAGCTATGGTCATCTTATCTTTGTGACATGACTGGCAAGTTTCACAAGATGTAAATTCAAACTGATTTAAATATGCATCTAAATGTAACTTGGCTAGTCGGGTCGCATTGATATGACCTAGTCTGCAATGCCTCAAGAAGGATTCGTTCATCTCTGAACTCTTCCTCTTGTGTGTGTTCTGTACGTTAAGAACTGTGGTTTGATTTAGAACGTGTATGCTTTTAGATAACATGCCTGAACCGATCAACTCTTGATATAGGAAATGTTCAAAACATTATCCAACAATACAAAATTATATCCTTCTTTACTAAATAAAGAGACTGGTATGATTTTGTATATCAGGTTCGGTATCTAATAACATTCGTTCAGAATCAATGTATTTGGTAATACAGGGTGATAACTGCCAACAATTTGGCTACAACACATGCACCGTTTCCAACTCTTGAAACTTATCATCCATTCTCAGTTCTCTACCTATCTGTAGCCCATGTAACAGATTACATATGTGGGATCCTGATCCGGTATCTCATACCCAGGACGTAAAGGAAACTGAGAAATAGTTCTCAGTAATGAACACACCTGAAGAAGATGCATAATCATGCACTTTCTTCGTTTGGGCGGCACGGGAATTCTGGTAATCCCCTATTTCCTGCTCAGTCTTATAACAATTATAAGTTTGGAGCGGGACCAACGTTCCCTAGCTCAGTATAACAAGCGGATTCGGTCAATACATCCATATTATTATCTTGATTAAGGCGTGACATGGTCGCTACCTGGAGAGAGAGAGAGAGAGAGAAGAAAACACTCTGCATGCGCTCTTGCAAGATTAGATTGGTTATTAATTTATCTAATTAGGATGGCTCCCACTATTTTAGTCAAATCTACCTTCAAACCCTAAAAGGAAAGACTAGCCGGGATTAATTACACCCTACAAGTTCGCCAATCTTTCGGCCAGGCCAGTGTCGGTACTTTGAGGGAGGTTCCCCGTGCTTTCGCACGGACCTAATTAAAATAAACCTCGTTTTCCCAGAGGCATAACCCCGTTAATACCTTTCTAGACACATACTTGATCGGCTAATTGTGATGTGTAAAACTCTTCCAGGAGTAACTCTTACTCGCAGTGGGTATCGGGATCCAACTATCTTATAGAAGGTATGCAATCTCATTGCAAATCTCAACACTTGAAATTCCCGATAATTCTTTTACCCCTAGCGTGCTATGACCTTGACGCATGCCAAACAACCCATAGTCCGCTAGTCAAGTTCAACCCGTGCATTTCCTGATTGAATTAAACCCACCCGTACGACCCTTGACGCATGCCAAACAACGCCATACGAATACCCTAATCCAATCGCATCTCATGCTACAGATAAGTACTAATCAGCTACCGTACACTACGCCTTGACGCATGCCAAACTACCGTAGCACGAATACTAAATAATACTTATCTGAAATGACGGAGGGCTACGCAGGTTTTTATGAAAACAATGAGCGTAATGAACTTGATATCGTTGTAGAAACAAGTGATTTGAAAAGGGGTGTTTTTTAGGCTTTTACTAGTTTTGCTAAAGAGGTCACTCCCGGTGAAGGGATCTCGGCTCTTTCCTCATTGAATGAGGTGCAGGATATTTCACAAATACCACTATGCAAAGCAAAAACTATAGAAGCAATCAAAAGACAAACCGAGGGTTGTAGCATCTGCCAGTTATTGCTAAAGAGATCACTCCCGGTGAAGGGATCTCGGCTCTTTCCTAATCGAATAAGGTGCTGGATATTCTACAAGGAATACCGCTATGCAAAGCAATAACTAGAGCTACCAGTTTTTAAAACAAGTTTCTACAACATCTTTAGGCTTCTTTTATTTCATTAATCTCATTAATGAAGTCCCATTTATTATGCTTCCCAAGCATCACATATGAAACGAAAGCAGCAATATTAATTATATCTCATATATATAATATATAGGCATTCGTCTGAACATATCACAGTGATCACATCACAGAGCAGCAGAAGATAACATATGAATATTGGATATACTAGGATTTCCGTGTTTTAAATTAAGCATGTATAAAACACGGATTCCACGGTCGTGATGAATAGCCAAACCCACATCCCTAGACCCCTACGAGAGCGGCAAGCAACCCTACCAATTCTAGAGTTAGGAGACCCGGTCTCGACTCCTCGAGATGGTCTCCCACTGGACCCTAGAACCCGTTTACTTATGCTCCCCGCCTTGGGTCTATCCTAATGTGGAAAAGTAAATAATATACAATGGTGAGATCATCCTCAACCCGGAAGTGCCCCAATAAAAGAATATTATATACAATGAATTTTACAAGAATGAAAATAAAAAAACTCTTATCTCACATAAAAACCCCAGCTATTCAAAACACGACGATCCAATATAACATATCACAGCAACACATAACATCACATGTTATCAACGTAAGTAAATATGCGTATCCCAATTGTCGTTGACGTATAGCAACGAAACCGGCGATACACCATATATTACACTTACGGTCGCAGAAAAGAAAGTGAAAAACTACAACCGTTGGAATCCGCAACCACCTTAGACATCATAAACCCGAAATATCTCATATTCCGGATTTCATGCCTAACCAAATTAATTCCTTAGACATCACATGCCTAACAATTATAAACCCCGCATTTTAGTCTCGATATTCAAAACACCTTTTAATATCTTGTCGGGAAATTCAACAAGATTCCCGACATCCTGATTGAATGCTCGTCGGAAACTTTAGTAGACGGCCGCACACCCCTCCCCCCCGATACCGTCGACGAAGTGCACTAAGGCGAAACACCGCTGTCGCGAGCACCCGAACGGATGCTTTTGGCGATGGGGTTCTCCTACAGTCACTTGGTCGGGGCTATGGGGCGTGGCTATCTAATAATGTTACCCAGAGTGTATCCGTGTACGCTACGTGATTGCGACAGAATTTTGATCACATCAAAATCCCGTGGCAACCGATCAAATGAGACAAAACTGCTAGATTTACAAAATTCAAACTAGTTATCTCATAACTACATTTGTGGATTCCAAATATTGTATCCCATCACATAATATCCGGACGAAGTTAAACTTTTCGATCGATTCAACAAAGTCACACAATTTCCCGACAGCTCAACACTTGAGCACAGTTCAATAATACCTAGAATATGCCACAGTACCTATGCACCAGCCGTAGAAGGGCAGACCCAAACCTCACTCATGTCGCCACGGAACTACGGAAAACACTAGGGTATCACCGCGGTTCCACGATCCAAAAAGTCGAGTTAGGGTTTCATTCTTCTAGAGGGTTCATAGAATTACTTGCATATTTTTTCGAATACGTTAAACTTGGAAAAGTGGGTTTTTGACATTCGATCGAACTTTTTAACTTCATCTGGACAACATGCGAATAACCCGAAACAATGTTAAAACTACGAATACGAAACACTCCGAATTGCTTATAGTGTAAGATTACATCACATGCAAAATTAGCAAAAAAAAATAACACCTGAAACACCAAAACCCTGTCACTGGAACACAGTGAAAATTTCAGGCAAAAACATCATAAAGTGGCCGGCCCCAACTACCATGTCCTCAGCCAAAATCCGAGCAAACCCCATGAAATTTTCATGGTGTTCATGATATATCTCATACATCATTCTGTAGTTGTTTAAAAAAAAATTTGACAACATTTTAAATTCAACAGAAACTTCATTTTCGCGTTTCAAGTTTCGGAGTATTTCGGTTTCGTAATCTTAACAAAATCCGTCTAAATTTCTAGCATGGCTCTGATACCACTGTAGGGTTCCCTAGGACGGCAGCAAGGTTTCGGGAGGCATCGTCCATGCCAAATTCAAAAATTTGCCGTTCTAGCTAACCCTAACCCTAGAATCATATACTAGAAATCGGACGGAATGAAATGCAAACACTTTGCAAGTAAAGTGAGCAAGGAATACAACCTTTGTAGACTGGTCCTTCACTTCAATAGCTCCTTGTAGTAGTCCCTTCGCTGCGATCGTGAACTCCAGACTCTAGAGAGGCTCCCATGAAGAAACGAACATGCTTGCATCGAAGTCTTCGAGGCCGAAGATGATCTACGTCGAGGAGACACTAACCCAAGCTATCTCTTCACTAATTGTGGAATTAGTGAAGCAAACACCCTATACTAAATGGCAAGTAGTAGAGGATGATGAAGTAGGAAGTGGGCTCACTTTAGAATTGATTTTCTCACATTTTTTCTCACATCTCCATTGAAGCTAGAAAGCTTTGAGGAAGAAGAAGAAGAATGAACTCATGAGAGAGTGAAGCAACTATGGGTGAGTTAAGTATCATATACTTAACCTTTGTAGAGACTTAACCAAGGCTAGGTTAATTGGCAGGGTTAACAAATATCTTAGGTAAAACAAAACTTGAAGACTTGGTCAAAGAACTACAAGCTTCTACAAGCTTATCAACCATGACAAAATCATTTAGTTTTAGAATTACTTAAATAAATAAAACCCTAGCAATTAAACCAATCATGGTGTAAGTCATACACACACCTTTGTTGCATGTATCATCAAGCATGACACAAAATAATGTACACTTATATATATCACATATATACACATGCACAAAATTTGTGAGAAAAGAAATCATAAGTGAGCTAATACTAGTTAATGTAATGTAGTATATCAAATATATAATTATACATTAGATTATCAAATCAACTCTTGATTTAATAATCCGGCTATATCACATATAACCGACTAATATCAAATGAATCGACTTATCGAATCAGCACTTGATCCGATAACCCGGCTATATCATATATAACCGACCGATATCACAAATCGCGAGAATAGAATACAGTATCACATACCGTATTAATCTCGATCCCGCACATATCTCATATGTGCTCGTACTCCGTTACGCTTGAGCCAGGAAACCTCTGTATAGGACTCTAAAGACTCGTCAATACGCCGGCAATATGTGATGATCATATCAAACACCCACAAGCCGCAAGCGGTCTGCTAAACGTAACGGCCACCAGGATATTGAGCGATCAGAAGATCAACAAGCAAGTCTGCTCACACTCCTGCGAATCCAATCACTAACACTACCGTATAGTCCGGTCTCTTCGTCTGATATGTCGCAATCTCGTTTAGGGATGGTAAACGTCAGACCCCAGTAACTCGATAAGTCGTGCCGATATGAGGCTCATAACGGGTCGAGAAACTACTGATAACACTTACCAGTATATGTCTGAAGCAGCCCTGGCCAGGGACTTCCTGTTATAGCCAATCGAGCACAGCGCAACATCAACTCCTAATACCGGGAGAGACGAAACCCCTCCTATCGCTCATTGCCTCCATGTGATTCGGGACTGTGCCCAAAAGCCACCATTTTGCACATTCTCTTGAACGAGGTAAGGTGGAAATCAAAGCACAGTGGGAATCACACAAGACTCTATGATGATCTCGGGTCTACAGACTAATCTGTACCAGTGTCACCAGAGAACTGCCATCTGACATGAGATATAATACCATCTGGGAGTTCTCGATGAGTCCGTTCAGTGTACCCAGTCTCCACTGAGCACCCGTATACTGTCTCTGATGTTAAACACCAATGGATATAGGATCATCCATCACCGATCTACAAGGGTCGAGAAGCTATACGCTAGTCTACTCTGGTATATCGATGCCCAGTCTCGATACACCCACGACTAGGAACATTTGAAGGATGTACTTAATGACTACTCTGTCCCCACTAGTATGATCTGCATCATAGTCCTGATAGTCAAGTACTCATCCTAAGGGCTTTACCAACATGTAATATAGAGACTATCAGTGTACATGTTAAGATAAAGAGCAACCAGATAGCATACTATCATGTCGAGCAAGAAAGTCCTCCCTAAATGTGTCCAAGCATCCACTACAATTTATATCGTATGTACAGTAATGGCCTCTAGGGCATACATATAACTAACACTTATAGTGGTATCAGAGCCTACAAAACCTTAACTAGCAAGTTAGCAAAGTCTTTAGAAATTCGATCGCGGAAAAATACCAAAATCACGTCCGAAAATGCATGTTTCTGTCGATTTTAAAATCTGGTCCAAAAATCTTTTCAGAGGCCTTAAAATTAAGTGCAGGGTTTTTTATGGGTACTGGAGAAATTTGGGCTCACGAATCGCTAAGACCGCCGCGGAACCGCGGCAAAACAGACCGTTCTACCGCCGTTCCGCGGTCAAGTCGAAGCCGACTCGGTCCAAATTTCTCCTGTGCTTCCATACCGAGGAGTTGTGTTTTTTGTGATATTTTGTTTCTACCCAGGATCTTTTGTGTACAGTGTTGTACTTGGGGTAGATTCAAATTTAGTTATCGATCGAAATTCTAAGTACTTTAGCTAATCGGGTTTTCTGTATTTGATATATGTGTTTGTAAACCTCCGCTAATTGCTATATGTCGATTAGTTGGGGGTTGGACATATCTGTGATTTGTGATGGTTTGTGTATATGAATTTTATTGGATCGTCGTGGATAAATAGTCGGGGGATGTGAGAAGAGTATTTTCTTTTCTTTCATTCATGTAATTTATAATATTGATGTAATATTATTTTGCGGGGCACATCCGGGTTGAGGTTGTAGCCACCGTTGTATATTATTTATTTTTATTGTTTCTGCTCCTAGAATAGACCCAAGGTGGGGTGCACAAACTACCGGGTTCTTTGAAGTGCCGAGTGGCCTACTCATTTTACCGAGGGAGGTTGCTTCACTTCGGAAATTTGGCGGATAGTTTGCCGCACCCGTAGGGGTCTGGGGTGGGGTTTGTCTATTCATCACGACCGTGGAATCCGTCTTTCGTTACAGGCTTAAACGAAACGCGGAATTCCTAATATATCCAATATATTCATCTGTGATCTGGAATGCCTATTATTAGGTAAGACGAATGCATATATACATATTTTATATCTAGTAGGCGTTGCTTATGTTTTGCATCCGCGTTAGTCCAGCTCCCGCTCTGGCGTTAGTTAAGTAACCTAACGGTGTAAGACGGGGCCCAGTGGTGAATGCAGATGGCACAAGCGTACGTTATATTTTCGTTTCTATTGCTGTAATGATAGGATTTAAATGATGGGACCGCATTAACATTGATTAATGCAAAGTAAAACAAACCAAAGCTTAATCGTTGGAGCAATTTCAAAACCACTCGGTTTTCTTTAAAAAACAATTTTAAATGCGGAGCTTAAACCACTCCTTTTAAAAAGCTATCATGGTTCCTTCGACTATATCAAGTTCACTACGTTCACGGTTTCGCCAAAACCATCCTTCATTTCATGTGAATATTCAGTAGTATTCAAGCTATGTATTTTGACCTTCGCCAAGGCATAGTGATTGGTAACTGCCGGGTATTCATATGTAGCATAAATAGATGCGTTGGTTTGGAACAGTCTTACTACTTTGTTAGCCTTTGTCAAGGGTATGTACGGGTGGGTTCAAATTAACCTAGACAATGACAGGTAGAACTTGACATGTGACTTATGATATGTTGGCCTTATTCAAGGTCATAAGAGCATGGGGCAAAAATCCATATCGGGAGTTTCTAAGGTACTGAAACTTGCTATTGTTGCATACCATTTGGAGTGTGATAATCATGGTAGGCTTCTTTCTTGGTTATCACACAATGATATTTGGATCCCAATCCTACTGTGAGTATGCGCTACTCTTCGGGAGATTTTTCACTACACGATCGATCCTATAAACCAAGTAGGTGTCTAGAACAGTGTTAGCGGGGCTACGCCTCCAGGGAAAAGAGGTTACGTAATTAAGGAACTTTGCGAAAGCGTTCGAAAACTGTCACGACCCACAGGGTACGGAACGTGACTGGCACTTAAGTTACGAAACGTCTCAAGGCGACCGTAAAATAAGTAAGCCAAAGCCCAGAAATCAAAACCAAATAAGCAAAAGAGTGAAGGAAAACCAATCAATTGAAAGAGAGTTTATCAAATAAGTCATATCAAGCCCTTTTTAAAAACAATATCAATTTTTCCGAAAATTTCGGCAGAGTCTCCTTTGTAAATACTGGCCCCCAAAATGGGTATAACAAGAATATATATGAAAACAACAAATAAGGCATCCCCAAGCGGGAGCTAGCTCTTCGCCACAAGGCGGTCACAAATCCCACGCAATGTAAATCAGCAAAGTGCATAAATAAACATAAGAAGCGCAAGTAAAACATCATGTCGACTCGAGTGAGCTCGACCCCAAAATACAGCATAAAAAGCCCACAAATCTCACAGTCTCGTCTCTAGGTCAATATACAACTGTAGGTTCCGAGGCACACTCATGAGGTTCTACAACTGATCAACCATGCCAAAATCAAAAATTTTCTATGTGCCAAAGAACCCTAAACTAGATCGTTACTAGAGGTAAAGGCGAAACTACAAAAAAGTTAACAACTTAACTAAAAAATGAAAGGGGCTACAACCTTTGTAGATCCGGTCCTCCACTTCCTTAGCTCTTTGATGACGTCCCTCCGCTGCAATCATCGGATCCCGGACTCTAGCGATGGTTTTGTCGAAGAAATGATTGGGCTAGGTCGTCGACTTCGATGCCGAAGATGATCTACGTCGAGGCAACTCAAGATCAAGCTCCACCTTCACTAGGTCATAGAACTTGTGAAGATAACACACTCTACTACATAGCAAGTGGTAGAGGATGAAGAAATAGGAAGTGAGTTCACTTTAGAATTGGATTTCTCACTTGTTTTCATCACTTGGAAATTTTCAAGAATGGTTTCTTCACTTCAAGAAGAAGATGAAGAAGAAGAAAGAAAAGGAATTATTACAAAAAGAAAATCCAAGTGATTCTTATCATAATGCAACCATGGGTGAGATTAACTCATGTAGAGAATAAACTAGGGTTTAGGTAATGGTTAGGTTTAAGAATAAAAACAAAATGGTTTTGACCTTTTTCAAAGATGCTTGAAGCTTCTAGCAAATGAATAAGAAAGCCCCCATTTTTTTTTCATAAAATAAATAAAGTAAATTAAAACCTAACCATTTAACCTAAAGATGGTTTAATGCAAACATACACCCAAGTTTGCATGTATCATCAAACATGATACAATCAAGTGCACAAAAATATATCACACATACTACTTGTGCACATCAAGTGAGAAAATCAATCTTAAGTGAAGAAATACTAGTTATTGTAAAGTAATATATCAAATATATAATTATATATCAAATCATTAAATCAACACTTGATTTAATGATCCGGTCATATCGCATATAACCGACTAATATCAAGTGTATCGATGTATCGAATCAACACTTGATTCGGTAATCCGGCTATATCATATATAACCGTCCAATTATACAGATCGCGAGAATAGAATACAGTATCACATACTGGTATTATTCTCGGTCCCGCACATATCTCATATGCGCTCCTATTTCGTTTCGCTTGAGCCAGGAAACCTCTGTGTAGGACTTTAAAGACTCGTCAATACGCCGGCAGCAGGTGATGATCATATCAAACACCCACAAGCCGCAAGCGGTCTGCTAAACGTAACGGCCACCCGGGTATTGAGCGATCAGAAGATCAACGAGCAAGCCCGCTCACACTCCTGTGAATCCAACCAGTAACACTTACCGTACAGTCCGGTCTGTTCGTCTGATATGTCGCATATCTCGTCTAGGGGTGGTAAACGTCAGACCCCAGTAGCTTGATAAGTCATGCCGATGTAAGGTCCATAACAAGAGTGAAACTACTGATAACTCTTACCAGTAAATCACAGCAACCCTGGCCTGGGATTTCCAGTTATGGCCAGTCGTGCATAGCGCAACATCAACCCCCAATACCGGGAGAGACGAATCCCCTCCTATCGCTTACTGCCTCCATGTGAATCGGAACTGTACCAAAAAACCACCTGTTTGCATGACTCAGTAGAGCCATGGTAGGGTGGAAATCAAAACACAGTGGGAGACACACAAGACTCTATGATGATCTCGGGTCAACAGACTAAGCTGTACCAGTATCACCAGAGAACTGCCATCTGACGTGAGGTATAATACCATCTGGGAGTTCTCGGCGAGTCCGTTCAGTGTACCCAGTCACCACTGAGCACCCGCATACCATCTCTGATGTCAAACACCAATGGATATGGGATCATCCATCGCCCATCACATGGGTCGAGAGGATATACGCTAGTTTACTCTGGAATATCGATGCCCCGTCTCGATATTCCCATAACTAGGAACATTGAAGGATGTACTCATAGACTACCCAGGCCCCACTAGTATGATCTACATCATAGTCCTGGAAGTCGAGCACACATCCTAAGGGCTTTATCAACATGCAACAGAGAGACAGAAAGTATACATGTTAAGATAAAGATCAACCAGACAGCGTACTATCATGTCGAGCAAGAAAGTCCTTCCTATATATGTCCCAGCATCCACTACAATATACATCCAATGTACAGTAATGGCCTCTAGGGCAGACATATAACTAACAATCTCCCACTTGCACTAGGGCCATCTGTAGCAGAGGTTGTAGTATCTAATACTCAACCAACCCATAAAAGTCTCTCTTTGGGAAAAGGCCTTTGTGAGTGGATCCGCCGTGTTGTCCTCTGAGTCTACTCTCCCAACCTCGATCACCCTGGAAATCAACTTTCTCTATGATCAGGTGATGCTGCCTCAGAATATGTCTGGGTCACTGATAGGACCAGGGTTCATGGGCCAAAGCCACACTTCCATTGTCACACAATGGTAGGAACCTAGTTCATCTCATGAAGCAATATACACCTAAACTGCCTCTTTGGTAGTATCTTTAATAGCGATGTTACCAGCCTTTATCGTCTAGTTTGCCACGGTATCTAGCTTGGAACTCTTCCAACATACCGTCCCTGTACTGAGGGTAAAGACAATGCCTGCGACTGACATTCAGTCGTCCTTATCACCCTGGAACTTTCCCAGTGATTCTCCCCAAGATCAACTGATACCATCTCACTACAACTAGTGAGAATCCTAACATCCATTTAGATCTATCTCATAGATCCAAAACCCAGGATTTAGGAGGTATCATTTTGATCCTACATGGAGAATCCATATGATAAGAGGAGATCGATCAATCGTAGCATAGGAAACTCTTTTCCTGTCAAGAGTATGTTATCCACGTACAATACGAGGATGACCACCTTACTCTCTACTACTGTTTTGTATATACAAGGTTCATCTACCATTTTGATGAAGTCAAACTCTTTGACTTTCACATCAAAACAGACGTTCCAACTCCGCGATGCCTGTTTTAATCTATAAAGCAACTTGCACACGTTTCCGCTGCTCCCACTGTTTACGAAGCCCTCTGGCCGTGTACTTATAGACGTTCTCTTCTAAATCAATATTTAGAAAAGCAGTCGTAGTCATGGTATGTAGCAATGGCAAGTAGGATCTGGATGGACTTAAGCATAGCCACTGGAAAATGTTTCATCATTATCCACGCCTGGTCGATGACGAAAATCTTCAACAAGTCTAGCTTTGAAAGTCTCAACTTTTCCATCTACACCAAGTAATCTTCTCAAGATATACTTGCTCCTGATGGGGATTTAACCCTTCAGATATAGCAACCAAAGTCCATACTTTGTTGGTGTACATGGATTCCATCTCAGATCGCTAAGCATCCAGCCATTCTTACAGAGTCCCTGCTCTCGATGGCCAGCTCGAAACTAGTTAGGTCATCATCTCATGATGCATTCCTCGCTCCCAATGTCATCGAGAAACCGAAGTATCTCTCAGGTGGATGAGGAACCCTACCAGATTGGCGGAGAGGCTGAGGTTCGTCGGGGACTATTGAATCCTTTGGTTCTTTCAAATCATCAGCTGCAGTTTTGTATAGCTGGAACCTTTCCAGTTCTACAGAACTGACCTTGCCTCGATCTTGTCCGGATTTTGCTTTTGACATAGGCCGGACAATCCCAAATCTTAACTTACTTAGGAGATAGGCTCTTCCCATACCATATCTTATATGGAGTGGTAGGCACTGATTTGATTCGAATCTAATTCAATAGGTATGCATCTTCTCAAGTGCACAACCCCAAAAGGAAATAAGTAACTCAGTAGTACTCATCATAGAGCACACCATATCTAATATGGTGCGGTTGCTCCGCCCCGATACACCGTTGTGCTGTGGTGTATACGGAGGAGTAATGCTGAGAGAGAATCTTATTCTCCTTTAGAATAGTCCAGGAATTCTATGCACAAGTATTCTCCTCCCTGATCTCATCATAGGACATAATACTTATACCTTTATTTGGTTCTCTACTTCTATCTTATATTCTGTGAATATCTCAAAATCTTCGGACTTGTGTTTCAACAGGAACATATGTCTGAATCTTAAGAGATCATCAGAGAATGTAATGAAGTACAAAGAACCGATCCTGGCATGTGCAGACAGGGGACCTTACATACATCATCATGTATCAGTCCCAAGAGTTTACTAACTCTTTCTCTGTTTCCAATAAATAGAGCTATGGTCATCTAATCTTTGTGACATGACTGGCAAGTTTCACAAGATGTAAATTCAAACTAATTTAAATATGCATCTAAAATGTAACTTCAGCCAGTCGGGTCGCATTGATATGACCTAGTCTGCAATGCCTCAAGAAAGAATCGTTCATTTCTGAACTCTTCCTCTTGTGTGTGTTCTGTATACTAGGAACTGTAGTTTGATTTAGAACGTCAATGCTTTTAGATAACGTGCCTGAACCGCTCAACTTTTGAAATGTTCAAAACAATATTCAATAATACAAAGTTATATCCTTTCTTTACTAATAAAGAGACTGATATGATTTTGTATATCAGGTGCGGTATCTAATAGCATTTGTTCAGAATCAATGTATTGTAATACAGGGTGACAGTGACCAACAGACTTGGTTGCAACACTTGCACCGTTTTCTTTCTCATGAAACTTATCACCCGTTCTCAGTTCTCTTCCTTTCTGTAGCCCTATGTAACAGATTACATATCTGGGATCCTGATCCGGTATCAGATACCCAGGACGCAGAGGATACTGAGAAACAGTTCTGTGTAATGAACACACCCGAAGAAGATGCATCATATGAACTTTCTTCGTTTGGGCGGCATAGGAATTTTGGTATTCCCCTATTTCCTGCTCTGTCTTATAACAATTATAAGTTGGAGCGGGACCAACGTTCCCCAGCTCAGTATAACAAGCGGGTTCGGTCAATACATCCATATTATTATCTTGATTAAGGCGTGATATGGTCGCTACCTGGAGAGAGAGAGAAGAAAACACTCTGCGTGCGCTCTTGCAAGATTAGAATGGTTATTTATCTTATCTAATCAGGATGGCTCCCACTGTTTTTATTAAATCATCCTTCAAACCCTAAAAGGAAAGACTAGCCGGGATTAATTACA
Source organism: Agapanthus africanus (assembly GCA_030015575.1). Lineage (NCBI taxonomy): Eukaryota > Viridiplantae > Streptophyta > Magnoliopsida > Asparagales > Amaryllidaceae > Agapanthus > Agapanthus africanus. The sequence continues at coordinate 376,569,075 of JASDDO010000031.1, read as the reverse complement.
CTCTACAAGTTCGCCAATTTTTCAGCCAAGCCAGTGTCGGTACTTTGAGGGAGGTTCCCCGTGCTTTCGCATGGACCTAATTAAAGTAAACCTCGTTTTCCCATAGGCGTAACCCCGTTGACACCTTTCTAGACACCTACTTGATCGGATAATTGTAAAGTACAAAACTCTCCCAGGAGTAACAATTACTCGCAGTGGGTATCGGGATCCAACTATCATATAGAAGGTATGCAATCTCATTGCAAATTTCAACACTTGAAACTCCCGATAATGGTTTTTACCCCTAGCACCTATGACCTTGGCTAAGGTCAACAAATCATAAGCACTAGTCAAGTTCTACCCGTCATTTCGTGATTAATTAGACCCACCCACATGACCCTTAGCTAAGGTCAACAAAGCCACATGACTGTCCTAACTAATCGCATCATATACGGTGTAGGAAGACATCACTTAGCTACCGTACACTACGCCTCGGCTATGGTCGACAAACGTAGCACGAATACTAAGTACTCTACTTCCTAAAATGATGGAGGGTTGCGGATGGTTTTTATGAAAACCTTTAACGCTTTGAACTTGATCTCGTTGCGGAATCAAATGGTTTTAAATGGAGTGTTTTTTAGGCTTTTCTAGTTTTGCTAAAGGGGTCACTCCCGGTGAAGGGATCGTCGGCCCTTTCCTCATCGAATAAGGTGCAGGATATATCATATATACCGCTGTGCAAAGAGAAAACTATAGAAGCAATCAAAAGACAAACCGAGGGTTGTAGCATCTGCCAGTTATTGCTAAAGGAGTCACTCCCGGTGAAGGGATCTCGGTCCTTTCCTTATCGAATAAGGTGCAGGATGTTCTACAAGGAACACCGCGATGCAAAAGCAAGAACTGTAGCTACCTGTTTTATTTTGAAATTCGATTCCACAACATATTTTAGGTTTATTTTCTTTCATTAATCTCATTAATGAATGTCCCATCATTTAAGTCCACCTAAACATCACAGATAAATATAACGTACGCTTATGCCATCCGTATTCGCCTCGATGTCCCGTCTGCACCGTTAGGTTAGGTAACTAACGCCAGAGCGAGGCAGGGCTAGCACGGGTGTAAAACATAAGCAACATCTATATAATATATCATATATACTATATACAATATCTATCTGAACAAATCACATGATCACATCACAGATAACGCAGCAGAAAATATCATATGAAATATTGGATATACTAGGACATCCGTGTTTTTAATACAAGACAGTATAAAACACGGATTCCACGGTCGTGATGAATAGCCAATCCCACACCCTTAGACCCCTACGAGAGCGGCAAGCAACCCTACCAATTCTAGGGTTAGGAGACCCGGACTCGACTCCTCGAGATGGTCTCCCACTGGACCCCAGAACCCGGTTACTTGTGCTCCCCTCCTTGGGTCTATCCTAATGCGGAAAAGTAAATAATATACAAATTGTGACTTCATCCGCAACCTGGAAGTGCCCCAATAAAAGAATATTACATATAAGTTTTTACATGAATGAAAATGAAAAACACTCATCTTACATAAAAAAAACCCGGCTATTCAAACACAACGATCCAATATAACATATCACATGTCATCAACGTATGCCGATGGAATAGAATTTTCCAGCAACACATAACATCACATGTCATCAACGTAAGTAAATATGCGCATCCCAATTGTCGTTGACATATAGCAACGAAACCGGCGATATCACATATTACACTTACGGTCACAGAAAAGAAAGTGTAAAACTACAACAGTTGGAATCCGCAAACTCTTTAGACATCGCATGCCTAACCAAATGAATTCCTTAGACATCGCATGCCTAACAATTATAAACCCCGCATTTTAGTCTCATTATCGAAAACACTTTTCAATATAAAGTCGGGCAATTCAACAGGATTCCCGGCATCCAGAACGAATGTGTAAGTGCACGGCGGCGCCCCGGCCGTCAATCCGACGCCGGAAAGCGGAAGCGTTGATTTACTTTAACTTTTCAAACCGGCACCACCGCGCACTATAAACCCGGATTGGGCCATTATACTATTCCTAGCTGTCTAGAGAGGGGGTAGAGAGATATACCGAGCGATCCGTGTCCTTCGGTCTTCTCGTCGTCGTCCCGATCTCCCCGCGGAATCTCCGGTCTCCACCTCGTCGCCGGAAGGGCACCACGTCGCCGGCTTCTTTTACGGGCTCCCACCTCTATACCGAGGCAACTCGGGCACGAAGTTGGTGAGTCGACGTGCCCAAGATTTGCTGTAGAATGTGTATAGAACTCATGTCTCATTTTGGGGTAGTGGATGTTGCCTTTGGCGGAGGAAATGATATCAGCTTTTGGAGATGGAGTTGTGGGGATTTTTACCAAGCCAAAGATACAAAAATCCCACACCAAAATAAAATGGGCATCCCCCTAATGAGCTTGGCCGGCCACACCAATAGAGAGGAGAGAATTGAGAGTGTGTGTGTATGGATCAAAAATGAGTGAGTCAAAAGGAAAAGCAAGAGAGAGAAAAGGTTATCATGATCAACCATGATTACCAAACCAAGTCCAACACTCATGCAACCATCATCAAAAGCATGATGACTCCAAAAGGGTCAAGCCATCATGATGAAGTCAAAAAGTCAATGCATGGTGGAACTATCATGACACCACAACATACAAATAACATCCTCCACAAATGCTTATTTGCACAAATGCAAATAAGCCCTCCTCCACCAAACTTCGGCCAATGATAGATACAAAGAAATATGGCCGAAAAGGAAAGCAAACTGGAAACTCCAAAAAAACTGATCATGTAATAAATTACAGGAAAACCCGCTGCTGTGTATACACACCCGCATCTGTATTCCGACCGAATACAAATGCAATGAGACAAAATCTACACTGTACTATAGTAGGATCCGGCTTAAACCAAAGCCCGCTAGTATAAACCGTTCGATCAGGATGCGTGCAATACCGCACGTATCTGATCGAACCCTGCCATATCTCCATACGGCCTCTACAGCGTTTCACCCGAAAACTTGAGCAACTGAATGTGGGGGACTCTAAAGACTCGTCAACACCTTAGTTGTGGATTTAACCACTAGCACGTCAGAGGTATAAGCCAATACGTAACGGGCTACCAGGTATTGACTAAAAGGGACGTCGATGAGCGAACTCATCCTGACACCCTACTGAGCCTGTCAGTGACAATATCCGTACAGTCCGGTTCGTTCGTCTATGAGCATCGCATGGCGGGTGATTAGTCGAAAATATTGTATATTTTAGCCGGCAATTTCCTCATCATTTGCACTCATTTAGAAGTGTTCGGCATTCATATTCTACATATTAGCAAATCTATCACAGATTATCAGATTACATGTATTAGACCTTAAAACCGGCATTTCTAGGGAAATTGACTGCATTGCATGGCATCGCAATATTTCTATATGTCGCAACCCGTATTTCAAAGTCTGTGCAGGAAAAGGAGAAGCTCGCTCAAATTTACACCGCTCAAAGATACGTCAACTCACTAACTTCAAATCTGGTATCATTACAAAGGAGCAATTGCAAATCAACATATCAAAGGAAGCCCTAAACTACAGTACAAGCCCACAGAAGAAAGTACAGAGCCCAAGCCCATCAAAGATCCGTGGATCCACGGTAGGAGCTTGCTAATGCCGCGGATCCGCGGTGGAACCAGGGAGTTACCTCCTCAATTTTGGTGCAAAACTCCTGTCTCATGGCCCACTGCTCAGAAATGTATCTCAAGTTCCAGAAGACTCTAGAGGTTTCTGCCAGATCAGCAAACTAGGGTTTCCAAGCCTAATTAAACCTTGCTTAAACCCTAAGCTAGCTCCTAACAAACTACCTTCTAGAAGACTCAACAAACTTTTCGAGGGAACTACCATTTCAAACCTAAACCTAGGGTTTGGGAGGTCTATAAATAGAAGCCTAGACCTAGGGTAATAAATCATGTGGAGATAGATAGAATCAGCGGGCCTAGGGGGTTGGTAAAATTCAGACCCCCAAAAGCGGTACAAGTCGTGTCGGAGTGTAGCCCAGAACACCCTGAGATACTACTGGAATACCTACCAGTAAATCTCCTGCCTCGGCCGAGGGCTTCGTGTAATGGCTCTCCTAAACACAGCGCGACCTCACCCCCAATACCGGGAAAGACGAACCCCTGAAGATCCGCTCACTGCCTCCATGTGGCTCGGGACTGTACCCAACTAAAACCTGTTTGCACGTCTCCTTTGAGCGTGGTAGGGTAGTAATCAAAGTACAGTGGGAACTCACACGAGACAAATGACGATCCTCAGGTCGATGAACTAACCTGTACACATGTCACCAGGGAACTGCTATCTGACGTCAGGTATAAGACCAACTAGCATGTTCCCGGCGAGTCATGTCCGGTGTACTCATAACCTAATGAGCACCTGTATACATCTTAGGTGAACCAACTGACACCAGTGGCTTGTGAGACCGGCCACCGCCCCTCGTCGGGGTCTCGACTGTATCCACTAGTCTACTCTGGAGTATCGATGCCCTATCTCGAAACTCCCACGACTGGGGACCTTTTAAGGATGTGCTTATAGACTACCAGCTCCCACGTATATGATCGCCCTCATACTGCTGGCAGTCAAGCAAGAATCCTAGGGACTCTATCAACGTGCAATAGTGACATGTCAGGTCACCTAAAGCAGTGCACGATGATAAAGATAAACCAGATAGCATACTATCATCTTGAGTAAGACTGTCCTACCGGGATAGGTCCTCCCTCAATCATTGCAATCACGTGCCTGTGATCCAATAATTGACTCTGAGGGCACTATCTCCAACAGAATGTTCGTCGCAAACTTCAGTAGACGGCCGCACCCCCCGATACCGTCGACGAAGTGCACTAAGGCGGAACACCGCTGCCGCGAGCACCCGAACAGATGCTTTTTGGCGACGGGGTTCTCCTACAGTCACTTGGTCGGGGCTATGGGGTGTAGCTGTCTATTAAGTTTACAGGCGAGTATCCGCGTACGCTACGTGATTGCGACGGACTTTTGATCACATCAAAATCCCGTGGCAACCAATCAAGTGAGACTAAAGTGCTATGTTTATAACATTCATATTAGTTATCTCATAACTACTTGTGAATTCCAAATATTGTATCACATTCCAAATAAATAGAAAAATGTTAAACTTTTCGATCGAACATTCAAACACCCAAGTTTTCCCAAACAGCTCAACGCTTGAAATAAGTTTAAAAACATTCACTTCATGCCTCAGTACCAACGGTCCAGCCGTAGAAGGGTCAAGCCAACGCCTCACATGTGGCACGCCGTACTGCCCCAAACCCTAAGGTTCAAAGGGCAGTTCAAGACGGTCACATAATCTAGTTAAGGTTTGTTGTCTTCTAGAGGGACCATCGCGTTACTTGCACTACTTAGAACGTCATTAAACTACGGAAAAATCCAACAATTGGAAAATTCTCGGCAGGGGAAAAAGTGGGTATTTATATCCGGTCGAACTTTTTAACATGTTCTAAAATTACCCGGAAAAACACATAGACAAAGTTTGACAATCCGATCGAATCTACGAACTCCCAATACAACCCAGAATACTCAACTCTTGAGTGCAATTTAAAAATTCCCAGAAAACTCAGCAACAACAGAAAGAAATTACTGTGCAAAATTCACAAAAGAATGTGACTGTATGGCCGCGGAACCGCCGCACGAGCCATGCTCGTGCCGCGGTTCCGCGGCGCGTTAGTCGACTCAGGCGCTCGTGCTGCACAGTAATCCCTAAAAAACCCTGCTGATTTTTATGCATATTTTTATTTCACAAAAATCCCAGTTTTGAAAAATTGTACAGAAAAGGGTTTTGGATTAGGGTTTCGGGTTCGATCGGACTTCTAACATCGTCTACACTTCGCCTAAAACTCTAGCTAGGCTCTGATATCACTGTAGGGTTCCTAGGCACACTCATGAGGTTCTACAACTGATCAACCATGCCAAAATCAAAAAATTTCTATGTGCCAAAGAACCCTAAACTAGATCGTTACTAGAGGTAAAGGCGAAACTACAAACAAGTTAACAACTTAACTAAAAAATGAAAGGGGCTACAACCTTTGTAGATCTGGTCCTCCACTTCCTTAGCTCCGTGATGACGTCCCTCCGCTGTGATTATCGGATCCCTGACTCTAGCGATGGTTTCGTCGAAGAAATGATTGGGCTAGGTCGTCGACTTCGATGCCGAAGATGATCTACATCGAGGCAACTCAAGATCAAGCTCCACCTTCACTAGGTCATGGATCTTTTGAAGATAACACACTCTACTACATGGAAAGTGGTAGAGGATGAAGAAATAGGAAGTGGGTTCACTTTAGAATTGGATTTCTCACTTGTTTTCATCACTTGGAAATTTTCAAGAATGGTTTCTTCAGTTCATGAAGAAGATGAAGAAGAAGAAAGAAAAGGAATTATTACAAAAAGGAAATCCAAGTGATTCTTATCATAATGCAACCATGGGTGAGATTAACTCATGTAGAGAATAAACTAGGGTTTAGGTAATGGTTAGGTTTAAGAATAAAAACAAAATGGTTTTGACCTTTTTCAAAGATGCTTGAAGCTTCTAGCAAATGAATAAGAAAGCCCCCATTTTGTTTTCATAAAATAAATAAAGTAAATTAAAACCTAACCATTTAACCTAAAGATGGTTTAATGCAAACATACACCCAAGTTTGCATGTATCATCAAACATGATACAATCAAGTGCACAAAAATATATCACATATACTACTTGTGCACATCATGTGAGAAAATCAATCTTAAGTGAAGAAATACTAGTTATTGTAAAGTAATATATCAAATATATAATTATACATCAAATCATTAAATCAACACTTGATTTAATGATCCGGTCATATCGCATATAACCGACTAATATCAAGTGTATCGATGTATCGAATAAACACTTGATTCGGTAATCCGGCTATATCATATATAACCGTCCAATGATACAGATCGCGAGAATAGAATACAGTATCACATACTGGTATTATTCTCGGTCCCGCACATATCTCATATGCGCTCCTATTTCGTTTCGTTTGAGCCAGGAAACCTCTGTGTAGGACTCTAAAGACTCGTCAATACGCCGGCAGCAGGTGATGATCATATCAAACACCCACAAGCCGCAAGCGGTCTGCTAAACGTAACGGCCACCCGGGTATTGAGCGATCAGAAGATCAACGAGCAAGCCCGCTCACACTCCTGTGAATCCAACCAGTAACACTTACCGTACAGTTCGGTCTGTTCGTCTGATATGTCGCATATCTCGCCTAGGGGTGGTAAACGTCAGACCCCGGTAGCTTGATAAGTCATGCCGATGTAAGGTCCATAACAAGCGTGAAACTACTGATAAATCTTACCGGTAAATCACAGCAACCCTGGCCAGGGATTTCCAGTTATAGCCAGTCGTGCATAGCGCAACATCAACCCCCAATACCGGGAGAGACGAATCCCCTCCTATCGCTCATTGCCTCCATGTGAATCGGGACTGTACCCAAAAACCACCTGTTTGCAAGACTCAGTAGAGCCGTGGTAGGGTGGAAATCAAAGCACAGTGGGAGACACACAAGACTCTATGACGATCTCGGGTCAACAGACTAAGCTGTACCAGTGTCACCAGAGAACTGCCATCTGACGTGAGGTATAATACCATCTGGGAGTTCTCGGCGAGTCCGTTCAGTGTACCCAGTCACCACTGAGCACCCGCATACCATCTCTGATGTCAAACACCAATGGATATGGGATCATCCAACGCCCATCACATGAGTCGAGAGGATATACGCTAGTCTACTCTGGAATATCGATGCCCCGTCTCGATATTCCCACGACTAGGAACATTGAAGGATGTACTCATGGACTACCCAGGCCCCACTAGTATGATCTACATCATAGTCCTGGAAGTCGAGTACACATCCTAAGGGCTTTATCAACATGCAACAGAGAGACAGAAAGTATACATGTTAAGATAAAGAACAACCAGATAGCGTACTATCATGTCGAGCAAGAAAGTCCTTCCTATATATGTGCCAGCATCCACTACAATATACATCCAATGTACAGTAATGGCCTCTAGGGCATACATATAACTAACAACAACAATACTGGTAGATACAGTATATGGAGTACTCTAGATACAAATAATATACAAGGTGGTACAAAATAATAATACAACCCACCTACGAGCAAAAGCCTCGAGTCCAGGCAAAAGAGGCAAAAGAAGCAAGTGCGTCCGCCGCTACTGTACAGGCGGAGCGGACCTGCAAAAGGCTGTGGCACAACGGGGGTGAGTTGCCAACTCGTGAGTAATAAATAACATCTATATAGGCTATCGCAAGCATGCACACCGGCATCCTAGCATCTATAATACAGGTATGGCAGGATATACTAGCAGGTATGTATGCAACATGAATGTACTAGCAGGTATGAATGCAATATGAATCAACTCGTGATCTGAAGATATAGGTACAAAAAGTCATATTTTTCATTTAGGAATTCTCTTTTCTTTTAAATATCAGCACAATACCAATAGAATCAACAAGAATCCGTGTCCAGCATCGACACCTCAAAACTGTCTCAATCTCATATATCCATATCATAGTATCTCTGGCCCCAGCCGTCCGGCTGACCCATCTCAAATATCAAGATCTCATCATCTTGCGGCCACGGTCGGTATCCTCTGGATATCCGCCGTGCCAAAAAGTCACCGGTAGGTAGTCTATCCCCTGCCAGGCTCAACGTCAACAACACAACCTTCTCGCCCCGGGGTACCTTACCGGGCCCACCATGTACCCAAGACGGTTCATCCAACTCCTCGAAACGGGTCTCGAAAACCACAGCAAACTCATGGTGGATGACACTCACATCACTAGAAAACCGCAATTTTGCATATTTTAAAAAGGGTAATAAGTTTTAGAAATTTTGCGGCTTTCCCCCGAAATACAGAAATATCATAAATCTCAAGAAATCATCATGAATGCATACGTCAATGATAAAGAATACATATGGTATTAATATTCAAGTTACAATGTATGATTAATAGACTAGGCATGAACAAATGATATAATGATATACATGCACATGAATAGCAATTCTATGATGTTATTTTAAGGATTTAGCAATAGTACAGGTTTAGATATCAAATATGGCGACAATATTCTAGATTATAAGTTATCTAGTGTCGTGGCATGGCAATTATCAGGGCGTGTGTACGCATGAATAGTGCTCGTGCTGCATATAAAAACCCTGGCAATGGTGCAGGTGTCCTATAGAATGGGTTCGCATATGTATGTCTAATAAAGCATGGATGTAGTTACTAATATCACTAGAAATCTTTAACCACTTAAACTATCGGGCGACTTGTGCCATCCAAACGATAGTCCCCCGTAGATGTTACATCTACTCACCGGAATCACCGCTTTCCCTTTTCGTGCCGCATCCGAAGTCTCCGCGACCGAACCTGGAATTTGCACCAATACCAAACATAAGGTTACATATCATGAAACGACGCAAATCCCAAACGAAAATATCAACGTTCATAAGCTAGGCACAATGTGCACAAGGTGCGCGGAACACATACGAAAATCACAAAAACTAATTATAATCGTCGTTCTGGGGCACCCGGCAAAACTAAAACCCGAACACACAAAACTCCGCACTCACACATCCTAAATGTCATAGGATATGCCAATACAATCATCAAGATATCACAAATAATTGATCACATAATTTTATAAAAAAATCTAGTAAGCATTTGCATTCCAAAATCGGTGCAAACACCGTCGCTCTGCGACAAAAGACTACTATCAATCTTGAACAACCAACCACACTACAATAAATCTACAACCCTCACATAACCCACATGCAATGGTTCAAATCCCCTTTTTTTTCATAAACAAAACCTTTCTTGATTTTTATAACTAACAAAATCCAACCCAAACTATACATGAAACACTAAATTAACACTAATTTGAAGCCCAAAAAGCAAGTTAAACTCTTAGATTTGGTTTGTATAAAACACTAGATAGCAAAATAGAATAATTAACTTAAAAATGGTGTGCTAAAAATCCTAGTTTAACTCAAACCATTCTCTTGAAAATCCTAGATGAAAATAGCACCAATATTAACACTAAAACAACTCAATTAACGAAATCTAACCATAAGAATTTAAATGGGTAGAAATATACCTCAAGATCTATGGATCTAGCATGATGTTTTGCCTCTAAAAATGCCTCCTTTCCATATGTTTTCAACTAAATTAGGCTTGAGAAGAGGTAGCACAAGGATTTGTTTTGGTTTTGTGAAGAAATTTGTGGATTTATATGGATTTTGAGATGAATTTTTGAACCAAAAGAGAAGGGAAAAATGAGGGGGGCTGCAGAATTTCGGCCTGAAGGAGGAAGGGGGAAGTGGTGTGGTGTTGTGGGAATTTTCACCATGTCAAACCCCCCTCAAGTCAAGTACACCATACCCTAAAATAATATATTTTAAAACCTACACTTTTAACTCAATTCCTCACCTAACAAATGAGTTAAAGAAAAAAATTAGAAAGGGGGAGAAATTTCTGCAGTTGGGCCAGCCAAGGGAGTGAGGAGTGAGTGAGAGAGATTTTACAAAGAAATTCTATGCAAAAAGACCCCCCCCCCCACAATGCCATATTTGCAAATTTTAGTTCAAAATAATTATATTTTTGTTTTCCATAATAAAAACCCATTAAAACTTGAAATAAAATACTAAAAAATTATATTACAACTAGATTTTAATTAACATTATTTTAAATATTAAAATTAGCCCATTTAAATTTGAATTTATCGCTAATTTAATGTATTTTTTTTACAGGCTTAAAATAATATTAAAAATTGAAAAATTAGGGGAAAATTTTAAATGACCAGAAATTTATAAGTAACTCATTAGCTACTAAAAACTAGCAATTACCTATCCAAATTAGATATAATTAGGCCTAAACTGCAAAATAAAAAAAGACGATTTACGGAAAAATACCAAATTTTCACCGATTTTCTAGAAAACCCCAAAACGACTTTTCAAGGCGTTACAATCTTCCCCCCTTAAAGAAATTCGGTCCCAGAATTTAAAAATATAACTACGCGTACTTTCAAAGAGATGGGGATATTTCTTCCTCATCTCGTCCTCGGTCTCCCAAGTGACCTCCTCGCTGCTCGGGCCACGCGACCTTGACGGTCGGTATAACTTTCGATCTCAATTTCTTCACCTGTCGATCCAGGATGACCACCGGCTGCTCTGCAAAAGAAATGTCGCGCTCTAGCTGGACTGTCGAGTGCTGAATCGCATGCGAAGGGTCGTGAAGGTACTTGCGGAGCATCGAAACAAGGAAGACGGGGTGAACATCTGGAAAGCTGGGTGGAAGAGCCAAACGATATGCAACTGCGCCGAAACGCTCGAGGATCTCGAAGGGACCCACAAATCTGGGACTACGCTTTCCTTTTCGCCCAAATCACATCACGCCCTTCATCGGAGAGACCCTCAGAAAAACATGATCGCCAACTGCGAACTCTAGCCTGCGACGGCGCCTGTCTGCATACGATTTCTGCCTGCTCTGAGCCGCTCTCATCTGGTCTCGAATCAACTGTATCTTCGCGGTCGTCTCCTCAACAAGCTGTGGCCCCAATATACTGCTCTCGCTGAGCTCTGTCCAACAGACGGGCGATCTACATCTCCTCCCATACAATGCCTCGAAAGGTGCCATATGAATAGTATCCTAGAAGCTGTTGTTGTAGGAGAACTCCACTAAGGGTAAATGATGATCCCAGCTACCTCCGAAGTCTAAAATGCACGCTCGGAGCATGTCCTCAAGAGTCTGAATGGTCCGCTCTGACTGGCCGTCGGTCTGCGGATGAAATGCTGTGCTGAAACTCAAACGGATGCCCAATGCCTCCTGAAGTCGCTGCCATAGTCGGCTGGTAAACTGGGTGCCTCGGTCGGACACGATACACGTCGGGACTCCATGCAGTCGTACGATCTGGTCGATGTAAATCTGGGCATACTGAGCAAAACTGAAAGTCGTCTTCACTGGCAGGAAGTGAGCCGCTTTCGTCAAACGATCCACGATCACCTAAATGGAATCATACCCTCGACTGGTCCTGGGTAGACCCACAATGAAGTCCATAGAAATTTGCTCTCATTTCCATCCCGGAATGGGCAAAGGCTGCAACTCTCCTGCTGGCCTCTGGTGCTCGTCCTTGACTTGCTGACAAGTCAGGCATCTCGATACGAAGTCTGTGACGTCCCTCTTCATCCCGTCCCACCAAAAGACATCTCTCAAATCGCGGTACATCTTGGTGGAGCCCGGATGAACGATGTATGTGGATCTATGCGCCTCCTCAAGAATCTCACGCCGTAGTCCCTCAGAATCTGGTACGCACAGTCGAGTCCCAAATTGCAGTACTCCTTGATCATCGATCACGAACTCGGAAACTCTGCCCTGCCGCACCTTCTCTATGATCTCTGAAAGACGGTCATCGCTGGGTTGTGCCTCTTGAATACGGTCAAGTAACTGTGGACGTGCACGAACATGCGCAAGCTGTCCCCCTGTCGGAGTGAACTCGAACTCAACTCGGTTGTCGCATAAAATCTGCCAATCTGCTAACGGCTGTCTCTGTACGGTGCGCAAACAAGATAGACTACCCCCGGGCCTCCTTCTCAAAGCATCCGCTACTACATTAGCCTTGCCCGGGTGATACAAGATCTCGCAATCGTAGTCCTTCACCAGCTCCATCCAACGGCGCTGTCTGAGATTCAGTTCTCGCTGCTGAAATATATACTTTAAGCTCTTGTGATCAGTGAATATCTGACACGACTCGCCTTATAGGTAATGTTGACATATCTTAAGTGCAAAGACCACTGCAGGCATCTCCAAATCGTGAGTGGGGTAGTTCTGTTCATGTTTCTTCAACTGCTGTGAAGCATACGCGATCAGCCTGTCATGCTGCATCAATACGCACCCTAGCCCCACTCGTGAAGCGTCACAATAGACCATAAATCCGCCTGATCCTGAAGGCAAAGATAACACCGGCGTCGTAGTCAAACAAGTCCGTAGCTGCTGAAAACTGTGCTCGCACTCCTCTGTCCAATCGAAAGGAACTCCCTTCCGGGTCAATCCGGTCAAAGGTGCAGCAATACGGGAGAAATCCTAAACGAATCGCCTGTAGTAGCCAGCCAGTCCTAGAAAACTGCGGATCTCCGTAACTGATGTCGATCTTGGCCACTGCTGAACGGCCTCGGTCTTCTTCGGGTCCACACATATGCCATCTCTCGTAATCACGTGACCCGAGAAACCAACGCTGTCCAGCCAGAATGCACACTTGGAAAATTTTGCGAAAAGCCGGTGCTCCCTCAAAGTCTGCAACATAATCCGCAAGTGCTGCTCGTGCTCCTCTCGGCTCCGGGAATACACCAAAATATCATCAATGAACACTATGATGAACAAGTCGAGATATGGCCTGAATATACGGTTCATCAAATCCATGAATGCTGCTGGGGCGTTGGTGAGTCCGAACGACATCACTAAAAACTCATAGTGATCGTAGCGCGTGCGGAAAGCTGTCCTCGGTATATCCTCCTGTCGAACCCGTAGCTGATGGTATCCTGATCGCAAATCGATCCTCGAGAAATATCCTACCCCCTGAAGCTGGTCGAACAAATCGTCGATACGTGGTAAGGGATACCGGTTCCGTACGGTAAGCTTGTTCAGCTGGCGGTAGTCGATACACAAACGCAAACTGCCGTCCTTCTTCTTGACAAACAGGACCGGAGCACCCCACGGAGAAACGCTAGGTCGAATAAGCCCTTTTATCTAACAAATCCTGCAACTGATCCTTCAGCTCTCTAAGCTCTGCCGGGGCCATCCGATAAGGCGGTATGGAAATAGGCCCCGAGCCGGGAATCAAGTCAATGCAGAACTCAACATCGCACTCAGGCGATAGCCCAGGCAGCTCCTCAGGGAAAACATCAGGGAATTCACTAACAATCGGGACCCGGTCGAAAGGAACCTCTACAGCTCGAGTATCACAAATATACGCTAAGAATCCCTGACATCCCTTCCGTAAGAGCTGACCAGCGCGAAGAGACGAAATCAAGTTGGGAAGGGTGACACTGCGGTCTCCGTGAATAACAAGGACTGGCTCTCCCGGAAAGCTAAATCTGACTGCTTTCTCACGGCAGTCCACTGAAGCATAACAGGTGGCTAGCCAATCCATGCCCAGAAGCACATCAAAGTCCAACATATCGAGGAGAATCAAATCAACCGACGAATCCCTCTCCCCGATACGAACGGAACACGATCGAAACACAAAACGAGCGACAAACGACTCGCCTACCGGGGTAATAACAACAAGCGGCTGATCTAACGACGACGACTCACGGCCCAACATCGGTGCAAAGTGTGTAGATACGTACGAATGTGTGGAACCTGGGTCGAATAATACCCGTGCGTCGAAAGAGCAAACTGGCAAGGTACCTGTCACAACGGCGTTGGATGCCTGTGCATCCTGCGGCGTCAAAGCAAAAACTCGGGCCTGACCCCCACAAATAACTGGCTGTCCTTGGCCTCGGCCTCAGCCTCCTCGTCCTCTCTGGATCGGACCGCCACGTCCACGGCCTCTAGGTGCATCGAACTGTCGTGGAGCATCGCCAGTGGTAGGAAGTAGGGCTCTCTAGGGAGGAGGTGGTGATGGTGGTAGGGTCACATCTCGAACTGTCGCCGCTCCCTGTCGTCTCACCAGACAGTCTCTGATACGGTGGTGCGGACTCCCGCACCCAAAACATCCTGGCGACGGCTACTGTCCCTGTGGATATGAACCATATAACTGACCCCGTCCAATACCTCTGCCAGGCCCATCTCTCGGAAAGAATCTGGCGCACTGCCTCTACGACGGCACATCGGTGCGAATCCTCTTCGGCCCAGAAACGTCCGAAGTCTGTGATATGCGTGCCTCCATCTGTAATGCCGTATCCATAGCAGCTGAATAAGTGTCGAAGTGCTGGGCGCCAATAGCAAGAAATAGCTGGGTGTCAAGTCCCTGCACAAACCTCTTCACTATCTTTTCTTCAGTATCCACCAGATACGGAGCATATCTGGACAACTGCGTAAACTGGACATCGTACTCAGACACCGTCATCCCTGGAGTCTTGATCAAGGCCTCAAAACTACGAGCTCTGGCATCACGAACGCTCTCTGGGAGGAAACGAGCTAGAAAGACTGCTGTAAACTCGGCCCAAGTCATAGGCGGTAGACCTGCAACTCAACCTCTCAAGACTGACTCCCACCATGTCTGCGCGAGGCCCTCTAGATGGAAACTCGTGAGCTCCACCCATCGATCGTCCGAACATCTGAGCGAACGGCAGATCCTGGCTAAACTGTCAAGGAATGTTTGTGGATCCCTTGCTGCATCGGTGCCCGTGAAGACTGGAGGTCTCAGCCTCATTAAATCATGTAGCGATACTGGGATAGCCACGGTAGTAGTAGTAGGAGCAACTGTCTGGGCAGCAGGCACCATGGTAGTCTGTGATGTGGTAGGTACATCCTCCGATCTCGGTGCACAACTGGCCGCTACTAAGGATCCCACCATCTGTCGTAGCTCCTGCATACCTCCCATCATCTGTCGTAGCTCCTCCATACCAGACTCAAGCCTATCCATGCGGCCTGGGGAATGTGGATCAGTCTGTCCCTGAGGCGTAGGTATACCACCCTGCTCGGTCCTCGTCTCGGACGAGCTTGCTCCGATCTCATCTCGGGCGGCAGCCCTCTGCGCTCTCGTAGCCTTCGGCGGCATAGTGGCTGGTACAGGAAACAGGATAATAAGAACAGTGCAATAGAATCATAGGATACACGGAATTGAAGAAGGAATTTTCAAGCAAGTATATCCTAAAATCACTTAGGCGGAGTACCGTATCGCAAGTATGCCGTGGACATGCACATGCTATGTTACCCTGCTTAAGTCACTTACTCCATCTACCAAGGTCATCCTACACTCAGAAAGGTAAAACCTATCGCTCTGATACCAACTTTGTCATGACCCGCACGGTACGGAACGTGACTGGCACTTAAGTTACGAAACGTCTCAAGGCGACCGTAAAATAAGTAAGCCAAAGCCCAGAAATCAAAACCAAATAAGCAGAAGAGTGAAGGAAAACCAATCGATTGAAAGCGAGTTTATCAAATAAGTCATATCAAACCCCTTTTAAAAACAATATCAATTTTTCCGAAAATTTCTGCAGAGTCTCCTTTGTAAATACCGGCCCCCAAAATGGGTACAACAAGAATATATATGAATACAACAAATAAGGCATCCCCAAGCGGGAGCTAGCTCTTCGCCACAAGGCGGTCATAAATCCCACGCAATGTAAATCAGCAATGTGCATAAACAAACATAAGAAGCGCAAGTAAAACATCATGTCGACTCGAGTGAGCTCGACCCCAAAATACAGCATAAAAAGCCCACAAATCTCACAGTCTCGTCTCTAGGTCAATATAAACAATACTGGTAGATACAGTATATGGAGTACTCAAGATACAAATAATATACAAGGTGGTACAAAATAATAATACAACCCACCTACGAGCAAAAGCCTCGAGTCCAGGCAAAAGAGGCAAAAGAAGCAAGTGCGCCCGCCGCTACTGTACAGGCGGAGCGGACCTGCAAAAGGCTGTGGCACAACGGGGGTGAGTTGCCAACTCGTGAGTAATAAATAACATCTATATAGGCTATCGCAAGCATGCACACCGGCATCCTAGCATCTATAATACAGGTATGGCAGGATATACTAGCAGGTATGTATGCAACATGAATGTACTAGCAGGTATGAATGCAATATGAATCAACTCGTGATCTGAAGATATAGGTACAAAAAGTCATATTTTTCATTTAGGAATTCTCTTTTCTTTTAAATATCAGCACAATACCAATAGAATCAACAAGAATCCGTGTCCAGCATTGACACCTCAAAACTGTCTCAATCTCATATATCCATATCATAGTATCTCTGGCCCCAGCCGTCCGGATGACCCATCTCAAATATCAATATCTCATCATCTCGCGGCCACAGTCGGTATCCTTTGGATATCCGCCGTGTCAAAAAGTCACCGGTAGGTAGTCTATCCCCTGCCAGGCTCAACGTCAACAACACGACCTTCTCGCCCGGGGGTACCTTACCGGGCCCACCATGTACCCGAGACGGTTCATCCAACTCCTCGAAATGGGTCTCGAAAACCATAGCAAACTCATGGTGGACGACACTCACATCACTAGAAAACCGCAATTTTGCATATTTTAAAACGGGTAATAAGTTTTAGAAATTTTGCGGCTTTCCCCCGAAATACAGAAATATCATAAATCTCAAGAAATCATCATGAATGCATACGTCAATGATAATGAATACATATGGTATTAATGTTCAAGTTACAATGTATGATTAATAGACTAGGCATGAACTAATGATATAATGATATACATGCACATGAATATCAATTCTACGATGTTATTTTAAGGATTTATTGCAATAGTACAGGTTTAGATATCAAATATGATGACAATATTCTAGATTATAAGTTATCTAGTGTCATGGCATGGAAATTACCAGGGCGTGTGTGTACGCATGAATAGTGCTCGTGCTGCATATAAAATCCCTAGCAATGGTGCAGGTGTCCTATAGAATGGGTTCGCATATGTATGTCAAATAAAGCATGGATGTAGTTACTAATATCACTAAAAATCTTTAACCACTTAAACTATCAGGCGACTTGTGCCATCCAAACGATAGTCCCCCGTAGATGTTACATCAACTCACCGGAATCCCCAGCTAGCTATGTCCAATCACCGCTTTCCCTTTTCGTGCCGCATCCGAAGTCTCCGCGACCGAACCTGGAATTTGCACCAATACCAAACATAAGGTTACATATCATGAAACGACTCAAATCCCAAACGAAAATATCAACGTGCACAAGGTGCGCGGAACACATATGAAAATCACAAAAACTAACTATAATCGTCGTTCTGGGGCGCCCGGCAAAACTAAAACCCGAACATACAAAACTCCGCACTCACACATCCTAAATGTCATAGGATATGCTAATACAATCATCAAGATATCACAAATAATTCATCACATAATTTTATAAAAAATCTAGTAAGCATTTGCATTCCAAAATCGGTGCAAACACAGTCGCTTTGCGACAAAAGACTACTATCAATCTTGAACAACCAACCACACTACAATAAATCTACAACCCTCACATAACCCACATGCAATGCTTCAAATCCCCTTTTTATTCATAAACAAAACCTTTCTTGATTTTTATAACTAACAAAATCCAACCCAAACTATACATGAAACACTAAATTAGCACTAATTTCAAGCCCAAAAAGCAAGTTAAACTCTTAGATTTTGTTTGTATAAAACACTAGATAGAAAAATAGAATAATGAACTTAAAAATGGTGTGCTAAAAATCCTAGTTTAACTCAAAACATTCTCTTGAAAATCCTAGATGAAAATAGCACCAATATTAACACTAAAACAACTCAATTAAAGAAATCTAACCATAAGAATTTAAATGGGTAGAAATATACCTCAAGATTTATGGATCTAGCATGATGATTTGCCTCTAAAAAAGCCTCATTTCTACATGTTTTCAACTAAATTAGGCTTGAGAAGAGGTAGCACAAGGATTTGTTTTGGTTTTGTGAAGAAATTTGTGGATTTATATGGATTTTGTGAATTTTTGAACCAAAAGAGAAGGGAAAAATGAGGGGGAGGGGGCTGCAGAATTTTGGCCTGAAGGAGGAAGGGGGAAGTGGTGTTGTGGGAATTTTCACCAAGTTAAACCCCCCTCAAGTCAAGTACACCATACCCTAAAATAATATATTTTAAAACCTACACTTTTAAATCAATTCCTCACCTAACAAATGAGTTAAAGAAAAAAATTAGAGAGGGGGTGAAATTTCTGCAGTTGGGCCGGCCAAGGGAGTGAGAAGTGAGTGAGAGATATTTTACAAAGAAATTCTATGCAAAAAGACCCCCCCACAATGCCATATTTGCAAGTTTTTGTTCAAAATAATTATATTTTTGTTTTCCATAATAAAACCCCATTAAAACTTGAAATAAAATACTAAAAAATTATATTACAACTAGATTTTAATTAACATGATTTTAAAGATTAAAATTAGCCCATTTAAATTTGTATTTATCGCTAATTTAATGTATTTTTTTTACCGGCTTAAAATAATATTAAAAATTGAAAAATTAGTGAAAAATTTTAAATGACCAGAAATTTATAAGTAACTCATTAGCTACTAAAAACTAGCAATTACCTATCCAAATTAGGTATAATTCGGCCTAAACTGCAAAATAAAAAAAAAGACGATTTACGGAAAAATACCAAATTTTCACCGATTTTCGGGAAAAAACCAAAACGAGTTTTCAAGGCGTTACAAAATCCTCCCTCGAAGTACCGACACCAGCCTGGCTGAAAGGTTAAGAAAGAATTGTAAAAGTGAGATTAATCCTGACTAATTCTTCTTTTATGGTTTGAGGAAGGATTCGAGGAAACAGTGGGAGCCATCATGTTTAGATAAACTAATAACCAATCTAAACTTGTAAGAGCATCATGCTAAGTGTTTCTTCTCTCTCTCCTAATTGCAACGACCATAATGATCTTACATAGGTTATTAGCTAATAATTTGACGAAGCTAAACTATATTGATTGGCTACGGTATGTCTAGATGGCACTTACCTGTGACGAGCTACACTACCTCCTAGCTACAAAACCCCCCGTCGTCCTAGGTCCAAGTTCCACCGTCGCGGATATGGATATCCGTCTGACATGGGAAAAAGATTGTGCGAGAGCCAAGTGGCTCTTGTTAGCCTCCATGGATAGTGAAAACCAGAGGCGGCACGAGAAGATGGACTTAGCTTCCATTTTCCTCCATACAAAAGTTTTATATGGAGAGCAATCACGTATCGCAAGATATGAAACCTCGAAAATATTGCTTCAAGTGAGGTTGGCTGTCGGGTCATCTGTAGGGGACCACGTCCTTACGATGATTAGCTATATTAAATAGCTCACGGACCATGGGACAACGTTGGAGAACGAGTTATGTATCGACTTGATTCTACAGTCCCTACCATCTACTTACGCCCAATTTATCTTGGATTGCAAAATTCAAGGGAAGGAAGTAACACATCCAAGTCTCCTCAATTTATTGAGGAGCTCAGAGGGCACCCTAAAAAAATCCAGGGAGGCACCCACTCTGCTTATTGGGGAATCTTTCTCTTCTAGATCCAAGGCGAAAGCTAAGGGAGAGAAGAAGAAAGCCGACAAGCGGTGTCAGTAAGGTAGAGGGAAAGGGCAGGGCAAAAGTTTTGGGACTAGTAGTAGGGAAGGAGGCATGTCTTTATAGTCACGGGAAAGCGTATTGTCAGAAGGACTGCAGGGCTTGGAAAGCCAAAAGCCAGGATTTGAAGCACGTTGTGACTTCGGCTTCGAGTGTGTTTGTAATTGAAAACTGTCTATCCATTAACTCTACTTCCTGGGTACTAGATACCGGATCAGGATCTCATATCTGTAATTCATTACAGGCTTTGAGAAACCGTAGAGTTACCAAGGTAGGTGATATGACTCTCAGAGTTGCTAACGGAATAAGCGTGGACGCTGAATCCGTAGGGGAATATAACCTAGGATTGACAAGTGGGCAGATATTGATTCTACGTAACTGTTTGTATGTACCTAGTCTAGCCTGTAATATCATATATGTATCTTTACTTTCTAAAGAAGAATATAATTTTGTTAGTTATATGTATGCCCTAGAGGCCATTACTGTACATAGGATGTATATTGTAGTGGATGCTGGGACATATATAGGGAGGACTTTCTTGCTTGAATAAAGAAGTAACGACCTCCCCTAAACAAGGAAGAATCAGGCAGAATAGAATAACATGTGGATCGAAGAATGAAATCAGCATGATAGTATGCTATATGGTTACTCTTTACCTTAACGTGTCTACTGATTGTCTCTCTGTTACATGTTGGTAAAGCCCTTAGGATGTGTACTTGACTACCTGAACTATGATGCGGATCATACTAGTGGGGACATGGTAGTCCATAAGTACATCCTTCAAGGTCCCTAGTCGTGGGTGTATCGAGACGGGGCATCGATATACCAGAGTAGACTAGCGTATGGCTTCTCGACCCATATAGATGGGCGATGGATGATCCCATATCCATTGGTGTTTGACATCAGAGATGATATACGGGTGCTCAGTGGAGACTGGGTACACTGGACGGACTCGCCGAGAACTCCCAGATGGTATTATACCTTACGTCAGATGGCAGTTCTCTGGTGACACTGGTACAGGTTAGTCTGTAGACCCGAGATCGTCATAGAGTCTTGTGTGATTCCCACTGTGCTTTGATTTCCACCTTACCACGTCCAAGAGGGCGTGCAAAACGTTGGTTTTTGGGTACAGTCCCGAATCACATGGAGGCAATGAGCGATAGGAGGGGATTCGTCTCTCCCGGTATAGAGAGTTGATGTTGTGCTGTGTTCGATTGGCTATAACCGGAAATCCCCAGCCAGGGTTGCTGAGATTTACTGGTAAGTGTTACCAGTAGTATCTCGAACTGTTATAGACCTCATATCAACATGACTTATCGAGCTACTGGGGTCTGACGTTTACCACCCCTAGGCAAGATATGCGACATATCAGACGAACAGACCGGACTGTACGGTAAGTGTTACTGGTTGGATTCACAGGAGTGTGAGCGGGCTTGCTCGTTGATCTTCTGATCGCTCAATACCCGGGTGGCCGTTACGTTTAGCAAACCGCTTGCGGCTTGTGGGTGTTTGATATGATCATCACCTGCTGCCGGCGTATTGACGAGTCTTTAGAGTCCTACACAAAGGTTTCCTGGCTCAAGCGAAACGAAATAGGAGCGCATATGAGATATGTGCGGGACCGAGAATAATACCAGTATGTGATACTGTATTCTATTCTCGCGATTTGTATCATTGGACGGTTATATATATTATAGCCGGGTTACCGAATCAAGTGTTGATTCGATACATTGATACACTTGATATTAGTCGGTTATATGCTATATGACCGGATCATTAAATCAAGTGTTGATTTAATGATTTAATGTATAATTATATATTTGATATATTACTTTACATTAACTAGTATTGGTTCACTTAAGATTATTTTCTCACTTGATTGTGCACAAGTAGTATATGTGATATATTTTTGTGCACAAGATTGTATCATGTTTGATGATACATGCAAACTTGGGTGAATGTATGCTTTGAACCTTGTTTAGGTAAATGGTTAGGGTTTTAATTTATTTATTCATTTGTTTATTTATTCATTTTAGCAAGAAATAAAATGGTGGCTAACTTTGGATTTTCTTTGAAGCTTCATGAAGCTTTGAAAAGTTCAACCATTTTGTTTCTTTTGCTTAACCTAACCATTTGCCTAAACCCTAGTTTATTCTCTACATGAGTTTATCTCACCCATGGTTGCAATATAATAGATATCACTTGAATTTTCTTTTTGTGATAATTCTTTTCCATTTTTCTTTTCTTCTTCATCATCTTCATGAAGAAAAAGAAAACCTTTCTTGAAAATTCCAAGTGATGAAATCCAAGTGAGAAATCCAAATCCAAAGTGAACCCACTTCCTATTTCTTCATCCTCAACCACTTGCCATGTTGTATAGGGTGTTTTCTTCACAAGTTTCATGACTTAATGAAGATGGAGCTTGATTTTGAGTTGCCTCGACGTAGATCATCTTCGGCACCGAAGTCAACGACCTAGCCCGCTCGTTTCTCCGACGAAACCGACGCTAGAGTCCTGGATTCCGATGATCGCAGCGGAGGGACGTCAACATGGAGCTAGAGAAGTGGAGGACCGGATCTACAAAGGTTGTAACCCCTTTCACTTTGTAGCAAAGTAGTTTGCTAGCTTTCTTTTTCGCCTAATCTCTAGTTAACGATCTTCGTTAGGGTTCTTCGGCACCTAAATTTTTGAATTTGGCATGGTTGATACCTTGTGGAACCTCTTGAGTGTGCCTAGGAACCCTACAGTGGTATCAGAGCCTAGCTAGAGCCTTAGGCGACGAGTAGACGAAGTTAGAAACCCGATCGAACCCCGAAACCCTAAAAATAACCCTTCTCTGTACATTTTCTGTAACTGTGGAATTTTCCAGATTAAAAATATCCAAAAAATTCAGCAGGGATTTTTAGAAGTTAATGTGCAACACATGATTCTAAGTCGTTTAAATCGCCGCGGAACCGCAGCACGAGCATGGCTTGTGCGGCGGTTCCGCGGTCGTACTATCTCTTTAGTCATCGAAGTTTGCACAGTAATGTCCTAATTAGATTCCTGTGTTTTTTGGGAATTTTTAATTTGCACTCAAGAGTTGAGTTTTCTGGGTTGTATTGGGAGTTCATAGATTCGATCGGATTGTCTAATTTTGTCTATGTGTTTTTCCGGATAATTTAGAATATGTTAAAAAGTTCGACCGGATATAAATACCCAATTTTTCCCCTGCCGGAAAATTTCCAAGTGTTGGATTTTTTCCGTGGTTTAAGAACGTTCTAAGTAGTGCAAGTAACTCGATGGTCCCTCTAGAAGACAACAAACCTTAACTCGATTATGTGACCGTCTTGAACTGCACTTTGAACCTTCGGGTTTGGGGCAATACGGCGTGCCACATGTGAGGCGTTGGCTTGACCCTTCTACGGCTGGACCGTTGGTACTGTGGCATGAAGTGAATGTTTTTAAACTTATTTCATATGTTGAGCTGTTTCGGGAAAACTTGGGTGTTTGATTGTTCGATCGAAAGTTTAACATTTTCTATTTATCCGGAATGTGATACAATATTTGGAATCCACAAGTAGTTATGAGATAACTGATTTGGATGTTATAAATCTAGCACTTTAGTCTCACTTGATCGGTTGCCACGGAATTTTGATGCGATCAAAAGTCCGTCACAATCATGTAGCGTACGCGGATACTCGCCGGTAAACTTAATAGATAGCCATGCATTATAGCCCCGACCAAGTGACTGTAGGAGAACCCCGTCGCCGAAAGCATCCGTTCGGATGCTCGCGGTAGCGGTGTTCCGCCTTAGTGCACTTCGTCAACGGCATCGGGGGTGCGGCTGTCTACTAAAGTTTGCGACGAGCATTCGATCAGGATGTCGGGAATCTTGTTGAATTGCCCGACTTGATATTGAAATGTGTTTTCGATAATGAGACTAAAATGCGGGGTTTATAATTGTTAGGCATGTGATGTCTAAGAAATTTAGATGGTTTGGCATGCGATGTCTAATTGTAACACTTTGAATTTCCGTTAGAGTGTTTTTCGTGATACTTAGTAATTGTACGTGTTATTATATATGTGTTCATAGGATTATTAGTTATATTTAGTCGTGTTAGCAAATTGAAATTTTTTCCTTTTGTAGTATACACTTGCACACTTAGCCATTTTTGTGACTTAGGGTTTTGGTAACATGTTAACCATTCTTTTGTGCATGGTTCTTTTTAATTCCCCACCATTTTATTCATATCATAACCCTTTTTATAATTCAAAATCCTAATAAACAAATGAAGCATGGTGGTTAGGTGAAAGATTGACTTTTTGACCCCATTTTCTTCTCTTCTCTCTCTCTTCTCCCCATTTCAGAATTTCTGCAACTTTCCAGCAGAAATACCTTGGCTTTCCTTCATCTTTTCCTCTCTTTTTCACTTCTCCTTGATTCCCAAACAAAACCCTACACAAATCAACTCATTTTCTTCACAAAACCATGGAAAAAGGGGCTTTTTGAGGTGTTCGAAGGCAAATCTGCACACTTGATGCAAGAGCTGGAAATTTTGGTGTTTCATAAGGTAATTTGAAGGTATTAACTCATGTTAGCACCCCTTTTCCTTAAACTTGTAGTATTCTTTTGTAAAAATCTCATTTTTGTGCATTTTTGGTGATATTAAAGGATATTTGTGATTTACATGTTAGATTAGGGTTTTGTTAGTTGTGTTAGCTCTATTATGTGTTATTAGAGCTATCTTAGGCCAGGTTTTATTTCAGTTTGCACAGAAATACCCTAAAGTTTGATTTTAGTGCAAAAGTGTGGATTTTAACTAGAAATAAGGCTCTGTAGGATCTGCTGCTACCCGTGATATTTCAGAGTGAAACTAGATGTTACTATAGCATGTATGAGGGGTTTAGAGTGCACACACCAAACCTGGGAGCCCACCCCCCCTACCAAGGCCGCCGGAATATGCATTCTGGCCGCTATTTGCGGCCAGATAGGTGAGTTGGGATTTGGGGTTTGGGCTACTGGAGTCTGCTGCTATGTGGGTTATTTTGGTATATATAGTTTTACAATATCATTTCTGTATCAAAATCTGGAGTGGAATACCCTTTTTCCCGTATTTTCAATCTTTCGCGACACGCGTGATACGTATGTATGGGTTTTGGGTTTCTGCGTATCGCGACGCGTCGGAGTGGCTTCAAGCGCGTAATCACACGTTTTAGCGTATCGCGCACACGCGCGCTTGGTTCACGACACGAGTTACTAGTTCGGCCTTAATGTCGTGTTTGTGTGACTTCAAGCTTATGTATGATATATGGTGTAATTCTAGGTTCGCAGGCGAGTACGGCGGACGCGTCGCAGAAGGGGAAACAAGTTGTTGGCTATACCTAGCGAGAGACTACGGTGAGTAGATTTAACATCTATGGGGATATCGCCCGCATGGCGTTCTACGTCAGGGCTGATAGGACCTTATAGCTACATTTACATACATTGACTGTTCATGGCTACTATTTAATGCATACTGCATTCCCTGCTATATGGATATAACTAGAATTGATAGAACACCGCACCATTACTAACGGTCCATGTTGCACGAGCACTATCCTGCATGTTACACACACACCGTTAGTAATTGCCATGACACTCACACTGTAGAATTTCCATCGGATCGTTATGTTGTAGCTCATCTTTATGTGACTTGACATGATATTCATACTTGAGGCGTATATCACATCGGATCGTTATGTTGTAGCTCATCTTTATGTGACGTGACATGATATTCATACTTGATGCATATATCACATCGGATCGTTATGTTGTAGCTCATCTTTATGTGACTTGACATGATATTCATACTTGATGCATATATCACATTGGATCGTTATGTTGTAGCTCATCTTTATGTGACTTGATATGATATTCATACTTGATGCATATATCACATCGGATCGTTATGTTGTAGCTCATCTTTATGTGACTTGACATGATATTCATACTTGATGCATATATAACATCGGATCGTTATGTTGTAGCTCATCTTTATGTGACTTGACATGATATTTATACTTGATGCATATATCACATCGGATCGTTATGTTGTAGCTCATCTTTATGTAACTTGACATGATATTCATATTTGATGCACATATCTTATCGGATCATTGACTTGCATATTGGTTTGGATTACTTGTGATTTCTGGATTTGGGAACCGTGGCTATTTAAAATATGTAATCATTTAAAAATCCGGTTCCCTTGATATGATATTTCGGTGTGTCCACCATGTGTTTCCTCGGTGCTAGAGTGATATATGTGAACCCGAATTGAGGAGCTGGTTGAGGCCGATTACGGGTACATGGTGGACCCGGTATGGTACCCCGGGGCGAGAACGGTTTCGCTGTGTAGTAGACGGTGAGCCTGGCAGAGGGACTACTACCTACCGGTGATTGGTTGGACCTGACAGTTATCCGGAGGATACTGATCAGAGTCGATAGATGGATGCGGGGTGATCCGTACTGCCGGGGCCGAGAGCCGAGGGCCGATACCGCAGACGGAGCCCGTAGGCTGACCCGGACTGACTGGGCCCGATGGATGAGGATTTGCGTGTCGATGCTGGACACGAGTATTTATGGTATTTGGGTGCCGATGTTGGGCACTCGGGATTCTCAGAGATGTACAGGATTTGAGGGCCGATGAGAGTACCGGCGCCTGAGCTATTTGGGGGATCTGGGTGCATTGATGGACACCGATTATATATTCCACGTTGACATTCCGTGTAGATGTTATATTGCCCATGCTCAGCATTTATTATTGTACCTCATCCTGTAGTTACATTACCTGATAGAGCACTTGCATGATTATTGCACATACTGCTTATCACATATTGATATCATCTGTTGGCATATGATAGAGTAGCGCAGTATGTGAATGCTCGCGATTACCTTTATATGTTATCTCTATTCATGAGTTGGCAACTCACCCCCGTTGTGCCACAGTGTTTGCAGGTTGCCCTTCGGAGTAGTCGCGGCAGGCTGCGTTTTGCATCTTTTGGCACAGATACCCCCATAGTTGGTGTACTAGCTCTTTTGCTGATAGGTGGGTTTTATGCGGTATCTGTTTATCTTTCAGTTATGTAAATTTTTGTATCTAGTATTCTCCATCTACTATGTATGTATTTGATTTAGAGGCAGTGTGAGGACGATGATGTATATTATTTGTATTCTGGTGTCGAGCTCGTTGTTAGCCGACTGTACTTGCAGTTTATTCTATCTGTGATGTTCCCACTTATGGATCTTGATCTTCGCTACGGCGTCGTATATTGTTATCTTGGTGATCGTTTACTTAGATTTCTTATCATGTTAGTAAGTGCTTTCATTTTAAACTTATAACACTCTATACTTTTACTGGTTTGATTTCTGGGTTTTCGGTTCACTTAGTCGCGTTACGCCTGTAGACGTTACGTGGTTAAGTGCCGGTCACGGGCCAAACTTTGGGTCGTGACAAAGTTGGTATCAGAGCGTAGGTTTTACCTTTCGGAGTGTAGAATGACCCTGGTATGATGGAGTAGGTAGCTGCAACAGGGTAGCGTAGCGTGTGTATGTTCCGCGGCATACTCACGACACGGTACTCCGCCTACGCGACCTTAGGACTTGTTAATTTAAATTCCTTCTTGAGTCTATGCATTCTTGCGATTCGATTTCCGTATCCTTATCGAATCATATTGTTCCTTTCAGCCATTATGCCGCCAAAGACTACGAGGGCGTAGAGAGCGTCCGCGAGGGCCGAGATTCGAGTTGACTCGTCCGAGACAAAGACTGATCCGGGTAGTACACCGGTTGTGCCCGAGCAGGCTGTTCCTGCCGTGACAGATCAGATTTCTATGTTAGGGGCTGGTGTGCAGGAGATGCGCCAGATGATGGGATCTCTAGTTGAGACACTTCGAGCGCAGCGACCAGAGGTAGTTCCACCTGTTGCAGAGACCGCGGTGGTACCCACAGTTCAGGCAGTTGCACCTGCGACTACAGAGGTTATTACAGTATCGCTGTCAGAGTTTATGAGGCTGAAGCTTCCGGTCTTCACAGGCACCGATGTGGCCGAGGACCCACAGTCTTTCATTGATAGGATGGCGCGGATATGTCGTTCACTTAGATGCACAGATGCGAGATGGATTGAGTTCGCGAGCTTTCGCCTGGAAGGTCTTGCGTAGAAGTGGTGCGAATCAGTCGAGAAGGGTAGAGCAGCAGGTCTTCCTCCTATGACCTGGACAGAGTTCGTGGCGCTATTCCTTGCCCGCTTTCTTCCCCTGAGTGTCAGAGATGCTAGAGCACGCAGGTTCGAGTCCTTACGCCAGACTCCGGAGATGTCAGTGGCAGAGTAAGATGTGTTGTTCACCGAGCTATCCGTTTATACTCCGTACCTAGTGGCTACTGAGGAGTTGCGAGTTAAGAGATTTGTCCGAGGCTTGCTCACACTACTGTTCCTTGCGATTAGCGCGCAGCACTACGAGACCTATGCAGCAGCTGTAGATGCAGCCTTATTGGTTGAGGAGCGCCTTGCTGAGACTTCGGCAGTCCCAGAGCCGAAGAGAGTTCGTGCAGATAGGTCAGTGCAGAGACGACCTTTTCGGCGTCGTGACAGGCACCTTGCAGGTGGCAGAGATTCGAGGCGAGGCCGATTATTTAGCTCCTATCCCCAGGAGAGTCAGCGACCATCATCGGGATGCTACCGTTGCGGGAGCTCTTATCATCGTGTGCGAGATTGTCCGGAGGTACCCCGGAGTGGGGCGGCAGCACCGCATGTTACATTACCACCTTCACCACCCCAGACGGCATTGCCGATAGTACCTACTGTTACTCCGCGTCAGACGCATGCACAGAGAGGTCGTGGTCGCGGAGGATTTGTTCATAGAGGACGAGGTGACCGAGGCAGAGGGCAGCCAGCGGCCGGCAGGGGACAGTTAGTTGCAGGTGGAGGACAGGCGCGAGTTTTTGCTTTGACGCATCAGGACGCGCAGGCGTCCAATGCGGTGGTATCAGGTATCCTTCCTGTATGTTCGTTTGATGCATATGTGTTATTCGATCCCGGATCCACGCACTCGTACGTATCCACACACTTTGTGCCGAGTTTGGGTAGAGAGTCCGGTTTGCTTGACCAGCCGCTTGTTGTGACTACTCCTGTGGGAGAGTCGTTTGTTGCTAGGCACGTGTTCCGATCCTGTACCGTCCGTATTGGCGAGAGAGAGTTACCTGTCGATTTGATCCTTCTTGAGATGTTGGACTTCGACGTTCTTTTGGACATGGATTGGTTAGCCACGTGCTATGCTTCTGTTGACTGCTGTGAGAAGACAGTTCGATTTTGTTTTCCCGGCGAGTCGGTTGTTGTTGTGTTGGGGGACCGTGGTGCCACCCCTCACAGTGTGATTTCTTCTTTTCGCGCTGGACAGCTTTTGCGGAAGGGATGTCAGGGATTTCTCGCCTATGTTTGCGATACTAGAGCTACAGAGGTTCCGATGGATCAGGTTCCGGTTGTTAGCGAGTTCCCTGATGTGTTCCCTGACGAGCTTCCTGGGCTACCGCCCGAGCGTGATATTTCTTTCTGTATTGATTTGGTTCCTAGCACGGGGCCTATTTTTGTACCGCCTTATCGGATGGCCACGGCGGAACTTAGAGAATTGAAGGTTCAGTTGCAAGATTTGCTAGATAAGGGACTTATTCGACCCAGTGTTTCTCCTTGGGGTGCTCCCGTCCTGTTTGTCAAGAAGAAGGACGGCAGTATGCGTTTGTGTATCGACTACCGCCAGCTGAACAGGGTGACAGTGCGGAACAGGTATCCTTTGCCATGCATCGACGATTTGTTCGACCAGCTTCAGGGGGCAGGATACTTTTCGAGGATCGATTTGCGATCAGGCTACCATCAGCTGCGGGTTCGACAGGAGGACATTTCTAGGACAGCTTTCCGCACGCGCTACGACCATTATGAGTTTTTGGTGATGTCGTTCGGACTCACCAACGCGCCGGCAGCATTTATGGACTTGATGAACCGCATTTTCTGGCCGTATCTTGATCTATTCATCATAGTGTTCATTGACGATATCTTGGTGTATTCTCGGAGTAGAGAGGAGCACGAGCAGCACCTGCGGATTACACTGCAGACCATCAGGGAGCATCAGCTTTTCGCCAAATTTTCAAAGTGTGCTTTCTGGCTAGACAGCGTAGACTTCTTGGGGCACGTGATTACACGAGATGGTATATGTGTAGACCCGAGGAAGATCGAGGCAGTTCGGAGTTGGCCTAGACCCACGTCAGTGACGGAGGTTCGCGGCTTTCTAGGGCTGGCAGGCTATTACATGCGATTTGTGCATGACTTCTCTCGCATTGCTACACCTTTGACCGGGTTGACCCGGAAGGGAGTTCGCTTCGATTGGACGGAGGAGTGTGAGCACAGTTTCCAGCAGCTACGGGCTCTACTGACTACGACACCAGTGTTATCGTTGCCTTCAGGATCAGGCGGATTTGTGGTCTATTGTGATGCTTCACGAGTGGGGCTAGGGTGCGTTTTGATGCAGCATGACAGGGTGATCGCGTATGCTTCGCGGCAATTAAAGAAACATGAACAGAATTACCCCACTCATGATCTGGAGATGGCTGCAGTGGTCTTTGCACTTAAGATCTGGCGACATTATTTGTATGGAGAGTCGTGCCAGATATTCACCGACCACAAGAGCTTAAAATATATATTTCAGCAGCGAGACCTGAACCTTAGACAGCGCCGATGGATGGAATTAGTGAAGGACTACGATTGTGAGATCTTGTATCACCCGGGCAGGGCGAATGTAGTGGCGGATGCTTTGAGCAGGAGGCCCAGGGGTAGTCTATCTTGTTTGAGCGCAGTGCAGAGGCAGTCGTCGGCAGATTGGCAGATCTTATGCGACAGCCGGGTACAGTTCGAGTTTACGCCGATCGGAGGACAGATTGCGCATGTCCGTGCACGCCCACAGTTGCGTGACCGTATACATGAGGCACAGCACAGTGATGACCGATGTTCAGAGATCAGGACAAAGATGGGACAGGGCAGATTTTCCGAGTTCGTGATCGATGATCAGGGGATACTACGATTTGGAGCTAGACTGTGCGTACCAGATGCTGAGGTATTGCGGCGCGAGATTCTTGAGGAGGCACATCGATCGGTATATACTGTTCATCCCGGTTCCACCAAGATGTACCGTGACATGAGAGGTGTTTACTGGTGGGACGGAATGAAGAGAGACATCGCAGATTTTGTGTCGAGATGCCTGACTTGTCAGCAAGTCAAGGCTGAGCACCAGAGGCCCGTGGGAGAGCTACAGCCGTTACCCATTCCGGAGTGGAAATGGAAACAGATATCTATGGATTTCATTGTGGGTCTACCCAGGACTAGTCGAGGGTATGACTCCATCTGGGTGATCGTGGATCGTTTGACGAAAGCGGCTCACTTCCTGCCAGTGAAGACGACTTTCGGATTTGCTCAGTATGCCCAGATTTACATTGACGAGATTGTACGACTGCACGGAGTTCCGACTTGTATCGTGTCCGATAGAGGCACCCAGTTTACCAGCCGGCTATGGCAGAGGCTTCAGGAGGCTTTGGGCACTCGCTTGAGTTTCAGCACAGCATTCCATCCGCAGACCGGCGGACAGTCAGAGCGGACTATTCAGACTCTCGAGGACATGCTCAGAGCATGTGTATTAGACTTCGGAGGTAGCTGGGATCATCATTTGCCCTTAGTAGAGTTCTCCTACAACAACAGCTACCAGGAGACCATTCAGATGGCACCGTTTGAGGCTCTTTATGGGAGGAGATGCAGATCACCCACCTGTTGGACGAAGCTCAGTGAGAGCAGTATCTTAGGGCCGCAGATTGTGGAGGAGACGACCGCGAAGATCCAGTTGATTCGCGATAGGATGAGAGCAGCCCAGAGTAGGCAGAGGTCTTATGCGGACCGTCGTCGGCGCAGACTTGAGTTTTCTGTTGGTGATCATGTTTTCTTGAGGGTCTTCCCAATGAAAGGCATGATGAGGTTTAGGAAAAAGGGGAAGCTTAGTCCCAGATATGTGGGCGCCTTCGAGATCCTCGAGCGTGTTGGTGCGGTTGCGTATCGATTAGCCCTTACGTCCAGTTTTCCAGACGTGCACCCCGTATTTCACGTTTCGATGCTCCGCAGATATCTTCATGATCCTTCGCATGCGATTCAGCACCCGGCGATCCAGCTTGAGCGCGACCTTTCTTATGCAGAGCAGCCGGTGATGATCTTGGATCGACAAGTGAAGAAATTGAGGTCGAAAGAGATACCGTCCGTCAAGGTACTTTGGCATGGCCAGAGCGGCGAGGAGGTCACTTGGGAGACCGAGAGCGAGATGAGGAAGAGGTATCCCCATCTTTTTGAAGGTGCGTATAGTTAGATTTTTTAAATTCGGGGACCGAATTTCTTGAAGGGGGGTAAATTGTAACACTTTGAATTTCCGTTAGAGTGTTTTTTGTGATAATTAGTAATTGTACGTGTTATTATATATGTGTTCATAGGATTATTAGTTATATTTAGTCGTGTTAGCAAATTGAAAATTTTTCCTTTTGTAGTGTACACTTGCACACTTAGCCATTTTTGTGACTTGGGGTTTTGGTAACATGTTAACCATTCTTTTGTGCATGGTTCTTTTTAATTCCCCACCATTTTATTCATATCATAACCCTTTTTATAATTCAAAATCCTAATAAACAAATGAAGCATGGTGGTTAGGTGAAAGATTGACTTTTTGACCCCATTTTCTTCTCTTCTCTCTCTCTTCTCCCCACTTCAGAATTTCTGCAACTTTCCAGCAGAAATACCTTGGCTTTCCTTCATCTTTTCCTCTCTTTTTCACTTCTCCTTGATTCCCAAACAAAACCCTACACAAATCAACTCATTTTCTTCACAAAACCATGGAAAAAGGGGCTTTTTGAGGTGTTCGAAGGCAAATCTGCACACTTGATGCAAGAGCTGGAAATTTTGGTGTTTCATAAGGTGATTTGAAGGTATTAACTCATGTTAGCACCCCTTTTCCTTAAACTTGTAGTATTCTTTAGTAAAAATCTCATTTTTGTGCAATTTTGGTGATATTAAAGGATATTTGTGATTACATGTTAGATTAGGGTTTTGTTAGTTGTGTTAGCTCTATTATGTGTTATTAGAGCTATCTTAGGCCAGGTTTTGTTTCAGTTTGCACAGAAATACCCTAAAGTTTGATTTTAGTGCAAAAGTGTGGATTTTAACTAGAAATAAGGCTCTGTAGGATCTGCTGCTACCCGTGATATTTCAGAGTGAAACTAGATGTTACTGTAGCATGTATGAGGGGTTTAGAGTGCACACACCAAACCTGGGAGCCCACCCCCGTACCAAGGCCGCCGGAATATTCATTCTGGCCGCAATTTGCGGCCAGATAGGTGAGTTGGGATTTGGGGTTTGGGCTACTGGAGTCTGCTGCTATGTGGGTTATTTTGGTATATATAGTTTTACAATATCATTTCTGTATCAAAATCTGGAGTGGAATACCCTTTTTCCCGTATTTTCAATCTTTCGCGACACGCGTGATACGTATGTATGGGTTTTGGGTTTCTGCGTATCGCGACGCGTCGGAGTGGCTTCAGGCGTGTAATCACACGTTTTAGCGTATCGCGCACACGCGCGCTTGGTTCACGACACGAGTTACTAGTTCGGCCTTAATGTCGTGTTTGTGTGACTTCAAGCTTATGTATGATATATTGCGTAATTCTAGGTTCGCAGGAGAGTACGGCGGACGCGGCGTAGAAGGAGAAACAAGTTGTTGGCTATACCTAGCGAGAGACTACGGTGAGTAGATTTAACATCTACGGGGATATCGCCCGTATGGCGTTCTACGTCAGGGCTGATAGGACCTTATAGCTACATTTACATACATTGACTGTGCATGGCTACTATTTAATGCATACTGCATTCCCTGCTATATGGATATAAACTAGAATTGATAGAACATCGCACCATTACTAACGGTCCATGTTGCACGAGCACTATCCTGCATGTTACACACACACCGTTAGTAATTGCCATGACACTCACACTGTAGAATTTCCATCGGATCGTTATGTTGTAGCTCATCTTTATGTGACTTGACATGATATTCATACTTGATGCATATATCACATCGGATCGTTATGTTGTAGCTCATCTTTATGTGACTTGACATGATATTCATACTTGATGCATATATCACATCGGATCGTTATGTTGTAGCTCATCTTTATGTGACTTGACATGATATTCATACTTGATGCATATATCACATCGGATCGTTATGTTGTAGCTCATCTTTATGTGACTTGACATGATATTCATACTTGATGCATATATCACATCGGATCGTTATGTTGTAGCTCATCTTTATGTGACTTGACATGATATTCATATTTGATGCACATATCATATCGGATCATTGACTTGCATATTGGTTTGGATTACATGTGATTTCTGGATTTGGGAACCGTGGCTATTTCAAATATGTAATCATTTAAAAACCCGGTTCCCTTGATATGATATTTCGGTGCGTCCACCATGTGTTTCCTCGGTGCTAGAGTGATATATGTGAACCCGAATCGAGGAGCTGGTTGAGGCCGATTACGGGTACATGATGGACCCGGTATGGTACCCCGGGGCGAGAACGGTTTCGCTGTGTAGTAGACGGTGAGCCTGGCAGAGAGACTACTACCTACCGGTGATTGGTTGGACCTGACAGTTATCCGGAGGATACTGATCAGAGTCGATAGTTGGATGCAGGGTGATCCGTACTGCCGGGGCCGAGGGCCGATACCACAGACGGAGCCCGTGGGCTGACCCGGACTGACGGGGCCCGATAGATGAGGATTTGCTTGTCGATGCTGGACACGAGTATTTATGGTATTTGGGTGCCGATGTTGGGCACTCGGGATTCTCAGAGATGTACAGGATTTGAGGGCCGATGAGAGTGCCGGCGCCTGAGCTATTTGGGAGATCTGGGTGCATTGATGGACACCGATTATATATTCCACGTTGACATTCCGTGTAGATGTTATATTGCCCATGCTCAGCATTTATTATTGTACCTCATCCTGTAGTTACATTACCTGATAGAGCACTTGCATGATTATTGCACATACTGCTTATCACATATTGATATCATCTGTTGGCATATGATAGAGTAGCGCAGTACGTGCATGCTCGCGATTACCTTTATATGTTATCTCTATTCACAAGTTGGCAACTCACCCCCGTTGTGCCATAGTGTTTCCAGGTTTCCCTTCGGAGTAGTCGAGGCAGGCTGCGTTTTGCATCTTTTGGCACAGATACCCCCATAGTTGGTGTACTAGCTCTTTTGCTGATAGGTGGGTTTTGTGCGGTATCTGTTTATCTTTCAGTTATGTACATTGTTGTATCTAGTATTCTCCATCTACCATGTATGTATTTGACTTAGAGGCAGTGTGAGGAAGATGATGTATATTATTTGTATTCTGGTGTCGAGCTCGTTGTGAGCCGACTGTACTTGCAGTTTATTCTATCTGTGATGTTCCCACTTGTGGATCTTGATCTTCGCTACGGCATCGTATATTGTTATCTTGGTGATCGTTTACTTAGATTTCTTATCATATTAGTAAGTGCTTTCATTTTAAACATATAACACTCTATACTTTTACTGGTTTGATTTCTGGGTTTTCGGTTCACTTAGTCGCGTTACGCCTGTAGACGTTACGTGGTTAAGTGCCGGTCACGGGCCAAACTTTGGGTCGTGGCACTAAGTAGGTTGCGGATTCCAACTGTTGTAGTTTTACACTTTCTTTTCTGCGACCGTAAGTGTAATATGTGATATCGCCGGTTTCGTTGCTATATGTCAACGGCAATTAGGATACGCATGTTTACTTACGTTGATGACATGTGATGTTATGTGTTGCTGGATATGTTATATTGGATCGTCATGTTTGAATAGCCGGGGGGTTTTTATGTGAGAGGAGTGTTTTTCATTTTCATTCATATAAAAACTTGTATGTAATATTCTTTTATTGGGGCACTTCCAGGTTGCGGGAGATGTCACCGCACTAGGATAGACCCAAGGAGGGGAGCACAAGTAACCGGGTTCTAGAGTCCAGTGGGAGACCAACTCGAGGAGTCGAGTCCGGGTCTCCTAACTCTAGAATTGGTAGGGTTGCTTGTCGCTCTCGTAGGGGTCTTGGGGTGTGGGTTTGGCTATTCATCGCGACCGTGGAATCCGTGTTTTATACTGGCTCGTATTGAAAACACGGACGTCCTAGTATATCCAATATTTCATATATGTTTCTTCTGCTGCGATATCTGTGATGTGATCATTTGATGTGTTCTGTGATAGATACTGTATATTGTATATATGATATATTATATACACGTTGCTTATGTTTTACACCCGCGCTATCCCTGCCTCGCTCTGCCGTTAGTTACCTAACCTAACGGTGCAGACGGGACATCGAGGCGAATGCGGATGGCATAAGCGTACGTCGTATTTATCTGTGATGTTTAGGCAACTTAAATGATGGGACTTCATTAATATGATTAATGAAAGAAAAGAAACCTAAGATGTTGTGGAATCGGATTTTCAAAAACAGGTAGCTACAGTTCTTGCTTTGCATCGCGGTGTTCCTTGTAGAACATCCTGCACCTTATTCGATAAGGAAAGGGCCGAGATCCCTTCACCGGGAGTGACCCCTTTAGCAATAACTGGCAGATGCTACAACCCTCGGTTTATCTTTTGATTGCTTCTATAGTTTTTGCTTTGCACAGCGGTATATATGATATATCCTGCACCTTATTCGATGAGGAAAGGGCCGACGATCCCTTCACCGAGAGTGGCCCCTTTAGCAAAACTAGAAAAGCCTGAAAAACACTCCATTTTAAAATCATTTGATTCTACAACGATATCAAGTTCATTACGCAATAGGTTTTCAGAAAAACCTGTCGTAGCCCTCCGTCATTTCAGATAAGTAGTAGTTAGTATTCGTGCTATGTTTGTTGGCCTGCGTCAAGGCGTAGTGTGCGGTAGCTAACTAGTATTTATCTGCTTATGCATATGATGCAGATTGGATTAGGGTAGTCGTGCGACTTTGTTGGCCTGCGTCAAGGGTCGTGCGGGTGGGTTTAATTCAATCAGGAAATGATGGGTTGAACTTGACTAGCGCACTATGGTTTGTTGGCCTGCGTCAAGGTCATAGGACGCTAGGGGCAAAATTATCGGGAATTTCAAGTGTTGAAATTTGCAATGAGATTGCATACCTTCTATGAGATAGTTGGATCCCGATACCCACTGCGAGTAAGAGTTACTCTTGGGAAAGTTTTACACATTACAATTAGCCGATCTAGTAGGTGTCTAGAAAGGTGTCAACGGGGTTACGCCTCTGGAAAAACGAGATTTACTGTAATTAGGTCCGTGCGAAAGCACGGGGAACCTCCCTCAAAGTACCGACACTGGCCTGGCTGAAAGATTGGTGAACTTGTAGCGTGTAATTAATCCCGGCTAGTCTTTCCTTTTAGGGTTTGAAGGAAGATTTGATAAAAACAATGGGAGCCATCCTGATTAGATAAAAAATAACCAATCTGATCTTGCAAGAGCGCACGCAGAGTGTTTTCTTCTCTCTCTCTCTCTCTCTCCTGGTAGCGACCATGTCACGCCTTAATCAAGATAATAAAACGGATATATTGACCGAACCCGCTTGTTATACTGAGCTGGGGAACGTTGGTCCCGCTCCAACTTATAATTGTTATAAGACAGAGCAGGAAATTGGGGAATACCAGATTTCCCGTGCCGCCCAAACGAAGAAAGTGCATATGATGCATCATCTTCGGGTGTGTTCGTTATATAGAACTGTTTCTCAGTATCCTTTATGTCCTGGGTATGTGATACTGGATCAGGATCCCGCATATGTAATCTGTTATATGGGTTACAGATAGGTAAAGAACTGAGAACGGGTGATAAGTTTCATGAAACAGAAAACGGTGCAAGTGTTGCAGCAAAGTCTGTTGGTCACTGTTACCCTGTATGACCAGTACATTGATTCTGAACGAATGTTATTAGATACCGAACATGATATACAAAATTATATCAGTCTCTTTATTTGTAAAGAAATGATAAAGTTTTGTATTGTTGGATAATGTTTTGAACATTTCCTATATCAAAAGTTGATCGGTTCAGACACGTTATCTAAAAGCATTGATGTTCTAAATCAAACTACAGTTCTTAGTATACGGAACTCATACAAGAGGAAGAGTTCAGAAATGAACGGATCCTTCTTGAAGCATTGTAGACTACGTCAGATCTATGTGACCCGACTAGCTAAAGTTACATTTAGATGCATATTTAAATCAGTTTGAATTTACATCTTATGAAACTTGCCAGTCATGTCACAAAGATTAGATGACCACATCTCTGTTTGTTGGAAACAGAGAAAGAGTTAGTGAACTCTTGGGATTGATACATGCTGATATATGAAAGTCTCCAGTCTACACATGCCAAGACCGGTTCTTTTTACTTCATTACATTCTCTGATAATCTCTCAAGATTTAGACATATGTTCCTGTTGAAACACAAGTCCGAACTTTTTGAGATATTCACAAAATATAAGCTAGAAGTAGAGAACCAAAAATACGGGTATAAGTATTATGTCCTTTGATGTGATCGAGGAGGAGAATACTTGAGCACGGGATTCTTGGACTATTCTGAGAATGAGATTCTCTCTCAGCATTACTCCTCCGGATACACCACGGCACCTTGGTGTATCGGGGCGGAGCAATCACACCCTATATGATATGGTGCGCTCTATGATGAGTACTACTGAGTTTCCTATTTCCTTTTGGGAGTTATGCACTTAAGAAGCTGCATACCTATTGAATAGGGTTCAAATCAAAACAGTTGCCTACCGCTTCATATGTGATATGGAAAGGGAAGAGCCTATATCTTAAGTTTGTTAAGATTTGGGGTTGTCCGGCCTGTCTAAAAAGCTAAATCCGGACAAGCTCGAGGCAAGGTCTGTTATGTAACACTGGAAATGTTTCAGCTATACAAACTGCAGCTGATGATTTGGTAGAACCGAAGGATTCAATAGTTTCCAACGAACCTCAGCCTCTCTGCCGATCTAGTAGGGTTCCTCACCCACCTGAGAGATACCTCTGTTTCTCTATGACAGTGGGAGCGATGATTGCATCATGAGATGATGACCCAACTAGTTTCGAGCTGGCCATCAGGAGTGGGACTCTGTAAGAATGGCTGGATGCTTATCGATCTGAGATGGAATCCATATACACCAACAAAGTATGGACTTTAGTTGCTTGATCTGAAGGGTTAAATCCCCATCAGGAGCAAGTATATCTTGAGAAGATTACTTGGTGTACATGGAAAAGTTGAGACTTTCAAAGCTAGACTTGTTAAAAGTTTGCATCATTGACCAAGTGTGGATTATGATGAAACCTTTTCTAAGTAGCTATGCTTAAGTCCATCCAGATCCTACTTGCCACAGCTACATACCATGACTACGATATCTGGCGGTTGGGTGCCATGACTGCTTTTCTAAATGCTGTTTTAGAAGAGTGCGTCTATAAGTACACAGCCAGAGGGCCTCGTAGACAGTGGGAGCAGCGGAAACGTGTGCAAGATGTTTTATGTGATAAAGCAGGCATCGCGGAGTTGGAACGTCTGTTTTGATGTGTTAGTCAAAGAGTTTGACATCATCAAAATGGTAGATGAACCTTGTATAAACGAAAAGGTAGTAGGGAGTATGGTGGTGATCCTCGTAGAGTACGTGGATGACATGCTCTTGATGGGGAAGGAGTTTCCTATGCTGCGCTCGGTCAATCTCCACTTATCACAATGATTCTCCACATGGGATCAAAGTGATACCTACTAAATCCTGGGTTTTGGATATATGAGATAGATCTAATTGGATGTTAGGATACTCACTAGATGTAGTGAGCTGGTATCAATTGATCATGGGGAGAATCACTGGAAATGTTCCAGGGTGATAAGGACGACTGAATGTCAGTCGCAGGCATTGTCTTTACGCTCAGTGGAGGGACGGTATGTTGGAAGAGTTCCAAGCTAGATACCGTGGCAAACTAGACGATAAAGGCTGGATACATCGCTACTTAAGATGCTACCAAAGAGGCAGTCTGGGTGTATATTAGTTCATGAGATGAACTTCGTTCCTCCCATTGTGTGACAATGGAGTTGTGGCTTATGCCAAGGAACGCCCGTCCCGTCAGTGATCCAGACATATTCTAAGGCAGTATCACCAGATCATGGAGATAGTTGATCTCCAGGGGATCAAGGTTAGGAGAGTAGACTCAAAGGACAACACGGCGGATCCACTAACAAAGGACTTTTCCCAGAGAGAGAGTTTTATGGGATGGTTGAGTATGAGATACTACAACCACTGCTACAGATGGCCCTAGTGCAAGTGGGAGATTGTTAGTTATATGTATGCCCTAGAGGCCATTACTGTACATAGGATGTATATTGTAGTGGATGCTGGGACATATATAGGGAGGACTTTTTTGCTCGACATGATAGTATGCTATCTGGTTACTCTTTACCTTAACGTGTATACTGATTGTCTCTTTGTTACATGTTGGTAAAGCCCTTAGGATGTGTACTTGACTACCTGGACTATGATGCGGATCATACTAGTGGGGACATGGTAGTCCATAAGTACATCCTTCAAGGTCCCTAGTCGTGGGTGTATCGAGATGGGGCATCGATATACCAGAGTAGACTAGCGTATGGCTTCTCGACCCATATAGATGGGCGATGGATGATCCCATATCCATTGGTGTTTGACATCAGAGATGGTATGCGGGTGCTCAGTGGTGACTGGGTACACTGGACGGACTCGCCGAGAACTCCCAGATGGTATTATACCTTACGTCAGATGGCAATTCTCTGGTGACACTGGTACAGGTTAGTCTGTAGACCCGAGATCGTCATAGAGTCTTGTGTGATTCCCACTGTGCTTTGATTTCCACCTTACCATGTCCAAGAGGGCATGCAAAACGGTGGTTTTTGGGTACAGTCCCAAATCATATGGAGGAAATGAGCGATAGAAGGGGATTCGTCTCTCCCGGGATAGAGAGTTGATGTTGTGCTGTATTCGATTGGCTATAACCGGAAATCCCTGGCCAGGGTTGCTGAGATTTACTGGTAAGTGTTACCAGTAGTATCTCGAACTGTTATAGACCTCATATCGACACGACTTATCGAGCTACTGGGGTCTGACGTTTACCACCCCTAGGCAAGATATGCGACATATCAGACGAACAGACCGGACTGTACGGTAAGTGTTACTGGTTGGATTCACAGGAGTGTGAGCGGGCTTGCTCGTTGATCTTCTGATCGCTCAATACCCGGGTGGCCGTTACGTTTAGCAGACCGCTTGCGGCTTGTGGGTGTTTGATATGATCATCACCTGCTGCCGGCGTATTGACGAGTCTTTAGAGTCCTACACAGAGGTTTCCTGGCTCAAGCGAAACGAAATAGGAGCGCATATGAGATATGTGCGGGACCGAGAATAATACCAGTATGTGATACTGTATTCTATTCTCGCGATTTGTATCATTGGACGGTTATATATGATATAGCCGGGTTACCAAATCAAGTGTTGATTCGATACATTGATACACTTGATATTAGTCGGTTATATGCTATATGACCGGATCATTAAATCAAGTGTTGATTTAATGTATAATTATATATTTGATATATTACTTTACATTAACTAGTATTGGTTCACTTAAGATTATTTTCTCACTTGATTGTGCACAAGTAGTATATGTGATATATTTTTGTGCACTAGATTGTATCATGTTTGATGATACATGCAAACTTAGGTGAATGTATGCTTTGAACCTTGTTTAGGTAAATGGTTAGGGTTTTAATTTATTTATTCATTTATTTATTTATTCATTTTAGCAAGAAATAAAATGGTGGCTAACTTTGATTTTCTTTGAAGCTTCATGAAGCTTTGAAAAGTTCAACCATTTTGTTTCTTTTGCTTAACCTAACCATTTGCCTAAACCCTAGTTTATTCTCTACATGAGTTTATCTCACCCATGGTTGCAATATGATAGATATCACTTGAATTTTCTTTTTGTGATAATGCTTTTCCATTTTTCTTTTCTTCTATATCTTCTTCATGAAGAAAAAGAAAACCTTTCTTGAAAATTCCAAGTGATGAAATCCAAGTGAGAAATCCAAATCCAAAGTGAACCCACTTCCTATTTCTTCATCCTCTACCACTTGCCATGTTGTATAGGGTGTTTTATTCACAAGTTTCATGACTTAGTGAAGATGGAGCTTGAGTTTGAGTTGCCTCGACGTAGATCATCTTCGGCACCGAAGTCAACGACCTAGCCCACTCGTTTCTCCGACGAAACCGACGCTAGAGTCCGGGATTCCGATGATCGTGTTAGTTATGTATATGCCCTAGAGGCCATTGTTGTACATTTGATGTATATTATAATGGATGCTTGGTTATATATAGAGAAGACTTTCTTGCTCGTCATGATAGTATGCTATTTGGTTTCACTTTATCTTAACATGTTGACTTGTATTGGTTTACTGTTTTACTCTCACATGTTGATAAAGCCCTTAGGACTTGTACTCGACTACTGGGACTATGATGAGATCATACTAGTGGGGCCGCGGTAGTCGATGAGTGCATCCTATAACTGTTCGTAGTCGAGGGTATATCTGTCACGACCCGAAAGAGCACGTGACTGGGCCCTTGAACCATATGAAGTCTATAGGACCCCATCTGATCCAAGTAAGCCAAAAGCCCAGCAATCTAAAACCATTTAAAGAGTAAATAAGGAAAACTGTTTTTGAAAAGTAAGGAAATCGTGTTTCAAAAATCCAAGTTTTTAAATAACTAAGCCGAATATGTATTTTAAAAATGTGTAACTTTTCCTGAAAATTTCGGCAGAGTTTCCTTTGTAAAAACTGGCCCCGAACGGGGTACAACAAGAATAATATATATAACATGATAAAAGGCATCCCCAAGCGGGAGCTAGCTCTTCGTCAATCGACGGTCACAACCACGCGAGCAATAATACTATACAACGCCAAAGGGCGAGGATCAAACTCAAAAGAAACTCAAAACAGCCAGAATACCGTAATACTACTAGCGTGATTCTAAGGTCGAAATAAAACAACACTGTTTTCTAAGTCTGAAATAATAAACAAGTTTTGGTTGATGGAAATTCTAGATACAATAAATGATACATGAACAATGGCGGTTCTGATACAAAAGAACCCACCTATCCAAGCAAGTCACCCATAAGGAAGCAGTGTGCCAGAAATGCCGCTATGGAATCTGTACGGCAAAAACCTGCAAGGACTGGGGCACAACGGGGGTGAGTTGCCAACTCGTGAATAGAAAATATCTACAAGCAGAGATCGAATGCATGACCCATCCTAGGTCAATACGATCAGATATAAATAAACCTCAATATGAATAAAGCTGAAGCATGCTAAACTGGCAATGTAATCTCTACATGAGTGTAATG
This sequence comes from Agapanthus africanus, assembly GCA_030015575.1. Taxonomy (NCBI): domain Eukaryota; kingdom Viridiplantae; phylum Streptophyta; class Magnoliopsida; order Asparagales; family Amaryllidaceae; genus Agapanthus; species Agapanthus africanus. Next base: position 376,525,093 of record JASDDO010000031.1, on the reverse strand, counting down.
CCAAGTGCTCATGCTAGTGCCTCAGGTAATAGCATGTCATGAATATGAGGTATGATCAATGTAATCAAATCTGCACACACGTGGATCCCGTCCACTCGTCACCCAATGACAATAACCATCATGCAAGTAAATATCATGAAACCTGTGCATGGAAATATGAGGATATAACCCACCCGTGTCCCTCGCGACACGTCAAAATCATGGAACCGGAGTGCCCAGCATCGGCACTCGAAAACATCATGAAAACTGTGCCCAGCATCGGCACATAAATCCTCATATATCGGGCTCCGTCAGTCCGGATCGGCCCGCGGGCTCTGTCTGCGGTATCGGCCCGCGGCCCCGGCAGGACGCCCAAATCTATCCATCGACTCTGGTCAGTATCCTCCGGATAACCGCCAGGTCCAACCAATCACCGGTAGGTACTTCGCCCGCCTCCAGGCTCAATCGGCAAAGCTCATCGATCATCTTGCCGAGGGGAACCATACCGGGTCCACCATGTACCCGCAATCGGCTCATCCACTCCTCGATTCGGGTTTCACATGTCGCTCTCAGCACCGAGAAAACACATGGTGGACGCACTGAAATATCATATCAAGGGTAACCGGGTTTTTAAAGCAATGACATATTCTCTTTTGAAACACTCTCGGTTCCCAAATCCAGAAATATCATAGAAACAACATATCTCAATGCGTATAATCAAAAGCATGAAGTATGCGACATGTAAAGGAAGGTATGCATATCATCATGTCATGCAAGGATCATCTACTGAATGCAATAGTACTACAGTGTAGTGACATGGCAATTATCGATGATGAGTGTGTGAGCCGGCAACAAGTGTACGTGGAACATATGCATCATCGATAATGGTGCTGGTGTCCTAGCAGCATGACTGAAATATAACCACAGTACAAGCGATGCAATGCAAATAGCATGAATATGCGGAATCGAATAATCAACGCAGAAGTAAAGAATCTACACCAATCTGTACAAGTCATGCAGGGGTGCCATTTGAAATAAGACGAATCAGGGCTTTTGGAAAAACAAGAGCTACGGTGTTTTAAGAAAAGATACATCATTTGAAAATATCCGTATGACCCTTCTGCCTATCTTTAAAATATCCCCGATTCGTTAGTTTGAAATAGGTATGACTCGGTCCAGTCTAATGTCTACTAAGTAATCTAGACAGGAGGGGTAAGAAACCACCTAATCTGAGTCAATATATATAGATATGATAGTCGGTGATCCCGCCTCAATAACATATCGTAAGATATCCTCGAGTCATGAGTGCGGATCTATCATCAATATCGGCTCGTACGGTAGATCGTCGTACGGCATCCCAATAGCTGGGTAGGGGTCAATGTCACAGTACCTCATCACATATCAGGTATCACTATCATCAGATCGCAGAATCTGGGGTACTACTCTAAGTCTAGTACAAATCGATACCATCTATAAAAATATGAATGCGGGTAAAGCACATGTCCAAAGGCCCGCTAAAACTATCATATCGCACCTCGAAGACAAGCTATGTCACATCGCCGATCTCACGGCCTCACATCAAGTATCATCTCAAACCACGTATCATCCTCCAATCCCGTATATAAACACATAGTCCCATACCCATGTATAGATATACGCACCATCATATGCACTCTAATAAATGAAAGAATGAATGCAAGTATGTGTGTAAATGTATGTGTGAGTGCAACCACTACTCTAGGGTTCGCACTATACTAAACCAATATATTCTTATCATCAAAATATCATTATTACCATCAATAACCCTAAACAACACATAATAAATATTCGTGTGTATACGTATTCGTATACATCACCACGGACTGCGGGGGTGCTATACGCCATCTACCCGACTTCTCCCCGTAGATATAAATCTACTCACATTGCTTCTCGTGTGCCAAAGCCGATGTCGCTATCTTCACCTCCTTTGCCTCAACATCACGCGGGGTACCTACAAGTATATCACAATGCTAAAGAACATGAAAATCACATCGGAAACCAAAATAGCACACGCTACCGCATAGGTAAAAACCTATCGACTCGCATGTAAACACAATCAAAATCCACTTGTCGTTGACGTCCAAACGCCACCCGACAGGAATGAATCACCAAATACCAAAATCCATGCTAAAACAAGTCCCAAATTATACACCAACATAGGAAAATCAACCCAGATTTCACCCTAGATGGAATCAGTCAAAACTAGACATACTCCGGGTCAAAACTAGAGGAAATGGGGGCATGCACAGAAAACGAGGCAATTTGTTAAAATACCTTATTTTAGAATTTTCCATAATTTTTCCCCATTTATTTGTATTTAATTATACCAGAATATTAAAATATTCATTAAAATAATATTAAATTATAAAATTTCCCAAAATTCATATTTTATTATTTTGAAGACGTTACAATCTACCCCCCTTAAAAAAATTCGGTCCCCGAATTTAAATTTAAACCCCCAAATGCTAAAATATTTCAATACAAATTCTAAGTCATCGGGGCTCCGAAATCATCTATACATAAAATATCATAGCGCAATGCATGCGCATGAGTACTGAGTAGATAACTCAAAAGCAACACTCCATCAAGCATCCCGCGATCATCGGAGTCATGGTAAATACACAAATGTCAAATCCAATACAAAACCAATATGATATGGATCAGACTATACATGTAGACATCCAATCTATACATGTAAATAGCTGATGCAAATGTATGCCAAATCTTTTTAAGTCGCTGTGCGATGCGCGTAACACTGCACAGTGGCGGACGTTTCTCATAAGAAAATAACTATATATGTGTATATATATCCTTTGTTTAATAAGCACGTTCCACCATTTTGAAAATAATCAGAAGGGTTTCCTTGTTTTTAAAACGTTTTGTGTCATATCGGACACGTAGGTATATACTGAGACTATAGCTCGCTTTTCGGAAATCCCTTCGATAACTATCGATGCATGCAAAATATATCCAGGCACTGTCCACTGACTAGTCCTGCTCAGTATGAAAGCAAATATCCCACATCATAAAAATGTACTGCTCCAAAAGGAATAAATTCCAAAAATACATATAACACCACCCTGTGCGTCTGACGCGCACGGAAATCAAAATCCATATATGCGCTAAACATGTGCACAAAACAACATCTAGATGCAACGGGTGTGCACGAAGCATCTGTCATAGGCAACATGTGTGCCTGACAGCCAAAACAGGTGCATCTGACATGCACGAAGAATCTCGATTTAGTGCATCTGGTGTGCCCCAAAATCGTATCTCAAAACATGCGCCCAACATGCGCGAAAATCCAAATCGGTGCATCCATCATGCACGAATGAAAATCTAGACCATGCGCACTCAATATGCACGGAATCACAAAATCCAATAGCAACGTCGAATATGCGTAAGTCCAGTCAAAAGCACGGAGTGCAAGAATCCACATCAATATCACAATCAAAATCGACATACCGAAAGGCATCAAATCGAAGTCAGGTGCAATCGTAATGCACAAAATATAAATCCGGTGCAACAAAGGCACGAAATATAAATCTGATGCGATAAACGCAAGAAACATAAAACTGGTGCGACAAATGCACGAAGTATAGAACTGGTGCATCCCATGCACAAATACCAAGCAATAACTCAAATATGTAAGCAGCAACACCAAGTGTATCCAGATATGAAGAAAATCATAAACGTGTGCAGCTGCAGGCACAAAACACATATGATGCACTACAAACACATATAAGCTATACCGAGTGCAAAATCAAAACACTAAAAGTACATGAAACTCTGCTGGAAGCGTAAATCAAATCACCGGCATAAAATAGGCATGAAATCGCAATCAACAGCTCAAGAGTAATAACTATGTACAAGGTATAAATACCCAGTAGGTGCAACCATGGTGCACAAAATCAAATATCATGAAACTCAGTCATCAAGACTAAATCATGAAAACAGGACGCCAAAATACCGAAATCCAAAGTGACGGATACGTGATAGTCAAATCACAAAATCACAAATCATAATTACCGTCGTCGGTATATCCTCCTTCAGGGTCGAGAAGGTACCGGAACATCCGATGCTAGCGGCGCAAGATATCTACTTGCCTCTAGCTCGCGGCTGGCGTCCTCTGCCTCTGGTTCCTGATCTTTCCTGTAGATTACCAATCTCGCAATCTACCGGCTCATCGGCCCGATCAGGAGTGCTGACAGGAACGATTCCGTTCTGGCACTTCTTTGGAAATCTCTCGGTCAATCCTCACGACTGCTCGTAAAGCAACACATCTCTGGCGCCGACCTCGGGTCCTCTGAATGCACATCACACATCCGATCCTGGGTGCAACTCTTATTGCAGCAGTGTACTGGAAGGAATCCTACTCAAGGTCTCTTCTGATCTTTCCTAAGCCAAACTGTAAGGAGGCTGGTACTCTGGCGTAATCTTTCCTCGCTTTCTGAACATCTGCACCCTTAGTACAACATCTCCTCGAAAGCTGGTCGCATCTTTGCACCTCTGTATGCATGTCCGACCTTTAATCTTAACGGGGTGTAGTGACAGCTCTCCTGCCTCTCGCACGAACTTCTCGTCCCGCTTGTCTGTATCATCGACCATTCGACGTCGCGTCTTTATCTGCGCACTGCAATGTCCTCGGCTACGGTCCATCCGAAGTCTCTAACACGGACTCGAAATCACGAACTCGGTATCTTCATCACTCCGTAGAAGATATCTAGCCGAACACGTCCTCAACGTGGATGTCACATCTCTGATGTCAGCGGAGTGGAACGTCATCTTGTCGAAATCTCGTGCGAACTCTTTACTCCACCTTGCTCCAATATCGACTGGTTCGCACTCATCTCATCATGGCTACACAGACTGCGCTCCGACGGCTATGCTCGTATCTGGAGTCTCCCAAGCAGTGTCCCATCACATGATATCCGAATGATGTCGAATCATCCGATCGACTCGTCAGAACCTCACAATCCCCCAAGAGCTCAACATCTCGGGTACAGTTTAATAGTATCGAGTACATGCCACAGCGTCGGTGGTCCAGCCGTAGAAGGGCAAACCCAAGCCTCACTAATGGCGCCGAGGAACTGCCGCAAACCCTAAGGTTCAAAGGCTTTCACACGGTCATTAAGTCGAGTTAGGGTTTCATTCTTCTAGAGGGTCCATAGAATCACCTGCATGTCTTTCCGTTTACTTTAAACTTGGAAAATGGGTTCCTGACCTTCGATCGTCTCAATCGACTCTCAACGAATCTGCGTGAAGTCGCCTCTAGCTGGAATCAATCTATCTGATGACCTCGCATCGGGGTAAGCGAACGAACCACATGTCCTAGTCATTAATCCTCGGTGACTAGCGACTCACTATCACATCTCTAAGAATATGCTCATGCTGCAGTAGCTCCAATCATCTGGGCGATATCTCATCACTCGCAGCAACAACTGGCTCATTCGTCGGTACGCTAAGCAGCGTCTCAATCATCATGAATAAGCGATACATCAACGGTCATCACATCCTAGCTGGCCTCTATCAGTGGCTCAATCCTCTGGTACCGTCCGGTACATCCTAGAAATCTCACAGCAGCGATCTGTCAAACGCCCATAGTGCGGAAACACAAAATACGAAGCCTCAATGCAACCGTATGTCTCTGGAATCACGCCCCGGTCAGTCCTCGTCCGCGACGAGCTCATGCTGACAACTCGAGCCGTAGCTCACTCTGCCCGTGCAATCGCGGCAGCAAAACCATAACCAGTATCGATGAAGATAGATCATAGGAAGGAATATGACACAATGCAAGGAAATGTACAACCTAAGGTTTCTTAAGCGGAGTGGCGTGTCGTAAGTATGCCGCGGAACATACCCACGATACGTCACTCTACTTTAGTCACCTATTCCATCAACCAAGGGTCATCCTACACGACGAAAGTTCGGGTCTAATACCCCCTCGACCAAGTCTAAGTTCCGTAAGGTCAAGCCTAAGTTCCTTATATAAATAACGCCCTAGGCTCCACATAGTCAAACTTAGACTCGAACCAAGGTCAACCTAGCGCTCTGATGCCAACTTTGTCACGACCCGAAAGAGCACGTGACTGGCCCTTGAACCATATGAAGTCTATAGGACCCCATCTGATCCAAGTAAGCCAAAAGCCCAGCAATCTAAAACCATTTAAAGAGTAAATAAGGAAAACTGTTTTTGAAAAGTAAGGAAATCGTGTTTCAAAAATCCAAGTTTTTAAATAACTAAGCCGAATATGTATTTTAAAAATGTGTAACTTTTCCTGAAAATTTCGGCAGAGTTTCCTTTGTAAAAACTGGCCCCGAACGGGGTACAACAAGAATAATATATATAACATGATAAAAGGCATCCCCAAGCGGGAGCTAGCTCTTCGTCAATCGACGGTCACAACCACGCGAGCAATAATAATATACAACGCCAAAGGGCGAGGATCAAACTCAAAAGAAACTCAAAACAGCCAGAAAAACGTAATACTACTAGCGCGATTCTAAGGTCGAAATAAAACAACACTGTTTTCTAAGTCTGAAACAATAAACAAGTTTTGGTTGATGGAAATTCTAGATACAATAAATGATACATGAACAATGGCGGTTCTGATATAAAAGAACCCACCTATCCAAGCAAGTCACCCATAAGGAAGCAGTGTGCCAGAAATGCCGCTATGGAATCTGTACGGCAAAAACCTGCAAGGACTGGGGCACAACGGGGGTGAGTTGCCAACTCGTGAATAGAAAATATCTATAAGCAGAGATCGAATGCATGACCCATCCTAGGTCAATACGATCAGATATAAATAAACCTCAATATGAATAAAGCTGAAGCATGCTAAACTGGCAATGTAATCTCTACATGAGTGTAATGCCAAGTGCTCGTGCTAGTGCCTCAGGTAATAGCATGTCATGAATATGAGGTATGATCAATGTAATCAAATCTGCACACACGTGGATCCCGTCCACTCGTCACCCAATGACAATAACCATCATGCAAGTAAATATCATGAAACCTGTGCATGGAAATATGAGGATATAACCCACCCGTGTCCCTCGCGACACGTCAAAATCATGGAACCGGAGTGCCCAGCATCGGCACTCGAAAACATCATGAAAACTGTGCCCAGCATAGGCACATAAATCCTCATATATCGGGCTCCGTCAGTCCGGATCGGCCCGCGGGCTCTGTCTGCGGTATCGGCCCGCGGCCCCGGCAGGACGCCCAAATCTATCCATCGACTCTGGTCAGTATCCTCCGGATAACCGCCAGGTCCAACCAATCACCGGTAGGTACTCGCCCGCCTCCAGGCTCAATCGGCAAAGCTCATCGATCATCTTGCCGAGGGGAACCATACCGGGTCCACCATGTACCCGCAATCGGCTCATCCACTCCTCGATTCGGGTTTCACATGTCGCTCTCAGCACCGAGAAAACACATGGTGGACGCACTGAAATATCATATCAAGGGTAACCGGGTTTTTAAAGCAATGACATATTCTCTTTTGAAACACTCTCGGTTCCCAAATCCAGAAATATCATAGAAACAACATATCTCAATGCGTATAATCAAAAGCATGAAGTATGCGACATGTAAAGGAAGGTATGCATATCATCATGTCATGCAAGGATCATCTACTGAATGCAATAGTACTACAGTGTAGTGACATGGCAATTATCGATGATGAGTGTGTGAGCCGGCAACAAGTGTACGTGGAACATATGCATCATCGATAATGGTGCTGGTGTCCTAGCAGCATGACTGAAATATAACCACAGTACAAGCGATGCAATGCAAATAGCATGAATATGCGGAATCGAATAATCAACGCAGAAGTAAAGAATCTACACCAATCTGTACAAGTCATGCAGGGGTGCCATTTGAAATAAGACGAATCAGGGCTTTTGGAAAAACAAGAGCTACGGTGTTTTAAGAAAAGATACATCATTTGAAAATATCCGTATGACCCTTCTGCCTATCTTTAAAATATCCCCGATTCGTTAGTTTGAAATAGGTATGACTCGGTCCAGTCTAATGTCTACTAAGTAATCTAGACAGGAGGGGTAAGAAACCACCTAATCTGAGTCAATATATATAGATATGATAGTCGGTGATCCCGCCTCAATAACATATCGTATGATATCCTCGAGTCATGAGTGCGGATCTATCATCAATATCGGCTCGTACGGTAGATCGTCGTACGGCATCCCAATAGCTGGGTAGGGGTCAATGTCACAGTACCTCATCACATATCAGGTATCACTATCATCAGATCGCAGAATCTGGGGTACTACTCTAAGTCTAGTACAAATCGATACCATCTATAAAAATATGAATGCGAGTAAAGCACATGTCCAAAGGCCCGCTAAAACTATCATATCGCACCTCGAAGACAAGCTATGTCACATCGCCGATCTCACGGCCTCACATCAAGTATCATCTCAAACCACGTATCATCCTCCAATCCCGTATATAAACACATAGTCCCATACCCATGTATAGATATACGCACCATCATATGCACTCTAATAAATGAAAGAATGAATGCAAGTATGTGTGTAAATGTATGTGTGAGTGCAACCACTACTCTAGGGTTCGCACTATACTAAACCAATATATTCTTATCATCAAAATATCATTATTACCATCAATAACCCTAAACAACACATAATAAATATTCGTGTGTATACGTATTCGTATACATCACCACGGACTGCGGGGGTGCTATACGCCATCCACCCGACTTCTCCCCGTAGATATAAATCTACTCGCATTGCTTCTCGTGTGCCAAAGCCGATGTCGCTATCTTCACCTCCTTTGCCTCAACCTCACGCGGGGTACCTACAAGTATATCACAATGCTAAAGCACATGAAAATCACATCGGAAACCAAAATAGCACACGCTACCCGCATAGGTAAAAACCTATCGACTCGCATGTAAACACAATCAAAATCCACTTGTCGTTGACGTCCAAACGCCACCCGACAGGAATGAATCACCAAATACCAAAATCCATGCTAAAACAAGTCCCAAATTATACACCAACATAGGAAAATCAACCCAGATTTCACCCTAGATGGAATCAGTCAAAACTAGACATACTCCGGGTCAAAACTAGAGGAAATGGGGGCATGCACAGAAAACGAGGCAATTCGTTAAAATACCTTATTTTACAATTTTCCATAATTTTTCCCCATTTATTTGTATTTAATTATACCAGAATATTAAAATATTCATTAAAATAATATTAAATTATAAAATTTCCCAAAAATCATATTTTATTATTTTGAAGACGTTACAATATCGAGACAGGGCATCGATACACCAGAGTAGACTAGCGTATACGCATCTTGACCCATATGATGGGCGATGGATGATCCCATATCCATCGGTGTTAGACATCAGAGATGGTGTACGGGTGCTCAGTAGAGACTGGGTACACTGGACGGACTCGCCGAGAACTCCCAGATGGTGATATACCACACGTCAGATGGCAGTTCTCCGGTGACACAGGTACAGGGTAGTCTGAAGACCCGAGATCGTCATAGAGTCTTGTGTGATTCCCACTGTGCTTTGATTTCCACCTTACCACGTCCAAGAGGGCGTGCAAAACGGTGGCTTTTGGGTACAGTCCCGAATCACATGGAGGCAATGAGCGATAGGAGGGGATTCGTCTCTCCCGGTATAGGGAGTTGATGTTGTGCTGTGTTCGATTGGCTATAACTGGAAGTCCCTGGCCAGGGCTGATATAGAGATTTACTGGTAAGTGTTACTAGTAGTTTCTCGACCCGTTATGAGCCATACATCGACACGACTTATCGGTTACTGGGGTCCGACGTATACCACCCCTAGACTTGATATGCGACATATCAGACGAACAGACCGGACTGTACGGGAGTGTTACTGATCGGATTCACAGGAGAACGGACAGGCTAGCTTGTTGATCTTCTGATCGCTCAATACCTGGGTGGCTGTTACGTTTAGCTGACCGCTTGCAGCTTGTGGGTGTTTGATATGATCATCACCTGCTACCGGCGTATTGACGATTCTTTAGAGTCCTACACAGAGGTTTCTTGGCTCAGGCGAAACAGAGTAGTGGCACATATGTGATATGCGCAGGAACGAGAATAATGCGATATGGGATACCGTATTATATTCTCGCGATATTTAGATATGAACCGGGACATCGGATCAAGTGTTGATTCGATAAATCGGTACATGATATATTAGTCGGTTATATTCGATATAGCCGGATCGTCGGATCAAGTGTTGATTCGATGATTTAATATATAATAATATATATGATATATTATTATATTAACTAATATTGGTTTACTTTATTATTTCATTTTCTCGCGGGATGATACATTGATATATATGCGATATATGTTAATTGTATTATTTTCTTTTGTTGCAAATATATAATATATATGTGATATATATTATTGTGACATGATATGATTAATTGTTAAACATGTTTAAGGATGATTAATTGAGGTTAGGGTTTGATTAGGGTTAGTAGCTTCAAGTTCCTTCTAGAAGCTATTTCTTTTGTCAAGGTTAGGATATTTTGTGATGACACATTATTAACTCAACCAAACCCTAACCCTAGTTGTTTCTCTACTTGTTCTCATCCAATCATCCTTAACCATGGTTAATAATTCAATCATATGTTTTATATTTCTATTCATCACAAAAGAAAAAGATTATCATTATTCTTTTTCCATTATCATCTTCTTCTTCTCTCTTGAAAGAAAAGCTTGCTTGATTTTCTTAAGTGATGATAAAATATGAGAAAATGATATAGAAAGAAAGCAAAATCACTACTCTCTCATCCTCATCTCATCTAGCCCTCGGGATTAGGGTGTTCTTCTCTTTTGAGTGAGAAAGCTTGAGTCGAAGCAACTTCAAGGTAGATCATCGGAGATTTGGATTACGACAAGCTAGAATGGATCGTTCGAGTCGTGGAGCCTCTCATGAGTCCGGGAGATCGTGGATCGCGGCAAAGGGACTTCTACTCGGAGCTTGTGAAGTGAAGGAGCGGACTACAAAGGTTGTAATCCCTCACACTTAGATAAAAGTTATCATCTTGCATATTAAACCCTAATAATCTAGCAAAGATCCCGGCTTTGGGTTGTTCGGCACGTCTAAAATTTAATCCGGGCATGTTTGATGCCTTAAGAACCTTCACAAGAGTGCCTGGGAACCCTACAGTGGTATCAGAGCCTAGCTAGAGCATTAGGCGATGTGTTTACGAAGTTAAAACTCCGATCGAACCCGAAACGAACAAAATGGACCCCTCTCTGGAAATTTTTTAAATTTTGGGATTTTTCAGAATTAAAAATATGTAAACAAATCAGCAGGGAATTCTAAGAATTACCATAAAACCCGAGCCCCCAATTCGATCAAACGGCGGCGGAACCGCGGCGCAAGCATGCCTTGCGCGGCGGTTCCGCGGCGGATTGATCGATTGGCGACACGTGGCTTCCTGGTAATAACCGTAGGTACTTGTTGAGGCTTCTGGATATTTTTAACTGTGATTCCAGTATTGTTTAAATCTGGGGTTTATTTTGTAATAGTAGATTCGATCGGAATTTTTAAGTTCGTATTTCTTTCCAGATATTTAGAAATTTTTAAACTATTTGAACGGATATCATTAACTCACTGTTTCCCGGTACGGCAAATTTTCAAGCGTTGAATTTTTATCGGGTTTAAATCTTTCGGAAAAATTGTACAAGTTAAGCGGTGGACCCTCTAGAAGACAACAAACCTTAACTCGATTATGTGACCGTCTTGAACTGCCTTTTGAACCTTCGGGTTTGGGGCAGTACGGCGTGCCACATGTGAGGCGTTGGCTTGATCCTTCTACGGCTGGATCACCGGTACTGTGACATATTCTGGGATTATTTGAACCCCGCTCAAGTGTTGAGCAGTTTAGAAAATTTTGGGTGTTTGATTATCTGTTCGAAAAGTTTAATACTGTTTATTTATCTGGAATGTGATACAATATGTGGAATTCATAGAGTTAGGCATGAAATACGAAGTATGTGATATTTCGGATTTACGATGTCTAAAGTGATTGTGGATTCCAAATATTGTAGTTTTACACTTTCTTTGCTGTGACCGTAAGTGTAATATGTGATATCGCCGGTTTCGTTGCTATATGTCAACGACAATTGGGATGCGCATATTTACTTACGTTGATGATATGAGATATTATGTGTTGCTGTGATATGTTATATTGGATCGTCGCGATCAGAATAGCCGGGGGTTTTATGTGAGATGAGGGTTTTTATTTTCATTCATGTAAAATTCATTTGTAATGTAATATTCTTTTATTTGGGGCACTTCCAGGTTGCGGTTGATGTCACCAGTGTATATTATTTACTTTTCCGCATTAGGTAGACCCAAGGAGGGGAGCACAAGTAACAGGGTTCTAGGGTCCAGTGGAAGGCCATCTCGAGGAGTCGAGACCGGGTCTCCTAACCCTAGAATTGGCAGTGTTACTTGCCGCTCTCGTAGGGGTCTTGGGATGTGGGTTTGGCTATTCGTCGCGACCGTGGAATCCGTGTTTTATACAGGCTCGTATTAAAAACACGAACGTCCTAGTATATCCAATATTTCATATATGTTCTTCTGCTGCAATGTTCTGTGATGAGATCATATTACTGCCTGAGACGAATGCTTATATTATATATATATGCTGATATATAAATATTACTGCTTTCGTTTCTTCTGTGATGCTTAGGAAGCATAAGCTGATGGGATTTTTATTAATGAGATTAATAAAAGAAAATAAACCTAAAGATGTTGTAGAATCAAAAACTTTATAAAAAGGGTAGCTACAGTTTTGCTTTGCACAGTGATATATATGATATATCCTGCACCTTATTCGATGAGGAAAGGACCGAGATCCCTTCACCGGGAGTGACTCCTTTAGCGAAACTGGCAGATGCTACAAAACGCGGTTTGTCTTTTGATTGCTTTTAGTGTTTTGCTTTGCACAGCGGTATATATGATATATCATGCACCTTATTCGATGAGGAAAGGGCCGGCGATCCCTTCACCGGGAGTGACCCCTTTAGCGAAACTAAGAAAAGCCTCAAAAACACTCCTTTTCAAAAACACTCGATTCTACGACGATATCAAGTTCGTTACGCTCAGGGTTTTCTGAAAAACCTGCGTAGCCCTCCGTCATTTCAGATAAAGACTATTTAGTATTCGTGCTGTGTTTGTTGGCCTTTGTCAAGGCGTAGTGTGCGGTAGCTAAGTAGTACTTATCTGCTAAAACATGAGATGTGATTGGATTAGGGTATTCGCACGGTCTTGTTGACTCAGTCAAGGGTCGTACGGGTGGGTTTAATTCAATCAAGAAATGTACGGGTTGAACTTGACTTGCGATTTATGGTTTGTTGACTTAGTCAAGGTCATAGATCGCTAGGGGCAAAATATTATCGGGAATTTCAAGTGTTGAAATTTGCAATGAGATTGCATACCTCCTATGAGATAGTTGGATCCTGATACCCACTGCGAGTAAGAGTTACTCCTGGGAGAGTTTTACACAGGACAATTAGTCATTCAAGTAGGTGTCTAGAAAAGTGTTAACGAGGTTACGCCTCTGGGAAAACGAGGTTTACTTTAATTAGGTCCGTGCGAAAGCACGGGGAACCTCCCTCAAAGTACCGACACTGATCTGGCTGAAAGATTGACGAAGTTGTAGGGTGTAATTAATCCCGGCTAATCTTACCTTTTATGGTTTGAAGGTAGATTTGATAAAAACAGTGGGAGACATCCTGATTAGATAAGATAATAACCAATCTAATCTTGCAAGAGCATACGCTAAAGTGTTTTCTTCTCTCTCTCTCTAGGTAGCGACCATTTCAGGCCATAATCAAGATAATAATATGGATGTATTGACTGAACCTAATTATTGTACTGAGCAAGGGAACGTTAGACCCATTCTTTCTTATAAGAGTTATAAGACTGAACAGGAAACAGGAGAATATCTGGATTCTCACGCCGCCCAAAAGAACATGCATGTTGATGCATCTTCTTCAGGTGTGTTTGTTATTGAGAACTGTTTCTCAGTTCACCCTACGTCCTGGGTATTAGATACCGGATCAGGATCCCACATATGCAAACAGTTGCATGGGCTACGTAAAGGTAGAGAACTGGGAAAAGATGATCATTCCGTTCTAGTAGGGAACGGTGCAAATGTTGCAGCCAAAGCAGTTAGCGAATATCACCTTGTATTGCCGAGTCGTAATACACTGATTCTAAATGAGTGCTATTATATACAGAACATGATGTGCAACATTATATCAGTCTCTTTATTAAGTAAAGAAGGATATAATTTTGTAGTAAAGGATAATGTTATGAACATATTCCTAGATCAAAAGTTGATTGCATCAGGCTCGTTACATAATGGCATATTCATTCTAAATCAGAATACAGTCCTGAATATTCAAAACACACACAAGAGGAAAAGTTCAGATATGAACGAATCCTACTTGTGGCATTGTAGACTTTGTCATATCAATGCGACACGACTGGCTAAGTTACATAGAGATGGTTATTTGAATTCGTTCGAATTATCATCTTATGATACTTGCCATTCATGTCTCAAAGGAAAAATGACCAAAGCTCCGTTTAGTGGACACGGAGAAAGAGTTACCGAACTCTTAGGACTGGTACATAGTGATGTATGCGGTCCCATGTCTATGCATGCCAGGAACGGTTCTTCCTACTTCATTACATTCACTGACGATCTCTCAAGATTCGGATATGTGTTCCTGATGAAACACAAGTCTGAAACTTTTGAGAAATTCAGAGAATATAAGCACGAAGTAGAGAATCAAACGGGCAAAAGTATTAAGATTCTTCGATCTGATCGAGGAGGTGAATACTTAAGCAATGAGTTCCTAGATTATCTAAAAGAGAATGGGATTCTCTCTCAGCTTACTCCTCCTTATACACCACAGCACAACGGTGTATCGGAACGAAGGAATCGAACCCTATTAGATATGGTGCGATCTATGATGAGCGATGCTGAGTTACCTATTTCCTTCTGGGGGTATGCGCTTGAGACAGCCATATACATATTGAATCTAGTTCCGTCTAAATCTGTACCTACCACACCATATGAGATATGTAGTGGGAAGAGACCATATTTTAAACGAGTTAAGATATGGGGTTGTCCGGCCTATGTCAAAAGACAAAATCCGGACAAACTCGAGGCACGATCAGTCCTTTGCAAATTTGTGGGATATCCAAAGAATTCTCAAGGATATTTTTTCTACCACGCTGAGGAACAAAAAGTGTTTGTTGCTCAACATGCCACCTTTTTGGAAAGGGAATTTCTTGCAAAAGAAATTAGTGGCAGAGAGGTAGAACTGGAAGAGGTTCCAGCACCACAAACTGCAACTGATGATTTGATGGAACCAGAAGATTCAATAGTACCCGACGAACCCCAGCCTCTCCGCAGATCTAGTAGGGTTTCTCGTCCACCTGAGAGATACTACGGTTTTCTCATTGATGGTAGAAGCGAGGATTGCATCATGGATGATGATGAACCAACTAGTTTCGAGCAGGCCATCATGAGTGGTGACTCTGTGAAATGGCTGGATGCAATGCGATCTGAGATGGAATCCATGTACACCAATAAAGTATGGATTTTAGAAAATACTCCTGAAGGGGTAAAACCCATTGGGAGCAAGTGGATTTTTAAAAAGAAATTTGGTGTAGATGGAAAAGTTGAGACTTTCAAAGCTAGACTTGTAGCAAAGGGATTTCGTCAACGACCAGGTGTGGACTATGACGAAACCTTTTCTCCAGTAGCTATGCTTAAGTCCATCCGGATCTTACTTGCCATTGCTGCATATCATGACTACGAAATCTGGCAAATGGATGTTAAGACCGCCTTTCTAAACGGTGATTTAGAAGAGTGCGTGTACATGACTCAGCCAGAGGGTTTCGTAGATAGTGGGAGCAGCGGAAAGGTGTGCAAGCTGCTTAAATCCATTTATGGGTTAAAGCAAGCATCGCGGAGTTGGAACATCTGTTTTGATGTTGTAGTCAAAGAGTTTGACTTCATCAAAAATATAGATGAACCTTGTATCTATAAGAAGGTGGCAGAGGGTAAGGTAGTCTTCCTCGTATTGTACGTGGACGACATACTCTTGATAGGAAATGATATTCCTATGCTGCAATCAGTCAAGCTCTTCTTATCACAGAGATTCTCAATGAAAGATCTAGGTGATGCCTCCTGCATATTGGGAATCATGATCTATAGAGATAGATCTAAACGGATACTGGGATTGTCCCAATCCAGGTACATTGACACCATACTAAAGAGGTTTAGTATGGAAGAATCCAAGCGTGGGAATCAGCCCACGATCTCTGGACTCACTCTCTCCAAAGAGATGTCTCCCAAGACTGATTTGGAGAGAGCTCGCATGCAAGGGATACCCTATGCTTCGGCAGTAGGCTCTATCATGTATGCGATGCTATGTACCAGACCCGATGTAGCATACTCACTAAGTGTAGTGAGTCGGTATCAAGCAGATCCAGGAGAGAGTCATTGGACAGCAGTGAAGAACATTCTCAAGTACTTACGAAGGACTAAGGAGATGTTCTTGGTGTATGGTAACGGAGAACTCCAGGTGGAGTCCTTTACCGATTCCAGCTTCCAAAGTGATAAGGACGACTCTAAGTCGCATTCGGGTTTTGTCTTTACCCTCAATGGAGGGGCGGTATGTTGGAAGAGTTCCAAACAGGATACCGTTGCAGACTCAACGATGGAGGCTGAATACATCGCTGCCAACGATGCTGCCAAAGAGGCTGTCTGGATCAAGAAGTTCATTAGTGAACTTGGTGTGGTTCCATCCATTGAGCATCCAATACCTCTGTATTGCGATAACAATGGAGCTGTGGCTTTGGCCAAGGAACCCAGGTCCCATCAGAAGTCCAGACATATTCTGAGGCGATATCACCTGATCAGGGAGATAGTTGATCGCCGGGAGATCGAGGTCAGGAGAGTAGATACGAAGGACAACACTGCGGATCCATTCACGAAGGCTATTCCCCAGATACAGTTTGAGAGATTATTCGGGATGCTGGGTATGAGATACTACAGCAGCTGGCCTTAGTGCAAGTGGGAGATTGTTAGTTATGTATATGCCCTAGAGGCCATTGTTGTACATTTGATGTATATTATAATGGATGCTTGGTTATATATAGAGAAGACTTTCTTGCTCGTCATGATAGTATGCTATTTGGTTTCACTTTATCTTAACATGTTGACTTGTATTGGTTTACTGTTTTACTCTCACATGTTGATAAAGCCCTTAGGACTTGTACTCGACTACTGGGACTATGATGAGATCATACTAGTGGGGCCGCGGTAGTCGATGAGTACATCCTATAACTGTTCCTAGTCGAGGGTATATCGAGACAGGGCATCGATACACCAGAGTAGACTAGCGTATACGCATCTTGACCCATATGATGGGCGATGGATGATCCCATATCCATCGGTGTTAGACATCAGAGATGGTGTACGGGTGCTCAGTAGAGACTGGGTACACTGGACGGACTCGCCGAGAACTCCCAGATGGTGATATACCACACGTCAGATGGCAGTTCTCCGGTGACACAGGTACAGGGTAGTCTGAAGACCCGAGATCGTCATAGAGTCTTGTGTGATTCCCACTGTGCTTTGATTTCCACCTTACCACGTCTAAGAGGGCGTGCAAAACGGTGGCTTTTGGGTACAGTCCCGAATCACATGGAGGCAATGAGCGATAGGAGGGGATTCGTCTCTCCCGGTATATGGAGTTGATGTTGTGCTGTGTTCGATTGGCTATAACTGGAAGTCCCTGGCCAGGGCTGATATAAAGATTTACTGGTAAGTGTTACTAGTAGTTTCTCGACCCGTTATGAGCCATACATCGACACGACTTATCGGTTACTGGGGTCTGACGTATACCACCCCTAGACTTGATATGCGACATATCAGACGAACAGACTGGACTGTACGGGAGTGTTACTGATCGGATTCACAGGAGAACGGACAGGCTAGCTTGTTGATCTTCTGATCGCTCAATACCTGGGTGGCTGTTACGTTTAGCTGACCGCTTGCAGCTTGTGGGTGTTTGATATGATCATCACCTGCTACCGGCGTATTGACGATTCTTTAGAGTCCTACACAGAGGTTTCTTGGCTCAGGCGAAACAGAGTAGTGGCACATATGTGATATGCGCAGGAACGAGAATAATGCGATATGGGATACCGTATTATATTCTCGCGATATTTAGATATGAACCGGGACATCGGATCAAGTGTTGATTCGATAAATCGGTACATGATATATTAGTCGGTTATATTCGATATAGCCGGATCGTCGGATCAAGTGTTGATTCGATGATTTAATATATAATAATATATATGATATATTATTATATTAACTAATATTGGCTTACTTTATTATTTCATTTTCTCGCGGGATGATACATTGATATATATGCGATATATGTTAATTGTATTATTTTCTTTTGTTGCAAATATATAATATATATGTGATATATATTATTGTGACATGATATGATTAATTGTTAAACATGTTTAAGGATGATTAATTGGGGTTAGGGTTTGATTAGGGTTAGTAGCTTCAAGTTCCTTCTAGAAGCTATTTCTTTTGTCAGGTTAGGATATTTTGTGATGACACATTATTAACTCAACCAAACCCTAACCCTAGTTGTTTCTCTACTTGTTCTCATCCAATCATCCTTAACCATGGTTAATAATTCAATCATATGTTTTATATTTCTATTCATCACAAAAGAAAAAGATTATCATTATTCTTTTTCCATTATCATCTTCTTCTTCTCTCTTGAAAGAAAAGCTTGCTTGATTTTCTTAAGTGATGATAAAATATGAGAAAATGATATAGAAAGAAAGCAAAATCACTACTCTCTCATCCTCATCTCATCTAGCCCTTGGGATTAGGGTGTTCTTCTCTTTTGAGTGAGAAAGCTTGAGTCGAAGCAACTTCAAGGTAGATCATCGGAGATTTGGATTACGACAAGCTAGAATGGATCGTTCGAGTCGTGGAGCCTCTCATGAGTCCGGGAGATCGTGGATCGCGGCAAAGGGACTTCTACTCGGAGCTTGTGAAGTGAAGGAGCGGACTACAAAGGTTGTAATCCCTCACACTTAGATAAAAGTTATCATCTTGCATATTAAACCCTAATAATCCAGCAAAGATCCCGGCTTTGGGTTGTTCGGCACGTCTAAAATTTAATCCGGGCATGTTTGATGCCTTAAGAACCTTCACAAGAGTGCCTAGGAACCCTACAGATCGCAGCGGAGGGACGTCAACATGGAGCTAGAGAAGTGGAGGACCGGATCTACAAAGGTTGTAACCCATTTCACTTTGTTGCAAAGTAGTTTGCTAGCTTTCTTTTTTGCCTAATCTCTAGTTAACGATCTTCGTTAGGGTTCTTCGGCACCTAAATTTTTGAATTTGGCATGGTTGATACCTTGTGGAACATCTTGAGTGTGCCTAGGAACCCTACAAATTTTACATTTGTAAGAGATGTAGTACACATCCACCTAAATCAAAATTTGATTGGGTTAGGTACATTAGATAAAGGAATATACGTACTGAATCAAGCTCAGGTTTTCAGTGTCCAGAACACACTAAAAAGAATGTCTCCGGAATTAAATCAGGTTTTCTTATCGCATTATAGACTAGGTCACATCAATGAAACACGGTTGACAAAGTTATATAGAGAGGGATATTTGGATCCATTCGAATATCAGTCTTATGCAACTTGTCAATCATGTCTCAAAGGAAAGATAACAAAGACTTCGTTCACTGGACACGGAGAAAGAGCGAGCGAGCTCTTGGGACTCATACACAGCGATGTGTGTGGTCCAATGTCTACACATGCGAGAAGTGGTTATTCCTACTTCATTACTTTTACGGATGATTTCTCTAGGTACAGACATGTATTCTTGATGAAACATAAATCCGAGGCCTTTGAGAAATTCCAGGAATACAAGAATGAACTGGAAAAAAAAACCGGCAAAAGTATCAAGACACTGAGATCTGATCGAGGTGGTGAATACTTAAGTGCCGAGTTCCTGGGCTACTTAAAAGAGAATGGAATTCTCTCTCAGCTTACTCCTCCATACACACCTCAGCACAACGGTGTATCAGGAAGGCGGAACAGAACCCTATTGGATATGGTTCGTTCCATGATGAGTAATGCTAAGTTACCGTGATCCTTCTGGGGCTATGCACTAGAATCAGCTGCACATCTTTTGAATAAGCTTTGTAACACCCGAGCCCAATGCTACTATTTTCTGTTATTGGTTGAGCATTAGATATTACGCATTTCATTTATCTTGCTTATTTGGGTCTTACTGTAAAATTTTATCTGGCTAAGTCATTCTGCATATAACAAATTTTAGCATCTAAAATAAAATTAAAAAAAATATTCATCTTGGCCTACTTGACATCCTTAGCCTCGTGGTAGCGTCCGTGCAGTGTGTTCTCGTCCCGTTCAGTGAAACGGGCGAGTTTGGATGGCTACGTGCACGTGCGTGTGTCCGTTTTGAGAGTATGCTTTTTAATCATAAAACTTTTCATTTTAAAATTTGGAACCCGCTTAAAATCCTATTATTTGAATTTCGAATTTTTGAACCCAACCCGGACGCAATTTGGAAATGTTTCATTTGGCGCCAAGATCCTAAATTTTAATATTATTAAAACCTTCGCATATATTTTTCTAACTAACCTGATATCTTACTGTTCATTACCTATCTTTTAAATCTTTAAGTTAACCATATAATATTTTTACAATCTTTTATATCCTTCTTAATTTATTCTCTCAGCCAATCACAACCTCCCCTTTAACCCTGCGGGCCCCACTTTCTCTCTCTCTCTCTCCACTTTTTCCTCTCTCTCCCTCTCCCTCATATATTCTCTCGTACTTCTCTTTATCATTTTTCTCTTCTTGCTTCATGTCTCGTTTCTCATTTCTTTTAACTGTTCTTTTATTGCCGGAATTCCGTCGTGCCGGTGACGTTTCTCGACGTTCCAGCGAGATACCCCGACCCGTGTGGTTCCTTTGTTCGTCGTTTGGGTTCATTCCGTGAACCGTGCGCCGTCGCGAGTTTTCCCCGCCGACGGTTAACGTTCCGTTTTCCCGATTCGCGACCCATCGAGGCAAGTTAATCTTGCTACATGCTATATACTTTTATAATCTTCATTTTATAATGTTATACATTTGAAAATCTTATAGTTTACATATGAAATGTCGTTGAAAAATCGGATATGACAAATCTGAAATTTACTGTACACCTTATCTTATAAAATTCATTATAAATCATAGAAAAATCATTAGTATATGTTCTTTAGTTCGTTACGAAGCTAATTCAGAATACTATAACTCTATGAAATATTTATTTGCAAAATAAATTGTTTAATTAACGTAAAATGCAAATGAACACGTCTCTAAACTGCTGTCCAGGGAAATTCCAGCAGCAAACTTTCAACTTTGAATATTCATAACTTTTTGTAGGGATAACCTGAGATGCTTATACTTATAAAACTGAAAACCTTATTGAATTATCTTTGTTTTGGTATAAGATACGTCTCTTTTGGAGAACGTTTGTTATTTTTAATCTATTTTACAAATTAGGGTGACACTGAATTTCTGAACGGAACCTTCTTGTGCATGGTTAATCAGTACATCTTTTATAGTTACTAATCGCTTCAAATATGCTATCCATATTAATATTATTATATCAATATTTATATCACATATTGTTTAGTTGTACATCCCACATTACCATTTTACAGTTTTATAACTTTTCGGATACCCGTTTGCATCTATCGCATTTAAGATACATATAATTGCAAGTATAGATCACACTATTACATAATAATGTGATATTAACACTCCATGTTTAATAAATTGCATCCTAATTAATATTGGAACTATAAATGTAACCCTAATCGATAACTGTGCATCCATATCCTTGAAATTATATTTATTTACATATCATATTACATGTTCCAGTTTATTGTTCTGATAGTACTCATGCTTGTTTATTTATACATATACTTATGATAGTTTGATTATGAGCACCCACATGACATCTTGTGCTTCCTGACATGACCTGTTACACTTCCTACTTGACATGACATGGTACCGTACACTCTTGACATGACATGACACCCTATACATATCGACTCAACCTGTTAAAACGTAACCTGACCTGTTACCTGATCTCATGCCTAATGCCGACAGACCTAACCACTCCTGCTGTCGATCCAGACAGACCTACCTTTACTTGACTGGTGTTGGCATTAGTCCTCGACTACTGAATACCTGACTTGACATACATAGCTTGGGGGTATGGAGAAATCAAAGGTGAAACCGACTTGTAACTCAACAGTTCGATACATTGTTCTGATCAGTCTTACGGGATTGGCCAGCTCCGGAGTGTTGATACTGACATCACTCATCTATCCTACTACCCTTTACTGCTTAGCGGCACGTCTCGGATTCAGCCCCGAGGATCATGACCGTGGTCCCGGGCACGCACGGGATACTATTGAGTTACATCGACGATTCATCAATTGGTTTCAAAGACTATAGAGTAGAAACCTGATAGGACAGTTCAGTCACCATTGCACTTTATCCTGCTCTGTTATTGTACTGCTTTATTCATGTTCATACCTGCACTGCTTATTACCATGTTTACATTATATACTTGATGTCTTGACGCGCTGACGTCTGGGTTTTGCATGGCCCAGATTCCGTACCACTGTCGACGACCGAGCTGGAGTACTTCAGCCAGCAGGCTGATTCGAGTTCTATAGTGGTCAGTTCATTTATTGCATTTTATTCCCAGGTGTGATCCCGCATTACGGGACGTACCCTTCTATTATTGTATTGGATCATTAGCTTCCGCTCTTACTGTTTATTGATTCCTGTTATTATGGATTTGGACATGTGTTAGATTAGTATTTATCTTGTTCTTGATATCCTTACAACCGTAATGTGACTGTGGATGGATGCTTCCTACCCACAGGTAGCATGGTTGGCTATGTCACGTGCCCAATCTTGCGTACTCTGGGAAGCGGGGCGTGACATGGTTCTTTTGGTATCAGAGCCATAGGTTAGTCGAGTTGATTCTTTTGTAGTTGGGTATTGTACCCAATACACGAATCAGAATGCCCGTGTTTAGGAAACATGTCCAGCCACATTGACCGTTTTACCATTCTTGAATCACATTCTTCCTGATTATATCTTTTACGACGTGCAAACTTACTTTGCGTGTCGACTCGGAAACCTGATTTCTTGTTATCCCTAGGACTTGGGCGACTTGGGTGGAGTTAAGTAATTGCGGCTATGATACCGCGGCATAGCTACAATGCAGCACTCTATTTAAGTATCTTGGAGTTCTAGCCTTGATCCACATTCAGAATCTATCATCATGCTAATTTTGGGTGTTTTGAGTTTAGGATTATGACAGGTAAGAAGTTGAAGACGTACCAGAGGCGTGTGAACGAAGCCGCCATGCTTGGAGTGATAAGAGGAATGCTGGAAATCAAAGAAACAGCCCGAGCTGATCCAGCAGCAAGCGGACTCGTTTCAGGAAGGTTTGCAGATCGTTCAGCAGTCTGTGAACAAGATTGGAACTAGACCAGTTGACCGAGGAGGGACCGTGGCAGAGTTCAGACGTGTGGGTCCTACTACTTTCACTGGTTTGGAGGAGCCGTGCCAGCCGAGCAGTGGCTAGTCAGCACGGAGAATTTGCTGATTGCGGCACAGATTCCAGAGGACAAAGGAGTTGATGTGGTGCGGATTCAACTAGTGGATTACGCCGAGAGTGGTGGCTTGTGGAGGAGAACCGTTTGCCCAAGCCAAGCAGTTGGGCGGATTTCTCTAAGAGTTTCCTGGAGAAGTTCTTTCCGCGGACTGCACGGGAGGAAATGGAAGAGAAATTTATTGGGCTGAGGCAGAATGGAGCAACCGTGGACGTGCATGCAGCAGAATGGACGAGACTCAGTAGTCTTGCTGGACCTTTCGTGGCCAACAATGTAGACAGCGGTTGCGGTAAGGAAGCAGTTCTGTCGGGCCAGTCGAGTTTAGGGCTAGGCCGACAAACAGTGTTCTTGCAGCTATGGAAGTTGATAGTAATGAAGAGCCGGCAGTTGTTCGCGATTTTATGGACGTATTTGAAGATATATCGGGCTTACCGCCGAAGCGAGATGTGGAGTTCGCGATTGACCTTATTCCTGGTGCAGCGCCAGTATCAAAATCTTATTATCCGATGGCACCGGTGGAATTGGAAGAAGTTAAGAAACAAGTGGGTGAATTACTCGAGAAGGGATGAGTTCGAAGCAGCAACTCACCGTGGGGAGCTCCAGTTCTTTTAGTAAAGAAGAAGGATGGCACGAGAAGGATGTGCATTGATTATCGAGAATTGAACCGGGTGACTATTAAGAACAAGTACCCGATCCCTCGCATTGGAGAACTTTTGAGCAGCTCAGTGGCGCGAGGGTATTCTCGAAACTGGATTTGCGATCAGGATATCATCAGGTCCGAGTAAAAGCAGAAGACATTTGCAAGATGGCGTTTCGAACTCGATATGGACATTTCGAGTATCTAGTGATGCCCTTCGGAGTGACTAATGCGCCAGCAATATTTATGGATTTGATGAACAGGATCTTTTCACCGTTCTTGGACCAGTTTATTGTGGTATTCATTGACGACATTCTGGTGTACTCGAAGAGTCCGGAGGAGCATGCTGAGCATTTAGGGATCGCACTGCAGACGCTGAGACAAGAGAAGTTATCTGCGAAAATGAGTAAGTGTGAATTCTGGCTGGAAGAAGTGAAGTTTGTAGGGCATGTCGTGTCGGGCGATGGAATCGCCGTCGATCCCGAAAGGATTTCAGCAGTTCGAGATTGGCCTATTCCAAAGAATGTTGCGGAGATAAGAAGTTTCCTTGGACTCGCCGATTACTACAGAAGATTTGTGGAGAACTTCGCGCGTTTAGCTGAGCCGTTAACCAAGCTTACGCGTAAGGAGGTAGCGTTTGTTTGGACGGATGGATGTGCTTTAGCCTTCGAGACGTTGAAGCAGAAGTTGATAACCGCCCCGATCCTGACCGTACCGGATGATTCAGGAGGACTGGTGATTCACAGCGACGCATCTGGAAAAGGATTGGGATGTGTTTTAATGCAGAATGGGAAAGTCGTCGCTTACGAATCGAGACAACTGAAGACTCATGAGAAGAATTATCCGACTCATGACTTAGAGCTTGCAGCCGTGATCTTCGCCCTGAAGATTTGGAGACACTACCTTTTGGGCGAGAGAGTCGAAGTCTTTACGGATCACAAGAGTTTGAAATATGTGTTCACTCAGAAGGAGTTGAACATGAGGCACGCAGATGGTTGGAGCTGATGGCCGACTACGACCTTGATCTTAAGTACCATCCGGGAAAAGTTAACGTCGTGCCAGATGCGCTAAGTCGGTTACCAGCAATTCAGATATTGACTGCACAGAGAGAGATCGTTGCGGATTTTCGAAGATTTGACTTGGAGGTTGTGCTACCACATGCTACAGGACAGTTGATGCAGTTGCAAGTACAGTCGTCCTTAGTTGAGAAGATTAAAGCGACACAGGATCCTAGACTGCAAAGGTTTCGAGAGCAGGTTGAAGCCGGACTACGAACCGATTTACTGATCCACGAAGACGGTTCGTTGAGATATGGTAGTCGTGTGTGTGTGCCAAAAGGAGATGTGCGTGAAGAGCTCATGAAGGAGGCACACAGTTCAGCTTACTCTGTACATCCAGGAGGGACAAAGATGTACCGAGATTTTCGACAGCACTTCGGGTGGGAAGGTATGAAACGGGAAATTGCTCGCTTCGTGGCTAAGTGCTTGGTGTGTCAGCAAGTCAAGGCTGAACACCAACGGGTTGCTGGTTTGTTGCAACCACTTCCGATTCCTCAGTGGAAGTAGGAACTTATAACCATGGATTTCGTGACGGCTTTACCGCGGAGTCCAAAGGGCAACAATGCTGTATGGGTGATTGTCGATCGGTTGACCAAAGCAGCTCACTTTATTCCTTTTCGGGTTGGTCAATCGACAGAGACTTTGGCAGAGCGATTCATGCAGGAGATTGTCAGATTGCATGGAGTGCCGGTAAGCATCGTGTCCGATCGGGACACTCGATTCTTGTCGCACTTTTGGAGGAGTTTACAAGAAAGTTTGGGGACTCGATTGAAGTTCAGCACGACTTATCATCCTCAGACTGATGGACAATCGGAGAGAACGACCCAGACCCTTGAAGATATGTTGAGGGCTTGCAGGTTGGACTTCAAAGGTTCTTGGGAAGATCATCTACACCTGGTGGAGTTTTCGTACAACAATAGCTTCCAAGCAACTTTTCAGATGGCTCCATTTGAAGCACTGTATGGTCGTAAGTGCCGTTCACCTGTTTGTTGGGATGATGTTGGTGAACGAAGGTTACTAGGACCAGATTTGGTGGTACAGACAGTCGAGAAGGTGAATACAATCAGGAAGCATATGAAGGCAGCTCAAGGCAGACAGAAAAGTTGGGCCGACAAGTCAAGAAGACCTCTAGAGTTCGCCGTGGGTGATTTGGTATTCCTGAAGATATCACCGACTAGAGGGGTGTTTCGCTTTGGGAGTCGGGGAAAGCTTAGCCCTCGATTCGTTGGACCTTTCGAGATATTGGAGAATGTTGGAGAGGTAGCGTACCATCTGGCGTTACCACAGTCCTTGGCAGGAGTGCACGATGTGTTTCATGTATCTCAACTACGGAGGTATGTTCGAGATGAAACCCAAGTATTGGATCATTCGGAGTTGACTGTACGGGAGGACCTAACTTTTGAAGAGCGACCAGTTGAAATCAAGGATCGGAGAGAAAAGGTTCTTAAGAACAAGGTTATCCCCCTTGTGCTCGTTTCTTGGGGTAATCGATCGCATGGAGAGTCCATGTGGGAGCGAGAAGACGAGATCCGACAGAAGTATCCTCACCTTTTCCTGTAGTCTTCTATCTTGTATTCTTGGAATTTCGAGGACGAAATTCTTTTGTAGTTGGGTATAATGTAACACCCGAGCCCAATGCTACTATTTTCTGTTATTGGTTGAGCATTAGATATTACGCATTTCATTTATCTTGCTTATTTGGGTCTTACTGTAAAATTTTATCTGGCTAAGTCATTCTGCATATAACAAATTTTAGCATCTAAAATAAAATTAAAAAAAATATTCATCTTGGCCTACTTGACATCCTTAGCCTCGTGGTAGCGTCCGTGCAGTGTGTTCTCGTCCCGTTCAGTGAAACGGGCGAGTTTGGATGGCTACGTGCACGTGCGTGTGTCCGTTTTGAGAGTATGCTTTTTAATCATAAAACTTTTCATTTTAAAATTTGGAACCCGCTTAAAATCCTATTATTTGAATTTCGAATTTTTGAACCCAACCCGGGCGCAATTTGGAAATGTTTCATTTGGCGCCAAGATCCTAAATTTTAATATTATTAAAACCTTCGCATATATTTTTCTAACTAACCTGATATCTTACTGTTCATTACCTATCTTTTAAATCTTTAAGTTAACCATATAATATTTTTACAATCTTTTATATCCTTCTTAATTTATTCTCTCAGCCAATCACAACCTCCCCTTTAACCCTGCGGGCCCCACTTTCTCTCTCTCTCTCTCCACTTTTTCCTCTCTCTCCCTCTCCCTCATATATTCTCTCGTACTTCTCTTTATCATTTTTCTCTTCTTGCTTCATGTCTCGTTTCTCATTTCTTTTAACTGTTCTTTTATTGCCGGAATTCCGTCGTGCCGGTGACGTTTCTCGACGTTCCAGCGAGATACCCCGACCCGTGTGGTTCCTTTGTTCGTCGTTTGGGTTCATTCCGTGAACCGTGCGCCGTCGCGAGTTTTCCCCGCCGACGGTTAACGTTCCGTTTTCCCGATTCGCGACCCATCGAGGCAAGTTAATCTTGCTACATGCTATATACTTTTATAATCTTCATTTTATAATGTTATACATTTGAAAATCTTATAGTTTACATATGAAATGTCGTTGAAAAATCGGATATGACAAATCTGAAATTTACTGTACACCTTATCTTATAAAATTCATTATAAATCATAGAAAAATCATTAGTATATGTTCTTTAGTTCGTTACGAAGCTAATTCAGAATACTATAACTCTATGAAATATTTATTTGCAAAATAAATTGTTTAATTAACGTAAAATGCAAATGAACACGTCTCTAAACTGCTGTCCAGGGAAATTCCAGCAGCAAACTTTCAACTTTGAATATTCATAACTTTTTGTAGGGATAACCTGAGATGCTTATACTTATAAAACTGAAAACCTTATTGAATTATCTTTGTTTTGGTATAAGATACGTCTCTTTTGGAGAACGTTTGTTATTTTTAATCTATTTTACAAATTAGGGTGACACTGAATTTCTGAACGGAACCTTCTTGTGCATGGTTAATCAGTACATCTTTTATAGTTACTAATCGCTTCAAATATGCTATCCATATTAATATTATTATATCAATATTTATATCACATATTGTTTAGTTGTACATCCCACATTACCATTTTACAGTTTTATAACTTTTCGGATACCCGTTTGCATCTATCGCATTTAAGATACATATAATTGCAAGTATAGATCACACTATTACATAATAATGTGATATTAACACTCCATGTTTAATAAATTGCATCCTAATTAATATTGGAACTATAAATGTAACCCTAATCGATAACTGTGCATCCATATCCTTGAAATTATATTTATTTACATATCATATTACATGTTCCAGTTTATTGTTCTGATAGTACTCATGCTTGTTTATTTATACATATACTTATGATAGTTTGATTATGAGCACCCACATGACATCTTGTGCTTCCTGACATGACCTGTTACACTTCCTACTTGACATGACATGGTACCGTACACTCTTGACATGACATGACACCCTATACATATCGACTCAACCTGTTAAAACGTAACCTGACCTGTTACCTGATCTCATGCCTAATGCCGACAGACCTAACCACTCCTGCTGTCGATCCAGACAGACCTACCTTTACTTGACTGGTGTTGGCATTAGTCCTCGACTACTGAATACCTGACTTGACATACATAGCTTGGGGGTATGGAGAAATCAAAGGTGAAACCGACTTGTAACTCAACAGTTCGATACATTGTTCTGATCAGTCTTACGGGCTTGGCCAGCTCCGGAGTGTTGATGCTGACATCACTCATCTATCCTACTACCCTTTACTGCTTAGCGGCACGTCTCGGATTCAGCCCCGAGGATCATGACCGTGGTCCCGGGCACGCACGGGATACTATTGAGTTACATCGACGATTCATCAATTGGTTTCAAAGACTATAGAGTAGAAACCTGATAGGACAGTTCAGTCACCATTGCACTTTATCCTGCTCTGTTATTGTACTGCTTTATTCATGTTCATACCTGCACTGCTTATTACCATGTTTACATTATATACTTGATGTCTTGACGCGCTGACGTCTGGGTTTTGCATGGCCCAGATTCCGTACCACTGTCGACGACCGAGCTGGAGTACTTCAGCCAGCAGGCTGATTCGAGTTCTATAGTGGTCAGTTCATTTATTGCATTTTATTCCCAGGTGTGATCCCGCATTACGGGACGTACCCTTCTATTATTGTATTGGATCATTAGCTTCCGCTCTTACTGTTTATTGATTCCTGTTATTATGGATTTGGACATGTGTTAGATTAGTATTTATCTTGTTCTTGATATCCTTACAACCGTAATGTGACTGTGGATGGATGCTTCCTACCCACAGGTAGCATGGTTGGCTATGTCACGTGCCCAATCTTGCGTACTCTGGGACGCGGGGCGTGACAAGCTTCCTACTAAGTTAGTGCCTATCATACCATATCAGATGTGGAGTGGGAAGAAACCCTATCTTAAGTACCTTAAGACATGGGGATGTCCAGCTTTTGTAAAAAAGCAGCATGCGGACAAGCTTAAGGCATGCTCAGTATTGTGTAAGTTTATGGGATACCCAAAGAACTCCATGGGGTATCTTTTCTATTACGCGGAGGAACAAAAAGTTTTTGTTTCTAGGCATGCCCACTTCTTGGAAACTGAATTTTTAGAAAATCAGATAAGTGGGAGCATAATAGAACTGGAAGAAATTCCAGAACCACAAGCTATTACTGAAAGCATGGTGGAACCAGACGTTTCGAAAGAACCTAACATACCCGCGCCACTCCGCGGAACTAGTAGGCTATCTCATCCGTCCGAGAGATATTATGGTTTTCTCATAGACGGGGATGGAGAGGATTGCATCATCGAAGATGATGAGCCAACTAGCTTCCAGCAAGACATTCAGAGCCGAGACTCAGTAAAATGGTTGGATGCAATGCGGACCGAAATGTAGTCCATGTACACCAACAAAATATGGACTTTGGACTTTGCTCCAGAAGGGGTAAAACCCGTAGGCTGCAAACGGATCTTCAGAAAGAAGATTGGTGTAGATGGGCAGGTGGAAACCTATAAGGATAGACTTGTTGCAAAAGGTTTTCGTCAAAGACCTGGTTTGGACTATGACGAAACCTTTTCTCCAGCGTTTATGCTCAAATCCATTTGGATCCTTCTTGCCATTGCTGCCTTCCACGACTATGAGATCTGGCAGATGGACGTAAAGACCGCTTTTCTAAATGGAAATTTGGAAGAGTGCGTCTATATGGATCAGCCGGAGGGTTTCATTGGGAGTGGGAGCAGCGGAAAGGTGTGCAAGTTGCCTAAGTCCATTTATGAACTAAAGCAGGCATCGCGGAGTTGGAACATCTGTTTTGATGAAACGGTCAGGGAATTCGACTCTATCAAAAATCTAGATGAACCATGCATATATAGTAAAATTGTAGCGAGAAGTGTGGTATTCCTCGTCCTGTACGTGGATGACATTCTCTTGATAGGAAATGGCATTCCTATGCTACAATCAGTTAAGCGATTCTTGTCACAGAAGTTCTCCATGAAGGACCTGGGTGTTGCCTCCTATATTCTGGGGATCCAGATCTATCGTGACAGATCTAAATGGATGTTGGGACTCTCACAGTCAAGCTACATCGACACCATACTGAAATGATTCAGTATGGAAGATTCTAAGCGCGGTAATCTACCGGCTTGTCACGGATCACCCTCTCCAAAGAGATGTCTCCCAAGACTGATTTGGAAAGGGCTCACCTGTCTATTATACCCTACGCTTAATCGGTAGGCTCTATAATGTATGCGATGTTGTGCACCAGACCAGATGTAGCATACGCCCTGAGCGTTGTAAGTCGGTATCAGTCAAACCCAGGGAAGAAGCACTGGATAGCAGTGATGAACATTCTCGAGTACCTGAGAGAGACTAAGGAGATGTTCTTGGTGTACGGCAGGGAAGACTTCAAGATCGAGGCTTTCGCCAACTCCAGCTTCCAGAGTGAGAAGAATGACTCCAAGTCCATGTCGGGTTATATCTTTACCCTTAATAGAGGGGCGGTTGTTTGGAAGAGCTCCAAGCAGGACACCGTTGCTGACTCGACTATGGAAGCAGAGTATATAACTGGTTGTGATGCTGCGAAGGAAGCAGTCTGGATCAGGAAGTTCGTGACAGAGCTTCAGGTGGTTCCATCAATTGTTGATCCAATACCGCTGTATTGTGACAACAATAGCGCTATAGCTTTAGCGAAGGAACCAAGGTCCTATCAGAAGTCCAGACACATCCTGAGGCGGTTCCACCTGATCAGGGAGATCATTGATCGATGGGAGATCAAAGTGCGGAGTGTAGAGACAGAACAACACTGCAGATCCATTCACAAAGGCTATTCCTCAGACTCAGTTTGAGAGGCTAGTCGAGATAATAAGTCTGCGATATGCCAATACATGGCCTTAGTGCAAGTGGGAGATTGTTAGTGATATATGCCCTAGAGGCCATTATTGTATCATACTGGATTGTATATTACATATTGGATGCTTGGGATATTTCACAGTTATAATAACAGTCTTTCTCGATATGGTAGTATTCTACCTGGTTTGATTCTACCTCAATATGTGCATGTGTTTCTTTTAGCATATCGCTTATACATATTGGTAGAGCCCTTAAGATCTTTGCTTGACTACCAGCGTTGTGATGGCAGTCACACTTGTGGGGGATGGGTAGTCTGTAAGCACATCCTTATCCAGGTCCCTAGTCATTGGATTATCGAGACGTGGCATCGATACTCCGGAGTAGACTGGTGTATACGCTTCTCATCCCAGCAGGGGATATAGTCTGTCCTACAGCCATTAATACGACGTACTGGAGAAGGTATGCAGGTGCTCACTGGGTTGTGAGTTACACTGGACAGGACTCGTCGGAAACTTCTTGTTGGTATTTGTAAGTCCGCGGGGGCGCCCCGGCCGTCGATCCGACGCCGGAAACGCGGAAACAAAAACTTTGCAAACTAGCAAACCGGCACCACCGCGCACTTTTCACCCGGATCGGGCCATTAACCTAGCAACTAGCAAACAAGAAAAGAGTAGAGAAGCTATACCAAGCGATCCGTGTCCTTCGGTCTTCGTCTCCACTCCAATCTCCCGCGGAATCTCCGTCCGTCAACTCCTCGTCGGAAAAAGGGTACCACGTAGCCGGAATCTTTTACGGGCTCCCACCTCTTGACCGAGGCAACTCGGGCGCGAAGTTGGCTAGCCGACGCGTCCAAGATTTGATGTAGGTGTAGTGTAGAACATGTTGTTTCTTTTGGGGTAGTGAAGTTGCCATGGATGGAGAAGAGAATGAAATTTGGAGAGAGCTTGTAAACTTTGATACAAAATGAGAATGAGAATAATTTCCATACACCAAATGAAAACCTCTCTCCTTTTTCTCCCATGAAGTGGCCGGCCTCAAATTGGAATGAGAATGGAATCAAAACCAAGGGAGGTGAGTGTAGGAGATCAAGGGTGGTGACTATATCAAAAGCAAGCTTCACATCATACACTAAATCAATCTTAATCTCATTAATGCATGAAATGATGATAGAAAAGAATGGAATAAAAAGATGCTCTCATAATCAATCCATATGCAAGAAACCCCCTCCACAAATGTTATTTGCAAACTTGCAAATAACCCCTCCATCGAAAAGTCCGGCCGTGAAGGAACAAAGGAAAAATGGCCGGAACGGAATGCAAACTGGCAACTTCAGAAAACTGATCCCGTAATAAATTACAGGAAAACCCCGCTACTGCAAATACATGCCCGCATTTGTATTCCCACTGAACACAAATGCAAAGAGACAAAATCTACACTATCTAATACTAGGATCCGGCTTAAGCCAAAGCCGGCTAGTAAAAACCGTCCGATCATGATCCGTACAATACCGCACGTATCTGATCGAACCCTGCCATATCTCCATACGGCCTCTACAGCGTTTCGCCCGAAACTTGAGTAACTGTATGTGGTGGACTATAAAGACTCGTCAATACTATGGTTGTGGATTTAACCACTAGCACGTCAGAGGTATTAGCCATACGTGACGGGCCACCAGCTATTGACCAAAAGAGACGTCGATGAGCGAACTCATCCTGACACCCTACTGAGCCTGTCAATGACAATATCCGTACAGTCCGGTCCGTTCGTCTATGAGCATCGCATGGCGGGCCTAGGGGGTTGGTAAAAGTCAGACCCCCAAAAGCGGTACAAGTCGTGTCGGAGTGTAGCCCAGAACACCCTGAGATACTACTGGAATACCTACCAGCAATTCTCCTGCCTTGGCCAAGGACTTTTCATGTTCTGGCTCTCCTAGACACAGCGCGACCTCACCCCCAATACCGGGAGAGACGAACCCATGCAGATCCGCTCACTGCCTCCATGTGGCTCGGGACTGTACCCAACTAAAACCTGTTTGCACGACTCCTTTGAGCCGTGGTAGGGTAGTAATCAAAGCACAGTGGGAACTCACACGAGACAAATGACGATCTCAGGTCGATGAACTAACCTGTACACATGTCACCAGGGAACTGCTATCTGACGTCTGGTATAATCCCAACTAGCAGGTTCCCGGCGAGTCCTATCCGGTGTACTCATAACCCAATGAGCACCTGTATACATCTTAGGTGAACCAACTGACACCAGTGGCTTGTGAGACCGGCCACCGCCCCTCGTCGGGGTCTCGACTGTATACACTAGTCTACTCCGGAGTATCGATGCCCTGTCTCGAAACTCCCACGACTAGGGACCTTTTAAGGATGTGCTTATAGACCCCAGCTCCCACGTATATGATCGCCCTCATACTGCTGGTAGTCAAGCAAGAATCCTAGGGGCTCTATCAGCGTGCAATAGCGACTCGTAAGGTCACCTAAAGCAGTACACGATGATAAAGATAAACCAGATAGCATACTATCATCTTGAGGAAGACTGTCCTACCGGCATAGGTCATCCCTTAATCATTGCAATCACGTGCCTATGATCCAATAATTGACTCTGAGGGCACTATATCCAACAATCTCCCACTTGCACTCAAGGCTAATTATTGCGATGTCGCATACTCACAGCCCATGTGATACCGAACACCCAACTCCTCTACTAGTCAGTCTCACAAAGCTCGTTTGCGAAACTATTGCGTTCGAGGAATAGCCTCAGTGAGTGGATCCGCTCTGGTGTTTCTTTCTATGTCTCTCTTTATCTCAAGTTCGCGGAGAAAGCCATCTCCCGAAATGAGCAATACCCGTCTTAGAATGCGTCTGGATATCTGATGGGACCTAGATCATAAATGAACTCCAAATCCAAACTTCTTAGACTGTATCGTCAACTGAACTTAATCAGTATCCTACGCCATACCTTCCCTCAGTATCCACCTGGACCACCTGTCCAAAATACTGCCCCTCGTCAGAGAGAAAACTATAACTCTGACAGCCACTCTGCCATCCAGGTCACCTTAGAAGCCTGGAATGATAACTGTCTCCCGAAGGAGAATGCTGTTATCATATCCTTAGAACATCAACTTATGTTCTAAAACTGCTTCCAACTGTTTCTCCACGATTGGATCAATATCAACTTATTGCACCTACTGCAAGAACAACATCTGGTGTGGTACTTGACATCTCATGATTGACTCAATTGCCTAAGCAAATGATATGCCAATCATGCGCATCCGTCTCCCCTTTAGTCAGTAAGACACCTTTAGAGAGGGTGACTCCATTACCTGCAGGTACACCACCATGCCAGGAGTCGTCCATTCTAAATACTCTTAGAATGTTGTCAAAGTACCCAGATTGGGAAACCACCCAAATCTAGATCTAAAACCATAGATCTAGTAACCAGAATGTACGATATAATATCCAAGTCCTGTGTGGAGAAACCACTGTGTGACGACCAAAGTATAACCGATCGTAGTATAGGAATATCACTTCCTACTCTGTGTATGTCATCAAATACCAGGACATCACACCCTACTACCTTCTTAACAGATCCATCCCTTATTCTGATGAAGTCAAACCTATGACTGTCACATCAGAAATAGATGATCTATCTCCGCTATATCTGCTTTAGTCTATAAATAGACATAAGCCTGATATCCACCAATGCTTCCGCTGCTCCCACTGACTACGACAACCCTCTGGCAGAGTCATATAGGCGTACACTTCTAAAGCTAGTTCAGAACGACGCTATACGCATCCTCCCGCCGGGTATCACAGTCTGGAACAACAGCAATGGCAAGTTTGGGTAAACAAGAACCTCCCTGCCACCGTCCTTGAGCATATCGAAGTACCTCTCGGGTGCCTGAGGTTACCCACCATATCTGCGGAGTGGCCAATGGAATGTCATACCAGATTGAATCTTTAGGTTCTTATCAAATCTTCAGTAATCGTTTGCGGTTCTGGAATCACTTCCAGTTCTACCATACTCCCACTACTGTTTTTCTGAAAAAATCCATTTTTGTTTAAAACTGTGGCGAGTTAAGAACAATATCACTATTGATCTTCCAGATGGTAGAAAGTCAACCCTCGTCATAGCCCGGGTCAACCCACAAACAGCCATTACAGAAACGTGCCTTGAGTTATCCAGTGTCTGGTTTTAAGCATAAGCCGGACAACTCCCCGTATCTTAACAATGTCAAGATATGAACTGTTCTATATCCAATATAGAAACAGAGGCACTGATTTAATTGAACCAGATTCAAATCATGCAGCTGTCTCCAGTGCATGTCAACTAAATGGAAGGAGGCCGATCAGCATTACTCAACTTAGGAATACTTCCAATTATGAGGAACCTGAAAGAGAAGCAAGTTCTCTTAACCATTACTATCAACTGAATACCATATACAAGTATCTACATCTTCGATCACTTTGAAGAATCCCGATACTTGCAATATCTGGTTCTCTACTTTATTCTTATACCTATAACTCCTCAAAACTTAGACCATGTGTTTCTACGAAACACATGTCTAAGAACTAGAGAAGTCATAAGTAAACCGAATATAGTACGAGAACCAACCCCTCTGTCCTCATGGACGCTGGACAACATACAATACTCTGTATAAGTCCCTTGAGTCTAACAACTCATTCACTGTGTGTCGTAGGTTGAAAACTGTACTTATGGTTAAGAAGAATTACACCGTATTCTCCTTACCTAACCATCCACTGGTATAGGTAAATGTCATAGACATAATCTCAAAAAGGTATATCTCACTCTATAAAAATAGACGTACAGATATATCAATTTGAAATTGGTGCATAACAACAGATATTCAAAACCAAATATTTTCCGACCGGCAAACAACCCAGGTGACTTCCTCAAATATCACCGATTACAACGAATCCCGATATAATGAGGATGATCACCCAATTCCCAATAACTTACTCCCACTCACAATATGTAAAACCATACAGATGTGAGAATCATACCTGGTAAATACATACCCTGGAGCAAGTGTCTAATTGGGAAATCAGTTTTCTTTTAACTGTACACAGTGAAACTGAAACATTGAAATGTTTCGATGGGGTATCCTGGTATCCCTAGTAATGCCTCTTCCATTATCCAGATTCACAACTATAACCGTATAATTCTTTGCCATCTCTCCAAATCCCTTTATATGTCTTTAGTCATTACCTTCTGTACACCCTTTAGGCCAAATGGTTTTCTTCCTTCCCTACCGTTCGGCACCAGCCTATGGTTTGGAAGAAGACTATCCAATAAGCATAATGGGCATACTGTCCTAATCCTAGGAGCACTCGCAACGCGAGAGAAGGTGAAGATAAAAGACACCTGAATGAACTTTATTCCTATTTCTCCTGAACTAGGATCCATCCCCGAACTGGAACAAGTTCCTTTCGAGTTCGTATATAACCATACGATAGATTATCCAATAAACTGGGATCTTCGTAGTGATACGGAGTGTCCTGGAGAAATACAAAGGTGATTTAGGATTGGCGAAGAAATACTTGGTTTGGTCGTGAATAGCAGTCGCAATTTACTTTGCCCTCTTACTAGTCCCTTTCTTTGTCTTAACTTAATACCTTCTGTACACCGTTTAGGCTAATTGGTTTTCTTCATTCCCTACCGGTCAGCACCTGCCTAAGGTTTGGAAGAAGACTATCCAATTTGCGTAATAGGTGTACTATCTCCTAAACCAAGGAGTACTCGCAATCTGAGAGAGAAGGTAAAAGGAAAAGACAACTCAATAATCCTATTCGTTTTCTCCAGAACCAGAAACCATCCTCGAATAAATTCCTTCGAGTTCGTATATAACCATACGATTGTTTTGTCCAATGGAAGTAGACGTTCGTAGTAATACGGGGTGTCCTGGAGAAAAGGGTAAAAGTAGGAGTGGCAATGAGGTTTGCAACTCTGACAATCCAAATGCCAGTGTTATGAAGGTTCGGTCAACTTGGTCACTGAGTCATAGTCTAGGGTCGGGTCAATGGTCGCTGCCAAAGAGAGAGAGAAAAGAAACACTCAGCGTGCACTCTAACCTAGATCAGAATGGTTATCACTTTATCTAATCTGGAAACCTCCCACTGTAACGTCAAATTCTTTCCCAAACCTGAAAGAAGAATTAGCCGGGATCACCCGAGGAGTAAACCAACTCATCAGTGGGAATCGGGATCCAACTATCATCGCATGATAACGTGACGGAATCCGCTCATGCTATCACACTCCAGAAGGTATGCGCATATCTGGTAAGTTTCAGTTCTTTTGAAACTCCCGATGTGGATTTTTGCCCCATGCTCTTATGACCTTGACGAAAGCAAACAAATCATAAGTCACATGTCAAGTTCTACCTGTCATTGTCCAGGTTAATTTGAACCCACCCGTATAAGCCCTTGACGAAGGCCAACAAGGCTATACGACTGTCCCAAACCAACGCATCTATCTATGCAGCAGAAAAGTAACAAGCAGCTACCATACACTATGCCTTGACGAAGGCCAACAAACATAGCATGAATACTACGTGCTACCCGTCTGAAACGACGGAGGGCTACGAATGGTTTCTGGCGAAAACCTTTAACGTAATG
The DNA here is from genome assembly GCA_030015575.1 of Agapanthus africanus. NCBI lineage: Eukaryota > Viridiplantae > Streptophyta > Magnoliopsida > Asparagales > Amaryllidaceae > Agapanthus > Agapanthus africanus. The sequence continues at coordinate 376,486,447 of JASDDO010000031.1, read as the reverse complement.
AACTTGATATCGCTGAAGGAACCGGATAGCTATTAAAAAATATAGTGACGAAAACCTTTGCTAAAGAGGTCACTCCCGGTGAAGGGATCTCGGCTCTTTCACCGTAGAATGAGGTGCAGGATATTCCAACTGAATACCACGATGCAAAGCAAAAGTAATCGGCTATAGTGAAGTCATTGCCCTGACGCAAACTTCTGTCCAAGGGGTCACTCTCGGTGAAGGGATCTCGGCCCTTGCCTCGTCAACTGAGGAGCAGGATATTCCAACTGAATACCACGATGCAAAACAAAAGAGAACGTCCTTGCAATAACAGCTTTTTGAAAAAGTGTTCCAACAACATCAGAATAGGTTTGTTTAACTTGCATTGATCCAAATCAATGCAGTCCCATCAATTGATCACACCATAAAGAACGAAAATATACTGATGTACGTATATGTCATCTGCATTCGCCACTGGGTCCCGTCATTACCCGTTAGGTTAGCTAATTAACGACAGAGCGGGGACTGGACTAGCGCGGATGCAAAATATATACAACATCTACTAATATATATACCAATATATAATTTTCGCTCAAGGCGTGATAAAATGCAACATCACATAAATGTACAGCATCACAGAATAATACAGATATCTGGGATCCCCGGGTTTCACAGAGCCGCTACTGAAACCCGACGTTCCCCTGGTCGTGTGGATAGCCTGTGCAATGAAATCCTAGACCCCTACGGGCGCGGCAAGTTACCCGCCAAAACCTGAAGTGAGGCAGCCCCCTTCAGCAACGTGAATGGACCACCCAGCACTTCACGGAATCCGGTAACTTGGGCACCCCTCCTGGGTCAACCTATACCCCCTACGAGTGCGGCGAATAGCCCGCCAATTCTAGAGTGAAGCCCCCTCCGTCTCAAAGCCATGAGATGCGGGCTCGTTGCCCTCTAGAACCCGGCTATCCGTGCACCCCTCCTTAGGGTAATCTTAGTACAGAAAGTAAAATATACATACAACGGGTACATCGACCGCAACCTGGTCGTGCCCCAAAATAATAATACAAACAGGCAGTGACGGCAGTCCACATGTCGGACGCTCGCCCCGCAAGAACAAATGTACATATAAAACAAAACTGTACTAATATTGCATCCAGGCTATCCCCCACGACCGATCCGCAACAACACAGCAATATACAGAACATCAACGTGAAGGTCACGTTCGCAAATCCGTCTAACCGGGCTATAGCAGTTAGACAGGATTTACCGATCAAGTAACATTCACGGTCAAAGATATAATATAAATACTGTGAACTAGCATGTTTAAAATATCCGATCGAATAAATTTATCAAAGTGGGCCCCAAGCAGTACTGTAGAACTCACAGAAAATCTGGGCCCAAAAATAATATCCCAAAACCCCTATTTCCTATTCAAAAGCCCACTGGAAAAATTTGGTTCAACGATTCCACTTACCCACCGCGGAACCGCGGCCAAACCTGGGGTTTGGCCGCGTTTCCGTGGTCATAGTAAGGAATCAGTGAATCGTATTTTCCCAGAATTCTTAGAATTTCTTGCATGTCTTTCTGCAATGACCTGAAAAAATTTTGGAGCTGGAAAAATTTCAACAGAGAACACATGCACTAGAAATACGGTTTTTGCGATTTTTGTTCGATCGGGTTTTAAACATACTAGAGCAAGCTAGGCATGGTTAATGGCGTGTCTATGATACCAATGTAAGTCCGCGGGGGCGCCCCGGCCGTCGATCCGACGCCAGAAACGCGAAAACAAAAACTTTGCAGACTAGCAAACCGGCACCACCGCGCACTTTTCACCCGGATCGGGCCATTAACCTAGCAACTAGAAAACAAGAAAAGAGTAGAGAAGCTATACCAAGCGATCCATGTCCTTCGGTCTTCGTCTCCACTCCAATCTCCCGCGGAATCTCCGTCCGTCAACTCCTCGTCGGATAAAGGGCACCACGTAGCCGGAATCTTTTACGGGCTCCCACCTCTTGACCGAGGCAACTCGGGCGCGAAGTTGGCTAGCCGACGCGTCCAAGATTTGATGTAGGTGTAGTGTAGAACATGTTGTCTCTTTTGGGGTAGTGAAGTTGCCATGGATGGAGAAGAGAATGAAATTTGGAGAGAGCTTGTGAACTTTGATACAAAATGAGAATGAGAATAATTTCCATACACCAAATGAAAACCTCTCTCCTTTTTCTCCCATGAAGTGGCCGGCCTCAAATTGGAATGAGAATGGAATCAAAACCAAGGGAGGTGAGTGTAGGAGATCAAGGGTGGTGACCATATCAATGTAGGGTTGCTAGACACGCGCACAAGGGTCTACGAGGCATCAACCATGCCCGATTTAAAATTTAGCCGTGCCGAACAACCCGAATACGGAACTTTAAACTAGAGATTAGGCGAAAAAAAGCATGCTAAACACTTTAACACTAAGTGAGAGGGATTACAACCTTTGTAGATCCGGTCCTTCACTTCATATGCTCCGTGTTGTGGTCCCTTCGCTGCGATCATTGGGTTCCGGACTCTCGAGAGGTTCCACGAAGAGAAAGATGCAACCTTTGCTTCCGATCTTCGATACTAAGATGATCTACCTTGAAGTTTCTTTAACACAAGCTAACACTCATGAAATGATGTGAACACCCTCATCTAAATGGCAAGGGAAGATGAGGATGATAAAGTAGGATTTTTGCTCTCTTTATTTATATTTTTCTCACAATTATTCATCACTTGGAAAAATCAAGAAAGCTTTTTTCCATGAAAGAATGAAGGAAGAAGAAGATGAACATTATTAGAATTCCTTTTGTGATGAATAGGAAAAGAATGATATGATGAAATTATGCAACCATGGTCAAGTAAACCTTTGTAGAGCATTAACTAGGGTTAGGGTTTGGGTTGGGTTAAAGCATGAGTCACTTGAAAATATCTTTATCATGACAAAATGAAAAGCTTCTAGAAACAACTAGAAAGCTTAAACCTAATCCAAACCCTAATCATGTTTAAACTCCACTAAACATGTTGCATTAGTTATCATATCATGTTACAATATTATATATCATATATATAATATTTATTGTAACAAAATAAAATAATACAATTAACATATATCGCATATATATCAATGTATTATTCGAGTGAGAAAAAGAATCTTTTAGTGAGCAAATATTAGTTAATGTAATTTAATATATCATATATATTATTATACATTAAATTATCGAATCAACACTGGATCCGACAATCTGGCTATATCGCATATAACCGACTAATATTTATCCGTACCGATTCATCGAATCAACACTTGATCCGATGACCCGGCTGATATCAAATATCGCGAGAATAGAATACAGTATCACATATCGCATTATCCTCGGTCCTGCACATATCACATATGTGCTCCTACTCCGTTTTGCCTGAGTCAAGAAACCTCTGTGTAGGACTCTAAAGAATAGTCAATACGCCGGCAGTAGGTGATGATCATATCAAACACCCACAAGCTGCAAGCGGTCAGCTAAACGTAACAGCTACACAGGTATTGAGCGCTCAGAAGATCAACAAGCAAGCCTGTACATTCTCCTGTGAATCCAAACAGTAACACACCCGTACAGTTCGGTCTCGTCGTCTGATATGTCGCATATCTCGCCTAGGGGTGGTAAACGTCAGACCCCAGTAGCTCGATAAGTCGTGTCGATATGAGGTCTATAACAGTTTGAGAAACTACTAATAACACTTACCAGTAAATCTCAGCAACCCTGGCCAGGGATTTCCGGTTATAGCTAATCGAACACAGCACAACATCAACTCCCTATACCGAGAGAGACGAATCCCCTCCTATCGCTCATTGCCTCCATGTGATTCGGGACTGTACCCAAAAGCCACCTTTTTGCACGCCCTCTTGGACGTGGTATGATGGAAATCAAAGCACAGTGGGAACCACACAAGACTCTATGACGATCTCGGGTCGACAGACTACTCTGTACCAGTGTCACCGGAGAACTGCCATCTGACGTATGGTATAATACCATCTGGGAGTTCTCGGCGAGTCCGTCCAGTGTACCCAGTCTCCACTGAGCACCCGTACACCATCCTTGATGTCAAACACCGATGGATATGGGATCATCCATCGCCCATCATATGGGTCAAGATGCGTATACGCTAGTCTACTCTGGTGTATCGATGCCCTGTCTCGATACACCCTCGACTAGGAACAGTTATAGGATGTACTCGTCGACTACCGTGACCCCACTAGTATGATCTCATCATAGTCCCAGTAGTCGAGTACATATCCTAAGGGCTTTATCAACTTGTAATATAGAGACAATCAGAGTACATGTTAAGATAAAGTACAACCAGATAGCATACTATCATGTCGAGCAAGAAAGTCCTCCCTATATATGTCCTAGCATCCACTACAATATACATCGTATGTACAGTAATGGCCTCTAGGGCATACATATAACTAACAATCTCCCACTTGCACTAGGGCCATCTGTTATGGTATCGCATACCCAACAATTAGCTGCGGTTGAAGTATCTCATACTCAACCATCCCATAAAAGTCTCTACTGGGAAAAAGGCCTTTGTGAGTGGATCCGCGCTGTTGTCCTCTGTGTCTACTCTCCTAACCTCGATCTCCTTGGAGATCAACCATCTCCATGATCAGGTGATACTGCCTAAGATTTATATCTGGATTTCTGATGGGACGGTAGTTCCTTGGCAGAAGCCACAACTCCATTGTCACACAATGGTAGGAACGAAGTTCATCTTATGAACTTATATATATCCAGACTGCCTCTTTGGTAGCATCCTTGGTAACGATGTATCTTGCCTTTAATCGTCCAGTATGTCACGGTATCTAGCTTGGAACTCTTCCAACATACCGTCCCTCTACTGAGGGTGTACACAATGCCTGCGACTGACATTCAGTCATTCTTATCACCCTGGAACCTTTCCAGTGATTCTCCCTAGGATCGATTGATACCATCTCACTACAACTAGTGAGTATCCTAACATCCAATTAGATATATCTCATAGATCCAAAAACCCAGGATTTATGAGGTATCACTTTGATCCTATATGGAGAATCCTCGTGATAAGCGGAGATTGACCGAGCGTAGCATAGGAAACTCCTTCCCTATCAAGAGTATGTCATCCACGTACTCTACGAGGATCACCACCATACTCTCTACTACCTTTTCGTATATACAAGGTTCATCTACCATTTTGATGAAGTCAAACTCTTTGACTACCACATCAAAACAGATGTTCCAACTCCGCGATGCCTGTTTTATCATATAAAACATCTTGCACACGTTTCCGCTGCTCCCACATGTTTACGAAGCCCTCTGGCTGTGTACTTATAGACGCTATCTTCTAAATCATCATTTAGAAAAGCAGTCATGACACCCAACCACCAGATATCGTAGTCATGGTATGTAGCCGTGGCAAGTAGGATCTGGATGGACTTAAGCATAGATCCTTAGAAAAGGTTTCAACATAATCCATACCTGGTCTATGATGCAAACCTTTAACAAGTCTAGCTTTGAAAGTCTCAACCTTTCCATGTACACCAAGTAATCTTCTCAAGATATACTTGCTCCTAATGGGGATTTAACCCTTCAGATAAAGCAACCAAAGTCCATACTTTGTTGGTGTATAAGGATTCCATCTCAGATCGATAAGCATCCAGCCATTCTTAAAGAGTCCCACTCCTGATGGCCAGCTTGAAACTAGTTGGGTCATCATCTCATGATGCAATCATCACTCCCACTGTCATAGAGAAACCGAAGTATCTCTCAGGTGGGTGAGGAACCCTACTAGATCGGCGGAGAGGCTGAGGTTCGTTGGAAACTATTGAATCCTTTGGTTCTACCAAATCATCAGCTGCATTTTGTATAGCTGGAACCTTTCCAGTTCTACATAACAGACCTTGCCTCGAGCTTGTCCGGATTTTTCTTTTAGACATAGTCCGAACAACCCCAAATCTTAACAAGCTTAAGATATGGGCTCTTCCCTTTCCATATCACATATGAAGTGGTAGGCAACTGATTTGATTTGAACCCTATTCAATAGGTATGCAGCTTCTCAAGTGCATAACTCCCAAAAGGAAATAGGCAACTCAGTAGTACTCATCATAGAGCACACCATATCACATAGGGTGCTATTGCTCCGCCCCGATATACCATCGTGCTATGGTGTATACGGAGGAGTAATTCTGAGAGAGAATCTCATTCTCCTTTAGAATATTCCAGGATTTCCATGCTCAAGTATTCTCCTCCTCGATCACATCAAAGGACATAATACTTATACCCGTATTTTGGTTCTCTACTTCTAACTTATATTCTGTGAATATCTCAAAAGCTTCGGACTTGTGTTTCAGCAGGAACATATGTCTGAATCTTGAGAGATTATCAGAGAATGTAATGAAGTACAAAGAACCGATCTTGGCATATGTAGACAGGGGACCTTCATACATCAGCATGTATCAATCCCAAGAGTTCACTAACTCTTTCTCTGTTTCCAATAAACAGAGCAATGGTCCTCTTATCTTTGTGACATGACCGGCAAGTTTCACAAGATGTAAATTCAAACTAATTTAAATATGCATCTAAATGTAACTTCAGCCAGTCGGGTCGCATTGATATGACCTAGTCTACAATGCCTCAAGAAGGATTCATTCATTTCTGAACTCTTCCTCTTGTGTGTGTTCTGTATACTAAGAACTGTAGTTTGATTTAGAACGTCTATGCTTTTAGATAACGTGCCTGAACCGATCAACTCTTGATATAGGAAATGTTCAAAACATTATCCAACAATACAAAATTATATCACTTCTTTACTAATAAAGAGACTGATATGATTTTGTATATCAGGTTCGGTATCTAATAACATTCGTTCAGAATCAATGTATTCAGGTTATACAGGGTGATAGTGACCAACAGACTTGGCTGCAACACTTGCACCGTTTTCTGTCTCATGAAACTTATCACCCGTTCTCAGTTCTCTACCTTTCTGTAGCCCATGTAACAGATTACATATGCGGGATCCTGATCCGGTATCACATACCCAGGACATAAAGGATACTGAGAAACAGTTCTCTGTAATGAACACACCCGAAGATGATGCATCAGCATGCACTTTCTTCGTTTGGGCGGCACGGGAAATCTGGTATTCCCCAATTTCCTGCTCTGTCTTATAACAATTATAAGTTGGAGCGGGACCAACGTTCCCCAGCTCAGTATAACAAGCGGGTTCGGTTAATATATCCGTTTTATTATCTTGATTAAGGCGTGATATAGTCGCTACCTGGAGAGAGAGAAAAGAAAACACTCAGAGTATGCTCTTGCAAGATTAGATTGGTTATCTAATATATCTAATCAGGATGTCTCCCACTGTTTTAATCAAATCTTCCTTCAAACCCTAAAAGGAAAGACTAGCCGGGATTAATTACACGCTACAAGTTCGCCAATCTTTCAGCCAGGACAGTGTCGGTACTTTGAGGGAGGTCCCCCATGCTTTCGCACGAACCTAATTAAAGTAAACCTCGTTTTCCCAGAGGCGTAACCCCGTTAACACCTTTCTAGACACCTACTTGATCGGCTAATTGTAATGTGTAAAACTCTCCCAGGAGTAACTCTTACTCGCAGCGGGTATCGGGATCCAACTATCTCATAGAAGGTATGGAATCTCATTGCAAATTCCAACACTTGAAATTCCCGATAATATTTTGCCCCAAGCGATCTATGACCTTGACAAGGTCAACAAACCATAGACCGCAAGTCAAGTTCAACCCGTCATTTCCTGATTGAATTAAACCCACCCGCACGACCCTTGACAAGGTCAACAAAGTCGCACGACTACCCTAATCCAATCGCATCATATGCTTATACAGATAAGCAGTAATCAGCTACCGCACACTACGCCTTGACAAGGTCAACAAACGCGGCACGAATACTAACTATTACTTATCTGAAATGACGGAGGGCTACGACGGGTTTTTAAGAAAACCCTTTGCGTAATGAACTTGATATCGTTGTAGAATCGAGTGATTTTAAATGGAGTGTTTTTGAGGCTTTTCTAGTTTTGCTAAAGGGGTCACTCCCGGTGAAGGGCTCGTCGGCCCTTTCCTCATCGAATAAGGTGCAGGATATATCATATATACCGCTATGCAAAGCAGAAACTATAGAAGCAATCAAAAGACAAACCGAGGGTTGTAGCATCTGCCAGTTAATGCTAAAGGAGTCACTCCCGGTGAAGGGATCTCGGTCCTTTCCTTATCGAATAAGGTGCTGGATGTTCTACAAGGAACACCGCTATGCAAAGCAAGAACTAGAGCTACCAGTTTTTATAAACAAGTTTCTACAACATCTTAGTTTTCTTTTATTTCATTAATCTCATTAATGAAGTCCCATTTTATTATGCTTCACAAGCATCTCTTTTGAAACGAAATCAGCAATATAACATATATCTCATATATATAATATAAACATTCGTCTCAGGCAGTAATATGATCTCATCACAGAACATTGCAGCAGAAGAACATATATGAAATATTGGATATACTAGGACGTCCGTGTTTTCAATACGAGCCTGTATAAAACACGGATTCCACGGTCGCGATGAATAGCCAAACCCACATCCCTAGACCCCTACGAGAGCGGCAAGTAACACTGCCAATTCTAGGGTTAGAAGACCCGGTCTCGACTCCTCGAGATGGTCTCCCACTGGACCCTAGAACCCGGTTACTTGTGCTCCCCTCCTTGGGTCTACCTAATGCGGAAAAGTAAATAATATACAACGGTGACAGCTTCCGCTACCTGGAAGTGCCCCAATAAAAGAATATTACATACAAATGAAATTTACATGAATGAAAAAGAAAAAACTCTCATCTCACATAAAACCCCCGGCTATTCAAACGCGACGATCCAATAGTACATATCACAGCAACACATAATAACTCATATCATCAACGTAAGCAAGTATTCGTATCTCGATTGTCGTTGATGTATAGCAACGAAGCCGGCGATACACCACATACTACGCTTACGGTCACAGAAAAGAAAGTGTAAAACTACAACAGTTGGAATCCGCAACCTCCTTAGACATCGCATGCCTAACCAAATGAATTCCTTAGACATCACATGCCTAACAATTATAAACCCCGCATTTTAGTCTCATTATCGAAAACTCTTTTCAATATCAAGTCAGGGAATTCAACAAGATTCCCGACGTCCTGATCGAATGCTCGTCGCAAACTTTAGTAGACGGCCGCACCCCCAGATGCCGTCGACGAAGTGCACTAAGGCGGAACACCGCTGCCGCGAGCACCCGAACGGATGCTTTCGGCGACGGGGTTCTCCTACAGTCACTTGGTCGGGGCTATGGGGCGTAGCTGTTTATTAAGTTTACCCGGCGAGTATCCGCGTACACTACGTGATTGCGACGGAATTTTGATCATATCAAAATTCCGTGGCAACCGATCATTTGAGACTAAACTGCTATGTTTATAATATTCAAATTAGTTATCTCATAACAATGTGTGGATTCCAAATATTGTATCACATTCCAGATAAATAGAAAAAGTTAAACTTTCCGATCGAATCATCAAACACCCAAGATTTCCCAATGTATCTCAACACTTGAAATCAGTTTAAAAACATCCATCACATGCCACAGTACCAATGGTCCAGCCGTAGAAGGGTCAAGCCAACGCCTCACATGTGGCACGCCGTACTGCCCCAAACCCTAAGGTTCAAAAGGCAGTTCAAGACGGTCACATAATCGAGTTAAGGTTTGTTGTCTTCTAGAGGGTCCACCGAGTTACTTGCACGACTTAGAACGTTCTTAAACACGAGAAAAATCCAACTTTTGAAAAATTTTCCGATAGGGGAAAAAGTGAGTTATTGATATCCGTTCGAACTTTTTAACAGTTTCTAAAAGTTATCCGGAAAACCACATAGACAAAATCTGATACTCCGATCGAAACACCGAATCCCCAAAATAACCCCAGAAAAATCAACTGTAGAATAAATATTAAAAATTCCCAGAGAACTCAGCACTGAATAAAAGAAGTTACTGTGCAAAATTGGGTTGGTGACGTCATCATTTAGCCGCGGAACCGCCGCAGAAGGCATGCTTCTGCCGCGGTTCCGCCGCTCATTGCACTGTTCATCAAAATATTTTTGCACCGTAATTCTTATAATTCCCTGCTGAAGTTTTTAAGCATTTTTAATTTACAAAAATCCAAATTTTCAGAAAATTTCCAGAGAGCATTTTGAAGTCGGGGTTTCGGGTTCGATCGGACTTCAAACTTCGTCTAGACTTCGCCTAAAGCTCTAGCTTGGCTCTGATACCACTGTAGGGTTGCTAGACACGCGCACAAGGGTCTATGAGGCATCAACCATGCCCGATTTAAAATTTAGTCATGCCGAACAACCCGCATACGGAACTTTAAACTAGAGATTAGGCGAAAACAAGCATGCTAAACACTTTAACACTAAGTGAGAGGGATTACAACCTTTGTAGATCCGGTCCTTCACTTCATATGCTCCGTGTTGTGGTCCCTTCACTGCGATCATCGGGTTCCGGACTCTCGAGAGGTTCCACGAAGAGAAAGATGCAACCTTTGCTTCCGATCTTCGATACTAAGATGATCTACCTTGAAGTTTCTTTAACACAAGCTAACACTCATGAAATGATGTGAACACCCTCATCTAAATGGCAAGGAAAGATGAGGATGATAAAGTAGGATTTTTTCTCTCTTTATTTATATTTTTCTCACAATTATTCATCACTTGGAAAAATCAAGAAAGCTTTTTTCCATGAAAGAATGAAGGAAGAAGAAGATGAACATTATTAGAATTCCTTTTGTGATGAATAGGAAAAGAATGATATGATGAAATTATGCAACCATGGTCAAGTAAACCTTTGTAGAGCATTAACTAGGGTTAGGGTTTGGGTTGGGTTAAAGCATGAGTCACTTGAAAATATCTTTATCATGACAAAATGAAAAGCTTCTAGAAACAACTAGAAAGCTTAAACCTAATCCAAACCCTAATCATGTTTAAACTCTACTAAACATGTTGCATTAATTATCATATCATGTTACAATATTATATATCACATATATAATATTTACTGTAACAAAATAAAATAATACAATTAACATATATCGCATATATATCAATGTATTATCCGAGTGAGAAAAAGAATCTTTTAGTGAGCAAATATTAGTTAATGTAATTTAATATATCATATATATTATTATACATTAAATTATCGAATCAACACTTGATCCGACAATCTGGCTATATCGCATATAACCGACTAATATTTATCCGTACCGATTCATCGAATCAACACTTGATCCGATGACCCGGCTGATATCAAATATCGCGAGAATAGAATACGGTATCACATATCGCATTATCCTCGGTCCCGCACATATCACATATGTGCTCCTACTCCGTTTTGCCTGAGTCAAGAAACCTCTGTGTAGGACTCTAAAGAATCGTCAATACGCCGGCAGTAGGTGATGATCATATCAAACACCCACAAGCTACAAGCGGTCAGCTAAACGTAACAGCTACACAGGTATTGAGCGCTCAGAAGATCAACAAGCAAGCCTGTACATTCTCCTGTGAATCCAAACAGTAACACTCCCGTACAGTCCGGTCTCGTCGTCTGATATGTCGCATATCTCGCCTAGGGGTGGTAAACGTCAGACCCCAGTAGCTCGATAAGTCGTGTCGATATGAGGTCTATAACAGTTCGAGAAACTACTGATAACACTTACCAGTAAATCTCAGCAACCCTGGCCAGGGATTTCCGGTTATAGCTAATCGAACACAGCACAACATCAACTCCCTATACCGGGAGAGACGAATCCCCTCCTATCGCTCATTGCCTCCATGTGATTCGGGACTGTACCCAAAAGCCACCTTTTTGCACGCCCTCTTGGACGTGGTATGATGGAAATCAAAGCACAGTGGGAACCACACAAGTCTCTATGACGATCTCGGGTCGACAGACTACTCTGTACCAGTGTCACCAGAGAACTGCCATCTGACGTATGGTATAATACCATCTGGGAGTTCTCGGCGAGTCCGTCCAGTGTACCCAGTCTCCACTGAGCACCCGTACACCATCCTTGATGTCAAACACCAATGGATATGGGATCATCCATCGCCCATCATATGGGTCAAGATGCGTATACGCTAGTCTACTCTGGTGTATCGATGCCCTGTCTCGATACACCCTCGACTAGGAACAGTTATAGGATGTACTCGTCGACTACCGTGGCCCCACTAGTATGATCTCATCATAGTCCCAGTAGTCGAGTACATATCCTAAGGGCTTTATCAACATGTAATATAGAGACAATCAGAGTACATGTTAAGATAAAGTACAACCAGATAGCATACTATCATGTCGAGCAAGAAAGTCCTCCCTATATATGTCCTAGCATCCACTACAATATACATCGTATGTACAGTAATGGCCTCTAGGGCATACATATAACTAACAATCAAAAGCAAGCTTCACATCATACACTAAATCAATCTTAATCTCATTAATGCATGAAATGATGATAGAAAAGAATGGAATAAAAAGATGCTCTCATAATCAATCCATAAGCAAGAAACCCACTCCACAAATGTTATTTGCAAACTTGCAAATAACCCCCTCCATCGAAAAGTCCGGCCGTGAAGGAACAAAGAAAAACTGGCCGGAACGGAATGCAAACTGGCAACTTCAGAAAACTGATCCCGTAATAAATTACAGGAAAACCCCGCTACTGCAAATACATGCCCGCATTTGTATTCCTACTGAACACAAATGCAAAGAGACAAAATCTACACTATCTAATACTAGGATCTGGCTTAAGCCAAAGCCGGCTAGTAAAAACTGTCCGATCATGATCCGTACAATACCGCACGTATCTGATCGAACCCTGCCATATCTCCATACGGCCTCTACAGCGTTTCGCCCGAAACTTGAGTAACTGTATGTGGTGGACTATAAAGACTCGTCAATACTATGGTTGTGGATTTAACCACTAGCACGTCAGAGGTATTAGCCATACGTGACAGGCCACCAGCTATTGACCAAAAGGGACGTCGATGAGCGAACTCATCCTGACACCCTACTGAGCCTGTCAGTGACAATATCCGTACAGTCCGGTCCGTTCGTCTATGAGCATCGCATGGCGGGCCTAGGGGATTGGTAAATGTCAGACCCCCAAAAGCGGTACAAGTCGTGTCGGAGTGTATCCCAGAACACCCTGAGATACTACTGGAATACCTACCAGCAAATCTCCTGCCTTGGCCAAGGACTTTTCATGTTCTGTCTCTCCTAGACACAGCGCGACCTCACCCCCAATACCGGGAGAGACGAACCCCTGCAGATCCGCTCACTGCCTCCATGTGGCTCGGGACTGTACCCAACTAAAACCTGTTTGCACGACTCCTTTGAGCCGTGGTAGGGTAGTAATCAAAGCACAGTGGGAACTCACACGAGACAAATGACGATCTCAGGTCGATGAACTAACCTGTACACATGTCACCAGGGAACTGCTATCCGACGTCTGGTATAATCCCAACTAGCAGGTTCCCGGCGAGTCCTGTCCGGTGTACTCATAACCCAATGAGCACTTGTATACATCTTAGGTGAACCAACTGACACCAGTGGCTTGTGAGACCGGCCACCGCCCCTCGTCGGGGTCTCGACTGTATACACTAGTCTACTCCGGAGTATTGATGCCCTGTCTCGAAACTCCCACGACTAGGGACCTTTTAAGGATGTGCTTATAGACCCCAGCTCCCATGTATATGATCGCCCTCATACTGCTGGTAGTCGAGCAAGAATCCTAGGGGCTCTATCAGCGTGCAATAGCGACTCGTAAGGTCACCTAAAGCAGTACACGATGATAAAGATAAACCAGATAGCATACTATCATCTTGAGTAAGACTGTCCTACCGGCATAGGTCCTCCCTCAATCATTGCAATCACGTGCCTGTGATCCAATAATTGACTCTGAGGGCACTATATCCAACAGTATTATACCTATCGTCACGTGGCAGTTCCCAGGTGGCATGAGTATAGCTTAGTCCGTTGACTTGCCATCGCTGCTTCGTCTCGAGTGTGTTCCCACTCCACTTTGATTACTACCCTACCACGCTCAAAGGAGTCGTGGAAATGGGTAATAGTTGGGTGTAGTCCCGAAGAACTTGGAGACAGTAGGGATCAGATAGGATTCATCTCTCCCGGTATTGGGGGTTGATATCACGCAGTGTTTTGAAAGCCATTACACAAAATCCCTAGCCAGGGCAGTCGAGAAATACTGGTAAGGTACTCCAGTAGTTTCTCATGTTGTTTTGGGCTCTCCTCCGACACGACTTATCACGTTGTTAGGGGTCTGACGTTTACCATCCCCTAGGCGGATATGCGAGTATCTCAGACGAACAGACCGGACTGTACGGAGATTGTCACCGATAGGCTCAGTAGGAGTCCGGGTGAGTTTGCTCATCGGTCTTCTTATCGACAGATACCTGGGTAGCTGTTACGTGCAGCTAGTACCGCTGATGGCTTGTAGTTAAACCCACTGCCAGCGTACTGTCGAGTCTTTAGAGTCCAACACAGAGGGTTTCCCTGCTTCAGGCAATTGATGTAGACGTCATATGATTTTACAACTGGGCTTCGATCACGTACGTGTACTTGTACATGGATGCTGATTGGGCGGACGATACTAGTGGGCTTTGGTTTAAGCCGGATCCTAGTATTGCATTATTGAGTTGTTATCGTCTCAGTGTATCCGTATTTTTCGGAATACGGATACGGGTATGTATATACGGTGAGAAGGGCATTCTTGTAATTTGTCAAGGCATGCTTCTAGAAGGTGCCACCTCATTATTTGTATTATCCATTTTCCAAATGGATTTATGCGGTGGAAATGGAGGAGACTTGTGTGGCATGGTGAGGAATGGTTATTTTGCTTATTTTATTCATCTTGACTCGCTATTGAGGCATGGCACACATATTGTATTTCATTTTATTCCATGGCTCAATGAGTGAGAGTTGATAATAGCCATTCTTCTCCTCACTTAGCCATTCTACTCTTTTGAGTTGATTTTCTTTAGTTGCTTTCTGTAACATCTTAGAATGCGATTAGTGTTAATTAAGCGATAATGCGGGTTTTCCGTAAAAAGTTTACCAAATTGGTTTCCTCACATGTTATAACAATTAATTAATATTTTAGTATTATTTGTTTTGGGTCACACACACTTGTGCATGTTTACATGGAGGGGGTTGCTTAGTGTTAACCTTACTCAGTGGACATGACACTTTAATCTAATCCATGCCTTAAGATTAATCCTTGCCTTGTTTAACCTTAACCTTAACCTTAGATATTTGTGTGAGATATTTTCCTTTGTATTTTGTTTGGAGAGGAGGTGGCAAGGTGACTCATGGGGAGTTATGCTTGCATTAATGGTGAAGTGAGGGAGAGAGAGTAAGTGTAAGATACCCTCACCCTACACTCACGTCTCATCCTTATCTCTTCCCTACTCTCATTCTATCTCAATATCTCACTCTCAATTGTTTCCTTCATCTCCTCCTCACTCTCAACTGAACCCTTACCCAATCCTTCACTAAACCTTCACAAAACTTCATTAAACCTCACCCAAATCACCTCTCATGTCTTGTTTTGCCTCTAAGATCACTTGGAGCTTAGAAAGATAGGATCTTTGAGCTTGCGTGGTTAGGTAATGATCTCTATCTGTTAAGTAGGTGTTTTTAGCGTTGTGTAGCTTATTAGTTTTAGTTTAGAACACTTAAAGTTTAGTTTCGTGCACATATCGTATTTTTAGTGTCATATTATGATATTTGTGATCTGCTGTGACCCCGAGTATATACTGGAAAATCTAGCAGTGTAGTTGTGTTGTACAAGAGACCCTAAGCATTCACCTGAAGCATGAACCCCTTTAGCTCGGATTTGGCCGGCGACATATAGTGAAATTCCGGCGAGCTCGGCTAGGTAGGGGAGTTGGGACTTGGGTTTTGTAGGGTAGCTTTCTGCAGTTGTTTAGAAGTGTTTGGTCCTATTTGATTTTTATGTTTTTACAATATACAAAATCTAGGATCACTTTGCTTGTTTCTAGTGTTACGACTACGCGTGTTACGTTATCCGACACGGTACGTGTACCTTGTGTAGCTTTGACTCTTGGGTTGATTTCGTAGTGTTGCTACGCTCGTTAGCCATTAAACGAACACTTGAGAGTTTGTTTGGAGTTGATGCGTCGGTCAAACGTATTTTGTACGTATTATTGGTCGATTGCTAATGTGAACTTGTTATATTGTTTTATGATCTTAGGGTCGCAGGCGGGGACTTCTGACGCTGTGAAGAAGGGAAAACGAGTGGTTGGCTTTACTTAGCCCAAGATCATCTGTGAGTAGATTTAACATCTACAGGGGAATCGCCTGCATGGCGTTATGCGTCTGGGCTAGATTATATGACATGATTATTAGTTATAAGTATATGGACCTTGATTGTGCGTGTGTACCATTGTTGCATACCTCATTTTCCTATTGCGTATGGACATAGTATTAATGAGACACAACACCATTATTGACGGTTCATGTTACACGAGCACTAATTGTATGCTACACACACTCCGTCGATAATTGCCATGACACGCACAACACCAATACATATGTGATATTGTATTGGTTAGGGACATTGAGACATGATCCTTATTCCATTGCGCATATGAAATATAGTATACCTGTATACCTACATGCTTCACATATGCCTTGCTATGCTACAGCTACACTTATACCTATATGGTATTGTATCATTATTGACAGGTGTATACACATATGAGAGATAGCTACATGTACATCATGCATACATACTTACATGTACACCCATTGTAACGTTTTAGGAATCGTTTAGGCAAATTTTCCGTTAATAGGTAAAATAGGCGGTGTTTTTCCGTAAAAACCTTGTAGTGGTCTTTTATCTGTGTAGAATTCACTGCACCTAGTTCACCTAGGAAATTGCTAGTTTGTAGTTTTTGGTAAGCCACTTGTAATTTTTGTGCATTTTAATATTTTCCCTAATTAAAATGTTATTTTAAGTTGTTAATTATACACTTAATTAGTGGTAATTACAATTTGGTTTGGGTTAATTATGCTAATGTGAATCTATGCTAATTTAATCACAAGATTAACTATTTTGTTTTGTTCCAAAATATCTTGGATAAATATCTAGATATTTTGTAAGTTAATGAAGGTTTTAATGAAAGGATTTGAGGTGGCATTTGTAATTAAGCTTTAATTGTGTTTTAACTAGATATTTCCACACACTTCCACAAATATCTCCATCTTTCCCTTGCTATAGCCGACCCTTCCCTTTGCTGCCCCATTTTCTTTTTCACTCCATTTTCACTATTTCTAGCTCAAATAAATCATCTAAATTCATCAAATAATCCCACAAACTCAAATAAAAATCCATACCCATTATTCTTCAACATTAATCAAGCTTGGATCTTCATGAAAGTCATCATTTTGGAGGTTATTTTGTTAATCTCTTTGCAAGTTTGTGAAATCAAGTGGAGGTATAAATCCTAACCCTAAACTTTAATTGTTGTTTTAATACATGGAATTAGCTTATTAGATGTTTAAATAAAGCTTTTATTTGCATGTTTAGAAATTCAAGATAAGGTTTGTGAAGATCTAGTTAAGGTTTTGTTTAGTGTAATGGTTAAGTGTGAAGTCTAGACTTGGATAAAACTTAACATAGTTGCAGATTGTTAAATGATATTTTCCTAATTATCTAATTAGCTTAATTGCAAACTAAGCTTTTACTAAATCTTATCTGAGTGAGATTAAAATTGTAGTAAAGGTTTGTGTAGTTTTATCAAGCTATTATGAGATGATTGTGATTACTAGTTTTGGTTAAACTTATAGATTTGAGCAAAAATGATTAAAAGTTGCTTACTAGATTTCCGGTAAATTTAGGCGTGGGTTTATTTTGACGTTGCGACGTTATATATATTAGATTCCACGATATATATTGTGTTGTGGATACGCGATCGGTACGATCAGGGTCTAGGCTTGGTGATTATGTTGTTTTGAGTTCCTATCTAGGATTGCGCCGATATCGTACGCGTTTTGTGCACTGAGTGCACAGTGTGTTTATCTTATGGACATTATCCTTGCGTTTCGTTGTCTTGGTGTCGGCGCAGGATATTTAGTCTTATGTGTTGTGTTTGTGAAATTTTAGGATCGCGAGCAGGGACTTCGGACGCTGCGAAGAAAGGGATGCAGGTGGTCGGATTTACTTAGCTCGAGGTCATCGGTGAGTAGATTTAACATCTACAGAGGAATCGCCCACATGGCGTTATGCGTCAGGGCTAGATATGATATGATATTAGCCGCATGTTTATATTGCACATATAGAGATTGTGCATAAAGCTTCATTGCATATTATTACTTGTTGTGCTTGGACTTGTACCCTTTGGACACTACACTATTATTGACGGTTCATGTTGCACGAGCACTGATTGTATGCCACACACACCGTCGATAATTGACATGACACGCACAACACCTATACATACGTGATATTGTATTGGATAGGGATAATGGAGATAGCGATTCATATTCCTTTATGCATATGACATATAGCATACCTGTATACCTACATGCTTACACATATGCCTTGCCATGACTGCATGCTAGCTACCCATATACCTATATGGTATTGTACCATTAATGATAGGTATAAATACATATGAGACATAGCTACATATACATCTTGTATACATACTTACATGTACACCCGTATACCTTGATATAGCTACACATATACCTGGAGGGTATTACATCATTATTGATAGGTAGATACACATATCTTGCTATACCGACATGGTTACCCATACCTGGCTATAACTACATGTTCACCTTTATATGATGTTGTATGAACTTTAGAGAAATTAGGAACCGCGTGATATATTTAATGACTTGTTGCAGTTAAATAGCGGTTTTCCTTTATATGCTCATGTTACTGTTTATATTGCATATATTATACTTCATGAATTTTCGCATTGAGGTATGGATTTCATATGATGTTTTCTGGATGTTTTACTCCTAAGGGTATATATCAGTAGTATGGGACGTTGATATATACGTATATATATATATATATATATATATATATATATATATATCAGTGGTATGGGACGCTGTTATATATGTATATATAATATAATATATATCATCATAATGATTTATGCAAGTATTCTTATTCTTTACTTCATGTGATTTATGGATTTGAAAACCAAGGGTCGATCTAGACTAACGGAGCCCGAGGTATTGATATGGGCCGATCCGGACTGACGGAGCCCGAGGTATTGATATGGGCCGATCCGGACTGACAGAGCCCGAGGGCCGATCCGGACTGACGGAGCCCTACATATAAATATTGGTCCGATCCGGACTGACGGAGCCCAGGGGCCGATCCGGACTGACGAAGCTCTATATATATGAGGATTTACGTGTCGATGCTGAACACGAGTATTTTCATGATGTTTTGGAGTGTCGATGTTAGACACTCTGGTTCCATGATTTTGATGTGTCATTGAGGGACACACACACACACACACATATACACACAGGTATAGTTTTCATGAAGTTTTTGTAAGGTTCCTAGGCACACCCATGAGGTTCTACAACTGATCAACCATGCCCAAATCAAATATTTCCATGTGCCGAGAAACCCTAATTGAGATCGTTAACTAGAGGTAAGGCGAAATACATGCAAGTTAACAACTTTAACTATAAGTGAAAGGGATTACAACCTTTGTAGATCCGGTCCTCCACTTCTTTAGCTCCGTGTTGACGTCCCTCCGCTGCGATCATCGGGATCCCGGACTCTAGCGTTGGTTTCATCGGTGAAATGAGCGGGCTAGGTCGTTGACTTCGATGCCGAAGATGATCTACGTCGAGGCGACTCAAACTCAAGCTCCATCTTCATTAGGTCATGAAACTTGTGAAGATAACACCCTATACAACATGGCAAGTGGTAGAGGATGAAGAAATAGGAAGTGGGTTCACTTTGGATTTGGATTTCTCACTTGATTTCATCACTTGAAATTTTCTAGCAAAGGTTTTCTTCTTCATGAAGAAGAAGAAGAAGAAAAGAAAATGAAATTATATGAAAATAATAAATCAAGTGAAGACTTATCATATTGCAACCATGGGTGAAGTTAACTCATGTAGAGAGCAAACCATAGTTTAGGTAAATGGTTAGGTCAAAGGATAAAAACAAAATGGTTAAGACTTTGTCAAAGTTGCTTGAAGTATCATGAAACTTCTAGCAAAGTAAGAAAAGCCACCATTTAGTTTTTAACCAAAATAAATAAATAAATAAATAAAATAAGTTAAAACCCTAACCATTAACCTAAACATGGTTTAAAGCATACACACACCCAAGTTTGCATGTATCATCAAACATGATACAAACTAGTGCACAAACATATATCACATATACAACGTGTGCATATCAAGTGAGAAAATCAATCTTAAGTGAACAATACTAGTCAATGTAAAGTAATATATCCAATATATAATTATACATTAAATCATTAAATCAACACTTGATTTAATGATCCGGTCATACTGCATATAACCGACTAATATCAAGTGTATCAATATATCGAATCAACATTTGATTCGGTAACCCGGCTATATCTCATATAACCGTCCGATGATACAAATCGCGAGAATAGAATTCAGTATCACATACTGATATTATTCTCGATCCCACACATATCTCATATGCGCTCCTATTTCGTTTCGCTTGAGACAGGAAATCTCTGTGTAGGACTCTAAAGACTCGTCAATACGCCGGCAGTAGGTGATGATCATATCAAACACCCACAAGCCGCAAGCGGTCTGCTAAACGTAACGTCCACCCGGGTATTGAGCGATCAGAAGATCAACGAGCAAGCCTGCTCACACTCCTGTGAATCCAACCAGTAACACTTACCGCACAGTCCGGTCTGTTCGTCTGATATGTCGCATATCTCGCCTAGGGGTGGTAAATGTTAGACCCCAGTAGCTTGATAAGTCATGCCGATGTAAGGTCCATAACAAGCATGAAACTACTGATAACACTTACCAGTAAATCAGTGCAACCCTGGCCAGGGATTTCCAGTTATGGCCAGTCGAGCATAGCGCAACATCTACCCCCAATACCGGGAGAGACGAATCCCCTCCTATCACTCATTTCCTCTATGTGAATCGGGACTGTACCCAAAAACCACATGTTTGCACGACTCAGTAGAGCCGTGGTAGGGTGGAAATCAAAGCACAGTGGGAGACACACAAGACTCTATGACGATCTCGGGTCAACAGACTAAGCTGTACCAGTGTCACCAGAGAACTGCCATCTGACGTGAGGTATAATACCATCTGGGAGTTCTCGGCGAGTCCGTTCAGTGTACCCAGTCACCACTGAGCACCCGCATACCATCTCTGATGTCAAACACCAATGGATATGGGATCATCCATCGCCCATCACATGGGTCGAGAAGATATACGCTAGTCTACTCTGGAATATCGATGCCCCGTCTCGATATTCCCACGACTAGGAACATTGAAGGATGTACTCATGGACTACCCAGGCCCCACTAGTATGATCTACATCATAGTCCTGGAAGTCGAGCACACATCCTAAGGGCTTTATCAACATGTAATAGAGAGACTGCATTATACATTTAAGATAAAGAGCAACCAGATAGCGTACTATCATGTCGAGCAAGAAAGTCCTACCTATATATGTCCCATCATCCACTACAATATACATCCCATGTACAGTAATGGCCTCTAGGGCATACATATAACTAACAATCTCCCACTTGCACTAGGGCCATCTGTAGCAGTGGTTGCAGTATCTCATACTGAACCATCCCATATAAGTCTCTATCTGGGAAAAGACCTTTGTGAGTGGATCCGCCGTGTTGTCGTCTGAGTCTACTCTCCAAACCTCAATCGCTCTGGAGGTCAACTATCTCCATGATTAGGTGATGCTGCCTCAGAATATGTCTGGGTCACTGATGGGATCGGGGTTCCTGGGCCAAAACCACACTTCCATTGTCATACAATGGTAGGAACCTAGTTCATCTTATGAACCAATATACACCCAAACTGCCTCTTTGGTAGGATCTTTAATAGCGATGTCACCAGCCTTTATCGTCTAGTCTGCCACGGTATCTCGCTTGGAACTCTTCCAACATACCGTCCCTCCACTGAGGGTAAAGATAATGCCTGCGACTGACATTCAGTCGTCCTTATCACCCTGGAACCTTTCCAGTGATTCTCCCCAGGATCCATTGATATCATCTTACTACAACTAGTGAGAATCCTAACATCCATTTAGATCTATCTTATAGATCCAAAACCCAGGATTTATGAGGTATCATTTTGATCCTATATGGAGAATCTATGTGATAAGAGGAGATTGACCAAGCGTAGCATAGGAAACTCCTTCCCTATCAAGAGTATGTTATCCACGTACTCTACGAGGATCACTACCTTACTCTCTACTACCCTTTTGTATATACAAGGTTCACCTACCATTTTGATGAAGTCAAACTCTTTGACTACCACATCAAACCAGACGTTCCAACTCCGTGATGCCTGCTTTATTCTGTAAAGCAACTTTCACACGTTTCCGCTGCTCCCACTGTTTACGAAGCCCTCTGGCTGTGTTCTTATAGACGTTCTTTTCTAAATCATTATTTAGAAAAGTAGTCATGGCACCCAACCACCAGATATCGTAGTCATGGTATGTAGCAATGGCAAGTAGGATCCGGATGGACTTAAGCATAGCCACTGGAAAAG
This sequence comes from Agapanthus africanus, assembly GCA_030015575.1. Lineage (NCBI taxonomy): Eukaryota > Viridiplantae > Streptophyta > Magnoliopsida > Asparagales > Amaryllidaceae > Agapanthus > Agapanthus africanus. The sequence goes on along the minus strand of JASDDO010000031.1, from coordinate 376,463,545 downwards.
GTTTCATCATTGCCCATGCCTGGTCGATGACGAAAAACTTTAACAAGTCTAGCTTTGAAAGTCTCAACTTTTCCATCTACACCAAGTAATCTTCTCAAGATATACCTGCTCCTGATGGGGATTTAACCCTTCAGATACAGCAACCAAAGTCCATACTTTTTTGGTGTACATGGATTCCATCTCAGATCTCTAAGCATCCAGCTATTCTTACAGAGTCCCTGCTCTCGATGGCCTGCTCGAAAATAGTTGAGTCGTCATCTCATGATGCATTCCTCACTCCCACTGTCATCGAGGAACTAAAGTATCTCTCAGGCGGATGAGGAACCCTGCTAGATCGGCGGAGAGGCTGAGGTTCGTTGGGGACTATTGAATCCTTTAGTTCTATCAAATCATCAGCTGTAGTTTGTATAGCTGGAAATACTTCCAGTTCTATAGAACTGACCTTGCCTCGATCTTGTCCGGATTTTTCTTTTGACATAGGCCGGACAACCCCAAATCTTAACTTGCTTAAGGGATGGGTTCTTCCCACACCATATCTTATATGGAGTGATAGGCAATGATCTGATTCAAACCTAATTCAATAGATATGCAGCTTTTTAAGTGCATGACCCCCAAAAGGAAATAGGTAACTTAGTAGTACTCATCATAGAGCGCACCATATCATATAGGGCGCGATTGCTCCGCCCCGATACACCGTTATGCTGTGGTGTATACAGAGGAGTAATGCTGAGAGAGAATCTCATTCTCATTTAGAATAGTCCAGGAACTCCATGCACAAGTATTCTCCTCCCTGATCTCATCATAGGACATAATACTTATACCTGTATTTGGTTATCTACTTCTAACTTATATTCATTGAATTTCTCAAAAGCTTCAGACATGTGTTTCAACAGGAACATATGTCCGAATCTTGAGAGATCATCAGTGAATGTAATGAAGTACAAAGAACCAGTCCTGGTATATGTAGACTGGGGACCTTTATACATCACTATGTATCAGTCCCAAGAGTTCACTAACTCTTTCTCTGTTTCGAGTAAACAGAGCTATGGTCATCTTATCTTTGTGACATGACTGGAAAGTTTCATAAGATGTAAATTCAAACTGATTTAAATATGCATCTAAATGTAACTTTAGCTAGTCGGGTCACATTGATTTGACCTAGTCTACAATACCTCAAGAAGGAATCGTTCATTTCTGAACTCTTCCTCTCGTGTGTGTTCTGTATACTAGGAACAGTAGTTTGATTTAGAACGTCAATGCTTTTAGATAACGTGCCTGAACCAATCAACTTTTGAAATGTTCAAAACAATATTCAACAATACAAAATTATATCCTTCTTTAATAAATAAAGAGATTGATATGATTTTGTATATCAGGTTCGGTATCTAATAACATTCGTTCAGAATCAATGTATTCTGGTAATACAGGGTGATGGTGACCAAAAGACTTGGCTGCAACACTTGCACCGTTTTTTGTCTCATGAAACTTATCACTCGTTCTCAGTTCTCTACCTTTCTGTAGCCCTATGTAACAAATTACATATCTGGGATCCTGATCCGGTATCAAATACCCAGGACGCAGAGTATACTGAGAAACAGTTCTTTGTAATGAACGCACCCGAAGAAGATGCATCATATGCACTTTCTTCGTTTGGGCGGCACGGGAATCCTGGTATTCCCCTAATTCCTGCTCGGTTTTATAACAATTATAAGTTGGAGCGGGACCAATGTTCCCCAGCTCAGTATAACAAGCGGGTTCGGTCAATACATCCATATTATTATCTTGATTAAGGCATGACATGGTCGCTACATGGAGAGAGAGAGAAGAAAACACTCTGCGTGCGCTCTGGCAAGATTAGATTGGTTATATATTTTATCTAATCAGGATGGCTCCCACTGTTTTTATCAAATCTTCCTTCAAACCATAAAAGGAAAGACTAGCCGGGATTAATTACACTTTACAAGTTCGCCAATCTTTCAGCCAGGCCAGTGCCGGTACTTTGAGGGAGGTTCCCCGTGCTTTTGCACAGACCTAATTAAAGTAAACCTCGTTTTCTCAGGGGTGTAACCCCGTTGACACCTTTCTAGAAACCTACTTGATCGGCTAATTGTAAAGTGCAAAACTCTCCCAGGAGTATCAATTACTCGCAGTGGGTATCGGGATCCAACTATCATATAGAAGGTATGCAATCTCATTGCAAATTTCAACACTTGAAACTCCCGATAATGGTTTTTACCCCTAGCACTTATGACCTTAACTATGGTCAACAAATCAAGTTCTACCCGTCATTTCGTGATTAATTAGACCCACCCACATGACCCTTAACTAAGGTCAACAAAGTCACGCGACTGTCCTAACTAATCGCATCATATGCGGTGTAGGAAGACATCACTTAGCTACCGTACACTGTGCCTTGACTATGGTCAACAAACACAGCACGAATATTAAGTACTCTACTTTCTAAAATGACGGAGGGTTGCGGATGGTTTTTAAGAAAACCTTTAACGCTTTGAACTTGATCTCGTTGCGGAATCAAATGGTTTTTAAATGGAGTGTTTTTGAGGCTTTTCTAGTTTTGCTAAAGGGGTCACTCCCGGTGAAGGGATCGTCGGCCCTTTCCTCATCGAATAAGGTGCAGGATATATCATATATACCGCTGTGCAAAGCAAAAACTATAGAAGAAATCAAAAGACAAACCGAGGGTTGTAGCATCTGCCAGTTATTGCTAAAGGGGTCACTACCGGTGAAGGGATCTCGGCCCTTTCCTTATCGAATAAGGTGCATGATGTTCTACAAGGAACACCGCGATGCAAAGCAAGAACTGTAGCTACCTGTTTTTGAAATTCGATTCCACAACATCTTTTAGGTTTATTTTCTTTCATTAATCTCATTAATGAATGTTCATCATTTAAGTCCACCTAAACATCACAGATAAATACAACGTACGCTTATGTCATCCGCATTCGCCTCGATGTCCCGTCTGCACCGTTAGGTTAGGTAACTAACGCCAGAGCAAGGCAGGGCTAGCACGGGTGTAAAACATAAGAAACGTCTCTATAATATATCATATATACTATATATAATATCCATCTGAACAAATCACATGATCACATCACAGATAACGCAGCAGAAAATATCATATGAAATATTGGATATACTAGGACGTCCGTGTTTTATTTTGAGCCTGTATAAAACACGGATTCCACGGTCGTGATGAATAGCTAATCCCACACCCTAGACCTCTACGAGAGCGGCAAGCAACCCTACCAATTCTAGAGCTAGGAGACCCGGACTCGACTCCTCGAGATGGTCTCCCACTGGACCCTAGAACCCGGTTACTTGTGCTCCCCTCCTTGGGTCTATCCTAATGCGGAAAAGTAAATAATATACAATGGTGACATCATCCTCAACCCGGAAGTGCCCCAATAAAAGAATATTACATACAAGTTTTTTACATGAATGAAAATGAAAAAAACACTCATCTCACATAAAAAAAACCCCGGCTATTCAAACACGACGATCCAATATAACATATCCAGCAACACATAACATCACATGTCATCAACGTAAGTAAATATGCGCATCCCAATTGTCGTTGACATATAGCAACGAAACCGGCGATATCACATATTACACTTACGGTCGCAGAAAAGAAAGTGTAAAACTACAACAGTTGGAATCCGCAAACTCTTTAGACATCGCATGCCTAATCAAATGAATTCCTTAGACATCGCATGCCTAAAAATTATAAACCCCGCATTTTAGTCTCAATATCAAAAACACTTTTCAATATAAAGTCGGGCAATTCAACAAGATTCCCGACATCCTGAACGAATGCTCGTCGCAAACTTCAGTAGACGGCCGCACCCCCGATACCGTCGACGAAGTGCACAAAGGCGGAACACCGCTGCCGCGAGCACCCGAACGGATGCTTTTGACGACGGGGTTCTCCTACAGTCACTTGGTCGGGGCTATGGGGCGTGGCTATCTATTAAGTTTACCGGGGAGTATCCGCGTTCGCTACGTGATTGCGACGGACTTTTGATCACATCAAAATTCCGTGGCAACCGATCAAGTGAGACTAAACTGCTATGTTTATAACATCCAAATCAGTTATCTCATAACTATTTATGGATTCCAAATATTGTATCACATTCCAGATAAATAGAAAATGTTAAACTTTCCGATCGAACAATCAAACACCCAAGTTTTCCCGAAACAGCTCAACACATGAAATAAGTTTAAAAACATTCACTTCATGCCACAGTACCAACGGTCCAGCCGTAGAAGGGTCAAGCCAACGCCTCACATGTGGCACGCCGTACTGCCCCAAACCCTAAGGTTCAAAGGGCAGTTCAAAATGGTCACATAATCGAGTTAAGGTTTGTTGTCTTCTAGAGGGTCCATCGCGTTACTTGCACTACTTAGAACGTTCTTAAACTACGGAAAAATCCAACACTTGGAAATTTCCCGGCAGGGGAAAAATTGGGTATTTATATCCGGTCGAACTTTTTAACATATTCTAAATTATCCGGAAAAACACATAGACAAAGTTAAACAATCCGATCGAATTATCGAGTCCCCAAAACAACCCAGAAAACTCAACTATTAAGTGCAGATTAAAAATTCCCAGAAGTAACAATAAACACCTACAGAGATAACTGTGGAAAAAGAACTGCCTAATCATCACAGACGGCCGCGGAACCGCCGCAAAAAGTAGGGTTAGGCCGCGGTTCCGCGGCGCTACTGTAGAGATAGGGTGTCGTTTTCTGCAGTTTTTCTTAGAATTTCCTGCTCTATTTTCTGAGAATTTTTAATTCACAAAATTCCACTGTTTTGAAAAATGTACAGAGAAGGGTTTTGTTTGGGGTTTCGGCGTTCGATCGGATTTCTAACACCGTCTACACTTCGCCTAAAGCTCTAGCTCGGCTCTGATACCACTATAGGGTTCCTAGGCACACCCATGAGGTTCTACAACTGATCAACCATGCCAAAATCAAATTTTTCCATGTGCCGAGAAACCCTAATTGAGATCGTTAACTAGAGGTAAGGCGAAATACATGCAAGTTAACAACTTTAACTACAAGTGAAAAGGATTACAACATTTGTAGATCCGGTCCTCCACTTCTTTAGCTCCGTGTTGACGTCCCTCCGCTGCGATCATCGGGATCTCGGACTCTAGCGTTGGTTTCATCGGTGAAATGAGCGGGCTAGGTCGTTGACTTCGATGCCGAAGATGATTTACATCGAGGCGACTCAAACTCAAGCTCCATCTTCATTAGGTCATGAAACTTGTGAAGATAACACCCTATACAACATGGCAAGTGGTAGAGGATGAAGAAATAGGAAGTGGGTTCACTTTGGATTTGGATTTCTTACTTGATTTCATCACTTGAAATTTTCTAGCAAAGGTTTTCTTCTTCATGAAGAAGAAGAAGAAGAAAAGAAAATGAAATTATATGAAAATAATAAATCAAGTGAAGACTTATCATATTGCAACCATGGGTGAAGTTAACTCATGTAGAGAGCAAACCATAGTTTAGGTAAATGGTTAGGTCAAAGGATAAAAACAAAATGGTTAAGACTTTGTCAAAGTTGCTTGAAGTATCATGAAACTTCTAGCAAAGTAAGAAAAGCCACCATTTAGTTTTTAACCAAAATAAATAAATAAATAAAATAAATAAGTTAAAACCCTAACCATTAACCTAAACATGGTTTAAAGCATACACACACCCAAGTTTGCATGCATCATCAAACATGATACAAACTAGTGCACAAACATATATCACATATACAACTTGTGCATATCAAGTGAGAAAATCAATCTTAAGTGAACAATACTAGTCAATGTAAAGTAATATATCCAATATATAATTATACATTAAATCATTAAATCAACACTTGATTTAATGATCCGGCCATACTGCATATAACCGACTAATATCAAGTGTATCAATATATCGAATCAACATTTGATTCGGTAACCCGGCTATATCTCATATAACCGTCCGATGATACAAATCGCGAGAATAGAATTCAGTATCACATACTGATATTATTCTCGGTCCCGCACATATCTCATATGCGCTCCTATTTCGTTTCGCTTGAGCCAGGAAACCTCTGTGTAGGACTCAAAAGATTCGTCAATACGCCGGCAGTAGGTGATGATCATATCAAACACCCACAAGCCACAAGCGGTCTGCTAAACGTAACGGCCACCCGAGATTGAGCGATCAGAAGATCAACGAGCAAGCCCGCTCACACTCCTGTGAATCCAACCAGTAACACTTACCGCACAGTCCGGTCTGTTCGTCTGATATGTCGCATATCTCGCCTAGGTGTGGTAAACGTCAGACCCCAGTAGCTTGATAAGTCATGCTGATGTAAGGTCCATAACAAGCATGAAACTACTGATAACACTTACCAGTAAATCAGTGCAACCCTAGCCAGGGATTTCCAGTTATGGCCAGTCGAGCATAGCGCAACATCAACCCCCAATACCGGGAGAGAAGAATCCCCTCCTATCGCTCATTGCCTCCATGTGAATCGGGACTGTACCCAAAAACCACCTATTTGCACGACTCAGTAGAGCCGTGATAGGGTGGAAATCAAAGCACAGTGGGAGACACACAAGACTCTATGACGATCTCGGGTCAACAGACTAAGCTGTACCAGTGTCACCATAGAACTGCCATCTGACGTGAGGTATAATACCATCTAAGAGTTCTCGGCGAGTCCGTTCAGTGTACCTAATCACCACTGAGCACCCGCATACCATCTCTGATGTCAAACACCAATGGATATGGGATCATCCATCGCCCATCACATGGGTCGAGAAGATATACGCTAGTCTACTCTGGAATATCGATGCCCCGTCTCGATATTCCCACGACTAGGAACATTGAAGGATGTACTCATGGACTACCCAGGCCCCACTAGTATGATCTACATCATAGTCCTGGAAGTCAAGCACACATCCTAAAGGCTTTATCAACATGTAATAGAGAGACTGCATTATACATGTTAAGATAAAGAGCAACCAGATAGCGTACTATCATATCGAGCAAGAAAGTCCTACCTATATATGTCACAGCATCCACTAAAATATACATCCCATGTACAGTAATGGCCTCTAGGGCATACATATAACTAACAGTTTTCGGGTGTCGATGTTTGACACTCAGGTTCCAAGAGACTTACAGGTTATGAGGGCCGATTCTGAAGGGCCGATCTGAGGACCGATTTGAGGGCCGACTTGAGGAATTTGGGATATAGATTGTCTTGATGGACACCGGTCCTGCCGCGATGAGGTTTCTGTGAGTATGACATATTTTATCCCATACTCCGCACTTATTTGATATGCATTGCTTCATGTATTAGTTGTACCTGATAGTGTACCTTTCATGACTGTTGCATATACATAGTGCTATTTATTGCTATCGGCTTGCATGTGATAGATTAGCGCAGTATGTGCATACTTGCGATTACCTGCACATGTTATTTTCTATTCACGAGTTGGCAACTCACACCCGTTGTGCCACAGGTTTGTACATGTTGTCCCTCAGAACAGTTAGAGGCAGGTCTTTCTTCTTCATATCGTATCATCTTTTGCAGCGGATACCGCTATGGCTGACTGGGTGCAGTTTTTCTATAAGTGGGTTTTGCGGTTATCCGATGTTGCTCTTTGTATATTCGTTGTACCCAGTACTCTCCATCCACCATCTTCATGTATTGACTTAGATACGAGTTGTGAGGACGATATTGTACTTTATTTGATGACTCTAGAAGTCTTTTATGCAGTTTTAATTATATCGTCTTTTTCTTCGCTGCGGCGTCGTATATCTATTGTGGTGGTTGTTTTCCGCCTTTGGGCATGGATTTGCTCCCGTTTGGAGATGCTTTTACTTATATTTATGTTGTACCCTTTTTGGGAGCTTGTTTTACAAAGGAGGTGCTGCCAAATTTTAAAGAAAGTAAATTTGGACTTTATAGAATTTGTACTTGAGATTTCAAAAGTTTTAATAATGTTCTTATCACTTACTACTTTTGATGGTTTAGATTTCTGGGTTTTCGGCTTACTTAAATTGCGTTACGCCTGTAGATGTTACGTGGTTTAAGGGCCGTCACGTGCCAAATTTCGGGTTGTGACAGTGTTCTAGCCACACAGACATTAATCGGGCTGATGATAATACTAGCCGGTTTAGGATTAAGCCGGATTATTAAATCAAGTTTTGATTTAATAATTTCATATATATATATATATATATATATATATATATATTTCGATATGTATATTATGTTGGCTATAGTGCCCTCAAGGCAATTATCATAGTCGCAGACAGGTGATTATGATGATTGAGAGAGGACCTATACTGGCAGAACAGTCTTACTCGAGATGATAGTATGCTATCTGGTTTGTCTTTATCATCATGTACAGAATTAGGTGGCATTACAGATCACTATTACATGTTAATAGAGCCCATAGGATTCTTGCTTGACTACCAGCATTATGATGGCAATCATATAAGTGGGAGCTGGGTGGTCTATAAGCACATCCTTAAATGTCCCTAGCCGTGAGAGTTTTGAGACTGGGCATCGATACTCCAGAGTAGACTAGTGTATACTGATCGAGACCACGACGAGGGGTGGTAGCCGATCTCACAGGCCATTGGTGTCAGTTTGTTCACCTAAGATGTATACAGGTGCTCATTGGGTTACGAGTACACCGGACGGACTCGTCGGGAACATGCTAGTTGGTATTATACCTATTGTCAGATAGCAGTTCTCAGGTGACATGTGTACAGGTTAGTCTATCAACCTAAGATCATCATTTTTCTCGTGTGAGTTCTCGCTGTGCTTTGATTACTACCCTACCACGGCTCAAAGGAGTCGTGCAAACAAGTTTTAGTTGGGTACGTCCCGAGCCACATGGAGGCAGTGAGCGGATCGTCAGGGGATTCGTCTCTCCCGTTATTGGGGGTTGATGTCGCGTTGTGCACGGGTGGCCATCACCAGAAATCCTTGGCCAAGGTAGTCGAGAATTACTGATTTGGATCAGTAGTTTCTCAGTGGGAGATGGGCTTCATATCGACACTAAATGTCGCGTTATTACGGGTCTGACTTTATCCACCCCTAGACTCGATATGCGATACTCATAGACGAACGGACCGGACTGTACGGATATTGTCACTGTCAGGCTCAGTTGGGGTTTCAGGATGAGTTTGCTCATCGGTCTCCCTTTCGCTCAATACCTGGGTAGCCATTACATACATCTAGTGCCACTGACGTGCTTGTGGTTAAACTCATTGTCAGCGTATTGACAAGTCTTTAGAGTCCCACACAGAGGGTTTCCCTGCTTCGGGCGAAACGATGTAGAGGCCGTATGGTTTTACGGCAGGGTTCGATCACATACGTGTACTTGTGCATGGATGATTTTCGGACGGATAATACTAGTGGGCTTTGGTTTAAGCCGGATCCTAGTATTATATTGTTGGATTATTTTCGTCTCATTATATTCGTATTCTTCGGAATACGGATGCGGGTATGTATATACGGATGAGGGGTAATCTTATAATTTCTTACAAGATTACTTTTAGAAGATTACACCTCATTATAGTTTAGACCTTTTTGGATTAAAAGGTTATTGAGGTGTAGGATGAGGTGTTTATTGCATTTTTGGTGGCATGGCTTATTAGTGACCCATGGTTACTTTTCTAAGCATGATTAAGTTTTTGTTTGTTGTGAGATTTTGTTGACTTGAGATATTTTTTGTTGACTCTAGATATTTTGGAGCCATGGGATATTTATGTGGATGGCTTCAATTATTGAAAAGGATTAACACAAAAGAAATCTCACAACAAAGAAAAAGACTTAGCCATTTTCTTTCTTGAGTTGCTTCACTCTCATCTTCATGGCATCTTCTTCTACCTCCACCCAAACTCTCTCATGTGTTGAGAAACCTTGGGTGTCTTGAGACAAATTAATCCTTCATCACTCTCTACTTCTCTTATGGTATCTAGTATAGTGATCTAGGTACCCTAGTTATCTCGAATATATGGTTGGAGCTCGATTCATAGACTCTCGGGTGGATCATCTTCGATGAAGGGAGACCAGAGATCAAGCTTGACCAAGGAGGCCTCTAGGACCTTGGGAAGATGGTTCAAGACCGAAGGACATGGATCATTCGGTATAACCATTCTAACTCCTTTGCATGTTTTGTTATCTAGGGCTTATGGGTCGATCCAGGTTATCGGGTTGTTCTAGCGCTATTTTTGAAAAAATTTGTTCCGCAATGGCCACGGTTTGATGGCCGGGGCGCTTGCATAACCCAACAAAGTATCAGAGCCACTCTATAAGCCTTAGTTAACTCTTTGCGACATTAGAAATCCGCCATTTTTGTCGTGCAAAAACTGCCGACAAAAACAGTTCCGAAAACTGAAAGTTTGAGATGTTTGCACACCTTGTGGGCTCACGGTTTGAACTGAGAAGCCGCGGGGTGGTGCATGGACACCGCAGGGAATCCCCGGGGGGGCTAAACGGCTGGGCCCACTCCCCAAGACAACCACAAGGTGATCTAGGCGGTGGGCACCTGAAATTGCCCCACTGATTGATTTAAAATGATTCTTCTATCGATTAAAAGAAAAGTAAAGAAAGTAAAGAAGATGATGTGTATGTTTTAGTAGTAATAACCGCAATCAACAACGTTGTCGCGTGTAGCGAGCGTTAGTGAGTACGGGTCGTCCTCTGGGATTCGAGGAATTCGTAAATTCTTGCTTTAGTTGAGTCGAAAGAACTAGTAAAGAAATTCAAGGAATAGTTCAAGATTAAGTTGAATTTAATAGTTTCAAGAAATTCAAGAAATTGTTTTCAAGAAAAGAAATCAAGAAAATTGTCCAAGATCAAATGTATTTATCAAGAAAATTGAAGAAGGCTTGTAGGATTCGAACAGAATTAGTAGTCAATGATGATTATTCAAGATGATTCATCTTATCTATTGATAGAATTACAACTAAATTGACGGCTATAAATAAGAATTAGGGATCCTTTGAAGAAACTAGGGTTTCTCTTTCATTTCCCTTTGTCCTTTCATTGATTGCCATTCCTATTTATCCTTTAACAAGAAGAATCATCAATCTAATCCCTAAATTATGACGAAATTCTCAATAAATTGATCTCACTCACAATTTGGACATTAATGATTCTTTTTGCTAAAGTTTATAATCTTCATAAGACTTAAGATGAATATAAAATTCTCTCACCATTTGATCTACCAAATTCCTTCGAATCCTTAACAAGCGGAGATTTACTCACGCATTATGAAAATAGAAGAATCAACAAATAGAGATTTCATAATGTGAAAATTTAAAGAAAGCAAGACTAAAAGTAATGATCACCTTTATTATTCAACTTCACATTACAACTTCTTCAATTCGAGATTACAAGAAGAATAGCTCTCGATCACTCCCTTGAAGAGCTAATTTCTCCGTCGATCTTCGCTTTGCTCGATCACCGTGAGTCTTGGATCTATCGAGGATCACGTGCTCGTTGATGGCGATCGGCTTCGTGTAAAGGATCTTTTGTTGAATCGCTTGATGAACTTCTCGATGATTCTTGATCTTGAGATTTGGTGGCTCTTGAAATTGGATCTAAATTGTTTTTGTAATTGTATACAAAATGTGTACTAAAAATCAACAACCTTTTTAATGTAGGCTTAGGTCCTTTTTATAGCCCCTGATCAAGCTTCCCCAATAAGCTAGGTTGTTACACAGAGACTTCTAGAATAAGCTATGTAGTTATGAAGCGTTCTCAGCAAGCTAAGACGTTATAAGAAAGCTTCTGGAAAAATCTCGTCATTCGACCCTCTGACTCGGCCACGGATCCGCGGTGACTCGGCCTGACTCGGCCGCGGATCCGCAGCCGATTTGTGAGCTCTTAGCTTCAATTTTCTTGAGTCTTGTAATGTTGGTCTCTGGGTTTATATGTGATATCTGGAATCTTCTTCTTTCTACTGAATCTCTACCAGAATTTAATTCCTTGATTTCCTGTATTTTATCGGCAAATTTCTGATTCCGATATCTGATCTGGGCTAATTTTTGGACAAGATCTCAATGAAGAATGTTAGAGATATACAATATTATGTTAGAAATAATAAACATACAATTTCCTTCAAAAATGTTGATTATAATGTATAACACATGGTAATTGATATTTTCCAGATGAACTTGTAATATGTGTTATATTTATAACAAACGCCCTTAGATGATTAGAAAAGTGAGGAAATTGTTATGTTAAAAATTGCAATAATTTCGACTGAACAAATTCCCCTAAACTTTACTTTGATCGTCACGAGCAAACTTTATTTATTCAAGAGAAGGAGAAAATAGAAAGAAAGAGAAAAACTAACTAGCACACTTTCGTAGGCAACACGATTGCACTGGGCACGTGCAACAAGCCTTTCAACCTCTAGGTGTCCCTAGTAGAAGGAGTGTTGTCTCCTGAGGGTTTTCAGCGGATTGCACCCACAAAATCCTATAATAAAAGAAAGACTGTGAACGTTACATATAAATATAAGAATTATAAAAGAAAGAACTTTGAAAATCAGGGTTTTCAACTATACTAGCTTTTCGGTTGTCATGAGCCCTATCTTAATAGTCATGAAAAGATGTTAGAAATCGCATTATCCCTAAATAAAACATCGTCTTTATTCTTCATCCTTACCTTTCCTCCAAACACCAATCATATACCCCTACGTGTGTGTAAAATACATCCCTACACTCGAAGAATTCAATTCAAGCTATCATACTCTTGTCCATCTACCTCAGTACTTTTTAGTCGGTGAATATTTTAGATGGAATTGCTCACACATTCTTCATGCGACCGTTAATACTTCTTGAGCTACTAACCGACCGATTACTATATGTGCTCACATATTATCTGTAATTAGCAATTTCCTCATCTTGCAACACCTAAGACTTAGCAGTGACTCCCAAACCAGTTGGTCTAAGGCACTAGGTGATGAAGCACCCTCGCTATATTTTTTTATGCTGCCTTGGTGATTACAAAACCAGTGTTCATTTTTCTTCACCATTTTATACTTTATGCTTCAATTATTTTTTTTTCTTCGTACTTTGGCTTTTAGACAAGAGCATTTCAAGGTATTCTCTACTATCCCGAATTTCAAGACGTGTATAAGTGCGTATGGTAGGGTATCAACGTTCAAATGTTTGGCTTCCAGAATAGAAACTATTTTTCACACTTATTTTTATCCTCAGATTAGTGACTTCCTTCATCTTACTAACCCTTGGGACAACGGCTCATAACTACTTATTACTAGTTTCTTTTAAGAAAACATCTAACTTTCTTGGTTTTCTTAAACTTTTCCAATCTTTTAAATGTAATTTTTCACTTTCTAACCTTTCATTTTAAAAGAAAAAATTTAAAAAATTTATGCTTATGCAAAGTGTAATGCAAAGTAATGCGTAAATAAGCACAAACCTCCCCCAAACCTATTTACAGCAGTGTCCTCACTGTTGTCATGTTTTAAATCTCAAAAACCTGTAGACTTGGGAGGAAAAGTTATTAACGGGGCACAAGAATAAATGAACGTGAAAATCTCCCCCAAACTTATTTGTAATCATATGGATATTCAGTGAAGTCCTTTTTAACTCACCTCCATTCTTATGATGAGACAATATTATCGAGATATGGAGGTGAGGCGGAGGAAATTCAGTTATGATAAAACGGCTCCTGTAAAAACAGGAGCTCCTCCGTGGGGTCAGTGGAAAAATACGGTTTTAATCTATGCCCATTCACTTTGAAAATTGAACCGTTTTTAATATTTTCAACTTCAACTGCCCCGTGCGGGTATACATATCGCACCACAAATGGCCCTTTCCAACGAGATTTTAGGTTACCCGCATGAAGATGGAGACGGGAATCGTAAAGAAGGACTTGTTGTCCCGGGGTAAAAGTTTTTCTAAGAATATTTTTATCATGGAAAACTTTAGTCCGGCTCTTTACTATCACCGCATTATCGTAAGCTTCATCGCGGAGTTTGCTTAGCTCATTTAATTGCAGCTTCCGAAAGATGCAGTCTTGATTTAAATCGAAGTTAAGTTCTTTAATGACCCACATTGCTTTATGTTCAATCTCGACAGGAAGGTGGCAAGCCTTTCCAAACACTAAGCGGTAAGGAGACATACCAAGATCAGTCTTATAAGCGGTACGGAATGCCCAAAGAGCGTCCGTCAATTTGGTTGACCAATCTTTACAGTTTTTAGAAACTGTTTTCTCCAGAATTAGTTTGATCTGCCTATTGGAAATCTCAGCTTACCCGCTCGTTTGGGGATGATAGGGCGTCTAAAGTTTGTGGTTGATTGCATATTTTCGCATCAAAGTCTCGAAAGAACGATTACAGAAATGCATCCCGTTGTCGCTAATTATTGCGTGAGGGTGTCCAAATCGCGAAAAGATGTTTTCTTTAAGGAAATTAATAACAACCTTGTTGTCATTAGTGCGACATGGTTTTGGTTCCACCCATTTTGAGACGTAATCAACCGCTAACAAGATATATAGATTCCCAAAAGAGTTGGGAAAAGGACCCATAAAATCAATACCCCAAATGTCAAAAATTTCCACAACCAAGATAGGTTGGAGAGGCATCTCATTTTTTCGAGAAATCCGACCCGTGTGTTGACACCGTGGACAAGTTTTGCAATGATCAAATGCATCTTTGAATAATGTAGGCCAGTAAAAACCACATTGCAAAACTTTCTCCGCCATTTTACGTGGACCAAAGTGACCACCACATGTCTGATCATAACAGAAAGACAAAACACTTTTGAATTCTTCATTGGGGAATCATCTGCGAATGATTTGGTCGGGACAATACATAAACAAATAAGGTTCATCCCAGTAAAAATGCTTTACTCGGGATAGAAATCGATGATCGTCTTGTTTAGACCATTCACTGGGGATAAGTCTTGTTGCTAGATAATTCAAAATATCCACGAACCAAGGTTCGCAGAATACGGTCAAGAGCTGTTCGTCAGGAAAAGAGTCGTTTATTGGCAAGATCACAATAGGTGAAGAAGAGATGCGTGAAAGATGGTCGGCTACTACGTTTTCATATCCTTTCTTATCTCGTATGACAAGATCAAATTCTTGTAATAACAGGATCCAACGTATTAACCTAGCCTTAGCATCTTTCTTAGATAAAAGATGTTTTAGGGTGGAGTGATTGGTGTAAACCACAATCTGTGAGCCAATAAAGTAAGGCCTGAATTTTTCTAATGCAAATACAACTGCCAAGAGTTCTTTCTCGGTGGTTTTATAATTAATTTGGGCATCATTCAAGGTCTTACTTGCATAATAAATCGCAAGTGGCATCTTATCAATGTGTTGTCCTAAGACTGCACCAACAGCAAAATCTGATGCATCACACATAAGCTCGAACGGGTGGTTCCAATCAGGAGATGATAGAACGGGGGCTGTAGTGAGAGATCTTTTAAGTGATTCAAAAGCAGCCACACAATCCGAATCGAAGTGAAATGTAGTATCCTTGGCCAAGAGAAGAGTTAAGGGTCTAGCAATTTTGCTAAAATCCTTAATGAATCTCCTATAAAATCCTGCATGACCAAGGAAAGATCGTATATTTTTGACGCATTTGGGATGAGGAAGGTTATGGATGACATCTATTTTAGCTCTGTCTACCTCAATGCCTTTTCGTGAAATGACATGTCCAAGAACGATACCTTCTTGGACCATGAAATGGCATTTTTCCCAATTCAAAGTTAAGTTCTTATCCTTACAGCGGGTAAGAACTGCGTCAAGATGACGTAGGCAATCCTTAAATGAGTCCCCAAATATAGAGAAATCGTCCATGAAAATTTCCAGAAAATTCTCGACCATGTCTGAGAATATCCCCATCATACACCGCTGAAATGTAGCAGGAGTATTGCATAACCCAAAGGGCATGTGTCTATAAGCAAAGGTACCGAAAGGACAAGTAAATATTGTTTTATCTTGATCCTTTTCGGCGATAGGGACCAGGTTATAGCCAGAGTATCTATCCATGAAACAATAATATTCATGTCCAGCTAATCGTTCCAACATCTGGTCAATGAAAGGTAGAGGGAAGTGATCTTTTCTCATTGCGGCATTGAGTTTTCTATAATCAATACATACACGCCACCCAATTTGGGTGCGTGTTTGGATCAACTCATTAGCCTCATTAGCTATGACCGTGATGCCAGACTTTTTAGGGACCACATGAATAGGACTTACCCATTGGCTATCAGAGATTGGGTAAATTATACCCCTATCAAGGCACTTGACGATTTATTTCTTTACCGCCTCCTTCATGACGGGATTTAACCGTCTTTGTGGGTCTTGGGTTGGTTTGGCTTCATCTATCAAATGTATATGATGTTCAACAATCAAGGGAATAATCCCTTTTATGTCTGCCATTGTCCAACCAAATGCTTGCCGATTTGATCTCAAGACCGTCAAAAGAGCGTCCTCTTGCTCTAAAGCTAGAGAAGCGGATATGATCACGGGCAAAGACTCATTCTCACCTAAATATGCATATTTAAGATGAGAAGGTAATAGTTTGAAATCTAATGTCGGCGGAGAGACAATAGAAGGTGGGGTAAGGGAATGATATTCGGATTCCCTAAGGAGTTCATAACCTGCATAGGATATTGACTCGGAAAGTGCTACTTACTTTTGTGATGAGTCAAAAGGTTCAAACTCAAGGGTGGACTCGTCAAAAGTGTCCTCACTATGATACTGTGCAAGATCAAGCAATGGTGTACTAATGTCGTCGAGATCATCAAAGCAAAGTTCCTCAACCTTGCAGCTTTCGGGAGCTATCTCGTGGACAGAACAGACATCAAGTAAATGAGCAGAAGGTTCAGATGGTTGACTTCCTAGCTTGTAAATGTTAAGCTCAATTGTCATTTTTCTGAAGGTTAAGTTCATAGAACCGTTACGACAATTAATGACAGCATTGGAAGTAGCTAAGAAGGGTCGAACGAGAATCACCGAAAATTGGTTCCGTGGGTTCGCTACAGGTTGTGTATCTAAAACAATAAAGTCCACAGGGAATATAAATTCCCCGACTTTTATCAACACATCCTCAAGCTCACCCCTAGGTTTGGTGATAGATCGATCTGCCATTTGGAGAGTGCAGTGGGTAGGTTTCAACTCTCCAATACCTAACTGCTCGTAAACAGAGTAAAGAAGCAGGTTAACACTAGCACCAAGGTCGAGTAGAGCATGATTAATATTTTTACCCCCAATAGAAATAGAGATTGTAGGACAGCCAGGGTCCTTACGTTTCTTTGGTAATTGATGGGTAAAAGCTATGCTAACATTACTCGTCATGAACACTTATTTCGGCACTTGAGTTCTTCTCTTCCTAGTGCACAAGTCCTCAAGTATTTTCACATAAGTCGGAACTTGTTGGATAGCATCTAGGAGAGGGATATTTATGTTAACATGTTTAAACATTTCCATAATCTTCTCCATTTGTGCATTAGGTTTGTTGGCCTTCAACCTATTTGGATAAAGAGCTTTATCAATAATAGTTGGGTCCAACATTTATGGAGAAGTTCGTGTGGTTTGTGTGGGTCGAACGGATCCCAGAATTGGAGTGGGGATCGTTTCAGATTGACTCAATGAGGTGGGCGGAGGGTTCGAGCTTAGGGGAAAACGTAGAATAGGCTCAGAAGAAGATGAACTAGGGTCAGAAGTAGAAGTGGAAGTGGAAGTGGAAGTGGAAGCCGAAACCGGGGTGTCGTTGATTGATTCATCATTATCAACATGTTCACCGACTTGGTTATTCAGCACTCTTTCGGATCTCAACGTGGTGATGGCATTCACATTATGATATTGTGAGTGGCCAGGATTCGGTAAAGATTGAGATGGAAGTTTCCCTTTCTCTCTAACCCTCATTGCGGCATTTAATTGTGCAATTTGTGCTTCTATCGGTTTTATACTCTCACCGTGTGAGGCGGAGTCCTTCTTTATGGTATCAATAGAAGACCTTATATCAGCCTACATTTGCATGGAATGTTTCATAAACAAATCCAAGGTTCGTTCGAGTGAAGAAGAGTTTTAGGTACCGGCCGTTTGGAAAGAATTATTATAAGGAGCAGAATTGTTGGCTGGATTTTGAAAAGTTTGTGGTTGAAAGGGGTGCTGATTTTGTGGTGGTTGCTGTTGCTGTGGAGGAACCCTTTGAAAGTTATTTTGGTTTGGAACCGTATTTTGAGTTTGGTGTTGGTTCCAAGCAAAATTAGGGTGATTTCACTAACCTTGATTATACGTGGAAGAATAAGGATCGTTTCTAGGTCATTGCTGAAAAGCAGCATTAGTGTGTTCTTGACCTTGAAACGGAGAATTCAAAGGACATTCTTCCGTCAGATGTGATGGATCGGAACAGCATCCACCCACGGTTTTAGGGAGCGTCACCTGGTTTAGGGAGGCTAATAAAAATTTTCTTTCCATAGCTTCGAGTTTCTTTTGTAATGCTTCCATTTCGGCTTTTACTGCTATAGAAACATCAAGTTGATGGATACCACCCTTAGATGATGGACTAATGTTTTCCCATTGCAAAGTGTTTTTAGCAAAATCTTCCAAGAATTTCCAAGCTTCACCATCGTCTTTAGACATGAAATTGCCTTGACGCATAGTTTCAAGCATCTGTTTTGTCCTTGGATTAATGCCCTCATATATAATTCGGCACAGATCCCATCTATGGATTCCGTGATGAGGACATTGGACAAGCAGTTCCTTGAACCGTTCAAAGAATTTCTAAAATGGTTCATTGGGAAGCTGGGAAAACTGGTTGATTTCACTCCTAACACGGGCGGTCTTATGATTGGGATAAAATTTCTTAAAGAATGCTATAACAAATTCATCCCAATTGGAAATAGAGTGTGCGGGTGTGTTATAAAGCCACTTTTCGGCTAAATCGCACAAAGTAAACGGGAGAAGACGTAAACGCATAGCATCCACAGAAAGTTGTGAAGTGCCCATCATAGCACATACGTTTTCGAATTTGGTGATAAAAACGTATGCGTCTTCAGACTCTAGACCGTGAAATTTAGGCAAAAGATTGATATAGTGTGGTTTGATTTCGAAGTTATCCCCATTGGCTGGTGGAATAGAAAGACAAGTAGAAAGAGGACCACGTATAGGGTAGCATCTCTCTTGGAGAGGTATACGCGGTAGATTCTGCGCACCTTTGGGTGGTAGAAGAGTGGTGTTATTGAAATTTGATGGAGAACCGTCCATCTCGGTGGATGTTGTGGGTGGTGAGGAAAAAGAATATGAAGAAATACCGACTTCGGAGTCGATAGAAGAAACGCGGACAAGACGGGCACTAGAATCCCGTGTCCAGCCGAGCATGCACTAAGCGGGTTTAGCGCAAGTGGCAGCGTATGTGTAAATTAAAAGAAAGTTTGTTTTATGGTTTGTTTTATGGTTTGTTTTGAAAAAGACAGATTTAGACAAATCACAAAAAATGCACAATCAACCCTAGATCTACGGTCACCTAGGTCAAGTCACTAGACTGCTCCTAGACTTCCAGAAGACAAATCGAGGGATAAATCCTCTACTATCTCTTTATCTCTCTTGTGGCCAGGTAAGTGGGAGGTATCCGCTATGTAAATAGCGGGCCTAATTAAGTAACCACTTGTCTTAGACACACTTGCCTAGACACCACAAAAGAAATGCGGATAAGCAGTAGATTACCCACGACCTTCCTCTGTCCTAATTGAGCGCGACGGTCCTTAGAGTCTCGGTCTAGATATTTTTAATTAATGAAGGGTGACGCGGATGCTAGTTTTGTGATTTTTGAGGCTTAGGAAGGGTAATGAAATCCCCACCTAATCTGAATTTGGTCTTTGCCCCTTAATTTCCGTATTAAAATATGCACAAACAACCAATATCAAAACACGCAACAAGAATTTTTTTTGAGCTGCGAATTTTTGCAAAGAATCCTGCAGAAAAGTTGTTATTGGACTAATCAGAGGAGAGAGAAGAAGATAGAAATTATACCACAGAGAGCTGAAACCCTAATTCATCCAAGATGTCGCGGTTCTGCCGCCAATCCCAGCTTCTTGCCGCGGTTCCACGGTCAACTAGACTGTTCTTTGAACAATTTTTGGTACTGATGCTCCCCTTGCTCTTCTGGTCTCGATGAAATGACCTGAATCATTATCTCCCTGCTACAGTGATTCCAGATTTCGTTGCAAAATTCACACACTAATCGTTAAGCACACGATGCGTTTTTTATTCAAATTTTGATGGAATAATAATATTTCAAACCAAATAGCAAGAAAAAACAAATTACGGACGTATCCCGGCAACGGCGCCATTTGATTGATTTAAAATGATTCTTCTTTCGATTAAAAGAAAAGTAAAGAAAGTAAAGAAGATGATGTGTATGTTTTATTAGTAATAACCGCAATCAATAACGGTGTCGCGTGTAGCGAGCGTTAGTGAGTACGGGTCGTCCTCTGGGATTCGAGGAATTCGTAAATTCTTGCTTTAGTTGAGTCGAAAGAATTAGTAAAGAAATTGAAGAAATAGTTCAAGATTTAGTTGAATTTAATAGTTTCAAGAAATTCAAGAAATTGTTTTCAAGAAAGGAAATGAAGAAAATTGTCCAAGATCAAATGTAGTTATCAAGAAAATTGAAGAAGGCTTGTAGAATTCGAACGGAATTAGTAGCCAATGATGATTCTTCAAGATGATTCATCTTATCTATTGATAGAATTACAACTGGATTGACGGCTATAAATGAGAATTAGGGATCCTTTGAAGAAACTAGGGTTTCTCCTTCATTGCCCCTTGTCCTTTCATTGATTGCCATTCCTATCTAGCCTTTAACAAGAAGGATCATCAATCTAATCCCTAAATTATGACGAAATTCTCAATAAATTGATCTCACTCACAATTTGGACATTAATGATTCTTTTTGCTAAAGTTTATAATCTTCATAAGACTTAAGATGAATATTAAATTCTCTCACCATTTGATCTACCAAATTCCTTCGAATCCTTAACAAGCGGAGATTTACTCACGCATTATGAAAATAGAAGAATCAACAAATAGAGATTTCATAATGCGAAAATTTAAAGAAAGCAAGACTAAAAGTAATGATCACCTTTATTATTCAACTTCACATTACAACTTCTTCAATCCGAGATTACAAGAAGAAAAGCTATCGATCACTCCCTTGAAGAGCTAATTTCTCCGTTGATCTTCGCTTTGCTCGATCACCGTGAGTCTTAGATCTATCGAGAATCACGTGCTCGTTGATGGTGATCGGCTTCGCGTAAAGGATCTTTTGTTGAATCGCTTGATGAACTTCTCGATGATTCTTGATCTTGAGATTTGGTGGCTCTTGAAATTGGATCTAAATTGATTTTGTAATTGTGTACAAAATGTTTACTAAAAATCAACAACCTTTTTAATGTAGGCTTAGGTCCTTTTTATAGCCCCTGATCAAGCTTCCCCAATAAGCTAGGTTGTTACACAGAGGCTTCTAGAATAAGCTAGATAGTTATGAAGCGTCCTCAGCAAGCTAAGACGTTATAAGGAAGCTTCTGGAAAAATCTCATCATTCGACCCTCTGACTCGGCCGCAGATCCGCGGTGACTCGGCCTGACTCAACCGCGGATCCGCGGCCGATTTGTGAGCTCTTAGCTTCAATTTTCTTGAGTCTTCTAATGTTGGTATCTGGGTTTATATGTGATATCTGGAATCTTCTTCTTTCTACTAAATCTCTGCCAGAATTTAATTCTTTGATTTCCTGTATTTTATCTGCAAATTTCTTATTCCGATATCTGATCTGGGCTAATTTTTGCACAAGATCTCAATGAAGAATGTTAGAGATATACAATATTATGCGTGAAATAATAAACACACAATTTCCTTCAAAAATGTTGATTAAATGTTTAACACATGGTAATTGATATTTTCCAGATAAACTTGTAATATGTGTTATATTTATAACAAACACGCTTAGATGATTAGAAAAGTGAGGAAATTGTTATGTTAAAAATTGCAATAATTTCGACTGAACACGCACCTTGGGCAGTTTCGGGTCTGCCTCACCCCCTGGCCACCTCGTGGTGGCCTCGGGGGTAGGGTACCCCCTTTAGGCCCCCCGACTCGAAGTTAATTTCGTGCTCTAACTCCCCGCGAAGGTTTGGGCGCGTTTCGTTTTGATTCGGACTTCCGAATTGGTTTTAAACGGTCGGTTTTTGGAACTTTAGCTCACTGTTTTTTTTCATGGTTTTGGAAATTGGTTGCTAATTGCTTGCGGAATTCTAATGTCATAGTTTTCAGTACGTACATTACTATCTGCAACCATAAATGTCCTTAGAGCGGTACACCTCGTCTAATTGCTATATGACTTTTAGACGGGTTTGCGAACGTGACTTTCACGTTGATGTTCTGTGTTATGTTGTGGTTGTAGTTGGATCGTCGTGGTGGATAGCTTGGGGGCAATGGTAGTACAGTTTAGTTTCATTTGTACATTTGATATTGCGGGGCGAGCGTCCGACATGTGGACTGCCATCACTGCCCGTTTGTATAGTATTTTTTTAGGGCACGACCGGGTTGAGGTCGATGGCCTCCTTGTACTTATTTTATTTTTTGTACTAGGATTACCCCACGGTGGAGTGCATGAATAGCCAGGTTCTAGAGGGCAACGGGCCCGCATCTCATGGCGGTGAGACGGAGGGAGCCTCACTCTAGAATTGGCAGGCTGTTCGCCGCACTCGTAGGGGGTATAGGTTGACCCAAAGAGGGGTGCTCAAGTTACCGGATTCCGTGGAGTGCTGGGTGGCCCATTCACATTGTTGATTGGGGTTGCCTCGCTTATGGAATTGGCGGGTAACTTGCCGCACTCTTAGGGGTCTAGGTTTTCATTGCACGGGCTATCCACATGACAGGGAACGTCGGGTCTCATTTGCGGCTCAAATGAAACCCAAGGCTCCAGGATTATCAACCACTCTGTGTTGCTTGGCTGAGATTCTGAGATGTTACTTTATATCATGCCTGGGAAGAATGTTATATATATTTATATATATACTGGTAGATGTTGTATATGTATTGCGCCCGCGCTAGTCCAGCCCCCGCTCTGTCGTTAGTTAAGTAACCTAACGGGTGATGACGGGGCCCAGTGGCAAATGCGGGTGGCATATTCGTACATCATATTTTTTGTTCTTTTCTGGTATGATTAATTGATGGGACTGCGTTGATTCTGATCAATGCAAAGATAAAACAAACCTATTTGATGTTGTTGGAACCAAGTATTTTTAAAAACAGACATTACAAACGTTTTCTTTTGTTTTGCACAGTGGTATTCGAATGAGAATATCCTGCACCTCATTCGACGAGGCAAGGGCCGAGATCCCTTCATCGGGAGTGACCTCTTGGGCAATAGTTTGCGTCATCGTAATAACTCTACTATAACCGATTCTTTTGCTTTGCATCGAGGTATTCAGTTTGGAATATCCTGCACCTCATTCTACGAGGAAAGAGCCGAGATCCCTTCACCGGGAGTGACCTCTTTAGCAAAAGTTTTTGCCACTATACTTTTGTAAAACCACTTGGATTCCTTCAGCGATATCAAGTTCATTACGTTAAAGGTTTTTCGCCAAAAACCAGCTGTAGCCCTCCGTCATTTCAGACGGGTAGCACTTAGTATTCATGCTATGTTTATTGGCCTTCGTCAAGGCATAGTGTATGGTAGCTATGTGTTACTTTTCTGTTGCATGTATTTGCATTAATCTTGGACAGTCATACAACTTTGTTGGCCTTCGTCAAGGGCGAGTACGGATGGGTTTGGATTAATCTATACAATGACGGGTAGAACTTGATATGTGACTTATGATTTGTTGGCCTTCGTCAAGGTCATAAGAGCATGGGGCAAAAATCCACATCGGGAGTTTCTAAAGAAACTGAAACTTGCCAGGCATGCATATACCTTCTGGAGTGTGATAACTTGAGTGGCTTCCATCAAGTTATCATACGATGATAGTTGGATCCCGATTCCCACTAATGAATTGGTTTACTCCTCGGGTGATTTTAGATGATCCCGACTAATTCTTCTTTTGGGTTTGGAAGAGAATTCGAGGAATCAGTGGGAGCCATCCTGATTAGATAAAGTGATTAATCATTCTGATCTAGGTTAGAATGCACGCTGAGTGTTTCTTATCTCCCTCTTTCTCTTTGTCGGTGACCATGGCCCGACCCTAGACTAAAACTCATGAACCAAGTTAACCGAACCTTCTTAAATCACAATGGCTTTTGGATCGTCATAGTTGCATATATCATTGCCACTCTTACTTTTACCCTTTGAATTTCTCCGGAACATTCAGTATCACTACGAAGATCCACATTTATTGGATATGACCATCGTATAGTTACATACGAACTTGAAGAAGCTTGTTTTAGATTCGATGATGGTTTCCGATTCTGGAGAAATTGAATAGGATTATTCAGTTGTCTTTTCCCTTTACCTTCTCTCAGGTTGCGTGGGCTCCTCGTATTAGGAGAGTACACCTATTACGCTTATCGGATGGTCTTCTTCCAAACCATAGGCTGGTGCCGAAGAGCAGGGAAGGAAGAAAACCAATTAGCCTAAGTGTGGTGTACAGAAGGTAATAAGTAAAGACAAATAAAGGAATTAGAAAGAGAGCAAAGTAAATTGCGACTGCTATCATTCACGACGAAACCGCGTATATCATCGCCACTCCTACTTCACCTTTGCATTTCTCCAGAACATTCTGTATCACTACGAAGATCCACATTTATTGGATAAGCTATCATATAGTTACATATGAACTCGAAGGAACTTGTTCCAATTCGAGGATGGATTCCGGTTCAGGAGAAATCGAATAGGATTATTCGGGTTGTCTTTTATTTTTACCTTCTCTCAGGTTGCGAGGGCTCCTAGGATTAGGAGGGTAGACCTATTACGCTTATTGGATAGTCTTCTTCCAAACCATAGGCCGGTGCCGAAAGGTAGGGAAGGAAGAAAACCATTTAGCCTAAGGGTGGTGTACAGAAGGTAATAAGCAAAGACAAATAAAGGGATTGGAGAGATGGTAAGGAAATATACGGTTACTGTCATGAATCTAGATAGTGGAAGAGGCATTACTAGGAATATCTGGATACCCCTTTGAAACATTTTCATGTTTCAGTTTCACTGTGCAGCGTTAATTGAAAACTGATTTCCCAATTAGATTCCGACTCCAGGGTATGTATTTACCAGCTTTGATTCTCACATCTGTATAGTGTTACAGATGATGAGTGGGGGTAGAATATTGGGAATTAGGTGATTATATCCTCATTATATCGGAATTCGTTGTAATTGGTGATATTTGAGGAAATCACCTGGGATTTTGCCAGACGGCAAATATTTGGTCTTGAATATCCGTTGTTATGCACCAATTTCAAACCGATATATCTGTACGTTTATTTTTTAAAGTGAGATATAACTTTTTAAATTATGTCAATGACATTTACCTATATCGGTTGATGATTGGGTAAGGAGCATTCAACAACGGTGTAATTCTTCTTAACCATAGTACAGTTTTCAACCTACGACGCACAGGGTTTGAGTTATTGAACTCAGGGGACTTATAAAAAGTATTGTATGTTGTCCAGTGTCTATTAGGACAAAAGGGTTGGTGCTCGTACTATATTTTGTTTACTTGTGACTTCTCTAATTTTTAGACAAGTATTTCGTTGAAATACAAGGTCCAAATTTTGAGAAGTTATAGGTACATGAATAAAGTAGAGAACCATATGTTGCAAGTATCATAATTCTTCAAGGTGATCGAAGATGTAGATACATGTGTTTGGTATTCCGTTGATAATAATGATTTTGAGAACTTGCTTCTCTTTCAGGTTACTCATATGTGGATGCACTCCTAGATGAGTAATTTTGCTTGGCCTCATTCCACTAAGTTAACATGCACTGGAGACAGCTGCATGATTTGAATCTGGTTCCAATTAAATTAATGCCTCTGTTTCTATATTGTATATAGAATGGTTCATATCTTAACGATGTTAAGGTATATGGAGTTGTCCGGCTTATGCTTAAAACCGGACTCTGGATAAACTCAAGGCACATTTCAGTAATGGTCGTTTGTGGGTTATCCCGGGCTATGTCGAGGGTTAACTTTCTACCATCTGGAAGATCAATAGATATATTGTTCTTCACTCGCCACAATTTTAGTAAAATTGATTCTTTTCATAAAACATAAGTGGGAGTATGGTAGAACTGGATGTGATTCCAGAACCACAAACGATTACTGAAAATTTAATAGAACCTAAAAATTCAATTGGTTTTGACATTCCATTAGCCACTCCGCAGATATGGTGGGTAACCTCAGGCACCCGAGAGGTACTTCGGTCTTCTCAGAGACGGTGACAGGGAGGTTCTTGTTTATCCAGACTTGTCATTGCTGCTGTTCTAGACTATGAGACCCGGCAGGAGGATGAGTATAGCGTCGTTCTAAACTAGCTTTAGAATTGCACGTGTATATGACTCTGCCAGAGGATTGTTGTAGTCAGTGGGAGCAGCGGAAGCATAGTGGATAAGTAGCTTGTGTCTATTTATAGACTAAAGCAGATATAGCGGAGATAGATCATCTATTTTTGATGTGACAGTCATAGGCTTTGACCTCATCAGAATAGGAAATGGATCTGGTAAGAAGGTAGTAGGGTGTGATGTCCTTGTATTTAGATGACATGCACTTTATAGAAAGTGAAATTCTTATACTACGATCGGTTATACTGTGGTTGTCACAAAGTTGTTTCTCCACATAGGATATGGATATAATATCATGTTTTCTGGTTACTGGATCTATGGTTTTAGATCTAAATTTAGGAAGTGTCCCAATCTGAGTATTTTGACATTATTCTAAACGTGTTTTTGAATGGTTGACTCCTAGCATGGTGGTATACCTGCAAGTGATGGAGTCACCCTCTCTAAAGGATGTCTTTCAGACTAAAGGGGAAAGGGATTTGCATGATTGGAATATCACTTGCTTAGGCAATTGAGTCAATCATGTGATGTCAAGTACCACACCAGATGTTGTTTTTACACTAGCTGCAATAAGCATATATATTAATCTAATCCTGGAGAAACATTGGGAAGCGGTTAAGAACATAAGTGGATGTTCTTGGGATATGGTAAAGGCAGTCTCCTTCGGGAGACGGTTATCATTTCAGGCTTCCAAGGTGACCTGGATGACAGAGTGACTGTCAGAATTTTAGTTTTCCCTCTTTTAAGGGACAGTATGTTGGACAGGTGGTCCAAGCGGATACCGAGGAAGACATGGCGCAGGATACTGATTAAATTCAGTGGACAATACAGTCTAAGAAGTTTGCTGGATTTGGAGTTCATTTGTGAACTGGGTCCCATCAGATATCCAGACATATTCTAAGACAGTTATTGCTCATTTCGGGAGATAGCTTTCTCCACGAAGTTGAGATATAGAGAGATACAGAAAGAAACATTGGAGCGGATCTACTCACTGAGGCTATTTCTTAAACACAATAGTTTCGCAAATGAGCTTTGCGAGACTAATTAGTAGAGGAGTTGGGTGTTCGGTATCATACGGGCTGTGAGTATGCGACATCGCAATAATTAGCCTTCAGTGCAAGTGGGATATTGTTGGCTATAGTGCCCTCAAGGCAATTATCATAGTCGCAGGCAGGTGATTATGATAATTGAGGGAGGACCTATACCGGTAGAACAGTCATACTCGAGATGATAGTATGTTATCTGGTTTGTCTTTATCATCAGGTACAGCATTAGGTGGCATTACATATCACTATTACATGTTGATAGAGCCCATAGGATTCATGCTTGACTACCAGTATTATGATGGCGATCATATAAGTGGGAGCTGGGTGGTCTATAAGCACATCCTTAAATGTCCCTAGTCGTGGGAGTTTCGAGACTGGGCATCGATACTCCAGAGTAGACTAGTGTATACTGATCGAGACCCCGACGAGGGGCGGCGGCCGGTCTCACAAGGCATTGGTGTCAGTTTGTTCATCTAAGATGTATACAGGCGCTCATTGGGTTATGAGTAACACCGGACGGACTCGCCGAGAACATGCTAGTTGATATTATACCTATTGTTAGATAACAGTTCCCAGGTGACATGTGTACAGGTTAATCTATCGACCTGAGATCGTCATTTGTCTCATGTGAGTTCCCACTGTGGTTTGATTACTACCCTACCACGGCTCAAAGGAGTCGTGCAAACAGGTTTTAGTTGGGTACAGTCCCGAGCCACATGGAGGCAATGAGCGGATCGTCAGGGGATTCGTCTCTCCCTGTATTGGGGGTTGATGTCGCATTGTGCACGGGTGGCCATCACCAGAAATCCTTGGCCAAGGTAGTCAAGAATTACTGATTCGGATCAGTAGTTTCTCAGTGGGTGATGGGCTTCATACCGACATTAAATGTTGCATTATTAGCGGTCTGACTTTATCCACCCCCTAGACTCGATATGCGATACTCATAGATGAACGGACCAGGCTGTACGGATATTGTCACTGTCAGGCTCAATAGGGGTTTCAGGATGAGTTTGCTCGTCGGCCTCCCTTTCGCTCAATACCTGGGTAGCCATTACGTACAGCTAGTGCCGCTGACGTACTTATGGTTAAACTCACTGCCAGCGTATTGACGAGTCTTTAGAGTCCCACATGGAGGGTTTCCCTACTTCGGGCGAAACGATGTAGAGGCCGTATGGTTTTACGGCAGGGTTCGATCACATACGTGTACTTGTGCACGGATGATGTTTGGACGGATAATACTAGTGGGCTTTGGTTTAAGCCGGATCCTAGTATTATATTGTTGGATTATTTTTGTCTCATTGTATTCATATTCTTCGGAATACGGATGCGACTATGTATATACGGATGAGGGGTATTGTTGTAATTTCTTACAAGATTACTTTTAGAAAATTACACCTCGGTATGGTTTAGACCTTTTTGGATTAAAAGGTTATTGAGGTGTAGAATGAGGTGTTTATTGCATTTTTGGTGGCATGGCTTATTAGTGACCCATGGTTACTTTTCTAAGCATGATTAAGTTTTTGTTTGTTGTGAGATTTTGTTGACTCGAGATATTTTTGGTTGACTCTAGATATTTTAGAGTCATGGGATATTTATATGGATGGCTTCAATTATTGAAAAGGATTAACACAAAAGAAATCTCACAACAAAGAAAA
Organism: Agapanthus africanus; assembly: GCA_030015575.1. Taxonomy (NCBI): domain Eukaryota; kingdom Viridiplantae; phylum Streptophyta; class Magnoliopsida; order Asparagales; family Amaryllidaceae; genus Agapanthus; species Agapanthus africanus. The sequence continues at coordinate 376,434,266 of JASDDO010000031.1, read as the reverse complement.
AGACTTAGCCATTTTCTTTCTTGAGTTGCCTCACTCTCATCCTCATGGCATCTTCTTCTACCTCCACTCAAACCCTCTCATGTGTTGAGAAACCTTGGGTGTCTTGAGAAAAATTAATCCCTCATCACTCTCTACTTCTTTTACGGTATCCAGTGTAGCGATCTAGATACCCTAGTTATCTCGAATATGAGGTTGGAGCTCGATTCATAGACTCTAGGGTGAATCATCTTCGATGAAGGGAGGCCGAAGATCAAGCTTGATCAAGGAGGCCTCTAGGAGCTTGGGAAGATGGCTCAAGACCGAAGGACACGGATCATTCAGTAAAACCATTTTAACTCCTTTGCATGTTTTGTTATCTAGGGCTTATGGGTCGATCCGGATTATCGGGTTGTTCTAGCGCCGGTTTTTGAAAAATTTTGTTCCGCAATGGCCACAGTTTGATGGTTAGGGCGCTTGCATAACCCAACATATTCTAGTATTATGTTCATTATATTTTTCTATCTCTTAGGTATTCGTATTTTGATACGAATACGGGCATGTATTTGCGAGGACGTATTCTTGTATTCATACAAGAATACTTCTAGAAGAAGGACACCTCATTTCTTGGTTTTTTTTATTTTTATAGAAATTATGAAATGAGGTGGAGGAGAGAAATGGTGGAGGGTATGAAAAAATGAATTATTAATTCTTTTGCTTATACTATTCAAGCATGGTTGTATTTTTATATTTGGAAAAAAATCTTTTAACAAAAGAGAAATTTGTATGCTTGAATTTGCAAGGATAATTCATTCCACCATTTTAGATTCTCTCTCCTAGTTTCTTCTTCCTCTTTACTCTCATGAGTTGAGAAATATGAGGATTAAGAGATAATTAAAATACTGCAACACTCTCTACATCACTAAGTATCCTAGATTGACAAACCAGGGCACTTAGTTACTTCATTTAGTGAAGTTGAAGCTTGGACTACAACTCTCGGGTGGATCATCTTCGACATTAGAAGGTAAACGTTCAAGATTGATCAAGGATCCTTAGGAGCTTAAGAAGGAGGTGTTTGAAGACCTGAAGGACATGAACTCTGTGGTACAACCTTATTCATAATAGTTTAGCTCCTATAGTTTTCTTGTTAGTTTAGGCCTATGGTGATTTCTTAGGTTATAGTAAGTCCGCAACCACATCCTTTAATAGTTCCTAGTCGAGAGAGTATCGAGACAGGACATCGATGTTCCATAGTAGACTAGTGTGTACGTTTCTTAACCCTGTATGGGGCGATGGTTGATCCCATAACCATTGGTGTTTGACATCAAAGATTGTACACAGGTGCTCATTGGAGAATGGGTACACCAAACAGGAGAACTCCTAGATGGTACCATACATATCGTTAGATAGCAGTTCTCTGGTGACACTTGTACAGGTTAGTCTGTAGACCCGAGATCGTCATAGTGTCTTGTGTGGTTCCCACTGTACTTTGATTTCCTCCCTACCACGGCTTAAAGGAGTCGTGCAAACAGGTGGATTTTGGGTACAGTCCTGAGTCACATGGAGGCAATGAGCGATAGGAGGGGTTTCGTCTCTCCCGGTATTGGGAGTTGATGTTGCGCTATGCTCGATTGGCTATAACATCAAGTCCCTGACCAAGGCTGAAGAGATTTACTTCTATGTGTTAGCAGTAGTTTCTTGAAAGGTTATAGGCCACACATCGGCATGACTTATCAAGTTATTGGGTTCTGACGATTCCACCCCCAGACTCGATATGCGACATATCAGACGAAGAGACCGAACTGTACGATAAGTGTTGCTTATAGGCTTTACGGGAGTTTGGACAAGTTTGCTTGTTGATCTTCTATTCGTTCAATACCTGGGTAGCCGTTACGTACAGCTAATACCGCCGACGGCTTGTGGGTATCTGATATGATCATTACCTACCGCTGGCGTATTGACGAGTCTTTAGAGTCACACATAAAGGTTTCCTAGCTCAAGCGAAACGAAGTAGGGCACATATGGAGATATGTGCGGGAGCTTGATTAAATACGAGTATATAATACCGTATTCTAATCTAGCGATATTTGATATCGGTCTGGTTATATGTGATATAGCCGGATTATTGAATCAAGTGTTGATTCAATGATTTGATTTATATATGTGTGTGTGTGTGTGTGTTAATATATATTTGATATTGGCCGATTATATATGATATGACCGGATTATTGAATCAAGTATTGATTTAATATCTAATATTGAATATTAGCCGGTTATATGTGATATAACCGGATAATTGAATCAAGTGTCGATTTAATGTTTTGATATACATATATATATGATATTAGTCGGTTATATATGATATAACCGGATTATTGAATCAAGTGTTGATTTAATAATTTGATATATATTTATATATTTGATATATATATTCACTAATATTAAGCTCACTTAATATTTTCTTCTCTTTATATATATTTAAATGTGTGATATATATATATATATATGAAATTGTATCATGGTTGATGATACAAGGAACTAGGATGTATGAGAATCACACAAGGATTAAAGATGAGAAGATAATGTTTTGATTTATGAATTAAAGGAAAAAGGAAATGAGTCATTGTTTCATGGATGGTTTGAGAAGCCACGACTCATCCTTTTTCCTTGTTTTATTCATAGATATTTTCTTCATATCATCTCATCTTATCACTTATCATCATGGTTCATTAATCATCCAAGTTCATCCTCATCGTCTTCTTCATCTCCTCACTATTTTCTTGAGGTGAGAAAAAGAAAGAGAGAAAGAAATATTTTTTATGAGCAAATCTCCTACTTCATCAACCTAAACTAATCTAGCCCATTAGTTTAGGTTGTTAACTTCACTAATACATTGATTAGTGAAGTGTGAGCTTGAGTGAGAGAGATTTCAAGATGGATCATCTTCGGCAACGAAGAAAACAAGCAAGTTCGATCCTTTCTTCAAGTGGAGCCTTAAGAAGAGTTCTGGGGACTTCAACTTGGAGGTTTAGAAGTGAAGGACTAGACTACAAAGGTTGTAGACTCATTTCACTTAGTATAGAATCTTGTTTGCTTACTTCAAAACCCTAACTCTCTAGTTCGATTCTTATTTAGTATACTTAGCACTCTAAAATTTTAAAATGTATACTTGATGCTCATATAAACCTAGTAGAAGTGCTAAGACATACTTTCAGTCCGTCCAGTGTAACTCATAACCTAATGAGAACTTGTTTACTATCTTTGGCACTGTATACCAATGGCTGCGGGACTTGTCATCTTCCCTGACGGGGATAAGAAATGTACACACTAGTCTACTCTGGAGTATCGATGTCCAGCCTCGATAATCCTACGACTAGGGACATTTTTAAAGATGTGCTTATAGACTACCCAGCCCTCACAAGTATGATTGTCATCACAACGCTGGTAGTCAAGCAAAAATCCTGCGGGCTCTATCAACATGTATTAGCGATATGTAAAAAGAAACATATACACATGTTAAGATAGTTACATACCAGATAGCATACTATCTTATTGCGCAAGACTTTTTTATACGTGTATATATCCTAAGAATCCAAAATGTAATATACAATCATGTACTATACAATAATGGCCTCTAGGGTATATATATCTAACAGTTGAAGCTTGCAAGCTCATTCCTACGGCGACAGAGTTTAGCTTGGGTCTTCCACGATTGGGTGGATACGCTACAAAGGTTGTAACATCCTAAACTTGACTTTTTGCTTGCTAGTTTTTGTTAACTGCTAGAATTTGAATGATTCTTGGGATTGGTTTTTGGTGCTATGCTTGTGAAATTCGTGTTCATTATTCCGCCGCGGTCCACTAGTGTAGCAAACCTAGTAACAAAGCCCAACAGAATATAGAACAAAAATTTCTAACTAAATACCGAAAACTCTAAACCAAATAAGGTCATATCCATCAAGTACCAATTGAAAAAGAAAACAACAAGCTATATTAGCGGGTATGTGAGCTACAACCTTTGTAGCATGTTCATACTCAAGTGAAAGACCTAAGGTTTGTTCCCCGGTATATGGTTCGAGCTTGATCAACGACCTCTTTGCCGATGATGATCCACCTTGAGAGAAACTCACCACAAGCTTTAACTCCACAGAAGAACTCTTCTTTGTGAAGCAATTTGCTTTAACAAATAGCTAATAAGTGAAAGGAAGAAGATGAAGTGAACTCTCTCTCTTTTCTCTCTAATTCTTCTCTTGTTTTCCTCAACACATGAGAGAAATGATGAATAATTGGAATGAGGTAGAGAATGGAGAGCGTATGCTTGATATTATCCATATCAACATATAATAATACCAATACCTATTTTTTAACCATGCCTCTAGCAATGCCCATTTCTTTATCAATATAAAGAGAACAACTTCTCATTTCTTTATCAATATAAAGAAATGAGGTGTCTCTTCTAGAAGGGTATTATAAGTGTATGTATCATATACAATACAAATACTAAAGAGGAAGAGAGAGAGAGTGTATAATACTACACACACACGTAGATGTATGTATGCGCGTTTTTAAAAAATGGGAACTCCCGATCTATGACATATTTTAACGATCCGATCCATTTAAGTTAATCACCCTACCCTCAAATATACGTGTATAAAAAATCAAAGGATTTAAAGACCTCTAGCCTATGCATCAGATGACATTTATGTTCTATTATCGAAAGACGTTCATTTTTGCACCCATCGATGTATAGGCTAAAGGTCTTTAAATCCCTTAATTTTTCATACACATTTATTTGAGGGTAGGGTGATCAACTTGAACGGATCGGATCGTTAAAATATATCGTAGATCGGAAGTTCCCGTGTAACACCCTAGGATGTGTTTAGTGGTTAATTATATTTTAATATGTGATTTTAATAAAAAGTTTACCAAATTGGTTTTCAAATAATTTTTCAAATTTAATAAATATTTTTCTAGAATTTTCCTAAGCTTGCACAAATTGTGCATGTAAACTAGGGTTAGAATTTGGGTTAAACCATGTTTAACAACCATGGTAGGTTAACCCCACCATTAGTAAGTTAAATGATTTTAATTAAGGTTATATTTTTTTAAAATTAAATGGGATTTAAAATGCTTTTGGTTGACTTGAGAGAGAGTATGCATCATGGCTAAGCCATGCTTGCATTAAATGAGAGAGAGAGAGAGAGGGGTGCATCATGGCAAGCCCATGCTTGCATTTAATGTGGCAAGAGAGAGAGAAATGGGGGCTTGACCTTGTGCATTATCATTTCTTTTGTTTGCAACACCCTCTCATTTCTCACTCATTCACTCTCTCACACACACACACTCTCTCAGCATCATCAGCAGCAGCATCACACAACAACAACAACAGAGCAACAACAGCAGCTACATCAGCTTCAGCCCCAGCATCAGCAACAACAGCAGCTCCTTGCAGCAGCAGCCCCAGCACATGTAGCAGCAGCCCCAGCACTAGCACCATCAACAACACCATCAGCAACAATAACAACATCAACAGCAACAACAAGCATCAGCATCAGCAGTAGCAGTAGCAACAACAACAGCATCTGGAGCAGCAACAGCAGTAGCAGCTTCTTCTTCTTCTCTTCTTCTCCTGACCCAGCCTCGTAAGGTCAAGTGAGGTATAACCTCTGAGCTCCACTTGCTTGTATGCTAGACTTGTGCGTTGGTTTAGTTTAATTAGTGTATATTGGTAGTTGTTAGCGTTAGATTGCGTGTATTTAGTGATAATTGTGGTGATTAGTGTGATCTTTGCTTAAGTAAGGTTAGTTTTGGCTAGACTAAGTTAATTAAGTGTTGTTAAGGCCTTGTGAACCTAGGTAACCACAGATTACACCAAAATACCCTGATTTTTCATGATTGTGCAAAATGTGACTTTTTAAAGCAAACTTAGCTTTTTGATATCTGCTGTTACCCCAGTGAGTCCAGAATAAAATTGAGTGGACCATAGCATACTAGTGACACCCTGACCCCACCACCAGAGCCCGACCCCACCAGCCAACTTTCAGGCCGCCGGAAAAATCGATCTGACCGCAAATTGCGGCCAGAGCAGGGAGATAGGAGAGAGGGTTTTTTGGGTGGGTGTCTGCTATGTTCTGTAGGTCCTTGGTATGTTTAGTTTTGTAATATTGTAACCTGGGTAAAATCTGGGACGATATATCGTTTTCTAGTGTTTTTAGTCTGCGTGATACGCACGATATGTGAGTGGGTTTTGTGATTCAGCGTATCGCGGCGTGTCGGGCTGAGTCGTAGACGCGTGCACACACGTTTCAGCGTATCGCACACACGCGCGTTGATTCGCGACGCGAGTTTGTCGTTTTGTTTCGATATCACGTTTTGCGAGACTCTTGCTTATATAATTGGATTCCTTGTGTAAATTCCAGGTTCACAGGCGGGTACGTCAGACGTCGCCAGGAAAGGGAAGCAGGTGGTCGGCTATACTTAGCACGCGACCAGGAGAGTAGATTTAACATCTACGGGGAAATCGCCCGTATGGCGTTAAGCGTCGGGGCGTAATAGGATATTTAGTCTTGTGTGTTCATATAGACATACTAGAGTAGCATACCTTTTGTTATATATAGAACTGGTAGTATAGAACACTGCACTGTCACTAGCGGTATCAGTTGCATGAGAACGATTTATATGTTACACTCACGCCGTTAGTGATTGCCATGACACTCACAGTATAGGATTGCTAGAAATCATTTATGATATTGATTCCGTTTTATTGATGTTGTCATGACCTGCCACATATCAGCATATGTTATATTCATATTATGTACACTAGACGCTTACGATTTTGCATACCTTCATTGATATCTCACTACCTGTGCATTTGCACCATTATATTTCGTCATAGTGCATATACATATATACCTTGATATGTTTACCTTTGTGCCCCCTACACTGCACATATTCATACTTGGGCACATATACCTCACATATTCATACTTGTGCCATATACATTACATATATTCATACTCAGGCGCATATACGTCATTTGTCTGCATTAGCTCACATGTACATTGCTATATTCATTTTGCGTACTTATCCATTCGCACGTCCATACCTATACCCATATTCATATGTTACATACATGGATGATATTGACTTGATTTAAAACTAAGGGACCGCAAAGGATATTTTCAAAACTGGATCTTTTAAAAGAGCGGTTCTCCCTTTCTTTTACTCGTAGTGTCATATGACACATTGCATGGGTTTACGCATTGGATTTGATTTCTGTGATTTCTGGATTTGGGAACCGGGGTACTATTTTAAGAAAATACGCACTGTTTGAAAACCCGGTTTCCCTTGATATGATATTTCAGTGCGTCCACCATGTGTTTTCTCGGTGCTAGAGCAATACATGTGAACCCGAGTCGAGGAGCTGGACGAGGCCGATTTCGGGTACATGGTGGACCCGGTATGGTACCCTGGGGCGAGAACGAATCGCTGTGCAGTAGACGGTGAGCCTGGCAGAGGGACTACTACCTACCGGTGATTGGTTTGACCAGGAGGTTATCCGGAGGATACCGACCAGAGTCGAGAGATGGATACGGGACGACTCGTACTGCCGGGGCCGAGGGCCAATACCGCAGACAGAGCCCGTGGGCTAACCCGGACGGACGGATACCCGAGATATGAGGTTTTGCGTGTCGATGCTGGACACGAGTTTTCTTCATATTTGGGTGCCGATGTTGGGCACTCACGATTTTATGAGATTACAGGATTTGAGGGCCGATATGGATGACGGCGCCTGAGTTGTATTGGGATTGGGGTGTATTGACAAACACTAGTTATGTTTTCCACGTTGACATTCCGTGTAGACATTATTTCTTCCCATACTCAGCATTTAGTACTTGACATCTCATCCTGTAGCTAGTATACCTGATAGAGTACACATGCTTGCATATCATTGTGTACCCTGCACATCATATATATATAGGGTTGTTAGATTTCATCGCCATGCCTGATTATCACATACCTTGCTCATCATATAGACATGATTAGTAGCTCGCACTTGTTGTATGATATTGAGCACTCAGTTCATCATATAGATGTTTATCTGTTGGCATAGGTTAGAGTATCGCAGCACGTGCATACTCGCGATTACCTTTATATATTATCTACTATTCACGAGTTGGCAACTTACCCCCGTTGTGCCACAGTGCTTGCAGGTTGCCCCTTGGAGTAGTCGCGGCTGGCTGTTTACCGCATCTTTTGACACAGATACCATTTCTGAGTCGTGTGAGCCCTTTTGCTATTAGGTGGGTTTTGTACGGTATCTATTTATCTTTCAGTTGTATATTGATGTATCTAGTATTCTCCATCTACCTTCATGTATTGACTTAGAGATAGTTGTGAGGGTGATGTATATTATTTTGTACTCTGGTGTCGAGCTCGCTGTGAGCCGACTTTATTTATGCAGTCTTATCTTTTATGATATTTGTCTTTGCTTTACTGCTCATTCTTCGCTACGGCGTCGTATATCATATTGTGATGCTCTATTCATTTCACATGTTACTTCGACCACACTTTGCCTTTACCCGACTTGCGGGACAAATTTTTATAAGGGAAATGTTGCCAAAATTATTAAAATGTAACTCTTGAACTAAAAAGGTTTTCTACTAAATTATTTAATGTTTTCTAAACATTTTACAAATGCTTCTACTAAAATGTTTTAGCACTCTATATTTAAAATGGTTTTGATTTCTGGGTTTCGGCTTACTTAGTCGCGTTACGCCTGTAGACGTTACGTGGTTAAGTGCCGGTCACGGGTCGAACTTTGGGTCGTGACAAAGTTGGTATCAGAGCATAGGTTTTTACCTTCGGAGTGTAGGATGACCCTGGTATGATGGAGTAGGTAGCTGCAGCAGAGTGGCGTAGCGTGCGTATGTTCCGCGGCATACTCACGACACGGTACTCCGCCTAAGCGACCTTAGGACTTATTGGTTGAAATTCCTTCATTATTGCATACATTCTTGCGTTTCGATTTCCGTATCCTTATCGAATCCTACTTTCCTTTTCAGCCACTATGCCGCCAAAGACTACTAGGGCGCAGAGAGCGGCCGCGAGGGCCGAGATTCGTGTTGACTCGTCCGAGACGAGGACTGATCCGGGCAGTGCACCCGTCGTACCCGAGCAGACTGTTCCTCCCATGACAGATCAGATCGCCACGTTAGGGGCTGGTATGCAGGAGATGCGCCAGACGGTGGGATCCAGCATGCAGGAGATGCGCCAGATGATAGGATCGCTAGTTGAGACGCTTCGAGCGCAGCGACCAGAGGTAGCTTCACCAGTCACAGGTACCGCGATGGTACCGACCGTACAGCCAGTTGCCCCAGCAGCCACGGAGGTGATTACAGTATCGCTATCAGAGTTCATGAGGCTGAAGCCTCCGGTCTTCACAGGCACAGATGCAGCCGAGGACCCGCAGTCTTTCATTGATAGGATGGCCCGGATATGTCGTTCCCTCAGATGCGCAGATGCGAGATGGGTCGAGTTCGCGAGCTTTCGCCTCGAAGGTCTTGCGCAGAAATGGTGCGAATCAGTTGAGAAGGGCAGAGCAGCAGGTCTTCCTCCTATGACCTGGACAGAGTTCGTGACGATGTTCCTTGCCCGCTTCCTTCCCCAGAGTGTTAGGGATGCCCGAGCACGCAGATTTGAGTCCTTGCGCCAGACGCCAGAGATGACAGTGGCAGAGTACGATGTACTGTTCACCGATCTATCAGTTTATGCTCCGTACCTAGTGGCTACTGAGGAGATGCGAGTCAAGAGATTTGTCCGAGGCTTGCTTACCCCGCTATTCCTTGCGATCAGCTCCCAGCATTATGAAACCTATGCCGCAGCGGTAGATGCAGCCCTTTTGGTTGAGGAGCGCCTTGCAAAGACTTCGGTAGTTCCAGGGCCGAAGAGGGTTCGTACTGATACATCAGCACGGAGACGGCCGTTCATGCGCCGCGACAGACACCTTGCAGGTGGAAGAGACTCGAGACGAGCTCAGCTTTTCAGCTCTTATCCCCAGGAGGGTCAGCCAGTATCATCCGGATGTTACTAATGCGGGAGTTCCTATCATCGTGTTCGAGGGTGTCCTGAGATACCCCGTAGAGAGGCAGCTGTACCACATGTCACAATTCCACCTTCTCCACCCCAGAGGGTGTTACCTGTTGTACCCGCAGTTGCTCCGCATCAGACCCATGCACAGAGAGACCGTGGTCGCGGAGGGTTTGTTCCTAGAGGGCGAGGCGGTCGAGGCAGAGGATAGCCAGCCACCGGCAGAGTACAGCCAGTTCCTAGTAGGGGACCGCCAGTTGCAGGTGGAGGACATGCACGAGTTTTCGCGTTGACGCATCAGGACACGCAGGCGTCCAATGCGGTGGTCTCAGGTATCTTATCAGTATGTTCTGTTGATGCACACGTATTGTTCGATCCCGGATCCACGCACTCATACGTATCCACACACTTCGTGCCGAGTTTGGGTAGAGAGTCCGGTCTACTTGATCAGCCGCTTGTTGTGACCACTCCAGTGGGAGAGTCGTTTGTTGCTAGGCACGTGTTCTGATCCTGTGTTGTCCGTATTGGCGAGAGAGATCTGCCTGTCGACCTGATCCTTCTTGGGATGTTGGACTTCGACGTTCTTTTGGGCATGGATTGGTTAGCCACGTGATATGCGTCTGTGGACTGCCGCGAGAAGACAGTGAGATTTTGTTTTCCCGGCGAGTCGGCTTTTGTTGTGCAGGGGGACCGTGGTGCCACCCCTCACATTTTGATTTCTTCTCTTCGCGCTGGACAGCTGTTGAGGAAGGGATGTCAGGGATTCCTAGCCTATGTTTGCGACACTAGAGCTACAGATGTTCCATTGGACCAGGTTCCGATTGTATGTGAGTTCCCTGACGTATTCCCTGACGAGCTTCCTGGGCTACCGCCTGAGCGTGATGTTGTGTTCTGTATTGATTTGATTCCCGGCACGGGGCCTATTTCTATACCGCCTTATCGGCTGGCCCCGGCGGAGCTTAGTGAGTTGAAGAGTCAGTTGCAAGATTTGCTGGACAAGGGACTTATTCGACCCAGTGTTTCTCCTTGGGGTGCTCCGGTCCTGTTTGTCAAGAAGAAGGACGGAAGCTTACGTTTGTGTATCGACTACCGGCAGCTGAACAGGGTGACCGTGCGGAACAGATATCCTTTGCCACTTATCGACGATTTGTTCGACCAGCTTCAGGGGGCAGGATATTTTTCGAGGATCGATTTGCGATCGGGCTATCATCAGCTGCGAGTTCGACGGGAGGACATTCCGAAGACAGCTTTCCGTACACGTTATGGCCATTATGAGTTTTTGGTGATGTCGTTCGGACTCACCAACGCGCCAGCAGCCTTCATGGACTTGATGAACCGTATATTCCGGCCGTATCTCGACTTGTTCATCATCGTATTCATTGACGATATGTTGGTGTATTCCCGGAGCAGAGAGGAGCACGAGCAGCACCTGCGGATCACACTGCAGACCTTGAGGGAGCACCAGCTTTATGCAAAATTCTCCAAGTGCGCATTCTGGCTCGACAGCGTAGACTTCTTAGGTCACATGATTACACGGGATGGTATATGTGTGGACCCAAGGAAGATTGAGGCCATTCAGAGCTGGCCCAGACCTACATCCGTTACTGAGATACGCAGCTTTCTAGGACTGGCCGGCTACTACAGGCGATTTGTATAGGATTTCTCCCGTATTGCTGCACCCTTGACCGGATTGACCCGGAAGGGAGTTCCCTTCGATTGGATAGAGGATTGCGAGAACGGTTTCCAGCAGCTACGGACTTGTTTGACTACAGCGCCAGTATTATCGTTGCCTTCAGGATCAGGCAGATTTGCAGTCTATTGTGACGCTTCACGAGTGGGGCTAGGGTGCGTATTGATGCAGCATGGCAGGGTGATCGCTTATGCTTCCCTGCAATTGAAGAAACATGAACAGAACTATCCCACTCACGATCTGGAGATGGCTGCAGTGGTCTTTGCACTTAAGATCTGGCGACATTACCTATACGGCGAGTCGTGCCAGATATTCACTGTTCACAAGAGCCTCAAGTACATATTTCAGCAGCGAGACCTGAATCTCCGACAGCGCCGTTGGATGGAACTGGTAAAGGACTACGACTGCGAGATTTTATATCACCCGGGCAAGGCTAACGTAGTAGCAGATGCATTAAGTAGGAGGCCCAAGGGTAGTCTAGAAGGTTTGAGTGCAGTACAGAAACAGTCGTCGGCAGATTGGCAGGTATTGTGCGATAGCCGAGTGCAGTTCGAGTTCACGCAGATCGGGGGACAGCTTGCGCATGTTCGTGCACGCCCACAGTTGCTTGACCGTATATATGAGGCACAGTGCGGGGATGACCGTTGCTCAGAGATCATGACACAGATTGGACAGGGCAGATTCTCCGAGTTCGTGATTGTGTAGGGTTCCTAGGCACACTAATGAGGTCTCACAAGGCATCAACCATGCCGAATTCAAAATTTTCGGTGCCGAGAAACCCTAAACTAGATCGTTAACTAGAGATTAGGCGAAACTACAAGCAAGTTAACAACTTAACTACTAAGTGAATGGAAATACAACCTTTGTAGATCCGGTCCTCCACTTCGTTAGCTCCATGATGATGTCCCTTCGCTGCGATCATCGGATCCCGGACTCTCGCGGTGGTTTCATCGAAGAAATGATCGGGCTAGGTCGATGACTTCGATGCCGAAGATGATCTACGTCGAGGCGACTCTAACTCGAGCTCCAACTTCACCAAGTCATAAAACTTGTGAAGAAAACACCCTATACTACTTGGCAAGTGGTAGAGGATGAAGAAATAGGAAGTGGGTTCACTTTGGATTTGGATTTCTCACTTGGAATCATCACTTGACATTTTTCAAGAGAGCTTTTCTTTTTCTTCACTTGAAGAAGAAGATGAAGAAGAAGAAAAGAAAAAGAATTATCACAAAGAAAATCAAGTGATGGTTATCATTGTAGCAACCATGGGTTAGTAAACTCATGTAGAGAATAAACTAGGGTTTAGGTAATGGTTAGGTTTATGAATAAAAACAAAATGGCTTTGACCTTTTCAAATATACTTGAAGCTTCTAGCAAATGAATAAGAAAGCCACCATTTTTTTTTCATAAAATAAATGAAATAAAACAAATGAAACCCTAACCATTATCTAAACATGGTGTATAGCATACACACACCCAAGTTTGCATGTATCATCAAACATGATACAATCTTGTGCACAAAAATATATCACATATACAATGTGCACAATCAAGTGAGAAAAACATCTTAAGTGAACCAATATTAGTTAATGTAAAGTAATATATCAAATATATAATTATACATTAAATCATTAAATCAACACTTGACTTAATGATCCGGTCATATTGCATATAACCGACTAATATGAATAGTAACAACTTATCGAATCAACACTTGATCCAATAACCCGGCTATATCGCATATAACCGATCAATGTCACATATCGCGAGAATAAAATACAGTATCACATACTGGTATTATTCTCGGTCCCGCACATATCTCATATGCGCTCCTATTTCGTTTCGCTTGAGCCAGGAAATCTCTGTGTAGGACTCTAAAGACTCGTCAATACGCCGGCAGCAGGTGATGATCATATCAAACACCCACAAGACGCAAGCGGTCTGCTAAACGTAACGGCCACCCGGGTATTGAGCGATCAGAAGATCAACGAGCAAGCCCGCTCACACTCCTGTGAATCCAACCAGCAACACTTACCGTACAGTCCGGTCTCGTCGACTGATATGTCGCATATCTTGCCTAGGGGTGGTAAACGTCAGACCCCAATAGCTCGATAAGTCGTGTCGATATGGGGTCTATAACAGTTCGAGAAACTACTGGTAACACTTACCAGTAAATCTCAGTAACCCTGGCCAGAGATTTCCGGTTATAGCCAATCGAACACAGCGCAACATCAACTCCCTATACCGGGAGAGACGAATCCCTCCTATCGCTCATTGCCTCCATGTGATTCGGGACTGTACCCAAAAACCACCGTTTTGCACGCCCTCTTGGACATGGTAAGGGGGAAATCAAAGTAAAGTGGGAATCACACAAGACTCTATGACGATCTCGGGTCTACAGACTAACCTGTACCAGTGTCACGAGAGAACTGCCATCTGACGTAAGGTATAATACCATCTGGGAGTTCTCGGCGAGTCCGTCCAGTGTACCCAGTCTCCACTGAGCACCCGTATATCATCTCTGATGTCAAACACCAATGGATATGGGATCATCCATCGCCCATCTGTATGGGTCGAGAAGGTATACGCTAGTCTACTCTGGTATATCGATGCCCCGTCTCGATACACCCACGACTAGGGACCTTGAAGGATGTACTTATGGACTACCATGTCCCCACTAGTATGATCCGCATCATAGTCCAGGTAGTCAAGTACACATCCTAAGGGCTTTACCAACATGAAACAGAGAGACAATCAGTGTACACGTTAAGGTAAAGAATAACCAGATAGCATACTATCATGTCGAGCAAGAAAGTCCTCCCTATATATGTCCCAGCATCCACTACAATATACATCCTATGTACAGTAATGGCCTCTAGGGCATACATATAACTAACAATCTCCCACTTGTACTAAGGCCATCTGTAGCAGTGGTTGTAGTATCTCATACTCAACCATCCCATAAAAGTCTCTCTCTGGGAATAGGCCTTCGTGAGTGGATCCGCCGTGTTATCCTCTGAGTCTGGTCTCCTAACCTCGATCACCCTGGAGATCAACTATCTCCATGATCAGGTGATGCTGCCTCAGAATATGTCTGGATCACTGATGGGACGGACGTTCCTTGGCATAAGCCACAACTCCATTGTCACACAATGGGAGGAACTAAGTTCATCTCATGAACAAATATACATCCAGACTGCCTCTTTTGGTAGCATCTTAAGTAGCAATGTATCCAGCCTTTATCGTCTAGTATGCCACGGTATCTAGCTTGGAACTCTTCCAACATACCGTCCCTTTACTGAGGGTAAAGACAATGCCTACAACTAACATTCAGTCGTCCTTATCACCCTGGAACCCTTCAAGAGATTCTCCCCAGGATCAATTGATACCATCTCACTACAACTAGTGAGTATCCTAACATCCAATTAGATCTATCTCATAGATCCAAAACCCAGGATTTAGTAGGTATCACTATGATCCTATATGGAGAATCCTTGTGATAAGTGGAGATTGACCGAGCGTAGCATAGGAAACTCCTTCCCTATCAAGAGTATGTCATCCATGTACTCTACAAGGATCATCACCATACTCCCTACTACCTTTTTCTATATACAAGGTTCATCTACCATTTTGATGATGTCAAACTCTTTGACTATCTCATCAAGACTAATGTTCTAACTCCGCGATGCCTGCTTTAATCTTATAAAGCATCTTGTACACGTTTCCGCTGCTCCCACTGTCTACGAAGCCCTCTGGCTGTGTACTTACAGACGCTCTCTTCTAAAACATCATTTTAGAAAAGCAGTCATAACACCCAACCGCCAGATATCGTAGTCATGGTATGTAGCCGTGGCAAGTAGGATCTGGATGGACTTAAGCATAGCCACTGAAAAAGGTTTCATCATTATCCACGCCTGGTTGATGATGAAAATCTTTAACATGTCTAGCTTTGAAAGTCTCAACTTTTCCATCTACACCAAGTAATCTTCTCAAGATATACTTTCTCCTGATGGGGATTTAACCCTTCAGATATAGCAGCCAAAGTCCATACTTTGTTGGTGTACATGGATTCCATCTCAGATTGCTAAGCATCCAGCCATTCTTACAGAGTCCCTACTCTTGATGGCCTGCTCGAAACTAGTTGGGTCATCATCTCATGATGCAATCCTCGCTCCCACTGTCATCGAGAAACTGAAGTATCTCTCAGGCGGATGAGGAACCCTACCAGATCGGCGGAGAGGCTGAGGTTCGTTGGAATCTACTGAATCCTTTGGTTCTATCAAATCATCAGCTGCAGATTGTATAGCTAGAACATTTCCAGTTCTACATAACAGATCTTGCCTCGAGCTTGTCCGGATTTTGCTTTTAGACATCGGCCGGACAACCCCAAATCTTAACTGACTTAAGAGATGGGATCTTCCCTTTCCATATCACATATGAAGTGGTAAGCAATTGATTTGATCGGAACCCTATTCAATAGGTATGAAACTTCATAAGTGCATAACACCCAAAAGGAAATAGGCAACTCAGTAGTACTCATCATAGAGCACACCATATCACATAGGGTGCTATTGCTCCGCCCCGATATACCATCGTGCTATGGTGTATACGGAGGAGTAATGCTGAGAGAGAATCTCATTCTCCTTTAGAATAGTCCAGGATTTCCGTGTTCAAGTATTCTCCTCCTTTATTACATTTAAGGACATAATATTTATACCCGTATTTCGGTTCTCTACTTCTAGCTTATATTCTGTGAATATTTCAAAAGGTTCGGACTTGTGTTTCAACAGGAACATATGTCTGAATCTTGAGAGATTATCAGAGAATGTAACGAAGTACAAGGAACCGGTCCTGGCATATGTAGACAGGGGACCTTACATTCATCAACATGTATCATCCTAAGAGTTCACCAACTCTTTCTCTGTTTCCAATAAATAGAGCTGTGGTCATTTTATCTTTGTGACATGACCGGCAAGTTTCACAAGATGTAAATTCAAACTCTTTTAAACATGCATCTAAATGTAACTTCAGCCAGTTGGGTCGCATTGATATGACCTAGTCTACAATGCCTCAAGAAGGAATCGTTCATTTCTGAACTCTTCCTCTTGTGTGTGTTCTGTATACAAGGAACTGTAGTTTGATTTAGAACGTTAATGCTTTTAGATAACGTGCTTGAACCGATCAACTTTTGAAATAGGAAATGTTCAAAACATTATCCAACAATACAAAATTATATCCTTTCTTTACTAATAAAGAGACTGATATGATTTTGTATATCAGGTTCGGTATTTAATAGCATTTGTTCAGAATCAATGTATTGGTAATACAGGGTGACAGTGACCAACAGACTTGGCTGCAACACTTGCCCCGTTTTCTGTCTCATGAAACTTATCACCCGTTCTCAGTTCTCTGCCTTTCTGTAGCCCTATGTAACAGATTACATATCTGGGATCCTGATACGGTATCAGATACCTAGGACGCAGAGGATACTGAGAAACAGTTCTGTATAATGAACACACCCGAAGGAGATGCATCATATGCACTTTCTTCGTTTGGGCGGCATAGGAATTCTGGTATTCCCTATTTCCTGCTCTGTCTTATAATAATTATAAGTTGGAGCGGGACCAACGTTGTTAGTTATATGTATGCCCTAGAGGCCATTACTGTACATAGGATGTATATTGTAGTGGATGCTGGGACATATATAGGGAGGACTTTCTTGCTCGACATGATAGTATGCTATCTGGTTACTCTTTACCTTAACGTGTATACTGATTGTCTCTCTGTTACATGTTGGTAAAGCCCTTAGGATGTGTACTTGACTACCTGGACTGTGATGCGGATCATACTAGTGGGGACATGGTAGTCCATAAGTACATCCTTCAAAGTCCCTAGTCGTGGGTGTATCGAGACGGGGCATCGATATACCAGAGTAGACTAGCGTATACCTTCTCGACCCATACAGATGGGCGATGGATGATCCCATATCCATTGGTGTTTGACATCGGAGATGATATACGGGTGCTCAGTAGAGACTGGGTACACTGGACGGACTCGCCGAGAACTCCCAGATGGTATTATACCTCACGTCAGATGGCAGTTCTCTGGTGACACTGGTACAGAGTAGTCTGTTGACCCGAGATCGTCATAGAGTCTTGTGTGGTTCCCACTGTGCTTTGATTTCCATCTTACCACGTCCAAGAGGGCGTGCAAAACGGTGGTTTTTGGGTACAGTCCCGAGTCACATGGATGCAATGAGCGATAGGAGGGGATTCGTCTCTCCCGGTATAGGGGGTTGATGTTGCGCTGTGTTCGATTGGCTATAACAGGAAATCCCTGGCCAGGGTTGCTGAGATTTACTGGTAAGTGTTACCAGTAGTTTCTCGAATAGTTATAGACCTCATATCGACACGACTTATCGAGCTATTGGGGTCTGACGTTTACCACCCCTAGGCGAGATATGCGACATATCAGACGATCAGACCGGACTGTACGGTAGTGTTACTGGTCGGATTCACTGGAGTGTGAGCGGGCTTGCTCGTCGATCTTCAGATCGCTCAATACCCGGGTGGCCGTTACGTTTAGCAGACCGCTTGCGGCTTGTGGGTGTTTGATATGATCATCATCTGCTGCCGGCGTATTGACGAGTCTTTAGAGTCCTACACAGAGGTTTCCTAGCTCAAGCGAAACTAAATAGGAGCGCATATGAGATATGTGCGGGACCGAGAATAATGCGTGTATATGATACCGTATTCCATTCTCGCGATGAATGTATCGAATGGTTGTATGCGATATAACCTAGTTATCAATTCAAGCGTTGATTCGATAAGCCGATACATTGGATACTAGTCGGTTATATGCGATATGACCGGATCGTTAAATCAAGTGTTGATTTAATGATTTAATGCATAATTATATATTTGATATATTACTTTGCGTTAACTAGTATTGGTTCACTTTAGATGGATTTTCTCACTCGGCTGTGTGCATTGCATATGCGAGATGATTTTGTGCACTTGCTTGTATCATGTTTGATGATGCATGCCTTTTGGTTAAGTGTAAAGAATTAAACCTTGGTTAATGAAATGATTAGGGTTTACTTTTTCCTTATTCTTTTTATTCATTTATTTATTCTTTTGGAAAAAGAAATGCAAAGAGAAAAATGGTGGAATTCTTTTGTTCTTTCATGAAGCTTCATGAAGACTTTGACTTTGTGACCATTTTGTCTCATGCTTTAACCTAACCATTCCACTTAACTCTAATTAATTCTCTACACCTAACCTTGGTTAGCTTATGATAAGAATTGTTTTCTTTTCTATTTTTAATTATTCTTATCATAACAATATTCTTCTTCTTCTTCCTTTCTTCAAGTGAAGAAAGCAAGGTCCATCAATGGTGATTGATGGAAATGAGTGAGAAATCCAAATCTAAAGTCTACCCACTTCCTATTTCTTCATCCTCTACCTCTTGCCAAGTAGTAGAGTGTGTTTACTTCACAAGTTTCTTGACTTGGTGAAGTCGGAGCTTGATTTAGCGATGCCTCGACGTAGATCATCTTCGGCATGGACATCGACGACCTAGCTTGCCCATTCTCCGACGAAGCGACACTAGAGCCCGGATTTTGATTTGGACAGCGGAGACGACTTTGTTGCGGAGCCGTGGAGGTGGAGCACCGGATCTACAAAGGTTGTATTTCTGTATTCCTTTAGTTAAGTGTTAACTAGTTTATAGTTTCGCCTAGAAATCTAGCCGACGATCCGTAGTCGGGTCTCTCGGCACCCATATTTTTTGAAATTGGCATGTTCGATGCCTTTAGAGACCTCACTAGGGTGCCTAGGAACCCTACAAACGTTCCCCAGCTCAGTATAATAAGCGGGTTCGGTCAATATATCCGTTTTATTATCTTGATTAAGGCGTGACATGGTCACTACCTAGAGAGAGAGAGAGAAGAAAACACTCTGCGTGCGCTCTTGCAAGATCAGATTGGTTATTATTTTATCTAATCAGGATGGCTCCCACTGTTTTTATCAAATCTTCCTTCAAACCCTAAAAGGAAAGACTAGCCGGGATTAATTACACACTACAAGTTCGCCAATCTTTCAGCCAGGCCAGTGTCGGTACTTTGAGGGAGGTTTCCCGTGTTTTCGCACGGACCTAATTAATGTAAACCTCGTTTTCCCAGAGGCATAACCCCGTTGACACCTTTCTAGACACCTACTTGATCGGCTAATTGTAATGTGTAAAACTCTCCTAGGAGTAACTCTTACTCGCAGTGGGTATCGGGATCCAACTATCTCATAGAAGGTATGCAATCTCATTGCAAATTTCAACACTTGAAATTCCCGATAATTTTTGCCCCTAGCCTCCTATGACCTTGACAAAGGCCAACAAACCATAGGCTGCTAGTAAAGTTCAACCCGTCATTTCTTGATTGAATTAAACCCACCCGCACGGCCCTTGACAAAGGCCAACAAGGTCGCACGACTGCCCTAACTCGATCTGCATCATATGCATAAGCAGATAAGCACTAGTCAGCTACCGCACACTACGCCTTGACAAAGGCCAACAAACGCAGCACGAATACTAACTACTACTTATCTGAAATGACGGAGGGCTACGACAGGTTTTTCTGAAAACCTATTGTGTAATGAACTTGATATCGTTGTAGGATCGAATGAATTTAGAAATGGAGTGTTTTTTAGGCTTTTCTAGTTTTGCTAAAGGGGTCACTCCCGGTGAAGGTATCGTCGGCCCTTTCCTCGTCGAATGAGGTGCGGGATATATCATATATATCACTGTGCAAAGCAGAAACTATAGAAGCAATCAAAAACAAACCGAGAGTATATCATCTGCCAGTTATTGCTAAAGGGGTCACTCCTGGTGAAGGGATCTCGGCCCTTTCCTCATCGAATAAGGTCCAGGATGTTCTACAAGGAACACCACGATGCAAAGCAAGAACTGTAGCTACCAGTTTTTTTTTAAGAAATTCGATTCCACAACATCTTAGGTTTCTTTTCTTTCATTAATCACATTAATGAAGTCCCATCATTTAAGCACCTAAACATCACAGATAAATACAACGTACGCTTATGCCATCCGCATTCGCCTCGATGTCCCGTCTGCACCGTTAGGTTAGGTAACTAACGCCAGAGCGAGGCAGGGCTAGCGCGGGTGTAAAACATAAGCAACGTCTATATAATATATCATATATACTATATACAGTATCCATCACAGCATATCAAATGATCACATCACAGATATCGCAGCAGAAGAAACATAAGAAACATTGGATATACTAGGACGTCCGTGTTTTCAATACGAGCCAGTATAAAACACGGATTCCACGGTCGCGATGAATAGCCAAACCCACACCCCTAGACCCCTACGAGAGCGGCAAGCAACCCTACCAATTCTAGAGTTAGGAGACCCGGACTCGACTCCTCGAGTTGGTCTCCCACTGGACTCCAGAACCCGGTTACTTGTGCCCTCCTCCTTGGGTCTATCCTAGTGCGGAAAAGTAAATAATATACAATAGGTGACATCTTCCGCAACCTGGAAGTGCCCCAATAAAAGAATATTACATACAAGTTTTTACATGAATGAAAAATGAATAACACTCATCTCACATAAAAAAAAAACCCGGCTATTCAAACACGACGATCTAATATAACATATCCAGCAACACATAACATCACATGTCATCAACGTAAGTAAATATGCGCATCCCAATAATCGTTGACATATAGCAACGAAACCGGCGATATCACATATTACACTTACGGTCGCAGAAAAGAAAGTGTAAAACTACAACAGTTGGAATCCGCAACCTCTTTAGACATCGCATGCCTAACCATATGAATTCCTTAGACATCGCATGCCTAACAATTATAAACCCTGCATTTTATTCTCATTATTGAAAACACTTTTCAATATCAAGTCGGGCAATTCAACAGGATTCCCGACATTCTGATCGAATGCTCGTCGCAAACTTTAGTAGACGGCCGCACCCCCGATACCGTCGACGAAGTGCACCAAGGCGGAACACCGCTACCGCGAGCACCCGAACGGATGCTTTCGGCGACGGGGTTCTCCTACAGTCACTCGGTCGGGGCTAAGGGGTGTAGCTGTCTATTAAGTTTACCGGCGAGTATCCGCGTACGCTACGTGATTGCGACGGACTTTTGATCACATCAAAATTCCGTGGCAACTGATCAAGTGAGACTAAAGTGCTATGTTTATAACATTCATATCAGTTATCACATAACTACTTATGGATTCCAAATATTGTATCACATTCCAGATGAATAGAAAATGTTAAACTTTTCGATCGAACAGTCAAACACCCAAGTTTTCCCGGAACAGCTCAATACATGAAATAAGTTTTAAAACATCCAGTTCATGCCTCAGTACCAACGGTCCAGCCGTAGAAGGGTCAAGCCAACGCCTCACATGTGGCACGCCGTACTGCCCCAAACCCGAAGGTTCAAAGGGCAGTTCAAGACGGTCACATAATCGAGTTAAGGTTTGTTGTCTTCTAGAGGGACCATCGCGTTACTTGCACTACTTAGAACGTCATTAAACCACGGAAAAATCTAACATTTGGAAATTTCCCGGCAGGGGAAAAAGTGGGTATTTATATCCGGTCGAACTTTTTAACATATTCAAAAATTATCCGGAAAAACACATAGACGCAATTAGACAATCCGATCGAATCCACGAGTTCCCAAAACAACCCCAGAAAACTCCATTGTTGAGTAAAATATAAAAATTCCCAGAAGACTCGGCACTTCCAGAAAAGAATTACAGTGCAAGCCACGTGGCCTAACTCACCAATATGGCCGCGGAACCGCCGCGCAAGCCAGGGTGGGGCCGCGGTTCAGCGGCTCTTTGGTCAAGTTAGAGTCACGTACTTCACAGTAACTCCTACAATTCCCTGATGAATTTTTTGGCAATTTTTAATTCACAAAAATCCAAAATTCCAGAAAATTTCCAGAGAGTGGTTTTGTTAGGGTTTCGGGGTTCGTTCAGATTTCTAACATCGTCTACATTTCGCCTAAGGCTCTAGCTAGGCTCTGAAACCACTGTAGGGTTTCTAGGCACACTAATGAGGTCTCACAAGGCATTAATCATGCCAAATTCAAAATTTTCGGTGCCGAGAAACCCTAAACTAGATCGTTAACTAGAGATTAGGCGAAACTACAAGCAAGTTAACAACTTAACTACTAAGTGAATGGAAATACAACGTTTTTAGATCCTGTCCTCTACTTCGTTAGCTCCGTGACGATGTCCCTTCGCTGCGATCATCGGATCCCGGACTCTCGCGATGGTTTCATCGAAGAAATGATCGGGCTAGGTCGATGACTTCGATGCCGAAGATGATCTACCTCGAGGCGACTCTAACTCGAGCTCCAACTTCACCAAGTCATAAAACTTGTGAAGAAAACACCCTATACTACTTGGCAAGTGGTAGAGGATGAAGAAATAGGAAGTGGGTTCACTTTGGATTTGGATTTCTCACTTGGAATCATCACTTGACATTTTTCAAGAGAGCTTTTCTTTTTCTTCACTTGAAGAAGAAGATGAAGAAGAAGAAAAGAAAAAGAATTATCACAAAGAAAATCAAGTGATGGTTATCATTTTAGCAACCATGGGTTAGTAAACTCATGTAGAGAATAAACTAGGGTTTAGGTAATGGTTAGGTTTATGAATAAAAACAAAATGGCTTTGACCTTTTCAAATATACTTGAAGCATCTAGCAAATGAATAAGAAAGCCACCATTTTGTTTTCATAAAATAAATGAAATAAAACAAATGAAACCCTAACCATTATCTAAACATGGTGTATAGCATACATACACCCAAGTTTGCATGTATCATCAAACATGATACAATCTTGTGCACAAAAATATATCACATATACAATGTGCACAATCAAGTGAGAAAAACATCTTAAGTGAACCAATATTAGTTAATGTAAAGTAATATATCAAATATATAATTATACATTAAATAATTAAATCAACACTTGACTTAATGATCCGGTCATATTGCATATAACCGACTAATATGAATAGTAACAACTTATTGAATCAACACTTGATCCGATAACCCGGCTATATCGCATATAACCGATCAATGTCACATATCGCGAGAATAAAATACAGTATCACATACTGGTATTATTCTCGGTCCCGCACATATCTCATATGCGCTCCTATTTCGTTTCGCTTGAGCCAGGAAACCTCTGTGTATGACTCTGAAGACTCGTCAATACGCCGGCAGCAGGTGATGATCATATCAAACACCCACAAGCCGCAAGCGGTCTGCTAAACGTAACGACCACCCAGGTATTGAGTGATCAGAAGATCAACGAGCAAGCCCGCTCACACTCCTGTGAATCCAACCAGCAACACTTACCGTACAGTCCGGTCTCGTCGACTGATATGTCGCATATCTTGCCTAGGGGTGGTAAACGTCAGACCCCAATAGCTCGATAAGTCGTGTCGATATGAGGTCTATAACAGTTCGAGAAACTACTGGTAACACTTACCAGTAAATCTCAGCAACCCTGGCCAGGGATTTCCGGTTATAGCCAATCGAACACAGCGCAACATCAACTCCCTATACCGGGAGAGACGAATCCCCTCCTATCGCTCATTGCCTCCATGTGATTCGGGACTGTACCCAAAAACCACCGTTTTGCATGCCCTCTTGGACATGGTAAGGTGGAAATCAAAGCACAGTGGGAATCACACAAGACTCTATGACGATCTCGGGTCTACAGACTAACCTGTACCAGTGTCACCAGAGAACTGCCATCTGACGTGAGGTATAATACCATCTGGGAGTTCTCGGCGAGTCCGTCCAGTGTACCCAGTCTCTACTGAGCACCCGTATATCATCTCCGATGTCAAACACCAATGGATATGGGATCATCCATCGCCCATCTGTATGGGTCGAGAAGGTATACGCTAGTCTACTCTGGTATATCGATGCCCCGTCTCGATACACCCACGACTAGGGACCTTGAAGGATGTACTTATGGACTACCATGTCCCCACTAGTATGATCCGCATTATTGTCCAGGTAGTCAAGTACACATCCTAAGGGCTTTACCAACATGTAACAGAGAGACAATCAGTGTACACGTTAAGGTAAAGAGTAGCCAGATAGCATGCTATCATGTCGAGCAAGAAAGTCCTCCCTATATATGTCCCAACATCCACTACAATATACATCCTATGTACAGTAATGGCCTCTAGGGCATACATATAACTAACAGATTGATGATCAGGGGATATTACGATTTGGGTTTAGACTGTGCGTACCAGATACTGAGGGATTGCGGCGCGATATTCTTGAGGAGGCACATCGATCGGTGTACAGTGTCCACCCCGGTTCCACCAAGATGTACCATGATATGAGAGAGGTCTACTGGTGGGACGGAATGAAGAGGGACATTGCAGATTTCATGTCTAGATACCTGACTTGTCAGCAAGTCAAGGCCGAGCACCAGAGGCCCGCAGGGGAGCTACAGCCGTTACCAATTCCGGAGTGGAAATGGGAACAGATTTCGATGGATTTCATGGTGGGTCTACCCAGGACTAGGCGGGGGTATGACTCCATTTGGGTGATCGTGGATCGACTGACGAAAGCGGCTCACTTCCTGCCAGTGAAGACGACTTTCGGATTTGCTCAGTATGCCCAGATATACATCGACGAGATTGTGCGACTGCATGGAGTCCCGACGTGTATTGTGTCCGTCAGAGGCACCCAGTTTACCAGCCGACTATGGCAGAGGCTTCAGGAGGCTTTGTGCACGCGCTTGAGTTTCAGCACAGCATTTCATCCGCAGACCGACGGACAGTTAGAGCGGACCATTCAGACTCTCGAGGACATGCTCCGATCGTGCGTTTTAGATTTTGGTGGTAGCTGGGATCATCATTTACCCTTGATAGAGTTCTCCTACAACAATAGCTTCCAGGATACGATTCAGATGGCACCTTTCGAGGCTTTGTATGGGAGGAGATGTAGATCGCCCGTCTGTTGGACAGAGCTCAGCGATGGCAGAAATTTGGGGCCACAGATCGTACAGGAGATGACTGAGAAGATACAGCTGATTTGAGACAGGATGAGGACAGCTCAGAGCAGGCAGAGATCATATGCTGACAGGCGCCGCCGCAGACTAGAGTTCACAGTTGGCGATCACGTGTTTCTGAGGGTCTCTCCGATGAAGAGAGTGATGAGGTTTGGACGGAAGGGGAAGCTTAGCCCCAGATTCATAGGTCCCTTTGAGATCCTCGAGCGTGTGGGCGCAGTAGCTTATCGTTTGGCTCTTCCACCCGACTTCCTAGATGTTCACCCCGTATTCCACGTGTCGATGCTTCGCAGATACCTACATGACCCTTCGCACTTGATTCAGCATCAGACCGTTCAGCTCGAGCGCGATCTTACATTCACCGAGCAGCCAGTCGTGATCTTGGACCGGCAGGTGAAGAAAATTAGATCGAAGGTCTTGCCGTCAGTGAAGGTGCTTTGGCGCAGCCCGAATGGTGAAGAGATCACTTGGGAGGCCGAGGGTGAGATGCGGAAGAAGTTCCCTCATCTCTTTGAAGGTATGCGTTGCCTTATATTCTAAATTCGGGGACGAATTTCTCTAAGGGGGGAAGATTGTAACACCCTAGGATGTGTTTAGTGGTTAATTATATTTTAATATGTGATTTTAATAAAAAGTTTACCAAATTGGTTTTCAAATAATTTTTCAAATTTAATAAATATTTTTCTAGAATTTTCCTAAGCTTGCACAAACTTGTGCATGTAAACTAGGGTTAGAATTTGGGTTAAACCATGTTTAACGACCATGGTAGGTTAACCCTACCATTAGTAAGTTAAATGATTTTAATTAAGGTTATATTTTTTTAAAATGAAATAGGATTTAAAATGCTTTTGGTTGACTTGAGAGAGAGTATGCATTATGGCTAAGCCATGCTTGCATTAAATGAGAGATAGAGAGGGGTGCAGCATGGCAAGCCCATGCTTGCATTTAATGTGGCAAGAGAGAGAGAAATGAGGGCTTGACCTTGTGCATTATCATTTCTTTTGTTTGCAACACCCTCTCATTTCTCACTCATTCACTCTCTCTCTCTCTCTCACACACACACTCTCAGCATCATCATCAGCAGCAGAAGCTGCAGGCACAGCAGCAGCAGCACACAACAGAGCAGCAGCAACAGCTACATTAGCTTCAGCCCCAGCATCAGCAACACCAAGCAGCAGCAGCAGCTCCTTGCAGCAGCAGCCCCAGCACATGTAGCAGCAGCCCCAGCACTAGCACCATCAACAACACCATCAGCAACAATAACAACATCAACAGCAACAACAAGCATCAGCATCAGCAGTAGCAGTAGCAACAACAACAGCATCTGGAGCAGCAACAGCAGTAGCAGCTTCTTCTTCTTCTCTTCTTCTCCTGACCCAGCCTCGTAGGGTCAAGTGAGGTATAACCTCTGAGCTCCACTTGCTTGTATGCTAGACTTTTGCGTTAGTTAAGTTTAATTAGTGTATATTGGTAGTTGTTAGCGCTAGATTGCGTGTTTTTAGTGATAATTGTGGTGATTAGTGTGATCTTTGCTTAAGTAAGGTTAGTTTTGGCTAGACTAAGTTAATTAAGTGTTGTTAGGGCCTTGTGAACCTAGGTAACCACAGATTACACCAAAATACCCTGATTTTTCATGATTGTGCAAAATGTGACTTTTTAAAGCAAACTTAGCTTTTTGATATCTGCTGTTACCCCAGTGAGTCCAGAATAAAATTGAGTGTACCATAGCATACTAGTGACACCCTGACCCCACCACCAGAGCCCGACCCCACCAGCCAACTTTCAGGCCGCCGGAAAAATCGATCTGGCCGCAAATTACGGCCAGAGCTGGGAGATAGGAGAGAGGGTTTTTTGGGTGGGTGTCTGCTATGTTCTGTAGGTCCTTGGTATGTTTAGTTTTGTAATATTGTAACCTGGGTAAAATCTGGGACGATATATCGTTTTCTGGTGTTTTTAGTCTGCGCGATACGTGCGATACGTGAGTGGGTTTTGTGATTCAGCGTATCGCGGCGTGTCGGGCTGAGTCGTAGACACGTGCACACACGTTTCAGCGTATCGCACACACGCGCGTTGATTCGCGATGCGATTTTGTCGTTTTGTTTCGATATCGCGTTTTGCGAGACTCTTGCTTATATAATTGGATTCCTTGTGTAAATTCCAGGTTCACAGGCGGGTACGTCAGACGTCGCTAGGAAAGGGAAGCAGGTGGTCGGCTATACTTAGCACGCGACCAGGTGAGTAGATTTAACATCTACGGGAAAATCGCCCGTATGGCGTTAAGCGTCGGGGCGTAATAGGATATTTAGTCTTGTGTGTTCATATAGACATACTAGAGTAGCATACCTTTTTTTATATATAGTGTTAGTTATATGTATGCCCTAGAGGCCATTACTATACATAGGATGTATATTGTATTGGATGCTTGGACATATATAGGGAGGACTTTCTTGCTCGACATGATAGTATGCTATCTGGTTGCTCTTTACGTTAACGTGTATACTAATTGTCTCTCTGTTACATGTTGGTAAAGCCCTTAGGATGTGTACTTGACTACCTGGACTATGATGCGGATCATACTAGTGGGGACATGGTAGTCTATAAGTACATCCTTCAAGGTCCCTAGTCGTGGGTGTATCGAGACGGGGCATCGATATACCAGAGTAGACTAGCGTATACCTTCTCGACCCATACAGATGGGCGATGGATGATCCCATATCCATTGGTGTTTGACATCGGAGATGATATACGAGTGCTCAGTAGAGACTGGGTACACTGGACGGACTCGCCGAGAACTCCCAGATGGTATTATACCTCACGTCAGATGGCAGTTCTCTGGTGACACTGGTACAGGTTAGTCTGTAGACCCGAGATCGTCATAGAGTCTTGTGTGATTCCCACTGTGCTTTGATTTCCACCTTACCACGTCCAAGAGGGCGTGCAAAACGGTGGTTTTTGGGTACAGTCCCGAATCACATGGAGGCAATGAGCGATAGGAGGGGATTCGTCTCTCCCGGTATAGGGAGTTGATGTTGCGCTGTGTTCGATTCGCTATAACCGGAAATCCCTGGCCAGGTTGCTGAGATTTACTGGTAAGTGTTACCAGTAGTTTCTCGAACTGTTATAGACCTCATATCGACACGACTTATCGAGCTATTGGGGTCTGACGTTTACCACCCCTAGGCAAGATATGCGACATATCAGACGACGAGACCGGACTGTACGGTAAGTGTTACTGGTTGGATTCACAGGAGTGTGAGCGGGTTTACTCGTCGATCTTCTGATCGCTCAATACCCGGGTGGCCGTTACGTTTAGCAGACCGCTTGCGGCTTGTGGGTGTTTGATATGATCATCACCTGCTGCCGGCGTATTGACGAGTCTTTAGAGTCCTACACAGAGGTTTCCTGGCTCAAGCGAAACGAAATAGGAGCGCATATGAGATATGTGCGGGACCGAGAATAATGCGTGTATGTGATACCGTATTCTATTCTCGCGATGAATGTATCGATTGGTTGTATGCGATATAACCTAGTTATCGAATCAAGGATTGATTCGATAAGTCGATACATTGGATATTAGTCGGTCATATGCGATATGACCGGATCGTTAAATCAAGTATTGATTTAATGATTTAATGTATAATTATATATTTGATATATTACTTTGCATTAACTGGTATTGGTTCACTTAAAAAGGATTTTCTCACTTGATATGCACATTGTATATGTGATATACTTTTGTGCATTTGATTGTATCATGTTTGATGATACATGCATACTTGGTTAAGTGTATGATTAAACCATGGTTGTGTAATGGTTAGGGTTTTTGATTTACTTATTCATTTATTTATTTTGTTTATTTATTTTTGCAAAATAAATGAATGGCGGCTTTCTTTGTTTGCTAGTTGAAGCTTCATGAAGCTTTGACTAAGTGACCATTTTTGTTTTCATGCTTAACCCTAACCATTCCACTTAACCCTAGTTCATTCTCTACACTTGACCATGGTTGCTATATGATAAGTATTCCTTTTATTTTCTATTTTTGATAATACTTATCATATTATCTTCTTCTTCTTCTTCTTCTCCTTCTTCAACATGGAGAAAACCTTGCCCCCATCAATGGCAACTTGAGAAAAAGAGTGAGAAATCCAATTCTAAAGTGAACCCACTTCCTATTTCTTCATCCTCTACCACTTGCCAAGTAGTATAGGGTGTTTTCTTCACAAGTTTCATGGCTTGGTGAGGTTGGAGCTTGATCTTGTGTTGCCTCGACGTAGATCATCTTCGGCATCGAAGTCGACGACCTAGCCCGCCCATTTCTCCGATGAAGCCGACGCTAGAGCCCGGGATCCGATGATCACAGTGAGGGTACACCGTCATGGAGCTATGGAGGTGGAGGACCGGATCTACAAAGGTTGTATTTCCGTTTACCCTTTAGTTAAGTTGTTAACTAGTTTCTAGTTTCGCCTAAAATTCTAGTTAACGATCTAGTCTAGGGTTTCTCGGCACCGTAAAATTTTAAATTGGCATGGTTGATGCCTTGTGAGACCTCCTTAGAGTGCCTAGGAACCCTACAGTGGTATCAGAGCCTAGCTAGAGCCTTAGGCGATGCGTAGACGGAGTTAGAAGTCCGATCGAACCGAAACCCTAACTTCAATATGCTCTCTGTACATTTTTGAAATTCGTGGATTTTTGTATATCATATTGGAACCGAAACCCTACAGTGATATTTGTCTTTGCTTTACTGCTCATTCTTCGCTACGGCGTCGTATATCATATTGTGATGCTCTATTCATTTCACATGTTACTTCGACCACACCTTGCCTTTACCCGACTTGCGGGACAAATTTTTATAAGGGAAATGTTGCCAAAATTATTAAAATGTAACTCTTGAACTAAAAAGGTTTTCTACTAAATTATTTAAGGTTTTCTAAACATTTTACAAATGCTTCTACTAAAATGTTTTAACACTCTATATTTAAAATGGTTTTGATTTCTGGGTTTCGGCTTACTTAGTCGCGTTACGCATGTAGACGTTACGTGGTTAAGTGCCGGTCACGGGCCGAACTTTGGGTCGTGACATCCCGTTTTTTAAAAACGCGGACCGGTTTGTAATGGATCACTCCCCCCCCATATATATATATATATATATATATATATATATATATATATATATATATATATATGTATGTATGTATATATATATATATGTATGTATATATATATGTATGTATGTATATATATATATATGTATGTATATATATATGTATGTATGTATATATATATATATGTATGTATGTATTACCAACTAGTATTATCAAACATTCGATTAATATATGCGTATCATATACATGTGTTTAATCGAACTCCCGCACGTATCAACTATACGCACTTCATCATTTCACTTGAGCAGGTACTTTCGGCATGGACATTTAAAGACTTGACAATACGCATGCGGTGAATTAATAGGATCATATCCGATTGAATCTGAAATAATTTCAGATCAATCCACGATCAGGTGAACTCACAAGCACGTCAGCGACACTAGCTGCATATAACGGCTACGCAGGTATATGCCAAAGGTAGGTCGATAAACAAACTCATTCATACCCAACAAAACCTATCAGTGATAATTACCGTACAGTCCGGTT
Organism: Agapanthus africanus; assembly: GCA_030015575.1. NCBI lineage: Eukaryota > Viridiplantae > Streptophyta > Magnoliopsida > Asparagales > Amaryllidaceae > Agapanthus > Agapanthus africanus. The sequence goes on along the minus strand of JASDDO010000031.1, from coordinate 376,402,765 downwards.
TCTTCGTCAGATAGTGTCACATATCGGGTCTAGGGCGTGGAAATTGTTAGACCCCCAATAACCAAATAAGTCATGTATATACCAAACTCATAACCATCGGAGACACAACTAATAACCCCTTATCAGTTTATCTCTACAGCCCTTGCTGGGACTTCTGGTTATAGTTATATCTTACATGGCACGACATCATCTCGTTATACCGGGAGAGACGAATCCTATCTCGATCGTTCACCACCTCCATATGCTTCAGGATTATACCCAACGAAAACATGTATTCAAGCTGTCACGTCCCGAGAGTACGGAACATGACCGGCACTTAAACTACGAAACGTCTCGAGGCGTACGTAATCCAAGTAAGCCGAAAGCCCAGAAATGCAAACCAAGAAACGTAATAGAGTGAAGGAAAACCAATTTAAACAAGTAGTTTTAATAGCATAAGCCGAATTATGCGGTTTTTAAAAAAACATCAATATTTCCTGAAAATTTCGGCAGAGTCTCCTTTGTAAATACTGACTCCCAAACGGGATACAACATGAATAGTATACGAAATCAATAAAAGGCATCCCCAAGCGGGAGCTAGCTCTTCGTCAATCGACGGTCACAACCACACAAGCAATATAATATACAACGCCAACGGCGAGGATCAAATACTCAAAACCATAAGAAAACCACAGAAATGAAACGCGCGACTCTAAGGTCGAAAGAATAACATCACTGGTCTCTATCTCTGAAATAAATACATGTTTGGTTGATGGAACTTCTAGATACAACAGAGTAATAATATACAAGTTATATAATGGGGGGTACGATACAAGTAAACCCACCTACTAGCAAATCACCCGAAGGAAACTATGCCCGCAAGCCGTAATGAAACCTGTACGGCAAACCTGCAAGAAACTGGGGCACAACGGGGGTGAGTTGCCAACTCGTGAATAGAAAAACATCTACGCACAGAAATCGCATAAATAACGCAACCTAGGTCAATGATCATAATATATCCTCAAATATATGAATAACATGCAGCCTATAACAATGGCTAGGGTAATATCTAACCCGAGTGTGATCTCATGTGCCCGTGTCAGTGCCTCAGGTAGCGATATATCATATGAATGAGGTATGAATGCATGAAAACAGAATACATGTAAATGAAGAAACTGTTTTCATAAATTAGTGAGATTTCCTTTGTATTTTTAAAATGAGGTATCATAAATGAAATCAGCATCAACAGTGTCTAGCATCGACACAAAACATAAGTCTCAATGTCTCAAAACCTCAGGCTCCGGCTATCCGGACTGGCCTGTATCATCAAATCTCAGTACCTCAATATCTCGAAATCTCAATGTCTCAATCTCAATATCTAGGGCGCCGTCAGTCCAGACCGGCCCCTACCATCCATCTCAAGACCACGACGGTATCCTCCGGATATCCGACGCGTCGGGTAAAATCGCCGGTAGGTAGTCTCCCCCTGCCAGGCTCATCGTCATCACCATGAGCTTCTTGCCCCGGGGTACCTTACCGGGTCCACCATGTACCCGAAACGGTTCATCCAACTCCTCGAATCGGGTCTCGAAATCCATCAGCAAACTCATGGTGGACGACTCATACATCATGGGAAAAACCGCGCTTTTCATTTAAAAAGAGAAAGAAGAAGTTTGTATATGTTTTGCGGTTTTCCCCAAATCCAGAAAATCTCATGGAAATCCGAATCCAAAACCTCAATAGCACGTAAAAAGTGAATGTATGCATGAGAATCCATGAATGCGGCATAACAATGAATAACAGTATGCATGAAGTAGCAGGTAATAACTACAATGTCTAAACTAACATATAAGGCAAGTACACTAATATCATGTCTAAACTATTAGCTAACAGGCTATGTCAAGCAATAATATTTTCTAAGGTGTACGTGACATGGCAATTACCGATGAAGATGTGTGTGAGCCAGCAAGTAAGTGTACGTGGTACATACGCATCATCGGTAATGGTGCTGGTGTCCTAACCACAAGATATCAACAGTAGAATATGAAGCATAATATAGGCATGTGATGCGGAGCGAACATCAATAATGAGCGGGAGCTGAATACTAGACGCAACGATAACTAATCTGCATTAACCTAATATAAGTCCTACAATGGTGCCTTTTGAAATAACACGAATCGTGGGGTTTTAAAAATAGGGGCTACGGTGTTTTTAAGAAAAGATACGTTTTTTTGAAATATCCGTAGAATCCCTTGACTTGTCTTTTAAAATACGCACGATTCGTAAGCTTTGAAATAGGTAGGAACCGAATCTAATCTAACAACTAACTAAACTAAAGGGCTAAGCTACAAGCTAGACTACAGGTAAGGAAACCGCCTAACATCTGAGTCGATACATATACATACCTGTATATATATTAGTCGGTGATCCCGCCTCAATAATATCATATCCGATACCATATCTATAATCAGACATCCCAAGTCAAGAGTGCGGATCAATCATTAATATATAACTCGTACGTAAATCCGTCGTACGGCATTCCCAAATCTGAGTACGGGTCAATATCATGTTCATCACGTTATTCATCTGGTATCTTCTTTATCAAAGATCCTAATCCGGGTACTGATCTCTGTCTAGTACAATACTGATACCACCTAAGTATGCATGCACGTGTGTGAAAAATACGTCAAAGGACCCGCTAAAACATCAGGTCGTATATCAAATACGAACCCTGTCATATCACCGATCTCACGGCCTCGACTCAAATCTCATCGACTCATCTCAATCCCAAGTATCATCCGTAAATCCAGTATATGAACACCTAGTCCCATACCCAGGTGAACACATAAACACATATCCCCATATACGCACAGCTAATAACATAGATGTATGCATGTGTGTGTGTGTGCGTGTGTGGGTGTAACAACTACTCTAGGGTTTCGCAACTAACACTAAACTAATCCATTAACACCTAGAATCTACCTTTATCATCAAGTCTCATATCAACATAATATATATAATCAAAATATATGTGTGTATACGTATTCGTATGCATCACCACGAACTGCGGGGGTGCTATACGTCATCCACCCGACTTCTCCCCGTAGATATAAATCTACTCACCTGGTCCTCGCTCGCCGGTGCCGACGTCGCCATGCGCTTGCTTGTCGTCTCGAAGTCCACATGGGGTACCTACATATCACAACGTATCGTATCGCATAAAAACCCAATTCAAAATCGAAACGGCATACGAAAACCAAATCGGCACGCGTATCATGCATAGGTCAAAACCTATCGCCTACACATGCAAAAATAGCCAAACCAACCCTCGATGTCGATGTACAAACGTCAAAACATTGAGAGAAACACCAAACGTACCAATCATGGTCTTACAACTCACTAAAAATCTATGAAATAGGATGCAATCATCAAAACTAATAAATTGATCGAATCGGTTTATTTCCAAAAAGTCTAGTAAAGAGGGTCGTTAACCGTTTTACTACAAGTCTTGGTGATTTAGCAAACTAGTGGTCACAATACCCACTAATTATCTTAATTAGGCCACATAAGCATTTACTAGATTTTTAATCTTGCTAAATCACATTAAACCAAAAACTAGTTTGCAATTTTTATCCAATTTCAACCATTTTATAGCAAAAATTCACAAATAACAATTTAGCTTGGATTTGCATGATCTAATATTAAACAATAACTTATAATGTTAATAATGTGATAAAAATCCTAACCATATTTTAATCTCACATATATATGTATTTCATGAAAACCCTAGTTTGCATAGAAAGCTTAATTTGGACATTTTACAAGTAGCGATTTATAATTAGCAACTCATTAAACATGGGGTTAGGATTATACCTCAAAGATCATGAGATCCCACATGCAACATGTCTCCAAAATGCTACCTTTTCATCAAGATTCATAATAGAATAGCCAAGGAATAATGGGTAGGGGTTAGATTTGTATTTTGTAGGATTTAATTTGGATTTTTTTAGGAATTTATCATGATTTTTGAGGTGATAATGAGATAGGGAAAGAGAGGGGCTGTTGGTGATTGGGGAGAGGGAAGGCTCGGCCAAGGTGTGGGGGGAGAGGAAAAGAGTGAGTTGAAAGAAATTGCCAAGTCAAAACAACCCCATACTTCATATAATAATACCCAAATTAATATATTATATTCACATTACCTTGTATCAATCAAATGAGCTCAAAACAAATTGAGGGGGGGTTTCCTGCAGTGGGCTCGGCCCATGAGAGGGGTGAGGGAGTTGTGAGAGAGTGCCAAAAGAATTCCATGCAAAAAGAACCCCCTCAAGTTACAAAATTGCAAGATTTAGCTTATTTTATTTAAATTTTAATTTCCCTTAATTATAACTAATTAGAACTTGTAAAAAAAATGAAAAAAAAAATATATTACTCACTAGATTTTAGTTGTCATGAATTATAAAATTTGCATCAACCCAAACCAATTTGTAATTTTCCCTAATTAAATGTATTAGTGACGGCTTAAAATAATAATAAAATAATTTTTTTTTCAGAAAATTTGAAATTTCACCAGTGGCTCAATAAACACCAAATACTAGCAATTACATAGCTAGAATATGTATATTTAATTTTTATAATAAGATATTTGCATTTTGACTTTTTACAGAAAACCCCCTTATTTTTCCGATTTTCCGAAATTTCACCGAAACGATTTTCAAAACGCTACAATCTTCCCCCCTTAAAAAAAATTCGGTCCCCGAATTTAAAGTAAAACTCCCCCCAAATACTAAAACATCTAAACCAAAACCATCAAGTCGTCAGGGCTCCGAAATTGTAAATACATAAAACAAATCGTAGCGCAACGCATGCGCATGAAAAATGAGCATATAACTCAAATCAAAACTCCGTCAAGCATCCCGCAATTATCGGAGTTATGGGGAAGAAATCAATGCCAAATCTAAAGCAAAACCAATATGATATAACTCGAAACTATACATGTAAATATCGAATCTATATATGTAAGTATCTGAAGAAAATGCATGCCAAATCTCATTAAGTCGCTGTGCAACGCGTATAACACTGCACAGTGGCGGTCGTCTATCATAAGAAAATAACTATATACATATATACCTTTGTTTGAAATGTACGTTCCGCCGTTTTGGAAACAATTTAGAAGGGTCTCCTTGTTTTAAACATTTCGTGTCATATCAGACACGTAGGTAAATGCTGAGGCTATAGCTCGCTTTTTGGAAATCCCTTCAATAACTATCAATGCATGCAAAATATATTCAGGTACTGTCCTCTGACTAGTCCTGCTCAGTACGAAAACACATAGAAATATCATAAAAACGTACTGCTCTATAAGAAAAAATCAATCCCAAAATACGCGTATGAATACTACGTGCGTCTGGTGCGCACGGAAATCAAAATCCAAATATGTGCCATACATATGCACAGAAACAACATCTAAGTGCATCGGGTGTGCACGAAACATCTGTCATAGGCAACATGTGTGCCTGGCAGCAAAATCAGGTGCATCTGACATGCACGAAAAATCTCGATTTAGTGCATCTCGTGTGCACCAAAATCACACTTCAAAACATGCGCCCAACATGCGCGAAAATCCAAATCAGGTGCATCCATCGTGCACGAAATCATGAAATCCAATATCAAGTGCCGAATATACGCAAAATCCAATCAGGTGCACAAGGTGCACAAAACAAATATCGAACATCACCATCGAAATCGAAGTCCAGTGCATCTAAATGCACAACATACGTAACACTGCACTGCAAGCATATATGAACTATACGGAGTGCAAAACCAAATCGTGTGCGTATATGCGCACAAAATCAACTCCCCTGTATGAAATCCATATAATCACAAACATGAGAAACCAAGGCATGAAAACGATATCAAGTGCAACAACCGTGCAAAAATCGTAAATACTCAGCAGGTGCGACCATGGTCCATGAAGACAAATATCATGAAACTCAATCATCAAAATCAATCATGCGAATAGATCGCCCAAAATACGCAAAATCAAGTATGGCGGAATAGTCCCGCTCAAGCACATCCTCCAAGAATCTCTGGCCAACTGTCCAGATCACTCAAAGCATGTCTCATCGACGATCCTGAACTCTGGCCTGCCGGTGTGCGTAACATGATCACTCCTGGGTCCAAGTCTTCTCGTAATTCATCCCAGAAAGGTCCTGTCGAGATCTCTCCCAAATCTCATCTCTGCGGAACTGTCCGGAAGTCATCGTCCCTTACTAGATCTGTTCTCGTTCCGGAACGGCTGCATACTCATCGCGACTCCTTGTGGAAGGTATATCCAAGCACAATGCCTCGGCATGCGTATCGCATCTCTGATGTCGGCGGAGTGGAACGCCATCTTATCCAGATCTGGTACGAACCTCTTACTCCACTTTTCTCTAATGTCGACTGCTTCAAACTCATCTCGTCGTGGCTGCATGGACTGAGCTCCAACGGCTATCCTCGTATCTGGAGTCTCCCAAGAAATGCATCTCACCACCTAGCATCCGAATGAAGTCGAACCATCCGATCGATTCGTCAAAACCTCATAATCCCCTGAGAGCTCAACATCTTGGGTACAGTTTAACACTACGAGTACGTACCACAGCATCGATGGTCCAGCCGTAGAAGGGCAAACCCAAGCCTCACTAATGGCGCCGCAGAACTGCCGCAAACCCGAAGGTTCCAAGGCTTTCACACGGTCATTAAGTCGAGTTAGGGTTTCATTCTTCTAGAGGGACCATAGAATTGCCTGCATGTCTTTCCGACTACTTTAAACTTGGAATAATAGGTTTCTGACATTCGATCGTCTCTGTCGACTCTCAACGTCTCCGCGTGAAGTCGTCTCTAGCTGGAATCAATCTATCTGATGACCTCGCATCGGGGTAGGTGAACGAACCACCTGTCCTAGTCATTCATCATCGGGTGACTAGCGACCTTCTAGCATCTATTAGTACAACTCGTCCCGCAATAGCTCCAACATATGGGGCGATATCTCGTCACTCGCAGCAACAACTGGCTCACTCGTCTGCACGCTGAACAGTGCCTCAATCATCATGAGTAAGCAATAAACAAACGGTCATCAAAATCTGGCTGGCCTCTGTCAGTGGCTCAATCCTCTAGTGCTGATCGGCACGTCCAAGTAATCTCATACAGCGATCCATCAAACGCTCGGGGCGTGAAAACACAATAAAAAGACACATCTCCGCAATCGTGTGTCGCCGGAATTTCGCCCTGGTCAGTCTTCGTTCGTGAAGAGCTCGTGCTGACCGCAACTCTAGCCATAGCTCTCCCTGCCCGTAATCGTGGCAGCAAAACCATAACTGGTACTGATGAGGCTAGATCGGAATGAATATAATACTGAGCAAAGAAATGTACATCCTAAGGCTTCTTAAGTGGAGTAGCGTATCGTAAATATGCCGCGGAACATACCCACGGTACGTCACTCTACTTTAGTCACCTATTCCATCAACCAAGGGTCATCCTACGCTCCGAAGGTAAAACCTAACGCTCTGATACCAACTTTGTCACGTCCCGAGAGTACGGAACATGACCGGCACTTAAACTACGAAACGTCTCGAGGCGTATGTAATCCAAGTAAGCCGAAAACACAGAAATGCAAACCAAGAAACGTAATAGAGTGAAGGAAAACCAATTTAAATAAGTAGTTTTAATAGCATAAGCCGAATTATGCGGTTTTAAAAAAAACATCAATATTTCCCGAAAATTTCGGCAGAGTCTCCTTTGTAAATACTGGCTCCCAAACGGGATACAACATGAATAGTATAAGAAATCAATAAAAGGCATCCCCAAGCGGGAGCTAGCTCTTCGTCAATCGACGGTCACAACCACACAAGCAATATAATATACAACGCCAACGGCGAGGATCAAAAACTCAAAACCATAAGAAAACCACAGAAATGAAACGCGCGACTCTAAGGTCGAAAGAATAACATCACTGGTCTCTATCTCTGAAATAAATACATGTTTGGTTGATGGAACTTCTAGATACAACAGAGTAATAATATACAAGTTATATAATGGGGGGTACGATACAAGTAAACCCACCTACTAGCAAATCACCCGAAGGAAACTATGCCCGCAAGCCGTAATGAAACCTGTACGGCAAACCTGCAAGAAACTGGGGCACAACGGGGGTGAGTTGCCAACTCGTGAATAGAAAAACATCTATGCACAGAAATCGCATAAATAACGCAACCTAGGTCAATGATCATAATATATCCTCAAATATATGAATAACATGCAGCCTATAACAATGGATAGGGTAATATCTAACCAGAGTGTGATCTCATGTGCCCGTGTCAGTGCCTCAGGTAGCGATATATCATATGAATGAGGTATGAATGCATGAAAACAAAATACATGTAAATGAAGAAACTGTTTTCATAAATTAGTGAGATTTCCTTTGTATTTTTAAAATGAGGTATCATAAATGAAATCAGCATCAACAGTGTCTAGCATCGACACAAAACATAAGTCTCAATGTCTCAAAACCTCAGGCTCCGGCTATCCGGACTGGCCTGTATCATCAAATCTCAGTACCTCAATATCTCGAAATCTCAATGTCTCAATCTCAATATCTAGGGCGCCGTCAGTCCAGACCGGCCCCTACCATCCATCTCAAGACCACGACGGTATCCTCCGGATATCCGACGCGTCGGGTAAAATCGCCAGTAGGTAGTCTCCCCCTGCCAGGCTCATCGTCATCACCACGAGCATCTTGCCCCGGGGTACCTTACCGGGTCCACCATGTACCCGAAACGGTTCATCCAAGTTCTCGAATCGGGTCTCGAAATCCATCAGCAAACTCATGGTGGACGACTCATACATCATGGGAAAAACCGCGCTTTTCATTTAAAAAGAGAAAGAAGAAGTTTGTATATGTTTTGCGGTTTTCCCCAAATCCAGAAAATCTCATGGAAATCCGAATCCAAAACCTCAATAGCACGTAAAAAGTGAATGTATGCATGAGAATCCATGAATGCGGCATAACAATGAATAACAGTATGCATGAAGTAGCAGGTAATAACTACAATGTCTAAACTAACATATAAGGCAAGTACACTAATATCATGTCTAAACTATTAGCTAACAGGCTATGTCAAGCAATAATATTTTCTAAGGTGTACGTGACATGGCAATTACCGATGAAGATGTGTGTGAGACGGCAAGTAAGTGTACGTGGTACATACGCATCATCGGTAATGGTGCTGGTGTCCTAACCACAAGATATCAACAGTAGAATATGAAGCATAATATAGGCATGTGATGCGGACCGAACATCAATAATGAGCGGGAGCTGAATACTAGACGCAACGATAACTAATCTGCATTAACCTAATATAAGTCCTACAATGGTGCCTTTTGAAATAACACGAATCGTGGGGTTTTGAAAATAGGGGCTACGGTGTTTTTAAGAAAAGATACGTTTTTTTGAAATATCCGTAGAATCCCTTGACTTGTCTTTTAAAATACGCACGATTCGTAAGCTTTGAAATAGGTAGGAACCGAATCTAATCTAACAACTAACTAAACTAAAGGGCTAAGCTACAAGCTAGACTACAGGTAAGGAAACCGCCTAACATCTGAGTCGATACATATACATACCTGTATATATATTAGTCGGTGATCCCGCCTCAATAATATCATATCCGATACCATATCTATAATCAGACATCCCAAGTCAAGAGTGCGGATCAATCATTAATATATAACTCGTACGTAAATCCGTCGTACGGTATTCCCAAATCTGAGTACGGGTCAATATCATGTTCATCACGTTATTCATCTGGTATCTTCTTTATCAAAGATCCTAATCCGGGTACTGATCTCTGTCTAGTACAATACTGATACCACCTAAGTATGCATGCACGTGTGTGAAAAATACGTCAAAGGACCCGCTAAAACATCAGGTCGTATATCAAATACGAACCCTGTCATATCACCGATCTCACGACCTCGACTCAAATCTCATCGACTCATCTCAATCCCAAGTATCATCCGCAAATCCAGTATATGAACACCTAGTCCCATACCCAGGTGAACACATAAACACATATCCCCATATACGCACAGCTAATAACATAGATGTATGCATGTGTGTGTGTGCGTGTGTGGGTGTAACAACTACTCTAGGGTTTCGCAACTAACACTAAACTAATCCATTAACACCTAGAATCTATCTTTATCATCAAGTCTCATATCAACATAATATATATAATCAAAATATATGTGTGTATACATATTCGTATGCATCACCACGAACTGCGGGGGTGCTATACGCCATCCACCCGACTTCTCCCCGTAGATATAAATCTACTCACCTGGTCCTCGCTCGCCGGTGCCGACGTCGCCATGCGCTTGCTTGCCGTCTCGAAGTCCACATGGGGTACCTACATATCACAACGTATCATATCGCATAAAAACCCAATTCAAAATCGAAACGGCATACGAAAACCAAATCGGCACGCGTATCATGCATAGGTCAAAACCTATCGCCTACACATGCAAGAATAGCCAAACCAACCCTCGATGTCGATGTACAAACGTCAAAACATCGAGAAAAACACCAAACGTACCAATCATGGTCTTACAACTCACTAAAAATCTATGAAATAGGATGCAATCATCAAAACTAATAAATTGATCGAATCGGTTTATTTCCAAAAAGTCTAGTAAAGAGGGTCGTTAACCGTTTTACTACAAGTCTTGGTGATTTAGCAAACTAGTGGTCACAATACCCACTAATTATCTTAATTAGGCCACATAAGCATTTACTAGATTTTTAATCTTGCTAAATTACATTAAACCAAAAACTAGTTTGCATTTTTTATCCAATTTCAACCATTTTATAGCAAAAATTCACAAATAACAATTTAGCTTGGATTTGCATGATCTAAACTATTAAACAATAACTTATAATGTTAATAATGTGATAAAAATCCTAACCATATTTTAATCTCACATATATATGTATTTCATGAAAACCCTAGTTTGCATAGAAAGCTTAATTTGGACATTTTACAAGTAGCGATTTATAATTAGCAACAAGATTAGTTTTATCATTTCATAAGATGATAAATTACACTTGCAACCATAATTACATAATAAAAACCCTAACTTGAATTTCATAAACCCATACTAGATTTTCCAACCATTCAATTAAACCCAAATTATACATCAAAACTAGGTAAATTGAAGTAATTAGCAACTCATTTAACATGGGGTTAGGATTATACCTCAAAGATCATGAGATCCCACATGCAACATGTCTCCAAAATGCTACCTTTTCATCAAGTTCCATAATAGAATAGCCAAGGAATAATGGGTAGGGGTTAGATTTGTATTTTGTGGGATTTAATTTGGATTTTTTTAGGAATTTATCATGATTTTTGAGGTGATAATGAGATAGGGAAAGAGAGGGGCTGTTGGTGATTGGGGAGAGGGAAGGCTCGGCCAAGGTGTGGGGGGAGAGGAAAAGAGTGAGTTGAAAGAAATTGCCAAGTCAAAACTGTTGGAGATAGTGCCCTCAGAGTCAATTATTGGATCACAGGTACGTGATTGCAATGATTGCGGAGGACCTATACCGGTAGGACAGTCTTACTCAAGATGATAGTATGCTATCTGGTTTGCCTTTATCAGTCGTGTACATGTTCAGGTGACTGATTACATGTTACACTTTGATAGAGCCCTTAGGATCTTGCTTTACTACCAACAGTATGATGGCGATCATATACGTGAGAGTTTGGTAGTTTATATGCATATCCTTAATTGTGGTCCCTAGTCGTGGGAGTTTCGAGACAGGGCATCGATACTCCGGAGTAGACTAGTGTGTACAGTCGAGACCCCGACGAGGGACGGTGGCCGGTCTCACAAGCCACTGGTGTCAGTTGGATCACCTAAGATGTATACAGGTGCTCATTGGGTTATGAGTACACCGGACAGGACTCGCCGGGAACCTGCTAGTTGGTATTATACATATCGTCAGATAGCAGTTCCCTGGTGACATGTGTACAGGTTAGTTCATCGACCTGAGGTTGTCATTTGTCTCGTGTGAGTTCCCACTGTGCTTTGATTTCTACCCTACCACGGCTCAAAGGAGTCGTGCAAACAGGTAGTTTTTGGGTACAGTCCCGAGCCATATGGAGGCACGTGAGCGGATCGGCAGGGGATTCGTCTCTCCCGGTATTGGGGGCGAGGTCGTGCTGTGTCTAGGAGAGCCATTACACAAAGCCCATGGCCATGGCAGGAGATTTACTGGTAGGTACTCCAGTAGTATCTCAGGGTGTTATTGGGCTACACTCCGACACTACTTATACTGCTATTGGGGGTCTGACGTTACTAGCCCCCTAGGCAGATATGCGATACTCATTGACGAACGGACCGGACTGTATATACATTGTCACTGTTAGGCTCAGTAGGGTTTCCGGATAAGTTCGCTCATCGGCCTCCCTTGAGGTCAGTCCATGGGCAGCCGTTACGCATTGCTAGTGCCGCTGACGGTTTGTGGTTAAACCCACTGCCAGGGTACTGACGAGTCATTAGAGTTCCCCACAGACAGTTTCCCAAGTTCGGGCGAAACGTTGTAGAGGCCGTATGGTTTTATGGCAGGGTTCGGAAAATGCACGTGCGTTTACGCACGTGTTATTTTTCGGGCAGATGATACTGGTCGGCTTTGGTTTAAGCCGGATCCGATTATTATATTGAGTAGGTATAATATCTTTGTCTCAGTTGCATTTGTATTCGGTCGTAATACAAATGCGGGTATATTTATACAGTTACGGGGTTATCCTGAAAGTCGTTTCAGGATCACTTTTGGAAGTTGCCAATTTCCAGTTTTCTATCGGTTGTCTTTTAACATTCGGTTAAAGACGGATTTATCTTTTCTTGGATAAGGTTGAGTCGTGCTTCTAGAGGCTTCTAGATGGTGAGGTGGCTTAGTGACTCATCTTGGTATTAATTGTTGCATTAATGGTTAGATGATGTGTTATTATGACTCATCCTTTAGCATTAATGTTTCTTGTAATGCTTAAGATATTTGATCTAGATATTTGTTCTTGTTGTCACCTCCCCCTCTCCTACACTCACCCCCCACCTCCTATATATGGCCGGCCCCCTCCCCTCCTCTCTCACACTCTCACTTGATGTTTCATTTGGTAGAAAAAGATTATGATAGATTTTTCGGTGTATGGAATTTCACAGCTCATTTCATTCCATCACCCGATTCCCACGGAAACTTCATTAACCGATCGTCCACGGATTTGGACAAAGTGAGACAAAGTCATCTACTCATTCTCTACATCATTCTTGGTTGTCTCTTTTATCAAACTTTACGACCGAGTTGCCTCAAGTCAGAGGCGGGAGCCCGTTTAAAGAATCAGTGACGTGGTGCCACCTGGACGAGCAGATCGGAGATCGACGAGATCGGAGCAGCCGCAACGGAGCGTGGGATGATGGTTAAAGAACGAAGGACTCGGATCGTTCGGTATAACCTTTCTATACTCTTTACAGTTTTTTAGTTTAGCAATAATGGCAGATCCGGGTTAAAGTATACGATAGCGCCAGTTAAAAGTTTTTTGTTCCGCATTTGGCGTCTGTAGACGGCCGGGGCGCTACCGTAGACTTACAGTGGTATCAGAGCCTAACCATTTTGCTATACTAACTTGTGCTAACGCGTTTAAAATATCGATCGAACCGGAAATCAAAAACTGCAAAAATCCAATTTCACAGTTTCTGTTGATTTTAAATGATGTCCTAAAATTATTCTACATATCACAGAAAGTTGTGCAGGGTTTTATAAGCACACGGACCAAATTTGAGCACGTGATTCCACCATACTGCCGCGGAATCGCGGCCAAACCCATGGTTTGGCCGCGCATCCGCGATGCTTCTATGGGATCAGTGCACCAAATTTGGTCGGTGTCTTCTCTGTTGGAATTTGGGGGTTTTGGTATATATCTTTTGGGCCCAGATTTTGTTACTGTTCAACAGATGTTCGTGGGGCCCACTTCTTGATATTTAGTCGATCGAAATTTAAACATGTTAGTTTACGGTGCTTACATTATATCTCCGACCGGGAATGTCATTTGATCGGTAAACCGCGTCTGATTGCTATAGTTCTTTTTGACGGGTTTGCGAACGTGACATTCGCGTTGATGTTCTGTGTTGTGCTGTGATGTTGCGGATTTGTCGTGGTGGATAGCAGTGTGCAATGGTAGTACAGTTTGAGTTTATTTGTACATTTGATATTGCGGGGCGAGCGTCCAACTTGTGGACTGCCGTCACTGCCTGTTGTATAATATTCTTTTGGGGCACGACCAGGTTGCGGTCGATGTACCTGTTGTACTATTTTTCATTACTGTACTAGGTTTTGCCCCGCGACGGAGTGCACGGATAGCCGGGTTCTGGAGGGGCAACGGGTCCGCATCTCATGGCTTTGAGAGGCAGAGGGACCCCACTCTAGAATTGGCAGACTATTCGCCGCACTCGTAGGGGGTACATGTTGACCCAAGGAGGGGTGCTCAAGTTACCGGATTCCGTGAAGTGCTGGGTGGTCCATTCACTATGCTGTAGGGGGCTGCCTCGCTTCAGGTTTTGGCGGGTAACTTTCCGCACCCGTAGGGGTCTAGGTTTCATTGCACAGGTTATCCACACGACAGGGGAACGTCGAGTTTCAGCAGCGGCTCTGTGAAACTCGGGGATCCCAGATTATCTGTATTGTTCTGTGATGCTTATTACTTTTCTGTAATGTTGCATATTATCACGCCTGGAGCGATTATTGTATATTGGTTTATATACTATTAGATGTTGTATATGTTTTACACCCACGCTAGTCCAGTCCCCGCTCTGTCGTTAGTTAAGTAACCTAACGGGTGATGACGGGACCCAGTGACGAATGCGGATGGCATATACGTACATTTTATTTTCGTTCTTTTATGGTGTGATCGATTGATGGGACTGCGTTAATTCTGATCAATGCAAAGTAAAGCAAACCTGTTTACAGTTGTTGGAACAAATTTAAAAAGTGTTATTGCAAAGACGTTTCCTTTTGTTATGCATAGCGGTATTCAGTGGAATATCCTGTACCTCATTCGACGGGGCAAGGGCCGATATCCCTTCACCGGGACTGACCCCTTGGGCAGAAGTTTGCGTCAGGGTAATAACTTCACTATAGTCGATTAAAAGTTGCTTTGCATAGTGGTATTCAGTGGAATATCCTGCACCTCATTCCACGAGGAAAGAGCCGAGATCCTTTACCGGGAGTGACCTCTTCAGCAAAAGGTTTTCGCCACTATATTTTAAAAAGCTATCAGGTTCCTTCAGCGATATCAAGTTCACTACGCTAAAGGTTTTTCGCCAAAAACCAGTCGTAGCCCTCCGTCATTTCTTATGGATGGTCAGTAGTATTCAAGCTATGTTTGTTGGCTTTCGTCAAGGCATAGTGTTTGGTAGCTGCTGGGTATTCATTTGTTGCATAGATAGATGAGTTGGTTTGGGACAGTCATATTACCTTGTTGGCTTTCGTCAAGGGTATGTACGGGTGGGTTCAAATTAACAAGATAATGACGGGCAGAACTTGACATGTGACTTATGATTTGTTGACTTTCGCCAAGGTCATAAGAGCATGGGGTATAAATTATATCGGGAGTTTCTAAAGAAACTGAAACTTGCCAAGTATGCGCATACCTTCTGGAGTATGAGTAACGTGGATGCATTCCATCACGTTATCATGCGATGAGAGTTGGATCCCGATTCCCACTGATGAGTTGGTGTACTCTTCGGGTGATCCCGATTGATTCTTCTTTCAGGTTTGGAGGAGAATTTGACAGGACAGTGGGAGGTTTCCGGATTAGATAAAGTGATAACCATTCTGATCTAGGTTAGAGTGCACGCAGAGTATTTCTTTTCTCTCTCTCTTTGGCAGCGACCTTTGACCGACCCTAGACTATGACTCAGTGACCAGGTTGACCGAACCTTCTTAAAATATTGGCTTTTTTATTGTCTATGTTGCATAAGTCGCCACTCCTTCTTTTACCCTTTGAATTTCTCAGAACACCCGTATTACTACGGATATCCACTTCCATTGGATAGATCCATCGTATGGTTATATACGAACTCGAAGGGACTTCTTCGAGGATGGATCCAGGTTCAGGAGAAATAGAATTGGTTTATTCATTTGTCTTTTATTATCACCTTCTCTCAGGTTGAGAGGGCTCCTTGGTTTAGGAGAGTACACCTATTACGCTTATTGGATAGTCTTATTCCAAACCATAGGCTGGTGCCGAAAGGTAGGGAATGAAGAAAACCAATTAGCCTAAGTAGGGTGTGCAGAAGGTAATATGTAAAGACAAAATAAAGGGATTAGAAAGAGGGCAAAGTAAATTGCGACTGATATCATTCACGACCAAACCTCGTACTTCATCGCCACTCCTATTTCACCTTTAAAAAAAAATAAGGTATTATTCAGTTGACTTTTATCATCACCTTCTCTCAAGATATGAGTACTCCTTGGTTTAGGAGGGTACACCTATTATGCTTACTGGATAGTCTTCTTCCAAACCATAGGCTGGTGCCGAACGGTAGGGAAGGAAGAAAACCATTTAGCCTAACAATGGTGTACAGAAGGTAATGACTTAAGACAAATAAAGGGATTTGGAGAGATGGCAAAGAGATATACGGTTGAAGTCATGAATTGGATTATGGAAGAGGCATTACTATGAATACCAGGATACCCCTACGAAAAATTTTCATGTTTCAGTGCATTGTTAAAGGAAAACTGTTTTCCCGATTAGATACTTACTCCAAGGGTATGTATTTACCAGGTTTCATTATCATATCTGTATGGTTTTACAGATGATGAGTGGGAGTAAGTTATTGGGAATTAGATGATTATCCTCATTATATCGGAATTCGTTGTAATTGGTGATATTTGAGGAAATCGCCAGGGTACAGTTTTTAACCTACGACGCACAGGTTTTGAGTTGCTTACAACTCAGCGGACTTATACAGAGTATTGTATGTTGTCCAGTGTCCATCAGGACAAAGGGGTAGGTCCTCGTACTATGTTCTGTTTACTTATAACTTCTCTAGTATTTAGACAAGTGTTTCGTAGAGATACAAGGTCTAAGTTTTGAGAAGTTGTGGGTATAAGAATAAAGTAGAGAACCAGGTGTCACAAGTATCGGGATTCTTCAAAGAGATCGAAGATGTAGATTCTTGTGATTGATATTCAGATGATAGTGATGGTTTTGAGAAACGTGTTTTCTCTTTCAGGTTGCTCATAATTGGATGGATTCCTAAGTTGAGTAATGCTGATTAGCCTCTTTCCATTAAAGTTGATATGCACTGGAGACAGTTGCATGATTTGAATCTGGTTCCAATTAAATTAGTGCCAAAGTTTCTATATTGGATATAGAATAGTTCGTACCTTAAAAGATATTAAGGTACAGGGAGTTGTCCAGCTTATGCTTAAAACCAGACTCTGGATAACTCAGGGCACGTTTCTGTAATGGCTGTTTGTGGGTTGACCCTGGCTATGACGAGGGTTGATATTCTACCATTTGGAAGATCAATAGTAATATTGTTCTTGACTCGCCACAGTTTTAGTAAAATGGATCTTTTTCAGAAAACAGTAGTGGGAGTATGGTAGAACTGGAAGTGATTCCAGAACCGCGAACGATTATGGAAAATTTAATAGGACCTACATATTCAATCAGGTTTGACATTCCATTAGCCACTCCGCAGATATGGTGGGTAACCTCAGACACCCGAGAGGTACTCCGGTAGCCTCAAGGACGGTGACAGGGAGGTTCTTATCTACCCAGACTTGACACTACTGTTGTTCCAGGCTATGAGACCCGGTAGGAGGGTTGTCATAGTCAGTGGGAACATTGGAAGCATAGTGGGCAAGTAGCTTATGTCTATTTATAGACCTGAGCAGTTATAGCGGAGATAGATCATCTAATTTTGATGTGACAGTCATGGGTTTGACTTCATCAGAATAGGGGATGGATCTGTTAAGAAGGTAGTAGGGTGTGATGTCATGGTATCTGGATGACATACACAGAGTAGGAAGTAAAATTCCTATACTACGATCGGTTGTACTGTGGTCGTCACACAGTTGTTTCTCCAGACAGGATATGGATATAATATCAGACATTCTGGTTTCTGGATCTATGGTTTTAGATCTGGATTTGGGTAGTTTTCCAATGTAGGTACTTTGACAGTATTCTAATGGTTTTTAGAATAGATGACTCCTAGCATGGTGGTGTACCTGCAGGTGATGGAGTCACCCTCTCTAAAGGTGTCTTACAGACTGAAGTGGAGAGGGATGTGCATGATTGGCAGATCACTTGCTTGGGCAATTGAGTCAATCATGAGATGTCAAGTACCACACCAGATGTTGTTTTTACACTAGATGCAAAAAGTTTGTATTAATCCAATCCTGGAGAAACATAAGGAAGCAGTTTTAGAACATAAGTACATGTTCTACGGATTTGATGACGGCAGCCTCTTTCGGGAGACGATTATCATTCCAGGCTTCAAAGGTGACATGGTTGACAGAGTGATTGTCAGAGTTACAGTTTTCCCTCTGACGAGGGACAGTATTATGGACAGGTGGTCCAAGAGGATACTGTGGGTGGCATGGTGCCGGATACTGATTAGGTTCAGTGATCAATACTGTCTAAGAAGTTTGGATTTGGAGTTCATTTATGAACTAGGTCCCATCAGATATCCAGACATATTCTAGGACAGGTATTACTCGATTCGGGAGATGGCTTTCTCCGCGAACTTGAGATTTAGAGAGACATAGAAAGAAACATCTAGGCGGATCCACTCACTGAGGCTATTTCTCGAACACAATAGTTTTACAAACGGGCTTTGTGAAACTGATTAGTAGAGGAGTTGGATGTTCGGTTTCACACGGGCTGTGAGTAGTCGACATTGCAATAATTAGCCTTGAGTGCAAGTGGGAGATTGTTGGAGATAGTGCCCTCAGAGTCAATTATTGGATCGCAGGTACGTGATTGCAATGATTGCGGAGGACCTATACCGGTAGGACAGTCTTACTCAAGATGATAGTATGCTATCTGGTTTGCCTTTATCAGTCGTGTACATGTTCAGGTGACTGATTACATGTTACACTTTGATAGAGCCCTTAGGATCTTGCTTTACTACCAACAGTATGATGGCGATCATATACGTGAGAGTTGGGTAGTTTATATGCATATCCTTAATTGTGGTCCCTAGTCGTGGGAGTTTCGAGACAGGGCATCGATACTCCGGAGTAGACTAGTGTGTACAGTCGAGACCCCGACGAGGGGCGGTGGCCGGTCTCACAAGCCACTGGTGTCAGTTGGATCACCTAAGATGTATACAGGTGCTCATTGGGTTATGAGTACACCGGACAGGACTCGCCGGGAACCTGCTAGTTGGTATTATGCATATCGTCAGATAGCAGTTCCCTGGTGACATGTGTACAGGTTAGTTCATCGACCTGGGGTCGTCATTTGTCTCGTGTGAGTTCACACTGTGCTTTGATTTCTATCCTACCACGGCTCAAAGGAGTCGTGCAAACAGGTAGTTTTTGGGTACAGTCCCGAGCCATATGGAGGCACGTGAGCGGATCGGCAGGGGATTCGTCTCTCCCGGTATTGGGGGCGAGGTCGTGCTGTGTCTAGGAGAGCCATTACACAAAGCCCATGGCCATGGCAGGAGATTTACTGGTAGGTACTCCAGTAGTATCTCAGGGTGTTATTGGGCTACACTCCGACACGACTTATACTTCTATTGGGGGTCTGACGTTACTAGCCCCTTAGGCAGATATGCGATACTCATTGACGAACGGACCGGACTGTATATACATTGTCACTGTTAGGCTCAGTAGGGTTTCCGGATGAGTTCGCTCATCGGCTCCCTTGAGGTCAGTCCATGGGCAGCCGTTACGCATTGCTAGTGCCGCTGACGGTTTATGGTTAAACCCACTGCCAGGGTACTGACGAGTCATTAGAGTTCCCCACAGACAGTTTCCAAAGTTCGGGCGAAACGTTGTAGAGGCCGTATGGTTTTATGGAAGGGTTCGGAAAATGCACGTGCGTTTATGTACGTGTTATTTTTCGGGCAGATGATACTGGTCGACTTTGGTTTAAGCCGGATCCGAGTATTATATTGAGTAGGTATAATATCTTTGTCTCGGTTGCATTTGTATTCGGTTGTAATACAAATGCGGGTATATTTATACTGTTACGGGGTTATCCTGAAAGTCGTTTCAGGATCACTTTTGGAAGTTGCCAGTATCCAGTTTTCTATCGGCCGTCTTTTAACATTCGGTTAAAGACAGATTTATCTTTTCTTGGATAAGGTTGAGTCGTGCTTCTAGAAGCTTCTAAATGGTGAGGTGGCTTAGTAACTCATCTTGGTATTAATTGTTGCATTAATGGTTAGATGATGTGTTATTATGACTCATCCTTTAGCATTAATGTTTCTTGTAATGCTTAAGATATTTGATCTAGATATTTGTTCTTGTTGTCACATCCCCCTCTCCTACACTCACCCCCCACCTCCTATATATGGCCGGCCCCCTCCCTCCTCTCTCACACTCTCACTTGATGTTTCATTTGGTAGAAAAAGATTATGATAGATTTTTCGGTGTATGGAATTTCACAGCTCATTTCATTCCATCACCCGATTCCCACGGAAACTTCATTAACCGATCGTCCACGGATTTGGACGAAGTGAGACAAAGTCATCTACTCATTCTCTACATCATTCTTGGTCGTCTCTTTTAGCAAACTTGACGACCGAGTTGCCTCAAGTCAGAGGCGGGAGCTCGTTTAAAGAATCAGTGACGTGGTGCCACCTGGACGAGCAGATCGGAGATCGACGAGATCGGAGCAGCCGCAACGGAGCGTGGGATGATGGTTAAAGAACGAAGGACTCGGATCGTTCGGTATAACCTTTCTACACTCTTTACAGTTTGTTAGTTTAGCAATAATGGCAGATCCGGGTTAAAGTATACGATAGCGCCAGTTAAAAGTTTTTTGTTCCGCATTTGGCGTCTGTAGACGGCCGGGGCGCTACCGTAGACTTACAAAAACAATCCCATACTTCATATAATAATACCCAAATTAATATATTATATTCACATTACCTTGTATCAATCAAATGAGCTCAAAACAAATTGAGGGGGGGTTCCTGCAGTGGGCTCGGCCCATGAGAGGGGTGAGGGAGTTGTGAGAGAGTGCCAAAAGAATTCCATGCAAAAAGAACCCCCTCAAGTTACAAAATTGCAAGATTTAGCTTATTTTATTTAAATTTTAATTTCCCTTAATTATAACTAATTAGAACTTGTAAAAAAAATGAAAAAAATATATATTACTCACTAGATTTTAGTTGTCATGAATTATAAAATTTGCATCAACCCAAACCAATTTGTAATTTTCCCTAATTAAATATATTAGTGACGGCTTAAAATAATAATAAAATAATTTTTTTTCAGAAAATTTGAATTTTCACCAGTGGCTCAATAAACACTAAATACTAGCAATTACATAGCTAGAATATGTATATTTAATTTTTATAATAAGATATTTGCATTTTGACTTTTTACAGAAAACACCCTTATTTTTCCGATTTTCCGAAATTTCACCGAAACGATTTTCGAAACGCTACACAAGCCTTTGTAGAACCGTGGTTGCGTAGAAGTCAAAGTATAGTCGGAACACACACAAGGTATTATAATGATCTCAGGTTGAAAGACTACATGTACCATTGTCACCAGATAACTGCTATCTGATAATTAGGTATAATACCATCTAGGAATTCTCGGCGAGTCTGTTTAGTGTACCTATTCCCCAATGAGCACCTGCAGACAATCTTCGATGTCAAATACCAATGGCTGTGAGACCGGCCATCGCCCTCCTCGGGGTCAAGAAACGTATACACCAGTCTACTCTGGAGTGTCGATATCCTGTCTCGACACTCCTACGATTAGGAACACTTTAAGAATGTGCTTAGTAACTTATTATTGTAAGGTTCTTAGGCACTAGAACAAGGTTCTACAAGGCATCAAACATGTCGTATTAAAAATTTTCAAGTGACAAACAACCTAAGCAAGGATCTTTACTAGAGAATTAGGGTTATAAACAACAAGTAAACTACTTTACTTCTAAATGATAGGGGTTACAACCTTTGTAGTCTATTCCTTCGCTTCATAAGCCCCAAGTTGTGGTCTCTTCACTGCGATCATCATGCTCCCGGACTCTAGAGAGGCTCCATGAGGTGAATGATCCATGCTAGCTTGAAGTCTTCACAATCAAAGATGATCTACCTTGAGGAATCACAAACCCAAGCTATTAATTCACTAATTAGATATTAGTGAAGCTAACACACTAATCTATATAGCTAGTATAGAAGAGGAAGAAGAAGTAGGAATTTTGCTCTCTTTAGTTTTCTATTTCTCACAATCTTTCATCACTTGGAAAAATCAAGCAAGCTTTTTTTGTAAAGAAGAAGAAGAACAAGTGATGAATGAATTATTGTTATAAGATTAGAAATGCAACCATGGGTTAAATGTGTCATGGCTGACTCATGTAGAGAATAAACTATAGGCTAGGGTTAAAGGTTAGGTTAATAAATATCTTAGAAATATCAAGAAGGGTGGACAAAGTCAACACAAGAAAATATCTCAAGATTAATCCACTCAATTAGAATTAACTAAGATAATTAAAAACCTATCCATGGTATTAATCTCATAAACCCTAGTTGCATTTATAACCTAGCATGTTACAATATTATATATCACATATATAATATTTAATGTAACAAAAGAAAAAAATACATTAAACATATATCACATATATGTTATATGTATCCAAAGTGAGAAAATGAAATACTTAAGTGAGCATATATTAGTTAATGTAATTTAATATATCTAATATATAATTCTATATTAAATTATTAAATCAACACTTGATTTAATAATCTGGCTATATTATATATAACCGACTAATATAATATGTATCATTTTATCGAATCAACACTTGATCCGATAACCCGGCTATATCACATATAACCGGTCGATATCACATATCGCGAGAATAGAATATGGTATCACATATCGTATTAATCTCGGTCCCGCACATATCACATATGTGCTCCTATTCCGTTTCGCCTGAGCCCGGAAACCTCTGTGTAGGACTCTAAAGACTCGTCAATACGCCAGCAGTAGGTGATGATCATATCAAACACCCACAAGCTGCAAGCGGTAAGCTAAACATAACAGCCATCCGGGTATTGAGCGATCAGAAGATCAACAAGCAAGCATGTAGACACTCCTGTGAATCCAATCAGTAACACTACCTTACAATCCGGTCTCTTCGTCTGATATGTCGCATATCCAGTTTAGGGGTGGTAAACGTCAGACCCCAGTAACCGATAAGTCGTGTCGATGTGAGGCTCATAATGGGTCGAGAAACTACTGATAACACTTACCAGTAGGTCTCCATATCAGCCCTGGCCAGGGACTTCCAGTTATAGCCAATCGAACACAGCGCAACATCAACCCCCAATACCAGGAGAGACGAAACCCCTCCTATCGCTCATTGCCTCCATGTGATTCGGGACTGTACCTAAAAGCCACCATTTTGCACGTTCACATGAATGTGGTAAGGTGGAAATCAAAGCACAGTGGGAATCACACAAGACTCTATGACGATCTCGGGTCTACAGACTAACCTGTACC
This sequence comes from Agapanthus africanus, assembly GCA_030015575.1. Classification (NCBI taxonomy): domain Eukaryota; kingdom Viridiplantae; phylum Streptophyta; class Magnoliopsida; order Asparagales; family Amaryllidaceae; genus Agapanthus; species Agapanthus africanus. The sequence continues at coordinate 376,378,992 of JASDDO010000031.1, read as the reverse complement.
GTTGTCACCAGAGAACTGCTATCTGACGATAGGTATAATACCATCTAGAAGTTCTCGGCGAGTCCGTTCAGTGTACCCAGTTTCCACTGAGCACCCGTAACCATCTTTGATGTCAAACACCGATGGATATGGGATCATCCATTGCCCATCATATGGGTCAAGATGCGTATACGCTAGTCTACTCTGGAGTATCGATGCCCTGTCTCGATACACCCTCGACTAGGAACAGTTGTAGGATGTACTCTTGGACTACCCTGGCCCCACTAGTATGATCTGCATCATAGTCCTAGTAGTCGAGTACATATCCTAAGGGCTTTATCAATATGTGAGAGCAAGACAGTAAACCAATACAAGTCAACATGTTTAGACAAAGTGAAACCAGATAGCATACTATCATATCGAGCAAGAAAGTCCTTTCTATATATATCAAGCATCCACTATAATATACATCATATGTACAACAATGGCATCTAGGACATATACATAACTAACAATCTCCCACTTGCACTAAGGCCAGGTGTTGTAGTATCTCATACCCAATATCCTGAAGAATCTCTCAAAATGTATCTAGGGTATGGCCTTCGTGAGTGGATCCGCAGTGTTGTCCTTCGTGTCAACTCTCCTGACCTCGATCTCTCGGCGATCAACTATCTCCCGGATCAGGTGATACCGTCTCAGAATATGCCTGGATCTCTGATGGGACCTGGGTTTCTTGGCCAAAGCCGCAGCTCCATTGTTATCACAATACAAAGGTATTGGATACTCAATGGACAGAACCACTACAAGTTCAGTTATGAACTTCTTCATCCAGACAGCCTCTTTGGCAGCATCATTGGCACGATGTATTCTGTCACGCCCAGCTTCCCAGAGTACGCAAGATTGGGCACGTGACATAGCCAACCATGCTACCTGTGGGTAGGAAGTATCCATCCACAGTCACATTACGGCTGTAGAGATATCAAGAACAAGATAAAAAAAACTATCTAACACATGTCCAAATCCAGAATAACAAGAGTCAATGATAAATAAGTGCGGAAGCAAATGATCCAATACAATAATAGAAAAGTACGTCCCATAATGCGGGCTCACGTCTGGAAATAAAATGCAAGAAATAAACTAATCACTACAGAACTCACAAATCAGCCTGCTGGCTGAAGTACTCCTGCTCGGTCGGCGACAGTGGTAAAGAATCTGGGCCATGCAAAACCCAGACGTCAGCGCGTCATGTCAACCAATAATATAATATGAACATGGTAATAAGCAATGCAGGAATAAACATGAATAGAGCAATAATATGAAACAAGCAGTGCAGGGTAGTGTGCAGTGGGTAACTAAACTGTTCTATCGGGTTTCCTAGTCTAAAGTCTTTGAAATAAATTCGAGTAATCCTCCATGTAACTCAAAGGATATGTCCCGTTACCCCCCGGGACCACGGATCAGGAAGATGGGAACCAATAATGGTTCTGTCCCGTTGCCCCCCGGGACCACGGATCAGGAATGTAAGAGTCACGAATGGCTCTGTCCCGTTACCCCCCGGGACCACGGATCAAGTAATACCCTTTTAAGTTACACTTTAGATTACCCGTTTGATTTCCCCATACCCCCAGGTTATGTGTGTCAGGTCGGGTATTCAGTAGTCAAGGACTAATGCCAACACAGGATCAGGAAACAGGTCAGGTTTGTCTGGATAGACAACAGGAATGGTCCATGAGGACTCCATATCAGGTTTGTTGGCATTAGGCATGAGATCAGGTAACAGGTCAGGTCATGGTACATCAGGTCAGGTCGATAGTAAAGGGTACCATGTCCGGTGCATCGGTATATATATATGTCATGTGTAGCAAGGTCAGGTCAATAGGTAACACAATCGAGGCGTTCTCACAACAGGCATAAAATCGAACAAGGAATAGCAGCAGGAAATAAACAATGAATTTAACATCAATAAGCAATTTATTTAATCACATTAGTGCACTAATATAGTGCAGTCGTATTATCATATCAACAGGTTTGAGCACCCTTGCGGTGCAATAAATCACATGACTGTGCAATACTGTTATATCAATATCAGAATGTAATAGAGCTACCAGTGTAAGGTTACCGTCCTTTAAACGGTAAATGTGATTAACGGGTAACTTCGTTATTAGGGTTAAAGTGGCAAAATGCGGTTTTAGGTTAACTGTATCATGATATAAGTCATATTTCGTCCAAATGAGAAAAGTAGCTGCACCTAGTTAATTTTGCAAGTTTAATGAGTCAAACACATTTAATTTGTATAGCATAGCATGTAGCAAGTAATATTTGCCTCGACGGTTTGCGAACCGGGAAAACGGACGTAACGTCGGCGGAAAAACACGCGACGGACGCACGGTTCACGGATCGAGTCCAAACAACGAACAGTGGGACCACGCGGACCGGGATACCTTGTGGGATGCAAGGGTCGCGATAGCGACGGGGTCGACGGCGATGGGGCGCCGGCGAGGAACAGTGAACGTGGAGGAGATCTGCCGACCACGAATCATGTTAACAGCAGAAAGGAAAAGAAAGGGAGAGAGGAAGAAGGTGATCTCACCGAGGGGGTGCTCGCGAAGCCGTAGACAAGAGGACGGGGTCACCGGCGGTAACCTACAGTGATGCAATGCGTGTGCAGGGGGTGCGCGGCCACGGCTGGTGCGGGTGCACGGGGAGAAGGGAGAGGATGAAGGAAGGATGCGGTTGAGACGAGGGCGATGGTGGCGTCGGCGTTGGGCTGCGGCGCCGACGGCACAGTGGCTGGGATAGGGTTGCAGTGGGGTTTCTCGCGAGGGTTCTCGTGATGGAAATGGCGAAGACGAGGCTGCGTAATTTATATAGGGGATAGGGTGAGAGAGAGAGAGATAGAGATAGCGAAGGAGAGAGGAAAGGAGGCGGGGCCCATGGGGGTTTAAACCCCTCGTGATTGGCCAGGCGAAAATTTAAAAAGAGATTTAAGGGATTAATTGGTTATATAAGTAACAGAATGAGTATATTATTATAGTTTTAGAATATTTGATTAAATTGGGATTTTGGCGCTAAATGAAACATTTCCAAATCGCGCCCGGGTTGCGCCCAAAAATTTGAAATTTAAATAATAGGATTTTAAGCCTGTTCCAAATTTTAAAATGAGATGTTTTATGATTAAAAAGCATGCCCCCAAGTCGGACACTTGCACGCGCGCGTAGCCGTCCAAACTCGCCCGTTTCACCGAACGGGATGAAAACTCGACGCGCGGACGCTACCACGCGGCTAGGGGTGACGAGTAGGCCAATATGGATATTTTTAATTTCGCTTTAGGTGTTAAAATTTGTTATATGCAAAACTGACTTAGCCGGTTAAAATTTTACAGTGAGACCCAAACAGGCAAAATAAATGAAGTGAGCAATGTCAAACACTCAACCAGTAACAGAAATAGTAGTATTGGGCTCGGGTGTTACATCATACCCAACTACAAAAAGAATTTCGTCCTCGAAATTCCAAGAATACAAGATAGATAACTACAGGAAAAGGTGAGGAAACTTCTGCCGGATCTCGTCTTCTCGCTCCCAAGTGGATTCTCCATGCGATCGATTACCCCAAGAAACTAGCACAAGGGGGATAACCTTGTTCTTAAGAACCTTTTCCCTTCGATCCTTGATTTCAACCGGTCGCTCCTCAAAAGTTAGGTCCTCCCGTACAGTTAACTCCGAATGATCCAAGACGTGGGTTTCATCTCGAACATACCTTCGTAGTTGAGATACATGAAACACATCGTGCACACCTGCCAAGGACTGTGGTAACGCCAAACGGTACGTTACCTCTCCAACACGCTCCAATATCTCGAAGGGTCCAACGAATCGAGGACTAAGCTTTCCCCGACTCCCAAAACGAATCACTCCTCTAGTCGGTGATATCTTCAAGAATACCAAATCACCCACGGCGAACTCTAGAGGTCTTCTTGACGTGTCAGCCCAACTTTTCTGTCTGTCTTGAGCTGCCTTCATATGCTTTCTGATGGCGTTAACCTTCTCAACGGTCTGTACTACCAAATCTGGTCCCAATAATCTTCGTTCACTAACGTCATCCCAACAAACAGGTGAACGGCACTTACGACCATATAACGCTTCAAACGGAGCCATCTGAATAGTCGCTTGGAAACTATTGTTGTAGGAAAACTCCACCAAGTGTAGGTGATCCTCCCAAGAACCCTTGAAGTCCAACATGCATGCTCTCAACATATCTTCAAGAGTTTGGATCGTTCTCTCCGACTGACCATCAGTTTGAGGATGATAAGCTGTGCTAAACTTCAATCGAGTCCCCAAACTTTCCTGTAAACTCCTCCAGAAGTGTGATAAGAACCGAGTGTCCCGATCAGACACGATACTCACCGGTACTCCATGCAATCTTACAATCTCCTGCATGTACCACTCTACAAAGTCTCCGTGGATTGACCAACCCGAAAAGGAATAAAGTGAGCTGCCTTGGTCAACCGATCGACAATCACCCATACTGCATTGTTGCCCTTTGGACTCCACGGTAAAGTCGTCACGAAATCCATGGTTATATGTTCCCACTTCCACTGAGGAATCGGAAGTGGTTGCAACAAACCAGCAACCCTTTGGTGTTCAGCCTTGACTTGCTGACATACCCAGCACCTAGCTACGAAGCGAGCGATCTCCCGTTTCATGCCTTCCTACCAGAAATGCTATCGAATATCTCGGTACATCTTTGTACCTCCTGGATGTACAGAGTAAGCTGAACTGTGTGCCTCCTTCATAAGCTCTTCAAGCACATCCCCCTTTGGCACACACACACGGCTACCATACCTCAACGAACCATCTTCGTGGACCAGTAAATCTGTTCGTAGTCCGGCTTCAACCTGCTCTCGAAACTTTTGCAGTCTAGGATCCTGCGATTGTGCCGCTTTAATCTTCTCAACTAAGGACGACTGTACTTGCAACTGCATCAACTGTCCCGTAGAATGTGGTAGCACAACCTCCAAGTCAAATCTTCGAAAATCCGCAATGATCTCCCTCTGCGTAGTCAATACCTGAATCGCTGGTAACCGACTAAGCGCATCCGGCACGACGTTAACTTTTCCCGGATGGTACTTAAGATCAAGGTCGTAGTCGGCCATCAGCTCCAACCATCTACGTTGCCTCATGTTCAACTCTTTCTGAGTGAACACATACTTCAAACTCTTGTGATCCATAAAAACTTCGACTCTCTCACCCAAAAGGTAGTGTCTCCAAATCTTCAAGGCGAAGATCACAGCCGCAAGCTCCAAGTCATGAGTCGGATAATTCTTCTCATGGGTCTTCAGTTGTCTTGATGCGTAAGCTACGACCTTCCCATTCTGCATCAAAACACATCCCAATCCTTTTCCAGATGCGTCGCTGTGAATCACCAGTCCTCCGGAATTGTCTGGTACGGTCAGGATAGGGGCGGTTATCAACTTCTGCTTCAACGTCTCGAAAACCAATGCACACTTATCCGTCCAAACAAAAGGTACTTCCTTGCGCGTAAGCTTGGTCAACGGTTCTGCTAAACGAGCGAAGTTCTCCACAAATCTCCTGTAATATCCGGCCAAACCAAGGAAACTTCTTATCTCAGCCACATTTCTTGGAATAGGCCAATCTCGAACTGCTGCAATCTTTTCGGGATCGACGGCGATTCCGTCGCCCGACACAACATGTGTAACACCCGAGCCCAATAATACTATTTATATTACTAGTTGAGGGTTGTGGTTTGCTCATTTCCAATTTTCCTGATTTTCTGGTGTTTATTGCTAAATTTTACCCGGTTAAGTCGTTTTGGCACATAACAAATTTTAACTCCTAAAATGAAATTTAAGATGTCCATGTTGGCCTACTCGTCGCCACTAGTCGCGTGGTAGCGTCCGCGTGTCGAGATTCCGTTCCGTTTGGCTAAACGGGCAAGTTTGGGCGACTACGCGCGCGTGCAAGTGTCCGACTTGGGGGCATGCATTTTAATCATTAAACACCTCTTTTCAAAATTTGGAACTCGCTTAAAATCCTATAATTTGAATTTGGAACATTTGGGCGCAACCCGGGCGCGATTTGGAAATGTTTCATTTCGCGCCAAAAAGGGCCCGTTTCAATTTAATATATATAACTAAATATATCCACGAATATTTCCTCAACAGTTTAATCCTTCAGAATCTTAATCTCAATTTCTTTCAATCTCTCTCGTGGCCAATCCCAGAGTGGGATTACACCCGCGTGGGCCCCGCTCCCATTCCCTATCTCTCTCTCTCCCCTCCCTCAATCTCTCAAATCTCTCTCTCTCTCTCTTCCTCTATTAATATTTCCCATGCAGCAGCCGCCCCCCGACCCATCTTCGTCGCGAGAAACCCCCTCAAACCCTAACCCTAGCCTACCGCGACCTCACCGCCGATCCCCGCGACGCCGCCCTCGCCGCCCTCGCCACCACGAGACCCACGCGCCTTCCTCCTTCCTCCTTCCTCCTCTCTCCTGCACTGCACCCATTCCCGACCTCGCCTCCACCCTCGCAACCCTCGCCGTCGACGCCACCCATCGTCGTCGACAACCCACGACTCCCTCTCACACCCCTCGTCGAGACCTCGTCGTCGTTTCCCTCCTCTCCTCGCTGGACCACGAGCACACCCGAGCCGACCCTGCACCCTCTCCTGTTCGCCGGAGAAACGCGCCGGCGACCTCGTCGACGCCACCTCCGACCACCTCCCTTCTCCCTCGACCACCAGAGCCGACCCCCTCTCCTCCAGATCGCCGCAGCACCTTCCCCTGCACACCCGAGGCCCTTCACCCTTGCTGCAGCCGCCGCCGTCGCTTCGCCGGCGATCCAGTGCCGTCGAGCCATCGTGTTTGTACCCTGTTTCTTCTCGGTGAGTCTTCCTTGTGCTTCCTCTTGGTACAATCCCTCCACTGGTCCGTATTTTTGGATGCGTAGTTTATGTTTGCTAACTTGTTGTTTCTGTTTGCTGCCGGATCCGACCGTTGCTGTCTTGGCGAACCCGACGCTACAGCGAAGCCCCCTAGTCCGTGTGATCCCGTTGACCTCTGTTGTGACTCGATCCGTGGCCCGTGCTTTCATATCGTGCCTTTTGCCGACATCGCATCCGTATTCCAGTTCGCAGACCGTCGAGGCAAGTATCTGAATACTTGCTTGAACATACTAGCGTGCGAGATCTAGTCTTGCCACGCAATTTATTTCACACTATTTAATGTTGTACTTTAATGATGGCATTTGACATCGTAGTATTGCTGTTATCCTCGTAATGGAATCGTTACAACCGTTTCCCCGTAAGTAATTAACCCACATCAATCCATGCTTTAACTAAATAAAACGACTGAATTCTATTTGCTTGAACTGTTAAACCATTCTTGAGACAATCAGTACATTTAGTATAATTTCATGTAGTTCCTTAATTATAATCGTGAATATTGCTTTACCTTGTGGCTATTACACCCTTAAGATGATTGAACATGTTAATAAGAGAATATAAACAACACTGTGGTTATATGAAATGTTGTGGTTAAATACTGTTTCCTGCTGATATTCATAATTGATTGTATACCTGTTGTGAGCACTTACCCGATTGCACGACATATTGACCTGACCCTGCTACACCTAACATATACATACATACCGACTCATCCTGTTGTACCATGACATTACTTGTTCCTTGATTTCATGCCTAATGCCGACAAACCTAACTATTCCTGCTGTCGATCCAGACAGACCTACTTTTACTTGACTTTGTTGGCATTAGTCCTTGGCTACTGAATACCTGACCTGACATACATAGTTTGGGGGTATGGGGAAATCAAAGGTGAAACCGACTTGTAACTCAACAGTTCGTTACATTGTTCTGATCAGTCTTACGGGCTTGGCCAGTCCGGGAGTGATGATGCTGACATCACTCGTCTATCCTACTACCTTTTACTGCTTAGCGGCATGTCTCGGACTCAGCCCGAGGGTCATGACCGTGGTCCCGGGCACGCACGGGATACTATTGAGTTACATCGACGATTCATCAATTGGTTTCAAAGACTATAGAGTAGAAAACCTGATATGACAGTTTAGTCACCAGTGCACATTACCCTGCTTGTTATTTCTTATTGCTGCTTTATTCATGTTCGTACTTGCATTTTTTATTACCATGTTTATGCTATACTTGATATCATGACGCGCTGACGTCTGGGTTTTGCATGGCCCAGATTCCGTACCTTTGTCGTCGACCGAGCAGGAGTACTTCAGCCAGCAGGCTGAACTGTGAGTTCTTTAGAGTTTAGTTTATTTATGTCATTTCATTTCCAGGTGTGAGCCCGCATTATGGGACATACTGTTTATTCATTGTATTGGATCATTAGCTTCCGCACTTATTGTTTATTGATTCTTGTTATTATGGATTTGGACATGTATTAGATTAGTTTTATTCTGTTCTTGATATCCTTACAACCGTAATGTGACTGTGGATGGATACTTCCTACCCACAGGTAGCATGGTTGGCTATGTCACGTGCCCAAATCTTGCGTACTCTGGGAAGCGGGGCGTGACATGGTTTTATGGTATCAAAGCCATAGGTTAATTGGGTTGATTCTTTGTAGTTGGGTATCGCACCCGATACACGAATCAGAATACCCGTGATTAGGAAACATGTCCTGCCACTTTGACCGTTTTACCATCCTTGAATCATTCTTCCGGATCATGTCGGCATGCAAACTTACTTTGCATTGTCAAACTTGAAAACCTAACTTCTTGTTATCTCTAGGACTTAGGCGACTTGGGTGGAGTTAAGTAATTGCGGCTATGATACCGCGGCATAGCTACAATGCAGCACTCTATTTAAGTATCTTGGAGTTCTAGCCTTGATCTATACTCGAAAACTATCATCATGCTAATGTGGGTACTTTGATTTCCAGGAATATGGCCGGTCAGAATTTGGAGATGGACCCAGGGCATGCGGTCTTAGCCGCCAGGCAAAGAATGATAAGGGGATTGCTGGAGAAACTAAAGGAACAACTCGAGCTGGAACCAGCATTTGCACTGGACCCCACGTCCGTACGTAGAAGTATTCCAGTGAACCGGCGCAGCGTGGCACCAATGAAGAAAACAAGTATGGGTGATCAGAAGGGGAGAGTGATCTGTAGATACTGCCATAAACCCGGACATGTGCGAAAGAAGTGTCGTATGAGGCTGGGACTCTGTTTTAGATGTGGAGCGGCAGATCACACCGTTGATGCTTGTCCGTCGAAGCCTCGCACAAAGGATGATACGCAGAAGTCTCCGCAGGGACCGTTCCAAGGACAGGAACCGCTTACTCAAGGACCACAGCAGGCTCGAGCGTTCGTGTTGACAACGGAAGAAGCTAAGGCATCGGGAGAAGTGGTTTCAGGTAATTTTACTCGTTCATGGTTTTCCCGCTTTGGCATTACTTAATTTCGGAGCATCCCATTGTTTATGTCATCCAAATTTATAACTACACACTCGATCACCTGCCCGACCCTGTCTAGTTTCTGGGACATACACACTGGGAATGGGAAAATCATAGCTAGTAAGGAAGGTAGAGATTGTGCAGTTGTTGTTTGCGGACGGGAGTTTTTGTAGATTTCTTGGCGATAGACCCGGGCAGTTTTGAGGTTGTCTTGAGGATAGATTTCCTTGGCACTTTCCACGCCCACATTGACTGTAGGGCAAGGAAGGTAATTCCAGATTCCCGGACATCCTAAGTTTACTTTTGTTGGAGAAAGCTGTTCTGTCGGGCCAGTCGAGTTTAGGGCTGGGCCGACGAACAATATTCTTGCGGCTATGGTAGTGGATAGTAAGGAAGAGCCGGCAGTTGTTCGCGACTTTGTGGATGTGTTTGAAGACATGTCGGGCTTACCGCCGAAGCGAGGCGTGGAGTTCACGTTTGACCTTAGTCCTGGTGCAGCGCCAGTGTGTAAAGCGTATCCGATGGCACCTGTGGAGTGGGAAGAAGCTGAGAAACAGGTGGGTGAACTACTCGAGAAGGGATGGATTCTAAGCAGCAACTCACCTTGGGGAGCTCCAGTTCTCTTAGTGAAGAAGAAGGATCGCACTGCCGACGCTGAGACAAGAGAAATTATTCGCGAAGACGAGTAAGTGCGAATTCTGGCTGGAAGAAGTGAAGTTTCTGGGGCAAGTCGTGTCGGGCGATGGAATCGTCGTTGATCCCGAGAAGATTGCAGCAGTTCGGGATTGGCCTGTTCCAAAGAATGTTGCGGAGATAAGGAGTTTTCTTGGACTCGCCGGATACTACAGAAGATTTGTGGAGAATTTCGCTCGTTTAGCTGAGCCGTTAACTAAGCTTACGCGTAAGGAGGTACCGTTTGTTTGGACAGATGGATGTGCATTGGCCTTCGAGACGTTGAAGCAGAAGTTGATAACCATCCCTATCCTAACCGTACCGGATGATTCAGGAGGACTGGTGATTCACAGCGACGCATCTGGAAAAGGGATTGGAATGTGTTTAATGCAGAATGGGAAAGTCGTCGCTTACGCATCGAGACAGCTGAAGACTCATGAGAAGAACTATCCGACTCATGACTTAGAGCTTGCAGCCGTGATCTTCGCCCTGAAGATTTGGAGACACTACCTTTTGGGCGAGAGAGTTGAAGTCTTTACGGATCACAAGAGTTTGAAGTATGTGTTCACTCCGAAGGAGTTGAACATGAAGCAACGCAGATGGTTGGAGCTGATGGCCGACTACGACCTTGATCTTAAGTACCATCCGGGAAGAGTTAACGTCGTGCCAGATGCGCTAAGTCGGTTACCAGCAATTCAGTTATTGACTGCACAGAGAGACATCATTGAGGAGTTTCGGAGATTTGACTTGGAAGTTGTGCTACCGCGTGCTACAGGACAGTTGATGCAGTTGCAAGTACAATCGTCCTTAGTTGAGAAGATTAAAGAGGCGCAATCGCAGGATCCTAGACTGCAAAAGTTTCGAGAGCAGGTTGGAGCCGGACTACGAACCGATTTACTGATCCATGAAGATGGTTCGTTGAGATATGGTAGCCGTGTGTGTGTGCCAAAGGGAGATGTGCGTGAAGAGCTTATGAAGGAGGCACACAGTTCAGCTTACTCTGTACATCCAGGAGGGACAAAGATGTACCGAGATATTCGACAGCATTTCTGGTGGGAAGGTATGAAACGGGAAATTGCTCGCTTCGTGGCTAAATGCTTGGTGTGTCAGCAAGTCAAGGCTAAACACCAAAGGGTTGCTGGTTTGTTGCAACCACTTCCGATTCCTCAATGGAAGTGGGAACATATAACCATGGATTTCGTGACAGCTTTACCGCGGAGTCCAAAGGGCAACAATGCTGTATGGGTGATTGTCGATCGGTTGACCAAGGCAGCTCACTTTATTCCTTTCCGGGTTGGTCAATCGACAGAGACTTTGGCAGAGCGGTACATGCAGGAGATTGTCAGATTGCACGGGGTACCGGTAAGCATCGTGTCCGATCGGGACACTCGATTCTTGTCGCACTTTTGGAGGAGTTTACAAGAAAGTTTGGGGACTCGATTGAAGTTTAGCACAGCTTATCATCCTCAGACCGATGGACAATCAGAGAGAACGATCCAGACCCTTGAAGATATGTTGAGGGCTTGCATGTTAGACTTCAAAGGTTCTTGGGAGGATCATCTACACCTGGTGGAGTTTTCGTACAACAATAGCTTCCAAGCGACAATTCAGATGGCTCCGTTTGAGGCGCTGTATGTCGTAAGTGTCGTTCACCTGTTTGTTGGGATGATGTTGGTGAACGAAGGTTACTAGGACCAGATTTGGTGGTACAGACAGTCGAGAAGGTGAATACAATCAGGAAGCATATGAAGGCAGCTCAAGACAGACAGAAGAGTTGGGCCGACACGTCAAGAAGACCTCTAGAGTTCGCCGTGGGTGATTTGGTATCCCTGAAGATATCACCGACTAGAGGGGTGATTCGCTTTGGAAGTCGGGAAAGCTTAGTCCCCGATCCGTTGGACCCTTCGAGATATTGGAGCGTGTTGGAGAGGTATCGTACAGGTTGGCGTTACCACCGTCATTAGCAGGAATTCACCATGTGTTTCATGTGTCTCAACTACGGAGGTATGTTCGTGATGAGACTCATGTCTTGGATCATTCGGAGTTGACTGTACGAGAGGATCTGACTTTCGAGGAGCGACCAGTTGAAATCAAGGATCGAAGAGAAAAGGTTCTTAAGAACAAGGTTATCCCTCTTGTGCTAGTTTCTTGGGGTAATCGATCGCATGGAGAATCCACTTGGGAGCGAGAAGACGAGATCCGGCAGAAATTCCCTCACCTTTTCCAGTAGTTAGCTATCTTGTATTCTTGGAATTTCGAGGACGAAATTCTTTTGTAGTTGGGTATGATGTAACACCCGAGCCCAATAATACTATTTATATTACTAGTTGAGGGTTGTGGTTTGCTCATTTCCAATTTTCCTGATTTTCTGGTGTTTATTGCTAAATTTTACCCGGTTAAGTCGTTTTGGCACATAACAAATTTTAACTCCTAAAATGAAATTTAAGATGTCCATGTTGGCCTACTCGTCGCCACTAGTCGCGTGGTAGCGTCCGCGTGTCGAGATTCCGTTCCGTTTGGCTAAACGGGCAAGTTTGGGCGACTACGCGCGCGTGCAAGTGTCCGACTTGGGGGCATGCATTTTAATCATTAAACACCTCTTTTCAAAATTTGGAACTCGCTTAAAATCCTATAATTTGAATTTGGAACATTTGGGCGCAACCCGGGCGCGATTTGGAAATGTTTCATTTCGCGCCAAAAAGGGCCCGTTTCAATTTAATATATATAACTAAATATATCCACGAATATTTCCTCAACAGTTTAATCCTTCAGAATCTTAATCTCAATTTCTTTCAATCTCTCTCGTGGCCAATCCCAGAGTGGGATTACACCCGCGTGGGCCCCGCTCCCATTCCCTATCTCTCTCTCTCCCCTCCCTCAATCTCTCAAATCTCTCTCTCTCTCTCTTCCTCTATTAATATTTCCCATGCAGCAGCCGCCCCCCGACCCATCTTCGTCGCGAGAAACCCCCTCAAACCCTAACCCTAGCCTACCGCGACCTCACCGCCGATCCCCGCGACCTTGCCGTCGCCGCCCTCGCCACCACGAGACCCACGCGCCTTCCTCCTTCCTCCTTCCTCCTCTCTCCTGCACTGCACCCATTCCCGACCTCGCCTCCACCCTCGCAACCCTCGCCGTCGACGCCACCCATCGTCGTCGATAACCCCACGACTCCCTCTCACACCCCTCGTCGAGACCTCGTCGTCGTTTCCCTCCTCTCCTCGCTGGACCACAAGCACACCCGAGCCGACCCTGCACCCTCTCCTGTTCGCCGGAGAAACGCGCCGGCGACCTCGTCGACGCCACCTCCGACCACCTCCCTTCTCCCTCGACCACCAGAGCCGACCCCCTCTCCTCCAGATCGCCGCAGCACCTTCCCCTGCACACCCGAGGCCCTTCACCCTTGCTGCAGCCGCCGCCGTCGCTTCGCCGGCGATCCAGTGCCGTCGAGCCATCGTGTTTGCACCCTGTTTCTTCTCGGTGAGTCTTCCTTGTGCTTCCTCTTGGTACAATCCCTCCGCTGGTCCGTATTTTTGGATGCGTAGTTTATGTTTGCTAACTTGTTGTTTCTGTTTGCTGCCGGATCCGACCGTTGTTGTCTTGGCGAACCCGACGCTACAGCGAAGCCCCCTAGTCCGTGTGATCCCGTTGACCTCTGTTGTGACTCGATCCGTGGCCCGTGCTTTCATATCGTGCCTTTTGCCGACATCGCATCCGTATTCCAGTTCGCAGACCGTCGAGGCAAGTATCTGAATACTTGCTTGAACATGCTAGCGTGCGAGATCTAGTCTTGCCACGCAATTTATTTCACACTATTTAATGTTGTACTTTAATGATGGCATTTGACATCGTAGTATTGCTGTTATCCTCGTAATGGAATCGTTACAACCGTTTCCCCGTAAGTAATTAACCCACATCAATCCATGCTTTAACTAAATAAAACGACTGAATTCTATTTGCTTGAACTGTTAAACCATTCTTGAGACAATCAGTACATTTAGTATAATTTCATGTAGTTCCTTAATTATAATCGTGAATATTGCTTTACGTTGTGGCTATTACACCCTTAAGATGATTGAACATGTTAATAAGAGAATATAAACAACACTGTGGTTATATGAAATGTTGTGGTTAAATACTGTTTCCTGCTGATATTCATAATTGATTGTATACCTGTTGTGAGCACTTACCCGATTGCACGACATATTGACCTGACCCTGCTACACCTAACATATACATACATACCGACTCATCCTGTTGTACCATGACATTACTTGTTCCCTGATTTCATGCCTAATGCCGACAAACCTAACTATTCCTGCTGTCGATCCAGACAGACCTACTTTTACTTGACTTTGTTGGCATTAGTCCTTGGCTACTGAATACCTGACCTGACATACATAGTTTGGGGGTATGGGGAAATCAAAGGTGAAACCGACTTGTAACTCAACAGTTCGATACATTGTTCTGATCAGTCTTACGGGCTTGGCCAGTCCGGGAGTGATGATGCTGACATCACTCGTCTATCCTACTACCTTTTACTGCTTAGCGGCACGTCTCGGACTCAGCCCGAGGGTCATGACCGTGGTCCCGGGCACGCACGGGATACTATTGAGTTACATCGACGATTCATCAATTGGTTTCAAAGACTATAGAGTAGAAAACCTGATATGACAGTTTAGTCACCAGTGCACATTACCCTGCTTGTTATTTCTTATTGCTGCTTTATTCATGTTCGTACTTGCATTGTTTATTACCATGTTTATGCTATACTTGATATCATGACGCGCTGACGTCTGGGTTTTGCATGGCCCAGATTCCGTACCTTTGTCGTCGACCGAGCAGGAGTACTTCAGCCAGCAGGCTGAACTGTGAGTTCTTTAGAGTTTAGTTTATTTATGTCATTTCATTTCCAGGTGTGAGCCCGCATTATGGGACATACTGTTTATTCATTGTATTTGATCATTAGCTTCCGCACTTATTGTTTATTGATTCTTGTTATTATGGATTTGGACATGTATTAGATTTGTTTTATTCTGTTCTTGATATCCTTACAACCGTAATGTGACTGTGGATGGATACTTCCTACCCACAGGTAGCATGGTTGGCTATGTCACGTGCCCAAATCTTGCGTACTCTGGGAAGCGGGGCGTGACAACATGCCCCAGAAACTTCACTTCTTCCAGCCAAAATTCGCACTTACTCATCTTCGCATACAATTTCTCCTGTCTCAATGTCTGCAGTGCGATCTTCAAATGCTCAGCATGCTCCTCCGAACTCTTCGAGTAAACCAGAATATCGTCAATGAATACCACAATAAACTGGTCCAAGAATGGTGAAAAGATTCGGTTCATCAAATCAATGAATATTGCCGGCGCATTCGTTACTCCGAAGGGCATCACTAGATATTCGAAATGCCCATACCGAGTTCGAAATGCCGTCTTGCAAATGTCTTCAGCTTTCACTCGGACCTGATGATATCCGGATCGCAAATCCAGTTTCGAGAATACCCTCGCGCCACTAAGCTCCTCAAAAAGTTCTCCAATGCGAGGGATCGGGTACTTGTTCTTAATAGTCACCCGGTTTAATTCTCTATAATCAATGCACATCCTTCTCGTGCCATCCTTCTTCTTTACTAGGAGAACTGGAGCTCCCCAAGGCGAGTTGCTGCTTCGAATCCAACCCTTCTCAAGTAATTCACCAACTTGCTTCTTAACTTCTTCCAATTCCACTGGTGCCATTGGATAGTAAGCTTTAGATACTGGCGCTGCACCAGGAATAAGGTCAATCGCGAACTCCACGTCTCGCTTCGGCGGTAAGCCCGATATATCTTCAAATACGTCCATAAAGTCGCGAACAACTGCCGGCTTTTCAGTACTATCAACTTCCATAGCTGCAAGAACACTGTGTGTCGGCCTAGCCCTGAACTCGACTGGCCCGACAGAACTGCTTCCCCCAGTGAAGGTAAACTCGGGGTGTCCGGGAATCTGGAAAATTACCTTCCTTGCCCTACAGTCAATGTGGGCGTGGAAAGTGCCAAGAAAATCCATTCCCAAGACAACTTCATAGCTGCCCGTATCTATTACCAAGAAATCTGCAAAGAGTTCCCGTCCGCACACAACAACTGTACAGTCTCTACATTCCCTACTAGCTATGATTTTCCCATTCCCAGTGTGTATGTCCCAAAAACTAGACAGAGTCGTGCAGGTAATCGAGTGTGTAGTTATAAATTTGGATGACATAAAACAGTGGGATGCTCCGGAATCAAATAATGCCAATGCGGGAAAACCATGAACGAGTAAAGTACCTGAAACCACTTCTCCTGATGCCTTAGCTTCCTCAGCTGTCAAGGTGAAAGCTCGAGCCTGATTAGGTCCCTGAGTCAGCTGTTTCTGCCCTTGGAATGGTCTCTGCGGAGGCTTCTGTACATCATCTCTCGTGCGAAGCTTCGACGGACAGGCACCAACTGCGTGATCGGCTGCTCCACAAACTAAACAGAGTCCCAGCTTCCTTCGGCAATCCTTCTGCACATGCCCGGGCAAACGGCAGTAGTCACAAATCATACCTTTTCTTCGATCAATAACCACGGGCTTCTTCATTGGTGCTACCCCACGTCGATCTACTGGAATACCTCTGCGCCCATGATCTCGGTTAGGTACAAATGCGGGCTTCCTGGCCACAACTGCTGTCTGCTGTAGGTTCCCTTTCATGCCCGATAAACTCTGTTGCTCCCGGGCTGCCGTAAGAACCTGCGAGAAAGTGGTCAAACCCAGGGAGACAATCTGCCTCTGGATGTCCACATCCAAACTGCACAAGAACCTTCGCGCCCTGTCTGCCTCGTTGGCGACTAAGGGTCCAGCGAACCGGCTGAGTCTCGTCCATTCCGCTGCATGTACGTCCACAGGTGCTCCATTTTGCCTCAGCCCAATAAATTTCTCTTCCATTTCCTCCCGTGCAGTCCGTGGGAAGAATTTCTCCAGGAAACTCTTAGAGAAATCCGCCCAACTGATTGGCTTGGGCAGGCGGGTCTCCTCCACAAGCCACCACTCTCGGGTGTAATCCACTAGCTGAATGCGCACCACATCAACTCTTTTGTCCTCTGGGATCTGCGCCGCAATCAGCAAATTCTCCGTGTCAACTAGCCACTGCTCGGCTGGCAACGGCTCTTCCAGACCAGTGAAAGTAGTAGGACCCAAACGTCTGAAATCTGCCACGGTCCCTACCCGGTCGACTGGTTTCGCTCCAGCGTTGTTTACAGACTGCCGAATGGCCTGCAAACCCTCCTGAAATGAATCTGCTTGCTGCTGGATCAGCTCAGTATGCCTCTTCTGATTTTCCAACATTCCACGTATCACTCCCAACATGGCGGCTTCATCCACGCGCCTCTGATACGTCTTGAAATTCTTATCTGCCATATTCCTAAAATCAAAACACCCAACATTAGCATGATGATAGCTTCAATATATAAATCAAGGCTAGAACTCCAAGATACTTAAATAGAGTACCGCATTGTAACTATGCCGCAGTATCATAGCCACAATTACTTAACTCCACCCAAGTCGCCTAAGTCCTAGAGATAACAAGAAATCAGGTTTTCGAGTTGACATGCAAAGTAAGTTTACACGTCGATATAATCAGGAAGAATGTGATTAAAGAATGGTAAAACGGTCAAAGTGGTAGGACATGTTTCCTAAGCACGGGTATTCTGATTCGTGTATTGGGTACAATACCCAACTACAAAGAATCAACCCAACTAACCTATGGCTCTAATACCAAAAGAACCATGTCACGCCCCGCTTCCCAGAGTACGCAAGATTGGGCACGTGACATAGCCAACCATGCTACCTGTGGGTAGGAAGTATCCATCCACAGTCACATTACGGCTGTAGAGATATCAAGAACAAGATAAAAAAAACTATCTAACACATGTCCAAATCCAGAATAACAAGAGTCAATGATAAATAAGTGCGGAAGCAAATGATCCAATACAATAATAGAAAAGTACGTCCCATAATGCGGGCTCACGTCTGGAAATAAAATGCAAGAAATAAACTAATCACTACAGAACTCACAAATCAGCCTGCTGGCTGAAGTACTCCTGCTCGGTCGGCGACAGTGGTAAAGAATCTGGGCCATGCAAAACCCAGACGTCGGCGCGTCATGTCAACCAATAATATAATATGAACATGGTAATAAGCAATGCAGGAATAAACATGAATAGAGCAATAATATGAAACAAGCAGTGCAGGGTAGTGTGTAGTGGGTAACTAAACTGTTCTATCGGGTTTCCTAGTCTAAAGTCTTTGAAATCAATTCGAGTAATCCTCCATGTAACTCAAAAGATATGTCCCGTTACCCCCCGGGACCACGGATCAGGAAGATGGGAACCAATAATGGTTCTATCCCGTTGCCCCCCGGGACCACGGATCAGGAATGTAAGAGTCACGAATGGCTCTGTCCCGTTACCCCCCGGGACCACGGATCAAGTAATACCCTTTTAAGTTACACTTTAGATTACCCGTTTGATTTCCCCATACCCCCAGGTTATGTGTGTCAGGTCGGGTATTCAGTAGTCAAGGACTAATGCCAACACAGGATCAGGAAACAGGTCAGGTTTGTCTGGATAGACAATAGGAATGTTCCATGAGGACTCCATGTCAGGTTTGTTGGCATTAGGCATGAGATCAGGTAACAGGTCAGGTCATGGTACATCAGGTCAGGTCGATAGTAAAGGGTACCATGTCCGGTGCATCGGTATATATATATGTCATGTGTAGCAAGGTCAGGTCAATAGGTAACACAATCGAGGCGTTCTCACAACAGGCATAAAATCGAACAAGGAATAGCAGCAGGAAATAAACAATGAATTTAACATCAATAAGCAATTTATTTAATCACATTAGTGCATTAATATAGTGCAGTCGTATTATCATATCAACAGGTTTGAGCACCCTTGCAGTGCAATAAATCACATGACTGTGCAATACTGTTATATCAATATCAGAATGTAATAGAGGTACCAGTGTAAGGTTACCGTCCTTTAAACGGTAAATGTGATTAACGGGTAACTTCGTTATTAGGGTTAAAGTGGCAAAATGCGGTTTTAGGTTAACTGTATCATGATATAAGTCATATTTCGTCTAAATGAGAAAAGTAGCTACACCTAGTTAATTTTGCAAGTTTAATGAGTCAAACACATTTAATTTGTATAGCATAGCATGTAGCAAGTAATACTTGCCTCGACGGTTTGCGAACCGGGAAAACGGACGTAACGTCGGCGGAAAAACACGCGACGGACGCACGGTTCACGGATCGAGTCCAAACAACGAACAGTGGGACCACGCGGACCGGGGTACCTTGTGGGATGCAAGGGTCGCGATAGCGACGGGGTCGACGGCGATGGGGCGCCGGCGAGGAACAGTGAACGTGGAGGAGATCTGCCGACCACGAATCATGTTAACAGCAGAAAGGAAAAGAAAGGGAGAGAGGAAGAAGGTGATCTCACCGAGGGGGTGCTCGCGAGGCCGTGGACAAGAGGACGGGGTCACCGGCGGTAACCTACGGCGATGCAATGCGTGTGCAGGGGGTGCGCGGCCACGGCTGGTGCGGGTGAACGGGGAGAAGGGAGAGGATGAAGGAAGGATGCGGTTGAGACGAGGGCGATGGTGGCGTCGGCGTTGGGCTGCGACGGCGACGGCACGGTGGCTGGGCTAGGGTTGTAGTGGGGTTTCTCGCGAGGGTTCTCGTGATGGAAATGGCGAAGACGAGGCTGCGTAATTTATATAGGGGATAGGGAGAGAGAGAGAGGGTTAGAGAGAGAGAGAGATAGCGAAGGAGAGAGGAAAGGAGGCGGGGCCCACGGGGGTTTAAACCCCTCGTGATTGGCCAGGCGAAAATTTAAAAAGAGATTTAAGGGATTAATTGGTTATATAAGTAACAGAATGAGTATATTATTATAGTTTTAGAATATTTAATTAAATTGGGATTTTGGCGCTAAATGAAACATTTCCAAATCGCGCCCGGGTTGTGCCCAAAAATTTGAAATTTAAATAATAGGATTTTAAGCGGGTTCCAAATTTTAAAATGAGATGTTTTATGATTAAAAAGCATGCCCCCAAGTCGGACACTTGCACGCGCGCGTAGCCGTCCAAACTCGCCCGTTTCACCGAACGGGATGAAAACTCGACGCGCGGACACTACCACGCGGCTAGGGGTGACGAGTAGGCCAATATGGATATTTTTAATTTCGCTTTAGGTGTTAAAATTTGTTATATGCAAAACTGACTTAGCCGGTTAAAATTTTACAGTGAGACCCAAACAGGCAAAATAAATGAAGTGAGCAATGTCAAACACTCAACCAGTAACAGAAATAGTAGTATTGGGCTCGAGTGTTACATATTCAGCCTCCATCGTCGAGTCTGCCATGGTTTCTTGCTTGGAACTTTTCCAACAAACCGCCCCTCCATAGAGGGTAAAGACAAATCCCGATTGCGACTTAGAGTCGTCCTTAGCACTTTGGAAACTTGAATCGGTAAAGGACTCCACTTGGAGTTCTCTGTTACCATACACCAAGAACATCTCTTTAGTCCTTCTCAAGTACTTGAGAATGTTCTTCACAGCTGTCCAGTGACTCTCTCCAGGATTTGCTTGATACCTACTCACTATACTTAGTGAGTATGCTACATCGGGTCTGGTACATGGCATCGCGTACATGATAGAGCCTACTGCCGAAGTATAGGGTATCCCTTGCATGCGAGCTCTCTCCAAATCAGTCTTGGGAGACATTTCTTTGGAGAGAGTGAGTCCAGAGATCGTGGGTAAATTCCCACGCTTGGATTCTTCTATACTAAACTGTTGGATATAGTGCCCTCAAAGTCAATTATTGAATCGCAGGCACGTGATTGCAATGATTGAAGGAGGACCTTTACCGGTAGGACAGTCTTACTCGACAGGATTGTGTACTATAAGGTTTTTCTTTATCATCGTGTATATGCTTTGGGTGACACTACAGTTCGCTATTACACATTGATAGAGAATAGTATGCTACCTTGTTTATCTTTATCATCGTGTACAGCTTTATGCGACATTACAGATCACTATTACACGTTGATAGAGCCCTTAGGATTCTTGCTTGACTACCAGTAGTATGATGGCGATCATATACGTGAGAGTTGGGTAGTCTATAAGCACATCCTTAAAGTGGTCCCTAGTCGTGGGAGTTTCGAGACTGGGCATCGATACTCCATTAGTAGACTAGTGTATATAGTCGAAACCCCGACGAGGGGTGGTGGCCGGTCTCACAAGCCATTGGTGTCAGTTGGATCACCTAAGATGTATACAGGTGCTCATTGGGCTATGAGTACACCGGACAGGACTCGCCGGGAACATGCTAGTTGGTATTATACCTAGCGTCAGATAGCAATTCCCTGGTGACATGTGTACAGGTTAGTTCATCGACCTGAGATCGTCATTTATCTCGTGTGAGCTCCCACTGTGCTTTGATTACTACCCTACCACGACTCAAAAGAGTCGTGCAAAAAGGTTTTATTTGGGTACAGTCCCGAGCCACATGGAGGCAGTGAGCGGGGCGGCAGGAGTTTCGTCTCTCCCGGTATTGGGGGTGAGATCGCGCTGTGTCTAGGAGAGCCATTACACGAAGTCCTTAGCCAAGGCAGGAGATTTATTGGTAGGTATTCCAGTAGTATCTCAGGATGTTCTGGGCTACACTCCGACACGACTTGTACCGCTTTTGGGGGTCTGACGTTTACCAGCCCCCTATGCCCGACATGCGATACTCATAGACGAACGGACCGGACTGTACGGATATTGTCACTGACAAGCTCAGTAGAGTGTCAGGATGAGTTCGCTCATCGACCTCCCTTTTGGTCAATACCTGGTAGCCCGTTACGTACAGCTAGTACCACTGACGTGCTAGTGGTTAAATCCACAGCCAAAATAATGATGAGTCTTTAGAGTCCCCCACAGACAGTTTCTCAAGTTTCGGGCGAAACGTTGTAGAGGCCGTATGGTATTATGGCAGGGTTCGATCATATACGTGCAGTAGTGCATGAATCATGATCGGACGAATCATACTAGTGGGCTTTGGTTTAAGCCGGATCCTAATATTAGATTTATTGGATTACTTTAATCTCATCGCATTTGCATTCAGTTGGAATGCGGATGCAGGTATGTATATACAGGTGAGGGGTATCCTTATGATCCGTCACGAGTTTACTTTAGATGTTGCCATATCTTTTTATTGTTGTAAACATTTGGATTAATGTTTACATGTGGAAATTGTGAGTGGAAATGATCATGAGGAGCATTTAATGTGACATAGACATGGGTAGTGACTCATGGTCTCTTTATTTGTGCTAATGTCACATTAGTATTTGTTTATTGTGTTGAATTGATGGATGGAGAAAGAGGGCATCCATATAGGCTTGGGTTTGCTCTTTGTTTATTATGCTAGCTCTCATTTTATCATCTCAACACAATAACACAAAAGGGCTCTTCTCTTTTCTTTCTTCTTCTTGCTCACAACCTCCACCATAGAATCATCTTCTACCTCCACTCTAACCATCTCATGTGTTGAGAATCCTAGAATGTCAAGAGACAAAGTTATCACACACATTCTCTACTTCACCTTGGACACGTCGGTTAGCAAATTTCGTGTCCGAGTTGCTTCGATTCGAAATGGGAGCCCGTAAGAAGACTTCTAGACGTGGTGCCCTTCCGACGAGGAGATTGGAGATCGAGCGAGATTGGAGATGCCGCAAGAAGCTAAAGATGGTGGCTAAAGACCGAAGGACACGGATCGATCGGTATAGCCTTTCTAACCTTCTTGTAGATTTCTAGTTAATGTTAATGGTTCGATCCGGGTTAAAGTATACGTTAGCGCCAGTTTCAAGTTTATGAAAAGTTTTTTGTTTCCGCATTTTGGCCTCGGATTGACGGTCGAGGCGCTACCGTAGACTTACATGGTATCAGAGCCACGCCATTAACCTTTACTAGCTTGCTCTAACTTGTTTAAAATATCGATCGAACGAAATTTCCGAAACCTCGATTCCATTTCATGAAGTTTCTGTCGAAATTTTTTTGTGGTCGAAAAATTATTTTGGGTATGTCAGAAAATCGTGCAGGCTTTTTTACTACTGTAGAAATTTGGTCGACTGAATCCACAAGACTGCCGCGGAACCGCCGTACAACCCCTGTGTTGGCCCCGGTTCCGCCGCATATTTGTGGCATCAATGCACCATTTTTCTTCTGCTTGTCTTTCATGTGGAATTGTGGTTTCTGGAATATTTAGTTTTGGCCCAGATTATTTTTTGAGTGCTGGAATAGTACTTGGGGCCCACTTCGGGAAATTTTGTCGATCGAAAATTTAAACAAGTTAGTTCACAGTGCTTACATTATATCCGCGACCGTGAATGTCATTTGATCGGTAAATCTTGTCTAATTGCTATAGCCCTTTTAGACGGATTTGCAAACGTGACATTCACGTTGATGTTCTCTGTTGTGCTGTGATGTTGCGGTTTTGTCGTGGTGGATAGCTTGGTGCAATGTTAGTACAGTTTAGTTTCATTTGTACATTTAATATTGCGGGACGAGCGTCCGACATGTGGACTGCCGTCACTGCCTGTTTGTATATTATTCTTTTGGGGCACGACCGGGTTGAGGTCGATGTACCCGTTGTATATTTTTTTCCTTTCTGTACTAGGATTACCCCGCGGTGGAGTGCACGGATAGCCGGATTCTAGAGGGCAACGGGCCCGCATCTCATGGCTTTGAGACAGAGGGGGCTTCACTCTAGAATTGGCGAGCTATTCGCCGCACTCGTAGGGGGTACAGGTTGACCCAAGGAGGGGTGCTCAAGTTACCGGATTCCGTGAAGTGCTGGGTGGTCCATTCACTTTGCTGAAGGGGGCTGCCTCTCTTCTAGTTTTGGCGGGTAACTTGCCGCACTCGTAGGGGTCTAGGATTTCATTGCACAGGCTATCCACACGATCAGGGGAACGTCGGGTTTCACTTGCGGCTCAAAGGAAACCTGGGGATCCCAGATTATCTGTATTGTTCTGTGATGCTTATTACATTTCTGTGATGTTGCATTTTATCACGCCATGAGCGAATATTATATATTGATATATATACTAGTATATGTTGTATATGTTTTGCACCCACGCTAGTCCAGTCCCCGCTCTGTCGTTAGTTAAGTAACCTAACGGGTGATGACGGGACCGAGTGGCGAATGCGGATGGCATATACGTACATCATATTTTCGTTCTTTATTGGTGTGATCAATTGATGGGACTGCATTGATTCGGATCAATGCAAGCTAAAAAAACATGTTTGACGTTGTTGGAGCAATTTTCAAAAAGCTGTTATTGCAAGGACGTTTCTCCTTTGTTTTGCACAGTGGTATTCGGTTATGAATATCCAGCACCTCAGTCGACGAGGCAAGGGCCGAGATCCCTTCACCGGGAGTGACCCCTTGGGCAGAAGTTTGCGTCAAGGTAATAACTTCACTATAGTCGATTAATTTTTGCTTTGCATCGCGGTATTCAGTTGGAATATCCTGCACCTCATTCTACGGGGAAAGAGACGAGATCCCTTCACCGGGAGTGACCTCTTTAGCAAAGGTTTTTGCCACTTGATTGAATGAATCTCGGTGTGTATATAAGAAAAGTGTAAAGATCAC
Organism: Agapanthus africanus; assembly: GCA_030015575.1. Lineage (NCBI taxonomy): Eukaryota > Viridiplantae > Streptophyta > Magnoliopsida > Asparagales > Amaryllidaceae > Agapanthus > Agapanthus africanus. The sequence goes on along the minus strand of JASDDO010000031.1, from coordinate 376,354,192 downwards.
AACCAAAGAAATTTATACCGCACTTAATTAACGGTGGCGTTGTAGCACATTAATGAATACGGATCGTCCGCATGGAAAGTGTGATTCATTCGTAGTTGTTTTAGTTGAGTCGAAAATTAAAGAAAAGAAAAGACAATTTGATTCAAGATTTATGATTTTAGTTGCAAGAATTAAGAGAAAATATAGATCAAGAAATCAAGAATCAAAAATCGTCCAATTTGAATTAGTTATCAAGATTTGTAATGAGGCTCGTAGGAATCGATCGAATCGATAGTGAGGATGAAGACTTGTGATTACGTATTCTTATCCCTTGATGATTTGTTGCTAAATCGATGATGATCAACTAGAATTAGGGATCTATCAAAGAAACTAGGGTTTCATCATCTATCCCTTATCCTTTCGTAGATTTTCATTCAAATTCTAGCCTCTAGGAAATTCAATCATCGATCATTGATCTCTAATTAAGAGCGAAAACATTCAAGAAAGCATCTCGCTCGAAACTAGGTTGTCGATGATTCAATTTCCTAGAGTTTACAAAACTCATAGGACTTAAGAATCGTACAAGAATTTAATCATCATCATCTATCTATTTTCTCGATTCCTCCATGAGCGGAGTTTTTACTCAAACATCATGACAAAGAAAACAATCAAGAATATCAAGAATTGAGAACTCATCATAATGCTCAAATATAAAGAAAAACAAGATCAAGAGTTTTCACCTTTCATTATTCAACAATTTCGTTATAATTTGCTCAAGACTACAAGAATTGAGAAGAGAACTCGATCGTCAAAGTAGCTTCGCATCGATATCTTGAGTCGCGGATCTTCGTGGATCTCTTGCTCGGATGAGAATCGGCATCGCTTCAAAAAGGCTTGATGGCTTCTTGCTTGATTTTGTACTCGGTGATCTTGAATTGGCTTTTGGAATTGGATTAGGGTTAGGGTTTGAATGCACAAGTTGTGTCACTCAACTTGTGGGTGAATTGATGTGGAATGATCAATAACCTTGAGAGTGAAGCCTTTGGGTCCTTTTTATAGCCTTGATTAGGATTAGCTTCCTTTAGAAGCTAGGTTAGGATTAGCTTCACTTGCAAGCTTGGTAGTTGAGTAGAAGCTTCTAGGTTGAGTTAGTTATATAGCTTCCAAGAGAAGCTTGGAGGTGTTTAGCTTGTGCAAGAAGCTTGGTTGTTCGGACAGAAGCTTCTGGAGATCTCTGGAATTTACAGTGGCTTGAAGAAATTTTCTAAGTGAAAGGAGAAGCTTGGAATGAAGAACTGCTGACGTCATGCTGATGTGGCCACGGATCCGCCGCCAATAGAGCCCTACGGCCGCGGATCCGCGACCCTTTAGAAGCCTTGGTGCTTCAAACTTCCAGGTATTTCCTCTGTTGGCTTTTTGGCACTTTTCTGATGTGTGGAATCTCATAAATCTTTCTTGTTCACTGCCAGATCACAAGTCTTGGACTTGGCGTATTTTTATCAGCACTTTTATCGGTTTTGGCTCTTTACCTGGAATTTCCTACACACATTATCGAGACAAGTGTTGCGATATACAAAAGATCATGCGTGCAATAATAAATACTCAATTTCCCTCAAAATGCCGGTTATAATGTATAACACAAGTTATTTGGGATTTTACAGACAATTTGCTAATATGTGCTATATTCATACCGAACACCTTTAGATGAGTACAAATAGTAGGGAAATTGATGTGTTAAAAATGCAATATTTTCGACTGATCAAATTCCCCCAAACTTATTTTTGGTCGTCTCGAGCAAACTTGTTTTATTAAAAAGGAAGGAGAAAATATAAGAAAAAGAAAAACTAACTAGCACACTTTCGTAGGCAACACGATTGCACTGAGCATGTGCAACAAGCCTTTAAACCTCTAGGTGTCCCTAGTAGGAGGAGTGTTGTCTCCTGAGGGTTTTCAGCGAATTGCACACACAAAATCCCATAATAAAAGGAAGACCGTGAAAGTTACATATAAAGATAAGAATTGTAAAAGAAAGACTTTGAAAATTAGAGTTTCCAACTAATACTAGCTTTTCGGTTGTCATGAGCCTTATCTTAATAGTCATGAAAAGATGTTAGAAATCACATCATCCCTCAATAAAACATCGTTTTTATTCTTCATTGATATCTTTCTTCCAAACATCGATCATATAACCCTACGTGTGTGTAAAGAACATCCCTACACTCGAAGAATTCAATTCAAGCTATCATACTCTTGTCCATCTACCTCAGTACTTTTTAATCAATATTTAGATGGATTTGCTCCCACATTTTTCATGCGACCGTTAATACTTCTTGAGGTACTAACCGACCGATTACTCATGTGATCGCTTATACGGTGTATTTAGTATTTTCCTCGTCTTGCACCACCTAAGGCTTAGCAGTGACTCCCAGACCAGTTGGTCTAAAGCACTAGGTGATGAAGCACCCTCGCTATATTTTTTTATTGCTGCCTTGGCGATAACAAAACCAGTGTTCATTTTTCTTCACCATTTTATCTTTTATTTTCCATTTATTATTTCCTTCATACTTTGGCTTTTAGAGAAGAGCATTTCAAGGTATCCTCTACTATCCCGAGTTTCAAGACGTGTGTAAGTGCGTATAGTAGGGTATCAACGTTCAAATGTTTGGCTTTCAGAATAGGAACTATTTTTCAGACTTATTTTTATCCTCAGATTAGTGACTTCTTTCATCTTACTAACCCTTGGGACAACGGCTCATAACTACTTATTACTAGTTTCGTTTAAGAAAACTTCTAACTTTTTAGGTTTTCTTAAACTTTTCTAATCTTTTGGATGTAATTTTCCACTATCTAATCTTTTATTATCTTATTTATGTACAAAAAAAAATTTATATATATTTTTTTTATTTTTTTATATGTTTTTAAAATGTTTTGTGCTTATGCAAAGTATGATGCAAATGATGCGTAAATAAGCACAAACCTCCCCCAAACTTGTTTTCAACAGTGTCCTCACTGTTGCCAACCGCTAGATCACAAAAACCTGTAAACCTGGGAGGAAATTTATTAATGGGGGCAATAAATATGATCGTGAAAATCCTCCCCTAAACTTATTCTTTTCACCCACCTCCATTCTAAAGATGATGCAGTAATTTACAGGACATGGGGGTGAGACGGAGGAATTTTAATCAAGATAAAATGGCTCCTGTAAAAACAGGAGCTCCTCCGTGGGGTCAGTGGAAAAATATGTCTTTAATCTATGTCCATTCACTTTGAAAAATGTACCGTTTTTAGCATTTTCTACCTCAACTGCTCTGTGCGGGTATACAGACCGCACAATAAAAGGTCCTTTCCACCGAGATCGTAGCTTACCCGCATGAAGATGGAGTTGTGAATCATAAAGAAGGACTTGTTGACCAGGTGTAAAAGTTTTTCTTAAAATGTTTTTATCGTGAAATACCTTAGTCCGGTTCTTTACAATTACAGCATTATCATAAGCTTCATCGCGGAGTTCGCTTAGCTCGTTTAATTGCAGCTTCCGAAAGTTGCAGGCTTGATTTAAGTCAAAATTGATTTCTCTAATGCCCCACATTGCTTTGTGCTCAATCTCAACCGGTAGGTGACAAGCCTTCCCAAACACTAGTCTATAAGGAGACATACCTAGATCGGTTTTATATGCAGTTCGGAATGCCCAAAGAGCATCCGTCAATTTGGTCGACCAATCTTTTCGATTTTTAGCAACAGTCTTCTCCAAAATTTGTTTGATTTGTCTGTTAGAAACCTCAGCCTTCCCGCTCGTTTGGGGATGATAGGGTGTGGAAAGTTTGTGGTTGATTGCATATTTCCGCATCAACGTCTCGAAAGACCGATTGCAGAAATGCGTCCCGTTATCGCTAATGATAGCGCGTGGGTGTCCAAATCGGGAAAAGATGTTTTCTTTTAAGAACCTAATGACAACCTTCTTATCATTAGTGCGACAAGGAATGGCTTCAACCCACTTTGAGACGTAATCAACCGCAATCAGTATGTACAGATTCCCAAAGGAGTTGGGAAAAAGACCCATAAAGTCAATGCCCCAAAGATCGAAAATTTCAACCACTAAGATGGGTTGCTGTGGCATCTCATTTCTCCGGGAAATCCTACCCGTGTGTTGACATTGTGTACAGGTTTTGCAATGATCAAATGCATCTTTGAACAAAGTCGGCCAATAGAATCCGCATTGCAAAACCTTCTCCGCCATCTTTCGAGGACCGAAATGACCCCCACATGCCTGATCATGACAAAAAGATAGAACACTCTTGAATTCCTCATTCGGGACACACCGGCGAATGATCTGGTCAGGACAATACTTAAACAGATAGGGTTCATCCCAGTAAAAATATTTTACTTGGGCTAGAAATCGATGTTTATCCTGTTTTGACCATTCACGGGGAATAAGTCCCGTGGCATGATAATTCACAATATCCCTGAACCAAGGTCAGTGGATACATTCAAGAGTTGTTCATCCGGAAAAGAATCATTGATCGGTAGGGTCAAAGGTGAAGAAGAGATGCATGAAAGATGGTCGGCTACAACGTTTTCACATCCTTTCTTATCTTTAATAACAAGATCAAATTCTTGTAATAGAAGGATCCAACGTATTAGCCTACCTTTAGCATCTTTCTTCGCCAAAAGATGTTTCAAGGCGGAGTGGTCAGTGTACACAACAATTGGTGAGCCAATCAAGTAAGGCATGAATTTTTCTAATGCAAATACAACTGCCAAAAGTTCTTTTTCGGTAGTTGTATAGTTAATTTGAGCATCGTTCAGGGTCTTACTTGCATAATAGATCACGTGTGGCATCTTTTCAATGTGTTGTCCTAAAACTGCACCAACTGCAAAATCTTATGCATCACACATAAGCTCAAACGGGTGGTTCCAATCTGGAGATGATAAAACGGGGGCTGTAGTGAGAGAGTGTTTGAGTAAGTCGAATGCTGCCTCACAATCCGAGTCAAAGTGAAAGGTCGTGTCCTTGGCCAAGAGAAGAGTTAAACGTCTAGCAATTTTGCTAAAATCCTTAATGAATCTTCTGTAAAAGCCTGCATGACCAAAAAAAGATCAGATATCCTTGACGCATTTGGGATGAGGAAGGTTTTGAATGACATCTATTTTTGCTTTGTCAACCTCAATGCCTTTCCGTGAAATCACATGTCCAAGCACAATTCCCTCTTGGATCATGAAATGGCATTTTTCCCAATTCAAGGTTATGTTCTTCTCTTTACAACGAGTAAGAACTGCGTCAAGATGAGATAGGCAGTCAGAAAAAGAGTCTCCGAATATCGAGAAATCATCCATGAAAATCTCCAGAAAATTCTCAACCATGTCCGAGAATATCCCCATCATACACCGCTGAAATATAGCGGGTGTAAGTCTATGGTAGCGCCCCGGCCGTCTGTCCGAGGCCAAAATGCGGAAACGAAAACTTTTTCAAAACTTGAAACCGGCGCTATCGTATACTTTAAATCCGGATCAAACCATTAACCTACAACTAGCAACTAAAGAAAGGGTTGGAAAAGCTATACCGATCAATCCGTGTCCTTCGGTCTTTGGCCACCATCCCAAGCTCCTCGCGGCATCTCCGATCTCGATCTCCTCATCGGAAAGGGCACCACATCTTCGAGTCCTTTTACGGGCTCCCGCTTCGTCCGAAGCAACTCAGGCACGAAGTTCGCTAGCCGACGTGTCCAAGGCGATGTAGAGAATGTGTGTGATCACTTTGTCTCTTGAGGATTTAGTGGATGCCATTACTGAAGAGATAGTGAGCTCAAGAAAGAAGAGGAAGAAGAAGAAGTTATCTTTTATTTTTCTTTTGTTGAGATGATAAAAATGAGAGTGAGTATGTGAAAATAAAGGAGCTAACCATGAGGTTATGGCTGCCCTTTCTCTCTCTCCCTCTCATTTCAACACTCAAATCCATCAACAATGTGACATATGCACAAGTAAAGAGACCATGACTCATCACTTGTGCATGTGTCACAATTAATGCTCCTAATCATGATTTTGAGCTCATCATTTCCTTATGCAAATATTAATCCAAATGTTTGCAACAATAAAAAGAGAATGGCATCTACAAAAGTAAACTCGTGACGGATCACAAGAGCACCCCTCACCTGTACATTCATACCTGCATCCGCATTCCGACTGAATGCGAATGTGATGAGACGAAAGTAATCCAACAAATCTAATACTAGGATCCGGCTTAAACCAAAGCCCACTAGTATGATCCATCCGATCATGATCCGTGCACTACTGCACGTATATGATCAAACCCTGTCATAATACTATACGGCCTCTACAACGTTTCGCCCGAAACTTGAAAACTGTCTGTGGGGGACTCTAAAGACTCGTCAATACTTTGGCTGTGAATTTAACCACTACCACGTCAGTGGTACTAGCTGTACGTAACGGGCTACCAGGTATTGACCAAAAGGGAGGTCGATGAGCGAACTCATCATGACACCCTACTGAGCCTGTCAGTGACAATATCCGCACAGTCCGGTCCGTCAGTCTATGAGCATCGCATGTCGGGCCTATGGGGTTGGTAAAAGTCAGACCCCCAAAAGCGGTACAAGTCGTGTCGGAGTGTAGCCCAGAACACCCTGAAATACTGCTGGAATACCTACCTGTAAATCTCCCGTCTTGGCCAAGGACTTCGTGGAATGGCTCTCCTAGACACAGCGCGATCTCACCCCCAATACCGGGAGAAACGAAACCCCTGCCGATCCGCTCACTGCCTCCATGTGGCTCGAGACTGTACCCAACTAAAACCTGTTTGCACGACTCCTTTGAGCCGTGGTAGGGTAGTAATCAAAGCACAGTGGGAACTCACACGAGACAAATGATGATCTCAGGTCGATGAACTAACCTGTACACATGTCACCAGAGAACTGCTATCTGACGTCAGGTATAATACTAACTAGCTTGTTCCCGGCGAGTCATGTCCGGTGTACTCATAACCCAATGAGCACCTGTATACATCTTAGGTGAACCAACTGACACCAATGGCTTATGAGACCGTCCACCGCCCCTCGTCGGGGTCTCGACTGTATACACTAGTCTACTAATGGAGTATCGATGCCCAGTCTCGAAACTCCCACGACTAGGGACCTTTTAAGGATGTGCTTATAGACCCCAGCTCCCACGTATATGATCGCCATCATACTGCTGGCAGTCAAGCAAGAATCCTAAGGGCTCTATCAACGTGTAATAGCGACCTTGTAAGGTCACCTAAAGCAGTACACGATGATAAAGATAAACCAGGTAGCATACTATCATCTTGAGTAAGATTGTCCTACCGGTATAGGTCCTCCCTCAATCATTGCAATCACGTGCATGCGATCCAATAATTGACTCTGAGGGCACTATATCCAACAATCTCCCACTTGCACTCAAGGCTAATTATTGCGATGTCGCATACTCACAGCCCGTGTGATACCGAACACCCAACTCCTCTACTAATCAGTTTCACTAAGCCCGTTTGCGAAATTATTGCGTTCGAGGAATAGCCTCAGTGAGTGGATCCGCCCTAATGTTTCTTTCTATGTCTCTCTTTATCTCGAGTTCGCGGAGAAAGCCATCTCCCGAAATGAGCAATACCTTTCTTAGAATATGTCTGGATATCTGATGGGACCTAGTTCATAAATGAACTCCAAATCCAAACTTCTTAGACTGTATCCTCAACTGAATTTAATCAGTATCCTGCGTCATGCCTCCTTCAGTATCTGCTTGGACCACCTGTCCAAAGTACTGCCCCTCGTCAGAGGGAAAACTATAACTCTGACAGTCACCCTGTCATCCAGGTCACCTTGGAAGCCTGGAATGATAACCGTCTCCTAAAAGAGGTAGTTGTTATCATATCCCTAGAACATCCACTTATGTTCTAAAACTGCTTCCGAATGTTTCTCTAGGATTGGATTAATATCTCCTTATTGCATCTCGTGCAAAAACAACATCTGGTGTGGTACTTGACATCTCATGATTGACTCAATTGCCTAAGCAAGTGATCTGCCAATCATGCACATCCCTCTCCCCTTTAGTCTGTAAGACACCTTTAGAGAGGGAGACTCCATCACCTGCAGGTACACTACCATGCCAGGAGTCTTCCATTCTAAAACACCTTTAGAATGCTGTCTAAGTACCCAGATTGGGAAACTACCCAAATCTAGATCTAAAACCATAGATTAGTAACCAGAATGTCTGATATAAAATCCATGTCCTTTGTGGAGAAACTACTGTGTGACAACCAAAGTATAACCGATCGTAGTATAGGAATTTCACTTTCTACTCTGTGTATGTCATCCAAATACCAAGACAGCACACCCTACTACCTTCTTAACAGATCCATCCCCTATTCTGATGAAGTCAAACCTATGACTATCACATCAGAAATAGATGATCTATCTCTGCTATATCTGCTTTAGTCTATAAATAGATATAAGCTACTTGTCCACTATGCTTCCGCTGCTCCCACTGACTGCGACAACCCTCTGGTAGAATAATATACACGTACACTTCTAAAGCTAGTTTAGAACGACGCTATACTCATCCTCCTGACGGGTCTCACAGTCTGGAACAACAGCAATGGAAAGTCTGGGTAAACAAGAACCTCCCTGTCACCGTCCTTGAGCATACCGAAGTACCTCTCGAGTGCCTGAGGTTACCCACCACATCTGCGGAGTGGCCAATGGAATGTCAAACCATATTGAATCTTTAGGTTCTTATCAAATTTTCAGTAATCGTTTGCGGTTCTGGAATCACTTCCAGTTCTACCATACTCCCACTACTGTTTTTTGAAAAAATCCATTTTTATTAAAACTGTGGCGAGTCAAGAACAATATCACTATTGATCTTCCAGATGGTAGAAAGTCAACCCTCGTCATAGCCCGGGTCAACCCACAAACAGCCATTACAGAAACGTGCCTTGAGTTATCCAGAATCTGGTTTTAAGCATAAGCCAGACAACTCCCCGTACCTTAACATTGTTAAGATACGAACTATTCTATATCCAATATAGAAACAGAGGTACTAATTTAATTGGAACCAGATTCAAATCATGCAGCTGTCTCCAGTGCATGTCAACTAAATGGAGAGAGGTCGATCAGCATTACTCAACTTAGGAATACATCCAGATATGAGTAACCTGAAAGAGAAGCAAGTTCTCATAATCATTTCTATCAACTGAATACCATAAATAAGTATCTGCATCTTCTATCACCTTGAAGAATCCTGATACTTGCAATACCTGGTTCTCTACTTTATTCATATACCTATAACTTCTCAAAACTTGGATCTTGAATTTCTACGAAACACTTGTCTAAAAACTAGAGAAGTCATAAGTAAACCGAATATAGTACGAGGACCAACCCCTCTGTCCTAATGGACACTGGACAACATACAATACTCTGTATAAGTCCTTTGAGTCTAATAACTCATTCCCTGTGTGTCGTAGGTTGAAAACTGTACTATGGTTATGAAGAATTACACCGCTGTTTAATGCTCCTTACCTAACCATCAACTGATATAGGTAAATATCATCGACATAATTTCAAAAAGTTATATCTCACTTTATTAAAATAAACGTACAGATATATCAATTTTAAATTGGTGCATAACAACGGATATTCAAAACCAAATATTTGCCGTCCGGCAAACAGCCCATGCGATTTCCTCAAATATCACCAATTACAACGAATCCCGATATAATGAGGATGATCACCCAATTCCCAATAACTTACCCCAACTCATCATCTGTAAAACCATACAGATGTGAGAATCAAACCTGGTAAATACATACCCAGGAGCAAGGACTAATTGGGAAATCAGTTTTCTTTTAACAATACATAGTGAAACTGAAATGTGTAAATGTTTCGAAGGGGTATCCGGGTATTCCTAGTAATGCCTCTTCCATTATCAGATTCACAACTATAACCGTATATTTCTTTGTCATCTTTCCAAATCCCTATATATGTCTTTAGTCATTACCTTCTGTACACCCCTTTAGGCCAAATGGTTTTCTTCCTTCCCTACCGTTCGGCACCAGCCTATGGTTTGGAAGAAGACTATCCAATAAGCATAATGGGTGTACTCTCCTAATCCTAGGAGTACTCATAACCCGAGAGAAGGTAAAGATAAAAGACAAGAATAAAACCTTATTCCTATTTCTCCTGAACCAGAATCCATCCCCGAACTGGAACAAGTTCCTTCGAGTTCGTATATAACCATACAATGGAGTATCCAAATAACTGAGGAACTTCGTGGTGATACGGAATATTCTGGAGAAATACAAAGGTGATGTAGGATTGGCGAAGAAATACTTGGTTTGGTCGTGAATAGCAGTCGCAATTTACTTTGCCCTCTTACTAATCCCTTTATTTGTCTTAACTTATTACCTTCTGTACACCATCGTTAGGCTAATTGGTTTTCTTCATTCCCTACCGTTTGGCACATGCCTATGGTTTGGAAGAAGACTATCCAATAAGCGTAATAGGTGTACTGTCCTAATCCAAGGAGCACTCGCAACCTGAGAGAAGGTAAAAGGAAAAGACAACTGTATAGTCCTATTCATTTTCTCCAGAACCGGAAACCATCCTCGAATAAGTTCCTTCGAGTTCGTATATAACCATATAATGGTTTTATCCAATGGAAGTGGATGTTCGTAGTGATACGAGGTGTTCTGGAGAAAAGGGTAAAAGAAGGAGTGGCAATGAGGTATGCAACTCTGACAATCCAAAAGTCAGTGTTTTAAGAAGGTTCGGTTAATCTTGGTCACTGAGTCATAGTCAAGGGTCGGGCCATGGTCGCTGCCAAGGAGAGAGAGAAAAGAAACACTCAGCGTGCACTCTAACCTAGATCAGAATGGTTACCAATTTATCTAATCAGGAAACCTTCCACTGTATCGTCAAATTCTCCTCCAAACCTGAAAGGAGAATTAGTCGGGATCACCCGAGGAGTAAACCAACTCATCAGTGGGAATCGGGATCCAACTATCATCGCATGATAATGTGATGGAATCCACTCACGTTATCACACTCCAGAAGGTATGCGCATGCCTGGCAAGTTTCAGTTTCTTTAGAAACTCCCGATGTGATTTTTACCCCATGCTTTTATGACCTTGACTTTGGCCAATAAATCATAAGTCACATGTCAAGTTCTACCCGTCATTTTCCAGGTTAATTTGAACCCACCCGTACCTACCCTTGACTTTGGCCAACAAGGAAGTACGACTGTCCCAAACCAACGCATCTATCTATGCAATAGAAAATTAACAAATAGCTACCATACACTATACCTTGACTTTGGCCAACAAACATAGCATGAATACTAAGTGCTACCCATCTGAAATGACGGAAGGCTACGAATGGTTTTTGGCGAAAAACCTTTAACGTAATGAACTTGATATCGTTGAAGGAACCGGATAGCTTTTTTATAAAAATATAGTGACGAAAACCTTTGCTAAAGAGGTCACTCCCGGTGAAGGGATCTCGGCTATTTCCCCGTAAAATGAGGTGCAGGATATTCCAACCGAATACCACGATGCAAAGCAAAAGGCAATCGGCTATAATGAAGTTATTACCCTGACGCAAACTTCTGTCCAAGGGGTCACTCCCGGTGAAGGGATCTCGGCCCTTGCCTCGTCGATTGAGGTGCCGGATATTCATAACCGAATACCACTGTGCAAAACAAAAGAGAACATCCTTGCAATAACAGCTTTTTGAAAAATGTTCCAACAACATCAGAATAGGTTTGTTTAGCTTGCATTGATCCGAATCAATGCAGTCCCATCAATTAATCACACCACAAAAGAACGAAAATATGATGTACGTATATGCCATCCGCATTCGCCACTGGGTCTCGTCATCACCCGTTTGGTTACTTAACTAACGACAGAGCGGGGAATGGACTAGCGCGGATTTAAAACATATACAACATCTACTAGTATATATATATCAATATATAATAATCGCTCATGGCGTGATAAAATGCAACATCACAGAAATGTAATAAGCAATACAGAACAATACAGATAATCTGGGATCCCCGGGTTTCATAGAGCCGCTACTGAAACCCGACGTTCCCTTGGTCGTGTGGATAGCCTATGCAATGAAATCCTAGACCCCTATGGGTGCGGCAAGTTACCCGCCAAAACCTGAAGCGAGGCAGCCCCCTTCAACAAAGTGAATAGACCACCCAGCACTTCACGGAATCCGGTAACTTGAGCACCCCTCCTTGGGTCAACCTGTACCCCCTACGAGTGCGGTGAATAGCCCGCCAATTCTAGAGTGAAGCCCCCTCCGTCTCAAAGCCATGAGATGCGGGCCCGTTGCCCTCTAGAACCTGGCTATCCGTGCACCCCACCACGGGGTAATCCTAGTACAGAAAGTAAAATATATACAACGGGTACATCGACCTCAGCCCGGTCGTGCCCCAAAAGATTAATATACAAACAGGCAGTGACGGCAGTCCACATGTCGGACGCTCGCCCCGCAATATCAAATGTACAAATACAACCAAACTGTACTACCATTACATCCAGGCTATCTACCACGACAAATCCGCAACCTCACAGCACAACACAGAACATCAACGTGAATGTCACGTTCGCAAATCCGTCTAAAAGGGCTATAGCAATTAGACAGGATTTACCGATCAAATGTCATTCACGGTCGCAGATATAATGTAAACAATGTGAACTAACATATTTAATTTTCGATCGACAAAATTTCCCAAAGTGGGCCCCAAGCACAAATCCAACATTCAAAATAATCTGGGCCCAAATAAAAAATACCAGAAACCCAGTTCTAAGAAACAAACCACTGTAGAAATTTCGATGCAAAGAAGCCTCAGGACAACGGCGGAACCGCGGCCAACAGAAGGGTATTGCCGCGGTTCCGCGGCGGAACAGTGTCTTCATGTAATGAAATTTTCACGGATTTCTTAAAAAAACCCTGCCTGATTTTCTGCAGCACACAAAATAATTTTTTGACCACAGGAAAAATTCGACAAAAACTGATGACTTGGAAATGCAGTTTTGGAAAATTTTGTTCGATCGAAGTTCTAAACACATTAGAGCAAGCTAGAAAAGGTTAATGGCGTGGCTCTGATACCATGTAAGTCTACGGTAGCGCCCCGGCCGTCTGCCCGAGGCCAAAATGCGGAAACGAAAACTTTTTCAAAACTTGAAACCGGTGCTATCGTATACTTTAAATCCGGATCGAACCATTAACCTACAACGAGCAACTAGAGAAAGGGTTGGAAAAGCTATACCGATCGATCCATGTCCTTCGGTCTTTGGCCACCATCCCAAGCTCCTCGCGGCATCTCCGATCTCGATCTCCTCATCGGAAAGGGCACCACATCTTCGAGTCCTTTTACGGGCTCCCGCTTCGTCCGAAGCAACTCAGGCACGAAGTTCGCTAGCCGACGTGTCCAAGGCGATGTAGAGAATGTGTGTGATCACTTTGTCTCTTGAGGATTTAGTGGATGCCATTATTGAAGAGATAGTGAGCTCAAGAAAGAAGAGGAAGAAGAAGAAGTTATCTTTTCTTTTTCTTTTGTTGAGATGATAAAAATGAGAGTGAGAGTATGTGAAAATAAAGGAGCTAACCATGAGGTTATGGCTGCCCTTTCTCTCTCTCCCTCTCATTTCAACACTCAAATCCATCAACAATGTGACATATGCACAAGTAAAGAGACCATGACTCATCACTTGTGCATGTGTCACAATTAATGCTCCTAATCATGATTTTGAGCTCATTATTTCCTTATGCAAACATAAATCCAAATGTTTGCAACAATAAAAAGAGAATGGCATCTACAAAAGTAAACTCGTGACGGATCATAAGAGTACCCCTCACCTGTACATACATACCTGCATCCGCATTCCGACTGAATGCGAATGCGATGAGACGAAAGTAATCCAACAAATCTAATACTAGGATTTGGCTTAAACCAAAGCCCACTAGTATGATCCGTGCACTACTGCACGTATATGATCAAACCCTGCCATAATACCATACGGCCTCTACAACGTTTCGCCCGAAACTTGAAAACTGTCTGTGGGGAACTCTAAAGACTCCTCAATACTTTGGCTGTGGATTTAACCACTAGCACGTCAGTGGTACTAGCTGTACGTAACAGGCTACCAGGTATTGACCAAAAGGGAGGTCGATGAGCGAACTCATCCTGACACCCTACTGAGCCTGTCAGTGACAATATCCGTACAGTCTGGTCCGTTCGTCTATGAGCATCGCATGTCGGGCCTAGGGGGTTGGTAAAAGTCAGACCCCCAAAAGCGGTACAAGTCGTGTCTTAGTGTAGCCCAGAACACTCTGAGATACTCCTGGAATACGTACCAGTAAATCTCCTGCCTTGGCCAAGGACTTCGTGTAATGGCTCTCCTAGATACAGCGCGATCTCACCCCCAATACCGGGAGAAACGAAACCCCTGCCGATCCGCTCACTGCCTCCATGTGGCTCGGGACTGTACCCAACTAAAACCTGTTTGCACGACTCCTTCGAGCCGTGGTAGGGCAGTAATCAAAGCACAGTGGGAACTCACACGAGACAAATGACGATCTCAGGTCGATGAACTAACCTGTACACATGTCACCAGGGAACTGCTATCTGACGTTAGGTATAATACCAACTAGCTTGTTCCCGGCGAGTCATGTCCGGTGTACTCATAACCTAATGAGCACCTGTATACATCTTAGGTGAACCAACTGACACCAATGGCTTGTGAGACCGTCCACCGCCCCTCGTCGGGGTCTCGACTGTATACACTAGTCTACTAATGGAGTATCGATGCCCAGTCTCGAAACTCCCACGACTAGGGACCTTTTAAGGATGTGCTTATAGACCCCAGCTCCCACGTATATGATCGCCATCATACTGCTGGCAGTCAAGCAAGAACCCTAAGGGCTCTATCAACGTGTAATAGCGACCTTGTAAGGTCACCTAAAGCAGTACATGATGATAAAGATAAACCAGGTAGCATACTATCATCTTGAGTAAGACTGTCCTACCGGTATAGGTCATCCCTCAATCATTGCAATCACGTGCCTGCGATCCAATAATTGACTCTGAGCGAACTATATCCAACAGCGGGAGCATTGCATAACCCAAAGGGCATGCGTCTATAAGCAAAAGTACCAAAAGGACAAGTAAATGTGGTTTTGTCTTGATCCTTTTTGGCAATGGGGACCTGATTATAGCCAGAGTATCCGTCCATAAAGCAGTAATAGTCACGTCCCGCTAAGCATTCTCGCATCTGGTCAATAAAAGGCAGAGGAAAGTGGTCTTTCCTCGTTGCGGCATTGAGTTTTCTGTAATCAATACATATACGCCACCCAGTTTGAGCGCGTGTCTGGATTAACTCATTTGCCTCATTGGTAATGACCGTGATGCCAGATTTCTTAGGGACGACATGAATTGGACTTACCCATTGGCTATCAGAGATTGGGTAAATAATACCATTGTCAAGGCATTTGACGATTCCTTTCTTCACCGCATCCTTCATGACGGGGTTTAACCGCCTCTGTGGTTCTCGGGTTGGCTTAGCTTTATCCATCAGATGTATATGATGTTCTACAATAAAGGGACTAATCCCTTTGATGTCCGCCATAGTCCAACCAAACGCCTGCCTATTAGATCTCAATACCGTTAAAAGAGCGTTCTCTTGCTCTGATGCCAGAGAAGCAGATATGATAACCGGTAAAGACTCATTCTCACCTAAATATGCATATTTAAGGTGAGAAGGTAAAAGTTTGAGATCTAATGCGGGCAGAGAAACTATAGAAGGTGGGGTCATCGAATGATATTCGGAGTCAAGGAGAAGCTCGTAGCCTGCATAGGATACAGACTCGGAAGGTGAGGAGTCAAGAGTGTCAGACTCAAGCGTGGAAAATGTGTCCTCGCTAAGATGTGCAAGATCAAACATTGATGTACTAGTGTTATCGAGATCATCAAAGCAAAGTTCATCAACTTCGCAACTTTCGGGAGCAATCTCGTGGACAGAACACACATCAAGTATATGAGCAGAGGGTTCAGATGGCTGACTTCCGATTTTATAGATGTTCAGTTCAATTTTCATTTTTCCAAAAGATAGGTTCATTGAACCGTTTCGACAATTAATGACAGCATTGGAAGTGGCAAGGAATGGTCGACCCAAAATCACCGAAATTTGGTTCTGTGGGTTTGCTATCGATTGTGTATCGAGAACAATGAAGTCCACAGGGAATACAAATTCCCCGACTTTTATCAACACATCCTCCAGTTCACCCATAGGTTTGGTGATTGAACGGTCTGCCATTTGGAGAGTGCAATGAGCTGGTTTCAACTCTCAAATCCATAACTGCTCATAGACAGAGTATGGAAGCAGGTTAACACTTGCGCCAAGGTCAAGTAAAGCACGGTTGATATTTTTACCCCCAATAGAAATCGATATCGTAGGACATCCTGGGTCCTTACGTTTCTTTGGTAGCTGTGGGGTAAAAGCAGTACTAACATTATTAGTCATGAAGACCTTCTTTGGCACTTGAGTCTTCCTCTTCCTAGTGCACAAGTCTTTGAGAATTTTCTCATAAGCGGGGACTTGTTGAATAGCATCTAGGAGAGGGATGTTGATGTTAATCTGTTTGAACATTTCCATAATCTTCTCCATATGTGGACTCGATTTGTTACCCCTTAACCGATTAGGATAAGGAGCTTTAGCAATAAGAGCTGGGTCCATCATTGGAGAAGGTGGTTGTTGGGGTAAAAATTTACACCCCTGTTGACCGAGTCAAAGTCAAGGTCAACCCCCAAGCTAGGTGGGCCCAAGCCCAGGTCAAGCGAGCCCATGCCCAAGTCGAGCCAGCGGCCGGCCTCCCCATGCCAACAACAAAATCATGTAATAAATAATTTTTATGTAATTTTTTATACATGAATGTACGCAAAATGGGCATAAAGCCAATATTTTGTAA
This sequence comes from Agapanthus africanus, assembly GCA_030015575.1. Lineage (NCBI taxonomy): Eukaryota > Viridiplantae > Streptophyta > Magnoliopsida > Asparagales > Amaryllidaceae > Agapanthus > Agapanthus africanus. Next base: position 376,337,216 of record JASDDO010000031.1, on the reverse strand, counting down.
GCACATAGCTTATGTGCAAAAATGAAATGGCACATGAGCCATGGGATGGGCAAAATGCCATTTTTGCAAAACCCAAGGGGCTATATGTAAATATGTAAGCCTATAAAAGGCAAAATGATGATGAATAAAGAATACTTTTTCACTCTCTCAAAAACCTAGGGTTTGTATTTCTTCCCTTTTTCTGAAGGTCTCAAACCTTCTTCTTTCTTCTGAATTAATCAAGAGTTTTACTCCTCCTTTTCAAAAACAAAATAGTTTTTCACCACCAAACCCACAAAGGGGAACTTGGATCTGTCTTTAGATCCCAAAAAGGAGAGATTTTGATATCTCACATCTCTTGATCTTCAAGATCCAGCCAACAGAGGAGGAAGAAGAAGAACCCCTTTCACTAAACCCAAAAAAAACACACTCAGGAGTCCAACTCCTCTCTGATTTCTCTTCCGAGATATTTTTAAAGGCTAAAAGCCTCTTTTTCTTGCCGGCGCTCAAGCGCAGAGTGCCCGCGTGCCGACACGTGGCGCGCTTGCGCTCAAGCGCTCAGCACTCGAGCGCAAAGCGCCCACGTGCCGACACGTGGGGCGCTGGCGCTCAAGCGCAAGCGCTCGAGCGCAAGTCGCCCCGGTGCCGACACGTGGCGTGCTTGCGTTCAAGCGCAAGCGCTCGAGCGCAAGTCGCCCCGGTGCCGACACGTGGCGCGCTTGCGCTCAAGCGCAAGCGCTCGAGCGCAAGTCGTCCCCGTGCCGACACGTGGCGCCCTTGCGCTCTAGCGCCCAGCGCTCAAGCGCAGAGCGCCCATATGCCGATATGTGGCACGCTTGCGCTCAAGCGCAAGCGCTCGAGCGCAAGTCATCCCCGTGCCGACACGTGGCACCCTTGCGCTCAAGCGCAGAGCGCCCATGTGCCGACACGTGGCACTCTAGCGCCTGAGCGCACAGCACCTGGGCGCACAGCGCCCAAGGTGCTACTCCCACGCATCCTTTGGATGCCTTTTCCCCCTCTTTTTTTCTTATATATATATATATATATATATATATACATATATATATATATATATTTGTATACATATGTGCACACACACATACACCACGAAACTGTCCCTGTTAGAAAAAAATTTCTAACGGGGCGCTGCCCCGCACCCTGCAAGGGGGCTGCTAGCCCCCTTGACCCCCAGCCCGCTATCCGGGTAGAGGGGCCCCCGTAAAAACTCTGCGGGGCCCCCGATATATCCAAAACCCCTTTTCAAAACACAACACACGTACACTTCACATTGAGTTCGCATGGCCAGTTTAACCCGTCAATCGGAGGTTCTCTCGCTCCAAAGGCGAGGGGTAATTAACGGCAGCTTAGTCCGCGGCTGCCGGAGATTCGGATCCCCACAATCATTAAACCCCGGCCTACCCTAGGCAGGGGGAATCTGTAGTACGCCTGACAAGCGCGCGTATTCCCATCTCAATGGGGTGACGAAAAACACCCTACAGATTCTGGCATGCCCGGTGGGACCTTTCTCTCCTCCCATATTTCGGATTAAACATTCATGCGAACTCAATCAATATACATGTCTATATTTATACTAAAATAATGCTCTTTCATGCAGGTTTTCAAGCAATCACTTCTCAAAAATGTCTCCAATGATGAACTCAGCTCTTAGCTCAGCTCCCGTTTCCTACACGATGAAGATAGACTCCAGGACGGTCCTTCCGGCCAGTCTCGGGCGACAATGGGAGGAGCCGCTGCTACCATTCGGCTCTATTATGTTCATACCTGTTGGCACCATCCCGGCTCCTCAAGCCCCGGTGGCAGACAAACCAGTCTCGAAAGGCAGGAGACCAAATGTGGTGGTCGTGAGGGCACCTCGGCCCAAGCGCAAGTCTGTTTCCGAACGACTCTCCATGGCCCCAGCTTGGGGCAAGGCCATCAACGCCAACAAAGCTACAACACGTCCCGAGCAAGCTCCAGCGGTGCCCTTGACCACTGCTCGCTCGGGTGTCTTCTCTAAGCTCCCCTCTAATCAACTCACAATGGCTTCCTGGATAGCGGATGCCCGCCAAGCCTTCAAAATCGAGAAGCTGAGGTAGAAAAGGCTCAGATATAGAGCCAACAAAAGAGCTAGGGCTCCTGCCAGGCTAAACCTCATGAGGTTCGAGGAACAGGGTTACCCCACCAAAGATGAGGGGATGGCTGAATGTGTTATCCACACTGTCTACGTGGTGGGCACGTGCAGCAAGAGCAAGGACGGGGCCACCACATCTCAAATCCAATCTGGCTTGAATGTGGTTGCCACTTCCCACGAACAGCCGCCTCTGCTGGGTGATGAAAACCCTATTGATGAGGATGATAGGCGAAAAGACCCTTCGGTCCATGAGGAGTCGAGCTCGGAAAGTGAAGAAGAGCCGACTTTCCGCCCCAGGACCGCGGAGCAAGAGCTGCTTCAAGAGCTCCGAAAGCAGCTCAGAAACAAAGACAAGGAGATGACCAAGCTCTACTCCAAAATTGATGACTTGACAAATGTCGTCCTACAGCTCACGGCCCAACTTGCCTCTCAACCGCCCAATCAGGTGCAGGGCTCTCATGAACCGGGAAATGGTGTCCCAAAGCAGCCGGTGCCTATTCCCTCAAATCCAAAAGTGGGTGAACCGCATGAAAATCAGTCGCATCCTATCTCGGGAAATGTCTTGGCTACCGATGACAGTAGCCCGCTAACTCAAGATCAAATTATGGATTTAGTTGCCAGCAAAGTCAAAACATTGGTGGCTAAAGCCGAAGCGCAAAAAGATATCAACAGTAGTGGGAGACCATATCCTGCTCAGTATGATCTGGTAGAATTTCCTAGCGGCTATGTCATCCCCAAATTCGGAAGATTCGATGGGACGGGAAATGCGAATCAACACATCGCCCACTTCAAAGCCTCTTGCGGGAATACTGGGGGCAATGATGCGCTTCTCTTCCGCCAATTCGTTAATAGCTTGACCGATGTTGCTTTCGACTGGTACGCGAGCATACTGGATGGCTCCGTTACTACTTGCAACTTTAGGTGACATTATAGATCACTATTACACGTTGATAGAGCCCTTAGGATTCTTGCATGACTACCAGCAGTATGATGGTGATCATATACGTGAGAGTTGGGTAGTCTATAAGCACATCCTTAAAGTGGTCCCTAGTCGTGGGAGTTTCGAGACTGGGCATCGATACTCTATTAGTAGACTAGTGTATACAGTCGAAACCCCGACGAGGGGCGGTGGTCGGTCTCACAAGCCATTGGTGTCAGTTGGATCGCCTAAGATGTATACAGGTACTCATTGGGTTATGAGTACACCGGACAGGACTCGCCGGGAACATGCTAGTTGGTATTATACCTAGCGTCAGATAGCAGTTCCCTGGTGACATGTGTACAGGTTAGTTCATCGACCTGAGATCGTCATTTGTCTCGTGAGAGTTCCTGATTGAAAGAATTAAAGTTAACCGCAATCAAGACGGTGTCGCTATGCAGCTAGCCGGTTGAGCACGGGTCGATCCACAGGGAGATGGTTGTATTTCCGTTCTTGTTTTAGACGAGTCAATAAGAATGAGTATATGTTTGTTCAATCTAACCTATGTGTATTATTTGCAAGTATAAAGTTGTTAAGAAAATATACGAAAGTGTAAGCTAACGATATCCGTACTCAAAACCTTTGAGCCGAGTCTTGACCAATTGAAGCTAGAGCAATCGGCAACAACGTGGATTATGGGATTTAAGCGCGGTATTCGTGGAATCCGGCTTATTTACCCTTGTCCTTCCGTTCTTGTCTCTTGCTTTCGCCTCCGGCCAAACCGAACGCAACCGGTCGCGGTTAGGGATCACCGTTACCTTGTTAAGGTAGGGTGCCTAACGGAGCGCTTGCGTATCGTTTGGGCGGAGTTCAATGGAAAATACGGGAAAAGGAGATGAGCAAAGAAACGTTAACTTATAATATCGTATTTCTTCTTAACAATAATAATTACAACCATTCACAAAACAAACCAAAAAGAGCAAAAGAAAAGAAAAGATTACAATCAAGTAATTAAAGTGCATGGTAATAAATTGCAAGTAATTAAAGACAAGAATGAAAAATGCAAGAAAGTAATTACAAGAACCATAGAACTCAAAACAAGCATGGGATCAATAGCCAACCCTTAAACTTGCAAGCTCAATCAAGAGGTTGCAAGATCAAGAGAAGGGTAAAGAACTCATGTGAAATGAAGCACTAAAGAAAGAACAAAATGATACAACCCCTTGAGACCAATGACCAAAGCTTAAACTTGCAAGCTCACTTAAGAGGTTGCAAGATCAAGTTAAGGTAGAGAGCTCAAGGGGAAAGCTAAGCAAAAAGAATGATACAAAAACCCTCATCTTTATTCACATCCACTCAATGCTCTCACTACATTTCCATAGAGGAAGAATGAAGAAGAAGAACTAAAACTACACTAAAGTGGCTAAAAGAATGGACACCTCGGTTTGGCTCAGATCCGGGGTATTTATAGGCGGGGAAATGGAAACCTAGGGCAACATTCTGAACCATAATGAAAAGACCAAACAAACCCTTAAAATTCGTCAACTAAGGAGGCTATACGGCCGCGGATCCGCGGCATAAGCCTGCTTATGCCGCGGTTCCGCGGCAGTAATAGGGAATTGGGCCATGGTATTTTGTGGTAATCCCTGGTTTGATGTTTCCTCGTGTTTGAAATCTTTAAACTGCACAAAATTCTTCCATAATATCTTCAGATTTCATAGTCCAAGATTGCTTTCTTTTCTTTACTTTTGACTTTATCTCCCTCGAGCTCCGCGCACTCATTGATTCTTGTGCAGCCCCCCTCGTGCTCTGTGCTTGTCCCAGACATGAATGACCATTGTCATATGTCTTGTCTCTGGAACCGGTACGCAGCACTGGACGGATATGGATGACCGGAACCCGGCTTTTATCTGCTGTCAACAGATGTTCTGTATTTGGTGTAACTGTGGAGATTTTGTCTTGATTTGCAATATTTGTACTGGAAACCTGTAATCTGTAAATATGTAACAAACACGGATTAAAAGCACCTACCTATAAACACACGAGCATAAGAATGGGCGGTATAAAATGCAGTATTCTGTTATGAACAAATACCCCCAAACTTAACTTTTGCTCGTTCCGAGCAAAACCAATTATTCATAAAAATAAAATCCTAACCGCACTTTCGCAGGGAACGCGATTGCACTGAGCGCGTGCAACAAGCCGTTAAACCTCTAGGTGTGCCTAGTAGAAGGAGTGTTGTCTCCTGAGGGTTTTCAGCGGATACTACCCACAAAATCCCGTCAAGCTAGTTTCATAAGTTAACATCGATCCTACTCCTACAGTTTTAGTATTTACGTTAGAAACTCTATCATCCTAAGTTAGAAATATCCAACCCTTATTTTTCACACCTCCTATCTATTTAACCTTAGATCATATACGTTCCAAAAAAGTTTAGAAAGATATTGGTATCTCCTGAGTTTTCCTTCTAAAGTGCGGCCTCAAATCAGGGATTTTTATCAACTTTACAGAAGACATAAGTCTTATCCTTCATTTCTATCATTTATTCAAACATCGATTGTATACCCCTACGTGTGTGTATATTTGCACCCCTACACTCAAGAATTCAATTCAAGCTATAATACCCTTGCCCTAATACATAATACTACTTCTTTTCATTAAGGATGGACGGATTTGCTCACACACCTTTCATGCGACTATTAATGCTTCTTGAGGCACTAACGGCCGATTACTGAATGTGTGAACGTTAAAGCGTAAATAGCAGTTTCCAGGTCTTGACTTTATTCTATTTTTCTTTTTCTTTTTCTTTTTCTTTTTCAAGACCGGATATATTTTTCAATATGCTCTTTTTGGTGTTTAGCTTCAAATACCGTTTTTTCTTTCATACTAGGCTTTCAGGCAAGAGTATTTCTAGGTATCCTCTACTATCCCAAGTTTCAAGGTACGTGTAGGTGCAGTTGTAGGGTATTATACTTTCTAAATTTGAACTCAAGAAAAGAAACTATTTTTCAGACTTATCCTCCAGTAAACCTTCAATACTTTCCCTTCATCTTGACTTAACTCAAGAACTGAACTCAAGACTACCTATTTCTCAAAAAAAAACTGTAAGGACGTATAATCACCAAGTTTAAACAGAATGAGGGTTATTTTTAGGGTTTTCAAATCCTAAGCCTAGAATTTAGTTATTTCTATCATATCAACTAAACTTTCGGAATAAAGATCTAAGTTACCCTATTAGCTAACTTGACGACAAAGTTTTTATATTTTTTGGAAAATTTTTGATTTTTGTGGGTTTTTTAATAAGGTATGCAAATGCAAAATATACAAATGAATGCGAAGGAAGAAAGCTTACCGAGTACACCCCCAAACTTAAACTTGACAGTGCCCTTACTGTCAGGCTATACCAAGAGGGTCAAAATTGTCGGCGCTCCCTAAAAAAAAATTATATACAAGACAAAAAGGAAAACAAAAATATATACAAAAAAAAAAATGTGTCCCCCCCAAACTTAAGTAAAACAGTGTTTCCACTGTTAAGTGTTGAAGTTCAGAATTAGGGGGGAAAGAACAGTATCAAGCTATACAAGGCCTTACACAGGCCAAAAGTTAACACCAACCATTCAAAGATCTTATCGTGATAAAGAAGTGGCTGGTGAAAGAAGGCGTAGAGAAAAGAGATGGAGAATACGCGAGACCATATGCGGAGAGAAGCGGGATACGGTCTCGGTATATGAGAGGAAGAAGAATGGCGGAAGGGAAAAAGAAGTGGAATACGAACTTGAGGGTGCAAATGGAGTAAATAGATTAGCACAATTTGTGATGACCGATGTGTGAAAAGCGATTGTGCGAATATATTTATCCGTCGAGAAATGGGGTCAAATCCCTCAAGATTCGTGAGAAACCATGGGTACGCCGAACTTGGTAAACCAGACATATGAAATGAGAGTGAGACGGTTTCTTGCATGGTCGGAACGAAGGAAAGGGTGGGGGGAAGTGATTGAGGAAGGGTATCGGTTAAAGGTTCAGGAGGGTGTACACAGTCAATGAAAGTAACAGGATGAATTGGAAAATCCGACTCATCAATTAAAACTGGTTCATCCTCAAAAATATCCTCAAAAGTTTCCTCAAAATTCAGCTTATCCATGCAAATTTCATCAAAATCTAGACGCATATGGGGTTCGGAAAAAACATTTAATGACTCGGGATGATGATTTGAAGAGAAAAACTCAGCCGAATCTATGGGTTCATCATCCAAAATATTCCCAGCGCCGATATCCTCAATCAAGTGAAAATCAATATTCTCAGACACCTCAACAAAAGCATGGATTTCAATCGATTCGGGTTCTAGAGTGGAGGTGTAGAGGTCAAAAGGATTGGGGTTGGTTTCACTTGGAAGGGACCCTTCACAATCGGGCAAATTAAACACCACAAAGTCGCACAACTCATTAATCATTCTATCTTCAATTGATAAATCATGTGGGACACTTGATAGACTTTCAAAACAAGAGTTGTGGGATTCAATTTGGGACGGGTAGGTTTGATTTGGAAGGGGGTACATCTCACTCTCTCCACTCAAATTCACAGCCTGTCCTGCCGCCTCATCATACATTGGGAAATGTGGAGCTAGTTGGAAACTAGCTACCGGGTCACTAGGCTGTATGAGAGCGGCCATGGACGCATTAAAATCTATCATCTGTTGGCTTGACGCTGCCCTAAAGTCTTCCAACGACTGTTCCAGACTAGACATGGGTTGTGAAGGGGTTTCAGTAAAAGATTCAAAGTTGTTTGGATACTGAAAATTCCCAAATGGCGGTTCTGAAGCAATGTCTAGGGAATGTGCAAAAGTCGGGTAGGACTGGTAGGAATTGAATGGCTGGACAGGAGCAGGATCAACATTTGGATAAGAAGGTGAATGGAATTGTTGATCCCAAGAATCTGTGGTGGTGAAAGGAGTGAAAGATCGGCTACGAGATTGTTCAATTTGTTCAGCGATGGACAAAGGACGACTTGCAAAAGGGGTATCAACATAAGCGGGTGCGGGAGGTTGAAAAGGTTGATACATAGTGGAATGCGGAGTGCAAGTGTTTGTCCTAGACGCGTCTATCCGATCTTTCAAAGAGATTTTGGGCATGGAGGGATCGTTTGACGTTCGGCCAAAGCAAGAACCGTAAGAAGTAATGTCTGGTTGTGGGTACCAAAGTTCGGCAAGAGTTTTGCGAGGTGGTGTACCCATGATATGAAAAGAGAAAGGAAGAAAGGAAGAGAAAAGGAGGGGAAAATGGATGTGATTTTTTTTTTATAGTTATATATTAACAAAAGAATGAAATATATACACAAAAAGAATATAGACAAAAACAATCACGACACAAAAATACCACACACCTAATCGTTCTAGGGTTCACCTAGGTCAACTAGACCTGCTCCAGAACTTGATTGTCGAAGTAAAACTGTGTCGAGAAACGGGCTCAAGATACACTGATCACGAGGCCAGGTAAGTGCAGAGATAAGGGGAGGTTTTCCAACGCTTTCGCGAAGTTCCTTAATTAAATAACCCTTTCTCTTTTGGCGGTTTCGCCGTTAACACTTTCCTAGACACCCCGTAAACAATATACCGTTAAGCGAGGTTCTAAACATAGTTAACTTCTCCTAGTGAGCGCGAAGTCCTTAAGGCTTAAAGTCTAATTTCTTTTAAAATTTGTGCGGGTAAACGTTATGCTCAAGTTCGTGATTTGTAGGCCACGGAAAAGGTGATGAAATCCTTTACCGTATATTGTGGGGTTCGCTTGCCCTTAAGTCCGTATTAATGTATGCAATGCGCAATTCAATAAAAATTCTATAAAGAATCAAACAATCGTTTTTTTAGTTTAAGCACGGCACTGCAACAAATACGGGTTAGTCAATTTTTAGCGTTTGCTAGCGAACTTGCAAAGAATCCTGCAAAGAATAGTATATTGGATGCGTCGGATTTGAGAAGAAGGTGTTAGTAAAGTACGTACCGTTAAGATTTTGAGTTAGGAAACCCCCGTTGAATCAAATCCGGTAAGCTTGAAAAGTTCGCTTGCGCGGGTCAAACTACCCGGATCTTTGGCACTGTACTTTGCAAACACCTTAGCCTTGAACGTACACTTTGCTCCCCACAATCGCAGTTTGCAAATCCGGAAAAATCTGCACTCTTGCCCACAAAAATGATCAAAAATAACAAAAAGATTTTTTTTTTTTAAATATATACAAAAAGAATATTAACCCGAATAACAAGAAAGAAAATACGCTACCGTCTCCCCGGCAACGGCGCCATTTGAATGAAAGAATTAAAGTTAACCGCAATCAAGACGGTGTCGCTATGCAGCTAGCCGGTTGAGCACGGGTCGATCCACAGGGAGATGGTTGTATTTCCGTTCTTGTTTTAGACGAGTCAATAAGAATGAGTATATGTTTGTTCAATCTAACCTATGTGTATTATTTGCAAGTATAAAGTTGTTAAGGAAATATACGAAAGTGTAAGCTAACGATATCCATACTCAAAACCTTTGAGCCGAGTCTTGACCAATTGAAGCTAGAGCAATCGGCAACAACGTGGATTAGGGGATTTAAGCGCGGTATTCGTGGAATCCGGCTTATTTACCCTTGTCCTTCCGTTCTTGTCTCTTGCTTTCGCCTCCGGCCAAACCGAACGCAACCGGTCGCGGTTAGGGATCACCGTTACCTTGTTAGGGTAGGGTGCCTAACGGAGCGCTTGCGTATCATTTGGGCGGAGTTCAATGGAAAATACGGGAAAAGGAGATGAGCAAAGAAACGTTAACTTATAATATCGTATTTCTTCTTAACAATAATAATTACAACCATTCACAAAACAAACCAAAAAGAGCAAAAGAAAAGAAAAGATTACAAGCAAGTAATTAAAGTGCATGGTAATAAATTGCAAGTAATTAAAGACAAGAATGAAAAATGCAAGAAAGTAATTACAAGAACCATAGAACTCAAAACAAGCATGGGATCAATAGCCAACCCTTAAACTTGCAAGCTCAATCAAGAGGTTGCAAGATCAAGAGAAGGGTAAAGAACTCATGTGAAATGAAGCACTAAAGAAAGAACAAAATGATACAACCCCTTGAGACCAATGACCAAAGCTTAAACTTGCAAGCTCACTTAAGAGGTTGCAAGATCAAGTTAAGGTAGAGAGCTCAAGGGGAAAGCTAAGCAAAAAGAATGATACAAAAACCCTCATCTTTATTCACATCCACTCAATGCTCTCACTACATTTCCATGGAGGAAGAATGAAGAAGAAGAACTAAAACTACACTAAAGTGGCTAAAAGAATGGACACCTTGGTTTGGCTCAGATCCGGGGTATTTATAGGCGGGGAAATGGAAACCTAGGGCAACATTCTGAACCATAATGAAAAGACCAAACAAACCCTTAAAATTCGTCAACTAAGGAGGCTATACGGCCGCGGATCCGCGGCATAAGCCTGCTTATGCCGCGGTTCCGCGGCAGTAATAGGGAATTGGGCCATGGTATTTTGTGGTAATCCCTGGTTTGATGTTTCCTCGTGTTTGAAATCTTTAAACTGCACAAAATTCTTCCAGAATATCTTTAGATTTCATAGTCCAAGATTGCTTTCTTTTCTTTACTTTTGACTTTATCTCCCTCGAGCTCCGCGCACTCATTGATTCTTGTGCAGCCCCCCTCATGCTCTGTGCTTGTCCCAGACATGAATGACCATTGTCATATGTCTTGTCGCTGGAACCGGTACGCAGCACTGGACGGATATGGATGACCGGAACCCGGCTTTTATCTGCTGTCAACAGATGTTCTGTATTTGGTGTAACTGTGGAGATTTTGTCTTGATTTGCAATATTTGTACTGGAAACCTGTAATCTGTAAATATGTAACAAACACGGATTAAAAGCACCTACCTATAAACACACGAGCATAAGAATGGGCGGTATAAAATGCAGTATTCTGTTATGAACAAATACCCCCAAACTTAACTTTTGCTCGTTCCGAGCAAAACCAATTATTCATAAAAATAAAATCCTAACCGCACTTTCGCAGGGAACGCGATTGCACTGAGCGCGTGCAACAAGCCGTTAAACCTCTAGGCGTCCCTAGTAGGAGGAGTGTTGTCTCCTGAGGGTTTTCAGCGGATACTACCCACAAAATCCCGTCAAGCTAGTTTCATAAGTTAACATCGATCCTACTCCTACAGTTTTAGTATTTACGTTAGAAACTCTATCATCCTAAGTTAGAAATATCCAACCCTTATTTTTCACACCTCCTATCTATTTAACCTTAGATCATATACGTTCCAAAAAAGTTTAGAAAGATATTGGTATCTCCTGAGTTTTCCTTCTAAAGTGCGGCCTCAAATCAGGGATTTTTATCAACTTTACAGAAGACATAAGTCTTATCCTTCATTTCTATCATTTATTCAAACATCGATTGTATACCCTTACGTGTGTGTATATTTGCACCCCTACACTCAAGAATTCAATTCAAGCTATAATACCCTTGCCCTAATACCTAATACTACTTCTTTTCATTAAGGATGGACCGATTTGCTCACACACCTTTCATGCGACTATTAATGCTTCTTGAGGCACTAACGGCCGATTACTGAATGTGTGAACTTTAAAGCGTAAATAGCAGTTTCCAGGTCTTGACTTTATTCTATTTTTCTTTTTCTTTTTCTTTTTCTTTTTCTTTTTCAAGACCGGATATATTTTTCAATATGCTCTTTTTGGTGTTTAGCTTCAAATACCGTTTTTTCTTTCATACTAGGCTTTCAGGCAAGAGTATTTCTAGGTATCCTCTACTATCCCAAGTTTCAAGGTACGTGTAGGTGCAGTTGTAGGGTATTATACTTTCTAAATTTGAACTCAAGAAAAGAAACTATTTTTCAGACTTATCCTCCAGTAAACCTTCAATACTTTCCCTTCATCTTGACTTAACTCAAGAACTGAACTCAAGACTACCTATTTCTCAAAAAAAAACTGTAAGGACGTATAATCACCAAGTTTAAACAGAATGAGGGTTATTTTTAGGGTTTTCAAATCCTAAGCCTAGAATTTAGTTATTTCTATCATATCAACTAAACTTTCGGAATAAAGATCTAAGTTACCCTATTAGCTAACTTGACGACAAAGTTTTTATATTTTTTGGAAAATTTTTGATTTTTGTGGGTTTTTTAATAAGGTATGCAAATGCAAAATATACAAATGAATGCGAAGGAAGAAAGCTTACCGAGTACACCCCCAAACTTAAACTTGACAGTGCCCTTACTGTCAGGCTATACCAAGAGGGTCAAAATTGTCGGCGCTCCCTAAAAAAAAATTATATACAAGACAAAAAGGAAAACAAAAATATATACAAAAAAAAATGTGTCCCCCGCAAACTTAAGTAAAACAGTGTTTCCACTGTTAAGTGTTGAAGTTCAGAATTAGGGGGGAAAGAACAGTATCAAGCTATACAAGGCCTTACACAGGCCAAAAGTTAACACCAACCATTCAAAGATCTTATCCTGATAAAGAAGTGGCTGGTGAAAGAAGGCGTAGAGAAAAGAGATGGAGAATACGCGAGACCATATGCGGAGAGAAGCGGGATACGGTCTCGGTATATGAGAGGAAGAAGAATGGCGGAAGGGAAAAAGAAGTGGAATACGAACTTGAGGGTGCAAATGGAGTAAATAGATTAGCACAATTTGTGATGACCGATGTGTGAAAAGCGATTGTGCGAATATATTTATCCGTCGAGAAATGGGGTCAAATCCCTCAAGATTCGTGAGAAACCATGGGTACGCCGAACTTGGTAAACCAGACATATGAAATGAGAGTGAGACGGTTTCTTGCATGGTCGGAACGAAGGAAAGGGTGGGGGGAAGTGATTGAGGAAGGGTATCGGTTAAAGGTTCAGGAGGGTGTACACAGTCAATGAAAATAACAGGATGAATTGGAAAATCCGACTCATCAATTAAAACTGGTTCATCCTCAAAAATATCCTCAAAAGTTTCCTCAAAATTCAGCTTATCCATGCAAATTTCATCAAAATCTAGACGCATATGGGGTTCGGAAAAAACATTTAATGACTCGGGATGATGATTTGAAGAGAAAAACTCAGCCGAATCTATGGGTTCATCATCCAAAATATTCCCAGCGCCGATATCCTCAATCAAGTGAAAATCAATATTCTCAGACACCTCAACAAAAGCATGGATTTCAATCGATTCGGGTTCTAGAGTGGAGGTGTAGAGGTCAAAAGGATTGGGGTTGGTTTCACTTGGAAGGGACCCTTCACAATCGGGCAAATTAAACACCACAAAGTCGCACAACTCATTAATCATTCTATCTTCAATTGATAAATCATGTGGGACACTTGATAGACTTTCAAAACAAGAGTTGTGGGATTCAATTTGGGACGGGTAGGTTTGATTTGGAAGGGGGTACATCTCACTCTCTCCACTCAAATTCACAGCCTGTCCTGCCGCCTCATCATACATTGGGAAATGTGGAGCTAGTTGGAAACTAGCTACCGGGTCACTAGGCTGTATGAGAGCGGCCATGGACGCATTAAAATCTATCATCTGTTGGCTTGACGCTGCCCTAAAGTCTTCCAACGACTGTTCCAGACTAGACATGGGTTGTGAAGGGGTTTCAGTAAAAGATTCAAAGTTGTTTGGATACTGAAAATTCCCAAATGGCGGTTCTGAAGCAATGTCTAGGGAATGTGCAAAAGTCGGGTAGGACTGGTAGGAATTGAATGGCTGGACAGGAGCAGGATCAACATTTGGATAAGAAGGTGAATGGAATTGTTGATCCCAAGAATCTGTGGTGGTGAAAGGAGTGAAAGATCGGCTACGAGATTGTTCAATTTGTTCAGTGATGGACAAAGGACGACTTGCAAAAGGGGTATCAACATAAGCGGGTGCGGGAGGTTGAAAAGGTTGATACATAGTGGAATGCGGAGTGCAAGTGTTTGTCCTAGACGCGTCTATCCGATCTTTCAAAGAGATTTTGGGCATGGAGGGATCGTTTGACGTTCGGCCAAAGCAAGAACCGTAAGAAGTAATGTCTGGTTGTGGGTACCAAAGTTCGGCAAGAGTTTTGCGAGGTGGTGTACCCATGATATGAAAAGAGAAAGGAAGAAAGGAAGAGAAAAGGAGGGGAAAAAGGATGTGATTTTTTTTTTATAGTTATATATTAACAAAAGAATGAAATATATACACAAAAAGAATATAGACAAAAACAATCACGACACAAAAATACCACACACCTAATCGTTCTAGGGTTCACCTAGGTCAACTAGACCTGCTCCAGAACTTGATTGTCGAAGTAAAACTGTGTCGAGAAACGGGCTCAAGATACACTGATCACGAGGCCAGGTAAGTGCAGAGATAAGGGGAGGTTTTCCAACGCTTTCGCGAAGTTCCTTAATTAAATAACCCTTTCTCTTTTGGCGGTTTCGCCGTTAACACTTTCCTAGACACCCCGTAAACAATATACCGTTAAGCGAGGTTCTAAACATAGTTAACTTCTCCTAGTGAGCGCGAAGTCCTTAAGGCTTAAAGTCTAATTTCTTTTAAAATTTGTGCGGGTAAACGTTATGCTCAAGTTCGTGATTTGTAGGCCACGGAAAAGGTGATGAAATCCTTTACCGTATATTGTGGGGTTCGCTTGCCCTTAAGTCCGTATTAATGTATGCAATGCGCAATTCAATAAAAATTCTATAAAGAATCAAACAATCGTTTTTTTAGTTTAAGCACGGCACTGCAACAAATACGGGTTAGTCAATTTTTAGCGTTTGCTAGCGAACTTGCAAAGAATCCTGCAAAGAATAGTATATTGGATGCGTCGGATTTGAGAAGAAGGTGTTAGTAAAGTACGTACCGTTAAGATTTTGAGTTAGGAAACCCCCGTTGAATCAAATCCGGTAAGCTTGAAAAGTTCGCTTGCGCGGGTCAAACTACCCGGATCTTTGGCACTGTACTATGCAAACACCTTAGCCTTGAACGTACACTTTGCTCCCCACAATCGCAGTTTGCAAATCCGGAAAAATCTGCACTCTTGCCCACAAAAATGATCAAAAATAACAAAAAGATTTTTTTTTTTATAAATATATACAAAAAGAATATTAACCCGAATAACAAGAAAGAAAATACGCTACCGTCTCCCCGGCAACGGCTCCAGTTGAATGAAAGAATTAAAGTTAACCGCAATCAAGACGGTGTCGCTATGCAGCTAGCCGGTTGAGCACGGGTCGATCCACAGGGAGATGGTTGTATTTCCGTTCTTGTTTTAGACGAGTCAATAAGAATGAGTATATGTTTGTTCAATCTAACCTATGTGTATTATTTGCAAGTATAAAGTTGTTAAGGAAATATACGAAAGTGTAAGCTAACGATATCCATACTCAAAACCTTTGAGCCGAGTCTTGACCAATTGAAGCTAGAGCAATCGGCAACAACGTGGATTAGGGGATTTAAGCGCGGTATTCGTGGAATCCGGCTTATTTACCCTTGTCCTTCCGTTCTTGTCTCTTGCTTTCGCCTCCGGCCAAACCGAACGCAACCGGTCGCGGTTAGGGATCACCGTTACCTTGTTAGGGTAGGGTGCCTAACGGAGCGCTTGCGTATCGTTTGGGCGGAGTTCAATGGAAAATACGGGAAAAGGAGATGAGCAAAGAAACGTTAACTTATAATATCGTATTTCTTCTTAACAATAATAATTACAACCATTCACAAAACAAACCAAAAAGAGCAAAAGAAAAGAAAAGATTACAAGCAAGTAATTAAAGTGCATGGTAATAAATTGCAAGTAATTAAAGACAAGAATGAAAAATGCAAGAAAGTAAATGCAAGAAAGTAATTACAAGAACCATAGAACTCAAAACAAGCATGGGATCAATAGCCAACCCTTAAACTTGCAAGCTCAATCAAGAGGTTGCAAGATCAAGAGAAGGGTAAAGAACTCATGTGAAATGAAGCACTAAAGAAAGAACAAAATGATACAACCCCTTGAGACCAATGACCAAAGCTTAAACTTGCAAGCTCACTTAAGAGGTTGCAAGATCAAGTTAAGGTAGAGAGCTCAAGGGGAAAGCTAAGCAAAAAGAATGATACAAAAACCCTCATCTTTATTCACATCCACTCAATGCTCTCACTACATTTCCATGGAGGAAGAATGAAGAAGAAGAACTAAAACTACACTAAAGTGGCTAAAAGAATGGACACCTTGGTTTGGCTCAGATCCGGGGTATTTATAGGCGGGGAAATGGAAACCTAGGGCAACATTCTGAACCATAATGAAAAGACCAAACAAACCCTTAAAATTCGTCAACTAAGGAGGCTATACGGCCGCGGATCCGCGGCATAAGCCTGCTTATGCCGCGGTTCCGCGGCAGTAATAGGGAATTGGGCCATGGTATTTTGTGGTAATCCCTGGTTTGATGTTTCCTCGTGTTTGAAATCTTTAAACTGCACAAAATTCTTCCAGAATATCTTCAGATTTCATAGTCCAAGATTGCTTTCTTTTCTTTACTTTTGACTTTATCTCCCTCGAGCTCCGCGCACTCATTGATTCTTGTGCAGCCCCCCTCGTGCTCTGTGCTTGTCCCAGACATGAATGACCATTGTCATATGTCTTGTCGCTGGAACCGGTACGCAGCACTGGACGGATATGGATGACCGGAACCCGGCTTTTATCTGCTGTCAACAGATGTTCTGTATTTGGTGTAACTGTGGAGATTTTGTCTTGATTTGCAATATTTGTACTGGAAACCTGTAATCTGTAAATATGTAACAAACACGGATTAAAAGCACCTACCTATAAACACACGAGCATAAGAATGGGCGGTATAAAATGCAGTATTCTGTTATGAACAAATACCCCCAAACTTAACTTTTGCTCGTTCCGAGCAAAACCAATTATTCATAAAAATAAAATCCTAACCGCACTTTCGCAGGGAACGCGATTGCACTGAGCGCGTGCAACAAGCCGTTAAACCTCTAGGTGTCCCTAGTAGGAGGAGTGTTGTCTCCTGAGGGTTTTCAGCGGATACTACCCACAAAATCCCGTCAAGCTAGTTTCATAAGTTAACATCGATCCTACTCCTACAGTTTTAGTATTTACGTTAGAAACTCTATCATCCTAAGTTAGAAATATCCAACCCTTATTTTTCACACCTCCTATCTATTTAACCTTAGATCATATACGTTCCAAAAAAGTTTAGAAAGATATTGGTATCTCCTGAGTTTTCCTTCTAAAGTGCGGCCTCAAATCAGGGATTTTTATCAACTTTACAGAAGACATAAGTCTTATCCTTCATTTCTATCATTTATTCAAACATCGATTGTATACCCCTACGTGTGTGTATATTTGCACCCCTACACTCAAGAATTCAATTCAAGCTATAATACCCTTGCCCTAATACCTAATACTACTTCTTTTCATTAAGGATGGACGGATTTGCTCACACACCTTTCATGCGACTATTAATGCTTCTTGAGGCACTAACGGCCGATTACTGAATGTGTGAACTTTAAAGCGTAAATAGCAGTTTCCAGGTCTTGACTTTATTCTATTTTTCTTTTTCTTTTTCTTTTTCTTTTTCAAGACCGGATATATTTTTCAATATGCTCTTTTTGGTGTTTAGCTTCAAATACCGTTTTTTCTTTCATACTAGGCTTTCAGGCAAGAGTATTTCTAGGTATCCTCTACTATCCCAAGTTTCAAGGTACGTGTAGGTGCAGTTGTAGGGTATTATACTTTCTAAATTTGAACTCAAGAAAAGAAACTATTTTTCAGACTTATCCTCCAGTAAACCTTCAATACTTTCCCTTCATCTTGACTTAACTCAAGAACTGAACTCAAGACTACCTATTTCTCAAAAAAAAACTGTAAGGACGTATAATCACCAAGTTTAAACAGAATGAGGGTTATTTTTAGGGTTTTCAAATCCTAAGCCTAGAATTTAGTTATTTCTATCATATCAACTAAACTTTCGGAATAAAGATCTAAGTTACCCTATTAGCTAACTTGACGACAAAGTTTTTATATTTTTTGGAAAATTTTTGATTTTTGTGGGTTTTTTAATAAGGTATGCAAATGCAAAATATACAAATGAATGCGAAGGAAGAAAGCTTACCGAGTACACCCCCAAACTTAAACTTGACAGTGCCCTTACTGTCAGGCTATACCAAGAGGGTCAAAATTGTCGGCGCTCCCTAAAAAAAAATTATATACAAGACAAAAAGGAAAACAAAAATATATACAAAAAAAAATGTGTCCCCCCCAAACTTAAGTAAAACAGTGTTTCCACTGTTAAGTGTTGAAGTTCAGAATTAGGGGGGAAAGAACAGTATCAAGCTATACAAGGCCTTACACAGGCCAAAAGTTAACACCAACCATTCAAAGATCTTATCGTGATAAAGAAGTGGCTGGTGAAAGAAGGCGTAGAGAAAAGAGATGGAGAATACGCGAGACCATATGCGGAGAGAAGCGGGATACGGTCTCGGTATATGAGAGGAAGAAGAATGGCGGAAGGGAAAAAGAAGTGGAATACGAACTTGAGGGTGCAAATGGAGTAAATAGATTAGCACAATTTGTGATGACCGATGTGTGAAAAGCGATTGTGCGAATATATTTATCCGTCGAGAAATGGGGTCAAATCCCTCAAGATTCGTGAGAAACCACGGGTACGCCGAACTTGGTAAACCAGACATATGAAATGAGAGTGAGACGGTTTCTTGCATGGTCGGAACGAAGGAAAGGGTGGGGGGAAGTGATTGAGGAAGGGTATCGGTTAAAGGTTCAGGAGGGTGTACACAGTCAATGAAAGGAACAGGATGAATTGGAAAATCCGACTCATCAATTAAAACTGGTTCATTCTCAAAAATATCCTCAAAAGTTTCCTCAAAATTCAGCTTATCCATGCAAATTTCATCAAAATCTAGACGCATATGGGGTTCGGAAAAAACATTTAATGACTCGGGATGATGATTTGAAGAGAAAAACTCAGCCGAATCTATGGGTTCATCATCCAAAATATTCCCAGCGCCGATATCCTCAATCAAGTGAAAATCAATATTCTCAGACACCTCAACAAAAGCATGGATTTCAATCGATTCGGGTTCTAGAGTGGAGGTGTAGAGGTCAAAAGGATTGGGGTTGGTTTCACTTGGAAGGGACCCTTCAAAATCGGGCAAATTAAACACCACAAAGTCGCACAACTCATTAATCATTCTATCTTCAATTGATAAATCATGTGGGACACTTGATAGACTTTCAAAACAAGAGTTGTGGGATTCAATTTGGGACGGGTAGGTTTGATTTGGAAGGGGGTACATCTCACTCTCTCCACTCAAATTCACAGCCTGTCCTGCCGCCTCATCATACATTGGGAAATGTGGAGCTAGTTGGAAACTAGCTACCGGGTCACTAAGCTGTATGAGAGCGGCCATGGACGCATTCAAATCTATCATCTGTTGGCTTGACGCTGCCCTAAAGTCTTCCAACGACTGTTCCAGACTAGACATGGGTTGTGAAGGGGTTTCAGTAAAAGATTCAAAGTTGTTTGGATACTGAAAATTCCCAAATGGCGGTTCTGAAGCAATGTCTAGGGAATGTGCAAAAGTCGGGTAGGACTGGTAGGAATTGAATGGCTGGACAGGAGCAGGATCAACATTTGGATAAGAAGGTGAATGGAATTGTTGATCCCAAGAATCTGTGGTGGTGAAAGGAGTGAAAGATCGGCTACGAGATTGTTCAATTTGTTCAGCGATGGACAAAGGACGACTTGCAAAAGGGGTATCAACATAAGCGGGTGCGGGAGGTTGAAAAGGTTGATACATAGTGGAATGCGGAGTGCAAGTGTTTGTCCTAGACGTGTCTATCCGATCTTTCAAAGAGATTTTGGGCATGGAGGGATCGTTTGACGTTCGGCCAAAGCAAGAACCGTAAGAACTGTGTGTGTGTTGTACATTAAGAACTGTGGTTTGATTTAGAACGTATATACCATTATTTAACGAGCCTGATCCAATCAACTTTTGATTTAGGAAGATGTTCATAACATTATCCTGTACTACAAAATTATGTCCTTCTCTACTTATTAAAGAAACTGATATAATATTGCATATCAGGATCGGAATGTAATAGCATTCGTTCAGAATCATTGTATTACCATTTGGTAATACAATATGATATTCGCCAACTGCTTTTGCTGCAACATTTGCACCATTCCCTACTCTTACGGAATGATCACCCTCTCCCAGTTCTCTACCTTTCCTTAGCCCATGTAACATATTACTGTTGGGTTAGCCTAGCACCTCATGAAGGGTTTGGAAGCATCACATGTACCAAATATGGAAACTTTAGGGTGCTAAGTTATCAAACATCGGATCGTTCCTAGAAAAATTAGGGTTTCAAATTTTTCACACATCATCTCATGAAAGTAAAGCTAGGGTTTTGAGAGTACAACCTTTGTATCTCCCTACGCTAGACTCCTCGGCTACTTGGGGTTTGTAAAAGGTCCGCTTGAACTCCTCTAGGTCACCGATGATCCACCTGGAGTCCGCTTTGTCCAAGCTAGCGACTTCGCAAGATCAAGAATGAAAATCGAAGCTAACACTCTAAACAAGTGGGCAAGACTTGTGTAGAATGATGTTGTGGTGGCTTTTCTCACTTCAAAATCCTAACTTGATGAGTATTTTGCTCACTTGAGATTTCTAGAGAGCAATGGAAGAAGGAGGAAGAAGATGATGGCTTTTTGAGAAGAAGATAAGTTCAACTCATGAAAGAAAAATAGAAAATATATCAATATATATTTTCCACTTCTCGTATCAAACCATGGTTAAGATATTATTGAATTTGAGTTAAAACACAAAAGGAAAAGTAATCCATGGTCAAATGGTGGGTGAGAATGGTTAGGTCAAGAAGAGTGTAGAAAGCATCCATGAATTATCCTTTTCTTTTCTTTTGTTTTAAATCAAATGCAATAATAAATCATATATATAAATCCAACCATGGTGTGAGTCTCATATTTCCACCATTTTCATGTATGTACAACCATGAAGGATGTATGTATGTGTGTGTGTGTGTATGTACATCCATATGTGCATGAATCTATAAAGAAACCATACATGCATGCATACATCCATCAAACTCAAGAAAGGATTTCAAGTGAGAAGCTAATGGTTAAATGATAAGTCAACACTTGATTTATCAATTCGGTCATATCACATACGACCCTACCAATAACAAGCCACCCGATCAATATACGGTATCCTATACGCGCATTTTAACTGGGTCCATGCGCATATCGCATACACGCACCACAACGTTTCGCCTGGACTAAGAAACTCCATTGTGGGACTCTAAGACTCGTCAATACGCCGGCAGTGAGTGATGATCATATCAAGCACCCACAAGCCGTAAGCGGTCAGCTAAACGTAACGGCCACCCGGGTATTGAGCGATCAGAAGAAAACAAGCGAACCTGCTACAACTCCCGTCGAGCCAATCGGCAACACTTCCCGTACAGTCCGGTCTTCTCGTCTGATATGTCGCATATCAAGTCTAGGGGTGGTAAACGTCAGACCCCAATAACTGATAAGTCGTGCCGATGTGAGGCTCATAACGGGTCGAGAAACTACTGGTAACACTTACCAGTAAATCTCTAATCAGCCCTGGCCAGGGACTTCCCTGTTACGGCCAATCGAGCACAGTGCAACATCAACCCCCATTACCGGGAGAGACGAAACCCCTCCTATCGCTCATTGCCTCCATGTGACTCGGGACTGTACCCAAAAACCACCGTTTTGCACGCCCTCATGAACGTGGTAAGGTGGAAATCAAAGCACAGTGGGAATCACACAAGACTCTATGACGATCTCGGGTCTACAGACTAACCTGCACAAGTGTCACCTGAGAACTGCCATCTGACGTGAGGTATAATACCATCTGGGAGTTCTCGGCGAGTCCGTCCAGTGTACCCAGTCTCCACTGAGCACCCGTATACCATCTCTGATGTCAAACACCAATGGATATGGGATCATCCATCGCCCATCTCATGGATCGAGAAGCGCATACGCTAGTCTACACTGGTATATCGATGCCCCGTCTCGATACACCCACGACTAGGGACCTTGAAGGATGTACTTATGGACTACCATGTCCCCACTAGTATGATCCGCATCATAGTCCAGGTAGTCAAGTACACATCCTAAGGGCTTTACCAACATGTAACTATAAGACAGTATAAAGAGACTAGTATACATGTTAAGATAAAGAGCAACCAGATAGCATACTATCATATCGAACAAGAAAGTCATCTCTATATATGTCCAAGCATCCAATATAATATACATCATCTGTACAATACTGGCATCTAGGGCATACATACAACTAACAATTACATATGTGGGATCCCGATCCGGTATCTAATACCCAGGACGTAGAGTGTACTGAGAAATAGTTCTCGATAACTAACACACCCGAAGAAGATGCATCATCATGCTTGTTCTTCGTTTGGGCGGCGTGGGAATCTGGATATTTCCCTATTTCCTGTTCAGTCTCATAACAATTATAAGAAAGAACGGAACCAATGTTCCCCTGCTCAATATAACAAGCGGGTTCGGTCAACACATCCATATTATTATCTTGATTAAGGCCTGACATGGTCGCTACCTGGAGAGAGAGAGAAGAAAACACTTTAGCGTACGCTCTTACAAGCTTACATTAGTTATTATCTTATCTAATCAGGATGGCTCCCACTGTTTTCATCAAATCTTCCTTCGAACCATAAAAGTTAAGACTAGCCGGGATTAATTACACTTTACAAGTTCGCCAATCTTTCGGCCAGGCTAGTGTTGGTACTTTGAGGGGGGTTCCCCGTGCTTTCGCACGGGCCTAATTAGAATAAACCTCGTTTTCCCATAGGCACAACCCCGTAAACACCTTTCTAGACACCTACTTAATTGGCTAATTGTCATGTGTAAAACTCTCCCAGGAGTAACTCTTACTCGCAGTGGGTATCGGGATCCAACCATCTCATAGAAGGTATGCAATCTCATTGAAAATTTCAACACTTGAAATTCCCGATAATGCTTTTGCCCCTAACCCCCTATGACCTTGACAAAGGCCAACAAACCATAGGATGCTAGTCAAGTTCGACCCGTCATTTCCCGATTGAATTAAACCCACCCGTATGACCCTTGACAAAGGCCAACAAGGTCGTACGACTGTTGGTTATAGTGCCCTCAATGCAATTATCGTAGTCGCAGGCAGGTGATCATGATGATTGAGAGAGGGCATATACCGATAAAACAGTCTTACTCGAGATGATAGTATGCTATCTGGTTTGTCTTTATCATCATGTATATATGCTGATAGAGCCCATAGAATTTTTGCTTGACTACCAGCATTATGATGGCGATCATATACGTGGGAGCTGGGGGTCTATAAGCGCATCCTTAAATGTCCCTAGTCGTAGGAGTATCGAGACTAGGCATCGATACTCCAGTGTAGACTGGTGTATACTTATTTAGACCCTGACGAGGGGCGGTGGCCGGTCTCACAAGTCATTGGTGTCAGTTGTTCACCTAAGATAGTATACAGGTGCTCATTGGGTTATGAGTACACTGGACGGACTCGCCGGGAACATGCTAGTTGGTATTGTACATATTGTCAGATAGCAGTTCCTTGGTGACATATGTACAGGTTAGTTTGTCGACCTGAGATCGTCATTTGTCTCGTGTGAGTTCCCACTGTGCTTTGATTACTACCCTACCACGCTCAAAGGAGACGTGCAAACAGGTTTTAGTTGGGTACAGTCCCGAGCCACATGGAGGCAGTGGGTGGATCGTCGGGGATTCGTCTCTCCCGGTATTGGGGGTTGATGTCGCACAGTGCACGGGTGGCCATCACTAGAAATTCTCGGCCGGGGTAGTGGAGAATTACTGATTTAGATCAGTAGTTTCTCAGGTGGTGATGGGTTCCATACCGACACGAATTATCGCGTTATTAGGGGTCTGACTTTATCCACCCCCCTAGACTCGATATGCGATACTCTTAGACGAACGGACCGGACTGTACGGATATTGTCACTGTCAGGCTCAGTAGGGTTTCTGGATGAGTTCGCTCGTCAACTTCCCTTCCGATCAATACATAGGCAACCGTTACGTACAGCTAGTACCACTGACGTGCTTGTGGTTATACCTAGTGCCAGTGTATTGATGAGTCATTAGAGTCCCCCACAGACAGTTTCCCAAGTTCGGACGAAACGTTGTAGAGGCCGTATGGTAATATGGCAGGGTTCGATCATATTCGTGCACTTGAGCACGGATCATGATCGGACGGATACTACTAGCGGGTTTTGTTTTAAGCCGGATCCTAGTATTATACTGTAGGAATATTTTTGTCTCGTTGCATTCGTGTTCGGTCGGAATACAAATGCGGGTATGTATATACAGTTGTGGGGCAATCCTATAATTCGTTACGGGATTATTTTTTGAAGTTGCCAGTTTTTCTTCACTCGGTTAAACATTAGATTTAATGTTTAATATATATTGTGAGCTTTGTTAGCAATCCTTCTTGCTAAATTTCAGCAATTCTTTCCTGCCCAATTTCGTGGGCTGCACAGTATGAGAGGGTATGGGTTTTCCTTTGTTTTGGTGAGTCATTGTGAGTGCATTTAATGAGCATGGGCTTTGATGGAGTGAAAGGTTTGGAGAGGGGCTGATTTTGAGGTGTGCTGTGGTATTAGGTAGTGAGGGATTAATTTTGTATGAATGAGTTGATAAGGTTGCATGAAAAATATTGACACCTCACCCCACTTGAAGAAATCCATAGAAAGCAATCCCCTCTCTAGCCGAGCCTAAGTATTGAAGAGATGCACAAGATTTTAAAAGCTGATTCTTTTTCTTTCAAGCACCAATTTTCCTTTGCTCACAATTCCAAAATGGCAACTTCAATTTACCTCCACCCAATCGCTTGGGTGCTTTGAGATAAATTATTCCACACTCTCTCTACTTCAATCTTGGACATGTCGGCTAGCAAACTTCATATTCGAGTTGCTTCAGTTTGAAGCGGGAGCCCGAATAAAGATTCGTTGACGTGGTGCCACTTCGACGAGGAGACCGGAGATCGGAGATGCTGCGAGGAGCGTGGGATGGTGGCTAAAGACCGAAGGACACGGATCGATCGGTATAACCATTCTTACTTCTTTTACAGTTAGCTAGTTTAGCGTTAATGGAACGATCCGGTGAAAGTTTATGTTAGCGCCAGTTGTAAGAAGTTTTTGTTCCGCGTTTGGCCTCGGATTGACGGCCGGGGCGCTACCGTAGACTCACATGGTATCAGAGCCAACCCATTAACCGCATACTAGTTGTTTAGACAATGTTAAAATATCGAAACCGAAATAACCCTTGGTGGCTGTTTATCCCCCCCCCCCCCACCCTATTTCTTTGTGGTGGATTTTAATTCTTGGATTGATTTTTCATGAATTAACAACACCACAACACTACCAAAACCAACAGTGCACATATCTTCCTCCATGGCCGAGCCCAATCCCTAATTCAGTGCAAGCTAAAATATTTTTTTTCTCCATGCCAAAATTCAAGTGCACATTTTTTCTTCACCCCAATAACATTTAGTCTCTGGAATATTGGTTCAGTGGTATTGTTTATTTAGCCCAGTATGGATATGGATTTATCTAGTTTTTTTTGGGCTATTCGGGTTTATTTTGAAGTCGATATTTTCTAACATTGTTTAATATTTGCAGTACTTTACATTCCTATCTGTGACCGTGAATGTCATTTGATCGGTAAATCTTGTCTAATCGCTCTAGTCCTTTAGACCGATTTGCGAATGTGACATTCACGTTGATGTTCTGTGTTGTGTTGTGATGTTGCGGATTTGTCGTGGTGGATAGCTTGTGTGCAATGGTAGTGCAGTTTGGATGTATTTGTACATTTGATATTGCGGGGCGAGCGTCCGACATGTGGACTGCCGTCACTGACTTTTTGTATATTATTCTTTTGGGGCACGACCGGGTTGAGGTCGATGTACCCGTTGTATATATTTTATTTTCTGTACTAGGATTACCCCGCGGTGGGGTGCACGGATAGCCGGGTTCTAGAGGGCAACGGGCCCGCATCTCATGGCGTTGAGACGGAGGGGGCTTCACTCTAGAATTGGCGGGCTATTCGCCGCACTCGTGGGGGGTACAGGTTGACCCAAGGAGAGGTGCTCTAGTTACCGGATTCCGTGAAGTGCTGGGTGGTCTATTCACTTTGCTGAAGGGGGCTGCCTCGCTTCTGGTTTTGGCAGGTAACTTGCCTCGTAGGGGTCTAGGATTTCATTGCACAGGCTATCCACACGACCAGGGGAACGTCGGGTTTCACTTGTGGCTCAATGAAACCCGGGGATCCCAGATTATCTGTATTGTTCTGTGATGCTTATTACTTTTCTGTGATGTTGCATTTATCACGTCTAGAGCGATTATTATATATTTATATATACTAACAGATGTTGTATATGTTTTGCACCCGCGCTAGTCCAGTTCCCGCTCTGTCGTTAGTTAAGTTACCTAACGGGTGATGACGGGACCCAGTGGCGAATGCGGTGGCATATACGTACATTATATTTTCGTTCTTTTCTGGTGTGATTAATTGAGGGGACTGCATTGATTCTTATCAATGTAAGGATAAAACAAACCTATATTTGATGTTGTTGGAACCAATTTTAAAAATTGACATTACAGACGTACGCTTTTGCTTTGCATCGTGGTATTCAGTTTGGAATATCCAGCACCTCATTCGACGAGGCAAGGGCCGAGATCCCTTCATCGGGAGTGACCCCTTGAGTAAAAGTTTGCGTCAACGTAATAACTTTACTATAGTCGATTATTTTTGCTTTGCATCGTGGTATTCAGTTTGGAATATCCTGCACCTCAATCGATGAGGAAAGAGCCGAGATCCCTTCACCGGGAGTGACCTCTTTAGCAAAGGTTTTCGCGGCTATATTTTTATAAAAGTTATCTGGTTCCTTCAAAGATATCAAGTTCATTACGTTAAAGGTTTTTCGCCAAAAACCATTCGTAGTCCTCCGTCATTTCAGACGGATAGCACTTAGTATTCATGCTATGTTTGTTGGCCTACGTCAAGGCATAGTGTATGGTAGCTATTTGTTACTTTTCTGTTGCATAGATAGATGCGTTGGTTTGGAACAGTCGTACTACCTTGTTGGCCTACGTCAAGGGTATGTACGGGTGGATTCAAATTAACCTGGATAATGACGGGTAGAACTTGACATGTGACTTATGATTTGTTGGCCTACGTCAAGGTCATAAGAGCATGGGATAAAAATTTACATCGGGGGTTTCAAACATACAGGAAACTTGCCAGGCATGCGCATACATTCTGGAGTGTGATAACTTGAGTGGCTTCCATCAAATTATCATGCGATGATAGTTGGATCCCGGTTGGTTTACTCTTCGGGTGATCCCGACTAATTCTTCATTCAGGTTTGGAGGAGAATTTGAGATTACAGTGGGAGGTTTCCTGATTAGATAAAGTGATTAACCATTCTGATTTAGGCTAGAGTGCACGCTGAGTGTTTCTTCTCTCTCTCTCTCTATTTGGCAGCGACCGTGGCCCGACCCTGGACTATAACTCAGTAACCAAGTTAACCGAACTTTCTTAAAACACTGGTTTTTGGATTGTCTGAGTTGCATACAATATTGCCACTCCTTCTTTTACCCTTTGCATTTCTCCAAAACACACCGTATTACTACGAACGTCCACTTCCATTGAATAAATCCATCGTATGGTTATATACGAACTCGAAGGATCTTTTTCGAGGATGGATTCTGGTTCTGGGGAGAATGAATATGACTATTTAGTTGTCTTTTCTTTTTACCTTCTCTCAGGATGTGAGGGCTCCTAGGATTAGGAGAGGGTACACCTATTACGCTTATTGGATAGTCTTCTTCCAAACCATAGGCAGGTGTCGAAAGGTAGGGAAAGGAGAAAACCAATTGGCTTAAGTAGGGTGTACAGAAGGTAATAAATAAAGACAAAATAAAGGGATTAGAAAAGAGGGCAAAGTAAATTGCGACTGCTATCATTCACGACCGAATCACGTATTTCATCGCCACTCCTACTTCACCTTTGTTTTTCTCCAGAACACCTCGTATCACTACGAACATCCACTTCCATTGGATAAATCCATCGTATGGATATATACGAACTCTAAAGGAACTTGTTCCAGTTCGGGGATGGATTATGGTTCAGGAGAAATAGGAATAAGGTTTATTCAGTTGTCTTTTATCATCACCTTCTCTCAGGTTGCGGGTACTCCTAGGATCAGGAGAGTACACCTATTACGCTTATTGGATAGTCTTCTTCCAAACCATAGGCTGGTGCCGAACGGTAGGGAAGGAAGAAAACCATTTAGCCTAACGATGGTGTACAGAAGGAAATGATTAAAGACAAATAAAGGGATTTGGAGAAAAGGCAGAGAAATATACGGTTATAATCATGAATCTTGATAATGGAAGAGGCATTACTAGGAATACCCGGATACCCCTTCGAAACATTTTCATGTTTCAGTTTCACTGTACATTATTAATTGAAAACTGATTTCCCAATTAGACCCTTGCTCCAGGGTATGTATTTACCAGGTATGATTCTCACATCTGTATGGTTTTATAGATGATGAGTAGAAGTAAGTTATTGGGAATTAAGTGATCATCCTCATTATATCGGAATTCGTTGTAATTGGTGATATTTGAGGAAATCGCTTGGGTACAGTTTTCAACCTACGATGCACAGGGTTTGAGTTATTCGACTCAAGGGACTTATACAAAGTATTTTATGTTGTCCAGTGTCCATTATGACAAAGAGGAAGGTCCTCGTACTATATTCTGTTTACTTGTGACTTCTCTAGTTTTAGACAAGTGTTTCGTAGAAATACAAGATCTAAGATTTGAGAAGTTATAAGTATAAGAGTAAAGTAGAGAACCACGTGTTACAAGTATCAGGATTTTTTCAAGGTGATTGAAGAAGTAGATACTTGTGTTTGGTATTCAGTTGATAGTAATGATTTTGAGAACTTGATTCTCTTTCAGGTTACTCATATATGGATGCACTCCTAGTTGAGTAATGCTGATTAGCCCCATTCCATTTGGAAGATATGCACTGGAGACAGCTGCATGATTTTGAATCTGGTTCCAATAAAATTAGTGCATTTGTTTCTGTATAGTATATAGAATCAATTTGTATCTTAACGATGTTAAGATATAGGGAGTTGTCCGGCTGATGCTTAAAACCAAAATCTGGACAAACTCTAGGCACGTTTCAGTAATGGCTATTTGTGGGTTATCCCGGGCTTAGACGAGGGTTAACATTCTACCATCTGGAAGATCAATAGTGATATTGTTCTTGACTCGCCACAGTTTTAATAAAATGGACTTTTTCAGAAAACAGTAGTGGGAGTATGGTAGAACTGGAAGTGATTCCAGAACCGCAAACGATTACTGATAATTTAATAGAACCTAAGGATTCAATTGAATTTGACATTCCATTAGCCACTACGCAGATATGGTGGGTAACCTCAGGCACCCGAGAGGTACTTCGGTCTTCTCAGAGACGGTGACATGGAGGTTCTTGTTTACCCAGACTTGCCATTGCTGCTGTTCCAGATTATGAGACCCGGCAGGAGGATGAATATAGCGTCGTTCTAAACTAGCTTTAGAAGTGTACGTATATATGACTCTGCCAGAGGGTTGTTGTGGTCAGTGGGAGCAGCGGAAGAATAGTGGACAAGTAGCTTGTGTCTATTTATAGACTAAAGCAGATATAGCGGAGATGGATCTTCTATCTTTGATGTGATAGTCATGGGTTTGACTTCATCGGTATAAGGGATGAATCTGTTAAGAAGGTAGTAGGGTGTGATGTCCTGGTACTTGGATGACATACACAGAGTAGGAAGTAAAATTACTATACTACGATCGGTTATACTGTGGTTGTCACACAATTGTTTCTCCACAGAGGATATGGATATTATATCTGACATTCTGGTTACTACATCTATGATTTTAGATCTAGATTTGGGTAGTTTCCAAATCTGGGTGCTTAGACAGTATTCTAAAGATATTTAGAATGGACGACTCCTAGCATGGTGGTGTACCTGCAAGTGATGGAGTCACCCTCTCTAAAGGTGTCTTACAGACTAAAAGAGGAGAGGGATGTGCATGATTGGCATATCACTTGCTTAGGCAATTGAGTCGATCATGAGATGTCAAGTACACCAGATATTGTTTTTTGCACTAGATGCAATAAGTTGAGATATTAATCCAATCCTGGAGAAACATTCGGAAGCAGTTTATGAGCATAAATGGATGTTCTATGGATTTGATAATGGCAGCCTCCTTCAGGAGACGGTTATCATTCCAGGCTTTCAAGGTGACCTGGAAGACAGAGTGACTGTCTGAGTTATAGTTTTCCCCCTTATGAGGGACAGTATGTTGGACAGGTGGTCCAAGCGGATACAGAGGAAGGCATGGCGCAGAAAACTGATTGAGTTCAGTAGATGATACAGTCTAAGAAGTTTGGATTTGGAGTTCATTTGTGAACTGGGTCCCATCAGATATCCAGACACATTCTAAGACAGGTATTACTGATTTCGGGAGATAGCTTTCTCCACAAAGTTGAGATATAGAGACATACAGAAAGTAACATCAGGGCGGATCCACTCACTGAGGCTATTTCTCGAATACATTAGTTTCACAAGCAGATTTTGTGAGACTGATTAGTAGAGAAATTGGGTGTTCGGTATCGCACGGGCTGTGAGTATACGACATCACAATAATTGGCCTTAAGTGCAAGTGGGAGATTGTTGGTTATGGTGCCCTCAATGCAATTATCGTAGTCGCAGGCAGGTGATCATGATAATTGAGAGAGGGCCTATACCGATAAAACAATCTTACTGGAGATGATAGTATGCTATCTGGTTTGTCTTTATCATCATGTATATGTTGATAGAGCCCATAGAATTCTTGCTTGACTACCAGCATTATGATGGCGATCATATACGTGGGAGCTGGGGGTCTATAAGCACATCCTTAAATGTCCCTAGTCGTAGGAGTATCGAGACTGGGCATCGATACTCCAGTGTAGACTGGTGTATACTTATCTAGACCCTGACGAGGGGCGGTGGCCGGTCTCACAAGCTATTGGTGTCAGTTGTTCACCTAAGATAGTATACAGGTGCTCATTGGGTTATGAGTACACTGGACGGACTTGCCGGGAACATGCTAGTTGGTATTGTACATATTGTCAGATAGCAGTTCCTTGGTGACATGTGTACAGGTTAGTTTGTCGACCTGAGATTGTCATTTGTCTCGTGTGAGTTCCCACTGTGTTTTGATTACTACCCTACCACGCTCAAATGAGACGTGCAAACAGGTTTTAGTTGGGTACAGTCCCGAGCCACATGGAGGCAGTGAGTTGATCGTCGGGGATTCGTCTCTCCCGGTATTGGGGGTTGATGTCGCACAGTGCACGGGTGGCCATCACTAGAAATCCTCGGCCGGGGTAGTGGAGAATTACTGATTTAGATCAGTAGTTTCTCAGGTGGTGATGGGTTGCATACCGACACGAATTATCGCGTTATTAGGGGTATAACTTTATCCACCCCCCTAGACTCGATATGCGATACTCTTAGACGAACGGACCGGACTGTACGAATATTGTCACTGTCAGGCTCGGTAGGGTTTCTGGATGAGTTCGCTCATCGGCTTCCCTTCCGATCAATACATAGGCAACCGTTACGTACAGTTAGTACCACTGACGTGCTTATGGTTATACCCAGTGCCAGTGTATTGATGAGTCATTAGAGTCCCCCACAGACAGTTTCCCAAGTTCGGGCGAAACGTTGTAGAGGCCGTATGGTAATATGGCAGGGTTCGATCATATTCGTGCACTTGAGCACCGATCATGATCGGATGGATAATGCTAGCGGGTTTTGGTTTAAGCCGGATCCTAGTATTATACTGTAGGAATATTTTTGTCTCGTTGCATTCGTATTCGGTCGGAATACAAATGCGGGTATATATATACAGTTGTGGGGTAATCCTGTAATTCGTTACGGGATTATTTTTTGAAGTTGCCAGTTTTTCTTCACTCGGTTAAACATTAGATTTAATGTTTAATATATATTGTGAGCTTTGTTAGCAATCCTTCTTGCCAAATTTCAGCAATTCTTTCCTGCCCAATTTCGTGGGCTGCACTGTGTGAGAGGGTATGGGTTTTTCTTTGTTTTGGTGAGTCATTGTGAGTGCATTTAATGAGCATGGGCTTTGATGGAGTGAGAGGTATGGAGAGGGGTTGATTTTGAGGTGTGCTGTGGCATTAGGTAGTGAGGGATTAATTTTGTATGAATGAGTTGATAAGGTTGCAAGAAAAATATTGACACCTCACCCCACTTGAAGAAATCCACAGAAAGCAATCCCCTCTCTGGCCGAGCCTAAGTATTGAAGAGATGCACAAGATTTTAAAAGCTGGTTCTTTTTCCTTCAAGCACCAATTTTCCTTTGCTCACAATTCCAAAATGGCAACTTCAATTTACCTCCACCCAATCGCTTGGGTGCCTTGAGACAAATTATTCCACACTCTCTCTACTTCAATCTTGGACATGTAGGCTAGCAAACTTCATGTTCGAGTTGCTTCAGTTTGAAGCGGGAGCCCGTATAAAGATTCGTTGACGTGGTGCCACTTCGACGAGGAGATCGGAGATGCTGCGAGGAGCGTGGGACGGTGGCTAAAGACCGAAGGACCCGGATCGATTGGTATAGCCATTCTTACTTCTTTTACAGTTAGCTAGTTGTCACGTCCCGAAAGTACGGAACATGACCGGCACTTAAACTACGAAACGTCTCGAGGCGTACGTAATCCAAGTAAGCCGAAAACCCAGAAATGCAAACCAAGAAAAGTAGTAGAGTGAAGGAAAACTAATTTAAATCAAGTAGTTTTAATAGCCTAAGCCGAATTATGCCTTTTTTAAAAACATCAAATATTTCCTGAAAATTTCGACAGAGTCTCCTTAGTAAATACTGGCCCCCAAATGGGATACAACATGAATAGTATACGAAATCGATAAAAAGGCATCCCCAAGCGGGAGCTAGCTCTTCGTCAATCGACGGCCACAACCACACAAGCAATATAATATACAACGCCAATGGCGAGGATCAAAATTCAAAAGGAAACTCAAAACCACAAAAATATAATGCGCGACTCTAAGGTCAAAGGAATAACATCACTGGTCTCTATCTCAAAATAATTACATGTTTGGTTGATGGAACTTCTAGATACAACAGAGTAATAATATACAAGTTATATAATGGGGGGTACGATACAAGTAAACCCACCTACTAGCAAATCACCCGAAGGAAACTATGCCCGCAAGCCGTAAAGAAACCTGTACAGCAAACCTGCAAGAAACTGGGGCACAACGGGGGTGAGTTGCCAACTCATGAATAGAAAAACATCTACGCACAGAAATCGTATAAATAACGCAACCTAGGTCAATGATCATAATATATCCTCAAATGTATGAATAACATGCAGCCTATAACAATGGCTAGGGTAATATCTAACCCGAGTGTGATCTCATGTGCCCGTGTCAGTGCCTCAGGTAGCAATATATCATATGAATGAGGTATGAATGCATGAAAATAGAATACATGTAAATGAAGAAACTGTTTTCATAATAAAGTGAGATTTCCTTTGTATTTTTAAAATGAGGTATCATAATGAAATCAGCATAAAACAGTGCCTAGCATCGGCACAAAAAGTAATCCCAATATCTCGATATCTCTGTATCACAGTCTCTGTACCTCAATATCTCGAAATCTCAATGTCTCAATCACAATATCTAGGGCGCCGTCAGTCCAGACCGGCCCCTACCATCCATCTCAAGACCACGACGGTATCCTCCGGATATCCGACGCGTCGGGTAATATCACCGGTAGGTAGTGCTCCCCTGCCAGGCTCACATCGTCATCATCACGCGCTTCTTGCCCCGGGGTACCTTACCGGGTCCACCATGTACCCGAAACGGTTCATCCGTCTCCTCGAATCGGGTCTCGAAATCCATCAGCAAACTCATGGTGGACGACTCATACATCATGGGAAAACCGTACTTTTCATTTAAAAAGAGAGAAGAAGTTTGTATAAGTTTTGCGGTTTTCCCCCAAATCCAGAAAATCTCATGGAAATCCGAATCCAAAACCTCAATAGCACGTATAATAGTGAATATATGCATGAGAATCCATGAATGCGGCATAACAATGAATAACAGTATGCATGAAGTAGCAGGTAATAACTACAATGTCTAAACTAACATATAAGGCAAGTACGCAAATATCATGTCTAAACTATTAGCTAACAGGCTATGTCAAGCAATAATATTTTCTAAGGTGTACGTGACATGGCAATTACCGATGAAGATGTGTGTGAGCCGGCAAGTAAGTGTACGTGGTACATACGCATCATCGGTAATGGTGCTGGTGTCCTAACAGCATGATATCAATAATAGAGTATGAAACATAATATAAGCATGCGATGCGAAGCGAACCACAATAATGAGCGGGAGCTGAATACTAGACGCAACTGTAACTAATCTGCACTACCCTAATATAAGTCCTACAATAGTACCTTTTGAAATATCACGAATCGCGGTGTTTTGAAAATAAGGGCTACGGTGTTTTTAAGAAAAGATACGTCTTTTGAAATATCCGTAGAATCCCTTGACCTGTCCTTTAAAATACCCACGATCCGTTAGTTTTGAAATATGTAGGAGTCTAATCTAGTCTAACAACTACACTAAACTACACGGCTGAACTAACAAGCTGAACTACAGGTAAGGAAACCGCCTAACATCTGAGTCGATACATATGCATACCTGTATATATATTAGTCGGTGATCCCGCCTCAATAATATCATATCCGATACCATATCTATAATCAGACATCCCAAGTCAAGAGTGCGGATCAATCATCAAATATAGCTCGTACGTAAATCCGTCGTACGGCATCCCCAAATCTGGGTACGGGTCAATATCATATTCATCACACTATTCATCCGGTATCCTCTTTATCAAAGATCATAGTCTAGGGTATTGACCTATGTCTAATACAATACTAATATCCTCAATATAGTCATGATCTGCCTACTGATCGACAGTCTCGTACAACCGATATCGTCAGCATAAATCATCATCAAGGGGTATACATCGCCCGATACGGCCTAATATCAATATCCTAACATATCATGCCTCATATCACGATCACATGTCGACCATTTTATTTATAACACTATTCACCCGTATCGCCGCCCCAAGATCCGCTATAACACCAGGACGTACCTTAAGTACGAATCCTGCCATATCACCGATATCACAACCACAAAACAAATCTCATCGACTCAGCTCAATCCTAAGTATCATCCTCAAATCTGTATGTGAACACATAGTCCCATACCCATGTGAACACATAACTATAAAGAATCCCATGAGCACATATAAATAGGAATGTATGCAAGTATGTATGTGCGTATGTGTAGTGCAACACTACCCTAGGGTTCGCAACACTAAGGTAATCCAACACACCAATATCCATCCTAACATCGTTATTAATCCCAAATAACATATAAAAATTGTTGGTGTGTATACGCATCCGTATACACCACCACGGACTGCGGGGATGCTAAACGCCATCCACCCGACTTCTCCCCGTAGATATAAATCTACTCACCTGGTCCTCGCTAGCTGGTGCCGACGTCGCCACGCACTTGCTTGTCGTCTCGAAGTCCACATGGGGGTACCTACATATCACAACGCATCGTATCGCATTAAAACCAAATTCGAAATCGAAACGGCACACGAAAATCAAATCGGCACGCGTATCACGCATAGGTCAAAACCTATCGCCTACGCATGCAAAATAGCCAACCTACCCTCGATGTCGATGTACATGTTAGTTATATGTATGCCCTAGAGGCCATTACTGTACATAGGATGTATATTGTAGTGGATGCTGGGACATATATAGGTAGGACTTTCTTGCTCGACATGATAGTGCGCTATCTGGTTGCTCTTTATCTTAACATGTATACTTTCTGTCTCTCTGATTACATGTTGATAAAGCCCTTAGGATGTGTACTCGACTTCCAGGACTGTGATGAAGATCATACTAGTGGGGCCTGGGTAGTCAATGAGTACATCCTTCATTGTTCCTAGTCGTGGGAATATCGAGACGGGGCATCGATATTCCAGAGTAGACTAGCGTATATCTTCTCGACCCATGTGATGGGCGATGGATGATCCCATATCCATTGGTGTTTGACATCAGAGATGGTATGCGGGTGCTCGGTGGAGACTGGGTACACTGAACGGACTCGCCGAGAACTCCCAGATGGTATTATACCTCACGTCAGATGGCAGTTCTCTGGTGACACTGGTACAGCTTAGTCTGTTGACCCGAGATCGTCATAGAGTCTTGTGTGTCTCCTACTGTGCTTTGATTTCCACCCTACCACGGCTCTACTGAGTCGTGCAAACAGGTGGTTTTTGGGTACATTCCCGATTCACATGGAGGCAATGAGCGATAGGAGGGGATTTGTCTCTCCCGGTATTGGGGGTTGATGTTGTGCTATGCTCGACTGGCCATAACAGGAAATCCCTGGCCAGGGTTGCAGTGATATACTGGTAAGAGTTATCAGTAGTTTCATGAATGTTATGGACCTTACGTCGGCGTGACTTATCAAGCTACTGGGGTCTGACGTTTACCACCCCTAGGCGAGATATGCGACATATCAGACGAACAGACCGGACTATACGGTAAGTGTTACTGGTTGGATTCACAGGAGTGTGAGCGGGCTTGCTCGTCGATCTTCTGATCGCTCAATACCCGGGTGGCCGTTACGTTTAGCAGACCGCTTGCGGCTTGTGGGTGTTTGATATAATCATCACCTGCTGCCGGCGTATTGACGAGTCTTTAGAGTCCTACACAGAGGTTTCCTGGCTCAAGCGAAACGAAATAGGAGCGCATATGAGATATGTGCGGGACCGAGAATAATGCGTGTATGTGATACCGTATTCCAATTCTCGCGATGAATGTATCGATTGGTTGTATGCGATATAACCTAGTTATCGAATCAAAGATTGATTCGATAAGCCGATACATTGGATACTAGTCGGTTATATACGACATGACCGGATCATTGAATCAAGTGTTGATTTAATGATTTAATGTATAATTATATATTTGATATATTACTTTGCATTAACTAGTATTGGTTCACTTTAAATGGATTTTCTCACTTCATATGCACATTGTATATATGATATATTTTTGTGCACTTGTTTGTATCATGTTTGATGATACTTGCTAACTTGAGTTTGTGTAAAGATTAAACCATGGTTATATGTAATGGTTAGGGTTTTGATCTTATTTAGTTATTCTTTTTTTTATTTATTTATTATTTTGGCAAGAAACAAAAGGGTGGCTACTTTTGTTTTTTCTTTGAAGCTTCATGAAGCTTTGAAGCATTGACCATTTTGTTTCTTAGCCTTAACCCTAATCTTTCACCTAACCCTAGTTTACTCTCTACACTTGACCATGGTTAGTATATGATAAGTATTCATTTTTATTTTCTATTTTAAAAAATAACTCATCATATTCTTTCTTCTTCATCTTCATCTTCAAAGATGAAGAAGCTTGCTACCAACAATGGCAACTCTTGAAAATGAGTGAGAAATCCAATTCTAAAGTGAACCCACTTCCTATTTCTTCATCCTCTACCTCTTGCCAAGTAGTATAGGGTGTTTTCTTCACAAGTTTCATGACTTGGTGAAGTGGGAGCTTGATCTTGTGATGCCTCGACGTAGATCATCTTCGGCATCGAAGCCGACGACCTAGCCCGCTCATTTCTCCGATGAAGCCGATGCTAGAGTCCGGGATTCGATTTGGACAGCGGAGGGACGTCATCACGGAGCCTAGGAGGTGGAGGACCGGATCTACAAAGGTTGTAGCCTCTTTCCTTTTAGATAAAGTTGTTTACTTGCATCGCATCGCCTATAAATCTAGTTAACGATCCGTATTAGGGTTTGTAGGCACATGAAAATTTTGAATTGAGCATGTTTTGATCACTTGTGAGACTTCATTAGTGTGCCTAGGAACCCTACAGTACAAACATCAAACCATCGAGAAAAATCCAATCACACTCATTTGCACATTCACGAACACTAATTTTAATATAAAATAGGTTAAAACTCACAAAAACCCCAAATTCACTTTAAAAGCCGTTTTTTCCGAAAAACTAGCAAGCAAAATTACCCGTTTTAGTACAAAACTCGACGTTTAAACAATTCTAGCGGCCATAATACTTATTAAATAACTTAAATGAGTCATATAACCCATAACCACAATTTAATCTCATCAAACTATATACGTTCAAAAAAACTAGTTTGCAATTTTACCCAAATTTCAACCATTTTAGCAAAAATGCATAAACAACAATTTAGTTTGGATTTGCATGATCTAAAATATTAAAATACAATTTAAAATGTTAATAATACCATGGATACCCTAATTAGATTTTTATCCCAATTGATTAATTAAATTCCCAAAACCTAGTTAACCAAATTAACACAATTAGCAAAATTTTAGACTAACAAATAGCAACTAGTAACCAATTTGGGTTTTGCATTCAATTAACATGCTAATCTACCCATTAAAACCATGATCAAACACTACAAACCCTAACTTGATCACAACCCACTCTCTTGAATTTTCAAACACACAATCAAAACTTAATTAAACACTTAATAGCTAAATTAAAGTAATTAACTAGAAATCAAACCAAGGTCTTAGGATTATACCACCAAAACATGAGATCACATATGGAATCTTGACCTCCAAAGTTGCTTCCTTGCTCTAAGATCCATTCAAGATTGGCCAAGGAAAAATGGGTAGGATTTAAATTAGGAGATTAATGAGGTTTTTGTGTAGATTTGAAGCATTTTAGAAGAATTTTGAAGTGAATTTGAGATGAAGAAATGAAGGGGGCAGAAAAATGGGGGGCTCTCGGCCAAAGTGCAGGTGGGGAGAATGAGGGTGAAGGATTGGGTTGTGTTGGAAGAAAAAACCCACAAGTCAACCACTACCATACCTCCTTTAATTATAGTTTTATTTCCTTCTCATTTTCCTTTTGTTTTCTTTCTTTTTATCATTACATGTGAGGTGTGTGTGTGTGGGGCAGCCATGGGTTCGGCCAACTGAAATTTGTGGGGTGTGTGAGTGTAGGTGAGTGAGTGGGAGCACACACAAGAAGATAAATACCAAACCTCAATTCTATTTAACTTATTTTCACAAAAAAAGCCTTTTTCTTTTATATTTTCTAACACCATATTAACAACTTCTTTTCATTAAAAAAAAATATCTCACAGGTTAGTTTAATATGTTATGATGCAAAAAATTTGTTTCAACCCATTCCAATTTGTAATTTTTCCTAGTTAAATGTAATAGTGACGGCTTAAAATAATATTAAAATAATTAATTTCGGAAAAATTTTCAGAAAATTTGAAATTTCACCAGTGGCTCAATAAACACCAAATACTAGCAATTACATAGCTAGAATATGTATATTTAATTTTATAATAAAGATATTTGCATTTTGACTTTTTACAGAAAACCCCCTTATTTTACCGTTTTTTCGAAATTTCATCGAAACGATTTTCAAAACGTTACACTAGTTTAGCGTTAATGGAACGATCCGGTGAAATTCTATATTAGCGCCAGTTGTAAAAAGTTTTTGTTCCGCGTTTGGCCTCGGATTGACGGCTGGGGCGCTACCGTAGACTCACAACGACTACCCTAATCCAATCACATCACATGCTTAAGCAGATAAGTACTAATCAGCTACCGCACACTACGCCTTGGCAAAGGCCAACAAACGCAGCACGAATACTAGATAGTCTTTATCTGAAATGACGGAGGGCTGCGATAGGTTTTTATGAAAACCTTTTGCGTAATGAACTTGATATCGTTGTAGAAACGAGTGATTTTGAAAAGGTGTGTTTTTTAGGCTTTTGCTAGTTTCGCTAAAGAGGTCACTCCCGGTAAAGGGATCTCGGCTCTTTCCATATCGAATAAGGTGCAGGATATTTCTAAAATAC
Source organism: Agapanthus africanus (assembly GCA_030015575.1). NCBI lineage: Eukaryota > Viridiplantae > Streptophyta > Magnoliopsida > Asparagales > Amaryllidaceae > Agapanthus > Agapanthus africanus. The sequence goes on along the minus strand of JASDDO010000031.1, from coordinate 376,296,964 downwards.
AGCTATGCAAAGCAAGAACTATAGAAGCAGTCAAAAAAAACCGAGTGAGTTGTAGCATCTGCTGGTTTCACTAAAGAGGTCACTCCCGGTGAAGGGATCTCGGCTCTTTCCTTATCGAATAAGGTGGTGGATATTCTACAAGGAATACCGCTATGCAAAGCAAAAACTAGAGCTACCCTTTTTGAAAATATGATTCTACAACATCTTTTAGGTTTCTTTTTCTTTCATTGATCTCATTAATGGCGTCCCATCATTTATGCTTCCTAAGCATCACAGAAGAAACGAAAATACAACGTACACTTATGCCATCCACATTCGTCACAGTGTCCCGTTATGCACCGTTAGGTTACTTAACTAACGGCATACCGGGGCGGGACTAGCGCGGGTGCAAAACATAAGCAACGTTTATTATATATCATATATACAATAATAAAGCATTCGTCTCACGCATATAAAATGATCACATCACAGAATATGAGCAGCAGAAGATAACATATGAAATATTGGATATACTAGGAGGCCCGTGTTTTATTTTGAGCCTGTATAAAACACGAATTCCACGGTCGCGATGAATAGCCAAACCCATATACCTAGACCCCTACGAGAGCAGCAAGCAACCCTACCAATTCTAGGGTTAGGAGACCCGATCTCGACTCCTCGAGATGGCCTCCCACTGGACCCTAGAACCCGGTTACTTGTGCTCCCCACCTTGGGTCTATCCTAATGCAGAAAAGTAAATAATATACAATTGTGACATCATCCTCAACCCGGAAGTATCCCAATAAAAGAATATTACATACATTTAATTTTACATGAATGAACATAAAAACCTCATCTCACATAAAACCCCGGCTATTCTAAACACGACGATCCAATATAACATATCACAGCAACACATAACATCACATGTCATCAACGTAAGTAAATATGCGTATCCCAATTGTCGTTGACATATAGCAACGAAAACAGAGATACACCACATATTACACTTACGGTCGCAGAAAAGAAAATGAAAAACTACAACAATTGGAATCGTAACTGCCCTTAGACAACACAAACCCGGGATATCACATATCCAATATTTCATGCCTAACAATGTAAAGCTCGCATTTAGGTCTCACCCATGAAAACACTTTTCAAAATAAGTCGGATAATTCAACAAGATTTCCGATTACTCCCGAGACCGAAATGTTAGATTTACACGTAATAAACAAATTTGTAGATTCCAATTATTGTATCACATTTCAGAAAGCTAGACGACCTTAAATAATTCGATCGAATCAACGAATTCCTAAAATTCCCAGAGAGCTCAACACTTAAGCACTATTAAAAATTCCCAGAAGCATGCTCCAGTACCAATGGACCAACCGTTGAAGTGTCGTCCCTTGCCTCCTTGGTGGCGCCGCGGAACCGCCGCCAAAACCATGTTTTGGCTGCGGTTCCGCGTCACTATAGCGAATTAGGGACTCGTTCTTCAAGAGGGTCCATAAAATTACCTGCATTATTTTCTGAATATTTTTAATATGAAAAATTTCAACTTTTGAAAAAATTTCCAGAAAGTGGGAAAATTTAGTTATTCGGAGTTCGTTCGGACTTTTAATTTCTCCTACACAACGCCTAATCCTCTAGCTAGGCTCTGATACCACTGTAAGGTTCTTAGGCACTAAAATAAGGTTCTACAAGGCATCAAATATGCCGTATTTAAAATTTTCAAGTGCCAAACAACCTAAGCAAGGATCTTTACTAGAGAATTAGGGTTATAAACAACAAGTAAACTACTTTACTTCTAAGTGATAGGGATTAAAACCTTTGTAGTTCGTTCCTTCGCTTCATAAGCTCCAAGTTGTAATCCTTTCGCTGTGATCATCATGCTCCCGGACTCTAGAGAGGCTCCATGAGGTGAATGATCCATGCTAGCTTGAAGTCTTCACAATCAAAGATGATCTACCTTGAGGAATCACAAACCCAAGATATTACTTCACTAATTAGATATTAGTTAAGCTAACACACTAATCTATATGGCTAGTATAGAAGAGGATGATGAAGTAGGAATTTTGCTCTCTTTAGTTTTCTATTTCTCACAATCTTTCATCACTTGGAAAAATCAAGCAAGCTTTTTTTGTGAAGAAGAAGAAGAACAAGTGATGAATGAATTATTGTTATGAGGTTATAAATGCAACCATGGGTTAAATGTGTCATGGCTAACTCATGTAGAGAATAAACTATGGACTAGGGTTAAAGGTTAGGTTAATAAATATCTTAGAAATATCAAGAAGGGTAGACTAAGTCAACACAAGAAAATATCTCAAGATTAATCCACTCAATTAGAATTAACTAAGATAATTAAAAACCTAGCCATGGTATTAATCTCATAAACCCTAGTTGCATTTATAACCTAGCATGTTACAATATTATATATCACATATATAATATTTAATGTAACAAAAGAAAAGAATACATTAAACATATATCCCATATATGTTAAATGTATCCAAAGTGAGAAAATGAAATACTTAAGTGAGCATATATTAGTTAATGTAATTTAATATATCTAATATATAATTCTACATTAAATTATTAAATCAACACTTGATTTAATAATCTGGCTATATTACATATAACCGACTAATATAATATGTATCATTTTATCGAATCAACACATAATCCGATAACCCGGCTATATCATATATAACCGGCCGATATCACATATCGCGAGAATAGAATACAGTATCACATATCGTATTAATCTCGGTCCCGCACATATGTCCTCCTACTCCATTTCGCCTGAGCCCGGAAACCTCTGTGTATGACTCTAAAGACTCGTCAATACACCGGCAGTAGGTGATAATCATATCAAACACCCACAAGCTGCAAGCGGTCAGCTAAACGTAACAGCCGCCCGGGTATTGAGCGATCAAAAGATCAACAAGCAAGCCTGTACACACTCCTGTGAATCCAATCAGTAACACTACCTTACAGTCCGGTCTCTTCGTCTGATATGTCGCATATCCAGTTTAGGGGTGGTGTCACGCCCCGCTTCCCGGTATACGGCGAAGGGGACGGGACGAGGCCGCGACGTATTTACTGTGAAGTAAATACGCTAAGCGTATCTAAGTAATATAAAAATAAATGCATTGTTAGTTGTATGTATGCCCTAGAGGCCAGTATTGTACAGATGATGTATATTATATTGGATGCTTGGACATATATAGAGATGACTTTCTTGCTCGATATGATAGTATGCTATCTGGTTACTCTTTATCTTAACATGTATACTAGTCTCTTTAAACTGTCTTATGGTTACATGTTGGTAAAGCCCTTAGGATGTGTACTTGACTACCTGGACTATGATGCAGATCATACTAGTGGGGACATGGTAGTCCATAAGTACATCCTTCAAGGTCCCTAGTCGTGGGTGTATCGAGACGGGGCATCGATATACCAGAGTAGACTAGCGTATACGCTTCTCGACCCATGAGATGGGCGATGGATGATCCCATATCCATTGGTGTTTGACATCAGAGATGGTATACGGGTGCTCAGTGGAGATTGGGTACACTGGACGGACTCGCCGAGAACTCCCAGATGGTATTATACCTCACGTCAGATGGCAGTTCTCAGGTGACACTTGTACAGGTTAGTCTGTAGACCCGAGATCGTCATAGAGTCTTGTGTGATTCCCACTGTGCTTTGATCTCCACCTTACCACGTCCATGAGGGCATGCAAAACGGTGGTCTTTAGGTACAGTCCCGAGTCACATGGAGGCAATGAGCGATAGGAGGGGTTTCGTCTCTCCCGGTATTGGGGGTTGATGTTGCACTGTGCTCGATTGGCCGTAACAGGGAAGTCCCTGGCCAGGGCTGATCAGAGATTTGCTGGTAAGTGTTACCAGTAGTTTCTCGACCCGTTATGAGCCTCACATCAGCACGACTTATCGGTTATTGGGGTCTGACGTTTACCACCCCTAGACTTGTTATGCGACATATCAGACGAACAGACCGGACTGGACGGTAAGTGTTACTGGTTGGATTCACAGGAGTGTGAGCGGGCTGGCTCGTCGATCTTCTGATCGCTCAATACCCGGGTGGCCGTTACGTTTAGCGGACCGCTTGCGGCTTGTGGGTGCTTGATATGATCATCATCTGCTACCGGCGTATTGACGAGTCTTTAGAGTCCTACACAGAGGTTTCCTGGCTCAAGCGAAACGAAATAGGAGTGCATATGAGATATGTGCAGGACCGAGAATGATGCGTGTATGTGATACCGTATTCCATTCTCGCGATGGATGTATCGATTGGTTATATTCGATATAACCTAGATATCGAATCAAGGATTGATTCGATAAGCCGATACATAGGATACTAGTCGGTTATATGCGATATGACCGGATCGTTAAATCAAGTGTTGATTTAATGATTTAATGTATAATTATATATTTGATATATTACTTTGCATTAACTAGTATTGGTTCACTTTAAATGGATTTTCTCACTTAATGTGCAAGAAGTATATGTGATATACTTTTGTGCACATATTTGTATCGTGTTTGATGATACTAGATCATGTGGTTAAGTGTAAAGGATTAAACCATGGTTAAGAGATGATTAGGGTTTTGCTTTTTCATTTATTTATTTGTTTATTTATTTGGAAATGATTTAGATAAGAATGGTGGCTTCTTTTGTTTCTAGTTGAAGCTTCATGAAGCTTTGACTTATGCAACCATTCTTGTCTTCATGCTTAACCCTAACTCATCCAAGTAACCATGGTATATTCTCTACACTTAACCTTAGTTAGGATATGATAAGTATTGTTTTCTTTTTCATTTTAAAATGACTTATCATATTCTTTCTTCTTCTTGATCATCTTCTTCTTCAAGAAAGAAACCTTGATGCCATCAATGGCAACTTGAGTTCTAAAGTGAGAAATCAAATTCTAAAGTGAACCCACCTCCTATTTCTTCACCCTCTACCTCTTGCCAAGTTGTTTTGGGTGTTTTCTTCACAAGTTTCACAACTTGGTGAAGTTGGAGCTTGAACTTGTGCAACCTCGACGTAGATCATCTTCGGCACGAAGCCGACGACCTATTCCGCTCATTTCTCCGATGAAGCCGACGCGAGAGTCCGAGATTCGAGATGGACAGCGAGAGGACGACTACATGGAGCTAAGGAAGTGGATAACCGGATCTACAAAGGTTGTAGCCTCTCACTTATAGTTAAGTGTTAACTAGTTTCGTATTTCGCCTAAACATCTAGTCTACGATTCGTATTAGGGTTTCTCGGCACCCATAAAATTTTAAATTGGCATGGTTGATGCCTTGTGAGACCTCTATAGTGTGCCTAGGAACCTTTCATTGGTATCAGAGCCTAGCTAGAGCCTTAGGCGAAGTCCAGACGACGTTTGAAGTCCGATCGAACCAAAACCCTAACCCGAAAACGGCTCTCTGTACATTTTTTAAAAAATGGGTTTTTTTCCAAAATTAAAAATATGCAGAAAACTCAGCAGAGAATTCTAAGAATTACGGCGCAAAATTGAAATCATGAACAGTGCAACCTGCGGCGGAACCGCGGCAGAAGCCTGCCTTAGGCGGCGGTTCCGCGGCATCTTGATGACGCCATCCCTATCTATTTGCACAGTAATTCTTATTTAACAGTGCTGAGTTCTCTGGGTATTTTTAATATTTATTCAAGAGTTGAATTTTCTGGGGTGTTTTAGAGCTTCGTTGTTTCGATCGGATTATCAAATTTCGTCTTTGTGTATTTCCGGATAATTTTTAGAATATGTTAAAAAGTTCGACCGGATATAAATACCCAATTTTTCCCCTGTCGGGAAATTTCCAAGTGTTGGATTTTTCCGTAGTTTAACGACGTTCTAAGTAGTGCAAGTAACGTGATGGACCCTCTAGAAGACAACAAACCTTAACTCGATTATGTGACCGTCTTGTACTACCCTTTGAACCTTCGGGTTTGGGGCAGTATGGCGTGCCACATGTGAGGCGCTGGCTTGACCCTTCTACGGCTGGACCGTTGGTACTGAGGCACGAACTGAATGTTGTTAGACTTATTTCATGTGTTGAGCTGTATCGGGAAAACTTGGGTATTCGACTGTTCGATCGGAAAGTTTAACATTTTCTGTTTATCTGGAATGTGATACAATAATTGGAATTCACAAACAGTTATGAGATAATTGAATGAATGTTATAAATCTAGCGGTTTAGTTTCACTTGATATTGAAAAGAGTTTTCAATAATGAGACTAAAATGCGGGGTTTATAACTGTTAGGCATGTGATGTCTAAGTATTTCATTTGATTAGGCATGTGATGTCTAAAGAGGTTGTGGATTCCAACTGTTGTAGTTTTACACTTTCTTTTCTGTGACCGTAAGTGTAGTATGTTCATATCGCCGGTTTCGTTGCTATACGTCAACGACAATTGGGGTATGCATACTTACTTACGTTGATGACATGTGATGTTATGTGTTGCTGGATATGTTATATTGGATCGTCGTGTTCGAATAGCCGGGGGGGTTTTATGTGAGATGAGTGTTTTTCATTTTCATTCATGTAAAAACTTGTATGTAATATTCTTTTATTTGGGACACTTCCAGGTAGCGGATGTTGTCACCTTTTGTATATTATTTACTTTTCCGCATTAGGATAGACCCAAGGAGGGGAGCACAAGCAACCGGGTTCTGGGGTCCAGTGGGAGACCAACTCGAGGAGTCGAGTCCGGGTCTCCTAACCCTAGAATTGGTAGGGTTGCTTGCCGCTCTCGTAGGGGTCTAAGGGTGTGGGATTGGCTATTCATCACGACCGTGGAATCCATGTTTTATACTGGCTCGTATTGAAAACACGGACGTCCTAGTATATCCAATATTTCATATGTTTCTTCTGCTGCGATATCTGTGATGTGATCATGTGATGTTCTGTGATGGATACAGTATATAGTATATATGATATATTATATAGACGTTACTTATGTTTTGCACCCGCACTAGCCCTGTCTTGCTCTGTCGTTAGTTACCTAACCTAACGGTGCATGAGGGGACATCCAGGCGAATGCGGATGGCATAAGTGTATGTCGTATTTATCTGTGATGTTTAGGTATTTAAATGATGGGACTTCATTAATGTGATTAATGAATGGAAAGAAACCTAAGATGTTGTAGAATCAAATTTTAAATAAAACAGGTAGCTACAGTTCTTGCTTTGCACAGCGGTATATGTGATATATCCTGCACCTTATTCGATGAGGAAAGGACCGAGATCCCTTCACCTGGAGTGACTCCTTTAGCAATAACTGGCAGATGCTACACACTCAGTTTGATTTTTGATTGCTTCTATAGTTTCTGCTTTGCACAGTGATATATATGATATATCCTGCACCTCATTCGACGAGGAAAGGGCCGACGATCCCTTCACAGGGAGTGACCCCTTTAGCAAAACTAGAAAAGCCTCAAAATCACTCCATTTCAAAACTTCATTTGATTCTACAACGATATCAAGTTCATTACACTCATGGTTTTTTATGAAAGAACCCGCGTAGCCCTCCGTCATTTCAGATAGATATTATTTAGTATTCGTGCTATATTTGTTGACTTAGTCAAGGCATAGTGTATGGTAGCTAAATTATGTTTATCTGTAACAACATGAGATGTGATTGGATTGGAGCATTCGCACGGCCTTGTTGACTCAGTCAAGGGTCGTACGGGTGGGTTTAATTCAATCGGGAAATGTACGGGTTGAACTTGACTTGCGATTTATGGTTTGTTGACTTAGTCAAGGTCATAGATCGCTAGGGGCAAAAGCATTATCGGGAATTTCAAGTGTTGAAATTTGCAATAAGATTGCATACCTTCTATGAGATAGTTGGATCCCGATACCCACTGCGAGTAAGAGTTACTCCTGGGAGAGTTTTGCACACTACAATTAGCCGATCAAGTAGGTGTCTAGAAAGGTGTCAACGGGGTTACGCCTCTGGGAAAACGAGGTTTACTTTAATTAGGTCCGTGCGAAAGCACGGGGAACCTCCCTCAAAGTACCGACACTGGCCTGGCTGAAAGATCGACGAAGTTGTAGGGTGTAATTAATCCCGGCTAGTCTTTCCTTTTAGGGTTTGAAGGAAGATTTGATAAAAAGCAGTGGGAGCCATCCTGATTAGATAAGATAATAACTAATCTGATCTTGCACGAGCATACGCTAAAGTGTTTTCTTCTCTCTCTCTCCAGGTAGCGACCATTTCATACCTTAATCAAGATAATAATATGGATGTATTGACCGAACCCGCATGTTATACTGTGCAGGGGAACATTGGACCCGTTCTATCTTATAAATGTTATAAGACAGAACAGGAAACGGGAGAATATCTAGATTCTCACGCCGCCCAAACGGAGAACGTGCATGATGATGCACCTTCTTCGGGTGTGTTTGTTATTGAGAACTGTTTCTCAGTTCACCCTACGTCCTGGGTATTAGATACCGGATCAGGATCCCACATATGTAAACAGTTACATGGGCTACGGAAAGGTAGAGAACTGGGAAAAGGTGATCATTCCGTTCAAGTAGGGAATGGGGCAAATGTTGCAGCCAAAGCAGTTGGCATATATCACCTAGTATTACCAAATGGTGATACACTAGTCCTGAATGAGTGCTATTATATACCGAACATGATGTGCAACATTATATCAGTTTCTTTATTAAGTAAAGAAGGATATAATTTTGTAGTAAAGGATAATGTTATGAACATATTCCTAGATCAAAAGTTGATTGCATCAGGCTCGCTACATAATGGCATATTCATTCTCAATCAAAATACAGTCTTCAGTATACAAAACACACACAAAAGGAAAAGCTCAGAAATGAACAAATCCTTCTTGTGGCACTGTAGACTTGGCCATATCAATGAGACACGACTAGCTAAGTTGCATAAGAATGGATATTTGAATTCATTCGAATTATCATCTTATGACACTTGCCATTCTTGTCTCAAAGGAAAAATGACCAAAACTCCGTTTACGGGACACGGAGAAAGAGTTACAGAACTCTTGGGACTGGTGCATAGTGATGTATGCGGTCCTATGTCTACACACGCCAGAAATGGTTCTTCCTACTTCATTACATTCACTGACGATCTCTCTAGATACGGGCATGTGTTCCTGTTGAAACACAAGTCTGAAGCTTTTGAGAAATTCAAAGAATATAAGCACGAGGTAGAGAACCAAACGGGCAAAAGTATTAAGATTCTTCGATCTGATCGAGGAGGTGAATACTTAAGCAGTGAATTCCTGGATTATCTAAAAGAGAATGGGATTCTCTCTCAGCTTACTCCTCCTTATACACCACAGCACAACGGTGTATCGGAACGAAGGAATCGCACCCTATTAGATATGGTGCGTTCAATGATGAGCAATGTTGAGTTACCTATTTCCTTTTGGGGGTATGCGCTTGAGACAGCCATATACCTATTGAATCTGGTTCCGTCTAAATCTGTACCTACCACACCATATGAGATATGGAGTGGGAAGAGACCATATTTTAAACGAATTAAGATATGGGGTTGTCCGGCCTATGTCAAAAAGCAAAATCCGGACAAACTCGAGGCACGATCAGTCCTTTGCAAGTTTGTGGGATATCCTAAGAATTCTCAAGGATATTTTTTCTACCAAGCTGAGGAACAAAGAGTGTTTGTTGCTCAACATGCCACCTTTTTGGAAAGGGAATTTCTTGCAAAAGAAATTAATGGCAAAGAGGTAGAGCTGGAAGAGGTTCCAGCACCACAAACTGCAACTAATGATTTAGTAGAACCAGAGGATTCAGTAGTGCCCGACGTACCCCTGCCTCTCCGCCGATCTAGTAGGGTTTCTCGTCCACCTGAGAGATACTATGGTTTTCTCATTGATGGTGGCAGTGAGGATTGCATCATGGAGGATGATGACCCAACTAGCTTCGAGCAGGCCATCACGAGTGGGGACTAAGTGAAGTGGCTGGATGCTATGCGGTCCGAGATGGAATCCATGTACACCAACAAAGTATGGACTTTGGAAGTTGCTCCTGAAGGGGTAAAACCCATTGGGAGCAAGTGGATCTTCAAGAAAAAACTTGGTGTAGATGGGAAAGTGGAGACTTTCAAAGCTAGACTTGTAGCAAAGGGTTTTCGTCAAAGACCAGGTGTGGACTATGACGAGACCTTTTCTCCAGTGGCTATGCTTAAATCCATCCGGATCATGCTTGCCATCGCTGCATATCATGATTACGAAATCTGGCAGATGGATGTTAAGACCGCCTTTCTAAATGGTGATTTAGAAGAGTGCGTGTACATGACTCAGCCAGAGGGCTTCGTAGACAGTGGGAGCAGCGGGAAGGTGTGCAAGCTGCTTAAATCCATTTATGGATTAAAGCAAGCATCGCGGAGTTGGAACATCTGCTTTGATGTCGTTATCAAAGAGTTTGATTTCGTCAAAAACCCAGATGAACCTTGTATCTACAAGAAGGTAGCAGAGAGTAAGGTTGTCTTCCTCGTATTGTACGTGGACGACATACTCTTGATAGGAAATGATATTCCTATGCTGCAAGCGGTCAAGCTCTTCTTATCACAAAGATTATCAATGAAAGATCTTGGTGATGCCTCCTGCATATTGGGAATTAGGATCTATAGAGATAGATCCAAACGGATTTTGGGATTGTCCCAATCCAGGTACATTGACACCATACTAAAAAGGTTTAGTATGGAAGAATCCAAGCGTGGGAACTTGCCCACGATCTCTGGAGTCACTCTCTCCAAAGAGATGTCTCCCAAGACTGATTTGGAGAGAGCTCGCATGAAAGGGATACCCTATGCTTCGGCTGTAGGCTCTATCATGTATGCGATGCTATGTACTAGACCCGATGTAGCATACTCACTAAGTGTAGTGAGCAGGTATCAAGCTGATCCTGGAGAGAGTCACTGGACAGCTGTGAAGAGCATTCTCAAGTACTTATGAAGGACTAAAGAGATGCTCTTGGTGTATGGTAACGGAGAACTCCAAGTGGAGTCCTTTACCGATTCGAGCTTCCAGAGTAATAAGGACGACTCTAAGTCGCAGTCGGGATTTGTCTTTACCCTTTATGGAGGGGCGGTTAGTTGGAAGAGTTCCAAGCAGGAAACCGTGGCAGACTCGACGATGGAGGCTGAATACATCGCTGCCAACGATGCTGCCAAAGAGGCTGTCTGGATCAAGAAGTTCATTACTGAACTTGGTGTGGTTCCATCCATTGAGCATCCAATACCTTTGTATTGTGATAACAATGGAGCGGTGGCTTTGGCCAAGGAACCCAGGTCCCATCAGCGATCCAGGCATATTCTGAGGCGGTATCACCTGATCCGGGAGATAGTTGATCGCCGGGAGATCGAGGTCAGGAGGGTTGACACGAAGAACAACACGGCGGATCCACTCACGAAGGTCATTCCCCAGATACAGTTTGAGAGACTCTTCGGGATGCTCGGTATGCGATACTACAGCAGCTGGCCCTAGTGCAAGTGGGAGATTGTTAGTTGTATGTATGCCCTAGAGGCCAGTATTGTACAGATGATGTATATTATATTGGATGCTTGGATATATATAGAGATGACTTTCTTGCTCGATATGATAGTATGCTATCTAGTTACTCTTTATCTTAACATGTATACTAGTCTCTTTAAACTGTCTTATGGTTACATGTTGGTAAAGCCCTTAGGATGTGTACTTGACTACCTGGACTATGATGCAGATCATACTAGTGGGGACATGGTAGTCCATAAGTATATCCTTCAAGGTCCCTAGTCGTGGGTGTATCGAGACGGGGCATCGATATACCAGAGTAGACTAGCGTATACGCTTCTCGACCCATGAGATGGGCGATGGATGATCCCATATCCATTGGTGTTTGACATCAGAGATGGTATACGGGTGCTCAGTGGAGACTGGGTACACTGGACGGACTCGCCGAGAACTCCCAGATGGTATTATACCTCACGTCAGATGGCGGTTCTCAGGTGACACTTGTACAGGTTAGTCTGTAGACCCGAGATCGTCATAGAGTCTTGTGTGATTCCCACTGTGCTTTGATCTCCACCTTACCACGTCCATGAGGGCATGCAAAACGGTGGTCTTTGGGTACAGTCCCGAGTCACATGGAGGCAATGAGCGATAGGAGGGGTTTCGTCTCTCCCGGTATTGGGGGTTGATGTTGCACTGTGCTCGATTGGCCGTAACAGGGAAGTCCCTGGCCAGGGCTGATCAGAGATTTGCTGGTAAGTGTTACCAGTAGTTTCTCGACCCGTTATGAGCCTCACATCAGCACGACTTATCGGTTATTGGGGTCTGACGTTTACCACCCCTAGACTTGTTATGCGACATATCAGACGAACAGACCGGACTGGACGGTAAGTGTTACTGGTTGGATTCACAGGAGTGTGAGCGGGCTGGCTCGTCGATCTTCTGATCGCTCAATACCCGGGTGGCCGTTACGTTTAGCAGACCGCTTGCGGCTTGTGGGTGCTTGATATGATCATCATCTGCTACCGGCGTATTGACGAGTCTTTAGAGTCCTACACAGAGGTTTCCTGGCTCAAGCGAAACGAAATAGGAGTGCATATGAGATATGTGCAGGACCGAGAATGATGCGTGTATGTGATACCGTATTCCATTCTCGCGATGGATGTATCGATTGGTTATATTCGATATAACCTAGATATCGAATCAAGGATTGATTCGATAAGCCGATACATAGGATACTAGTCGGTTATATGCGATATGACCGGATCGTTAAATCAAGTGTTGATTTAATGATTTAATGTATAATTATATATTTGATATATTACTTTGCATTAACTAGTATTGGTTCACTTTAAATGGATTTTCTCACTTAATGTGCAAGAAGTATATGTGATATACTTTTGTGCACATATTTGTATCGTGTTTGATGATACTAGATCATGTGGTTAAGTGTAAAGGATTAAACCATGGTTAAGAGATGATTAGGGTTTTGCTTTTTCATTTATTTATTTGTTTATTTATTTGGAAATGATTTAGATAAGAATGGTGGCTTATTTTGTTTCTAGTTGAAGCTTCATGAAGCTTTGACTTATGCAACCATTCTTGTCTTCATGCTTAACCCTAACTCATCCAAGTAACCATGGTATATTCTCTACACTTAACCTTAGTTAGGATATGATAAGTATTTTTTTCTTTTTCATTTTAAAATGACTTATCATATTCTTTCTTCTTCTTGATCATCTTCTTCTTCAAGAAAGAAACCTTGATGCCATCAATGGAAACTTGAGTTCTAAAGTGAGAAATCAAATTCTAAAGTGAACCCACCTCCTATTTCTTCACCCTCTACCTCTTGCCAAGTTGTTTTAGGTGTTTTCTTCACAAGTTTCACAACTTGGTGAAGTTGGAGCTTGAACTTGTGCAACCTCGACGTAGATCATCTTCGGCACGAAGCCGACGACCTATTCCGCTCATTTCTCCGATGAAGCCGACGCGAGAGTCCGAGATTCGAGATGGACAGCGAGAGGACGACCTACATGGAGCTAAGGAAGTGGATAACCGGATCTACAAAGGTTGTAGCCTCTCACTTATAGTTAAGTGTTAACTAGTTTCGTATTTCGCCTAAACATCTAGTCTACGATCCGTATTAGGGTTTCTCGGCACCCATAAAATTTTAAATTGGCATGGTTGATGCCTTGTGAGACCTCTATAGTGTGCCTAGGAACCTTTCATGCACAAGAGACAAGATATAATAAAACAACAACTTTATTTATTCACATTCTTTCTATACAATGCATGGAAAGTAAATACAACTGATAAAAAATAATGCCTAAACAATGGCATAACAAAAATGAAAAAGTACTGAATGGAAAGTGTACAATAAACTAGAGCCCGGGGTCTTCACTGAACTGGTCCAAGTTTTCAGCAGAGGGCTCGATCTCAGGAATGTCCAGATCACCTGACGACATTCAAAGAAGAAAGAAAGAGAATGTCGTCAGCGAACAAATCGCTCGGTAAGTCCCAAAGATAAGGGAGAAATAGGATAGACAGAATAAGAAGGTAACTTTTAATGTTGTATTATATTGTTATAGTATTGTGTTAACGCTGTTGTTTGTAGCTTGGTACGGAAGATGTCAGTGTATACAAGAGGAGTCCCACTTACACCGGAGACTTTGGTAACCCGTAGTACAAGGCTCCGTCGATAATACCACGGAACAACGGCATGGATGTAATTACGACTTAAGTGACCACCTCGTGCCACCTTTAACATATTCCGTACCAGTCTACCCCTTAAACCCTGTGTTATCATGATTGTATTGTTGTATTGTATTGTAAACTGTATAGATTGTATGTTTGGATGACTGACCGAAACCATGATATCAGTAAACGGGTGTAACTGGAGAATCATGTATGTAACTGTATAATCATGTAAATGGAATGTATATCTATGGTTCGGTTCGGTCAAGTTGACAGATTGAATAATGAATTCATGTTGAATTGTAATATTGTAAATTGCATATTGTAGATTGTAGATTGTACTTGGATCATATTCAAGTCAGATTATAATGAGACTCAAACTGAGTCAGACAATTAGAAAAGTAAATTGAAGTCCTGATTGTTTTGATGCTATCGGTAACCGCTGCACATGGGCGGCAGGATTTGTGTCTTTTTCAAAGACGATTACCGTATTGATAACACCGTTGTTAAGTTGTGTCACGCCCCGCTTCCCAATGTACGGCGAAGGGGACGCGACGAGGTCCGCTACGTATGTACTCAGAAGTACATACGCTTAGCGTATCTAAGCAATATAAAATAAATACACAAGAGACAAGAGTATTAAAATGAACAGCAACTTTTATTTATTAACATTCTTTTTACAATACATGGAAAGGAAAATACAACTGAAATAAAGATGCCTAAACAGTGGCATAACAGGAAATTGAAAGTACTGAAAAGAAAAGTGTACAATGAAATTATACTGCAGGGTCTTCGGCAAATTGCTCCAAGTCTTCTTGGGTTGGCTCAACTTCTGCCGGGTCCAGGTCACCTGACGACATTCAAAGAAGAGAGAAACAGAATGTCGTCAGCGAACAGATCGCTCGGTAAGTCCCAAAGGTAAGAGGGGAGTAGAGAAGACAGAATAAGAAGATACATTTTTAAAGTGTAAGCTGTTGTTGTAATATTATGTTAACGCTGTTGTTTGTAGCTTAGTACAGAAGGATGCCAGTGTATACGAGGGGAGTCTCACTTGCCAGAGACTAAGGCACGTATAGTACAACGAACCGTTATGCCACGGTACAACAGCAATGGGATTCAAGTTAGGTGTCTTAATCTGACCACCTCGTGCCACCTTTAACACCTTCCGTACCAATCTACCCCTTAAACCCCGCGATGTGTTGTTTGTATTGTTATCTTGTAAAATTGTATTGATTGTAAGATTGATTAACTGACTGACCGAAACCATGATATCAGGAAACGGTTATAACCGTAGAGTCATGTAAATGGAATACTGGGAAACATGTAAAAGGAATATATCCATGGTTCGGTTCGGTCAAGTTATATAGATTGTTAACTGGATTCAGGGATTCATGTATTCATATTGAGTTGGAATATAAAAGAATATAGATTGACTTGAATCATATTCAAGTCAGAAATGGTCAGACTCTAACCCGAGTCAGACTAAAAGAAGGTAAGTTGAAGTTCAATATCTGTTAGGGGCCATATTGTAATTTATAAAACTTGAGGGGGTTTTATGTAAAAAGTACTATTGTATATTTTTCAAAATACACCTCAAGTATTTATTATTCGTCTTTATAGTTATAATGAGTGTGAATTTTATTTGTGTTATTCTAGTGAATATATCCTAATAAAAGTATTAATTGATTTATTTGAAACTCATGGTATTTTAATGTAACTTTTAATCTTGTAATTTTAGAAAAAGATGGAAACTTTATCTTATGATAAAATAGGTGTTTAAATGATAATTAAATATATATTAATACAAGAATAATTTTAAATAATATTTTATTTTCCAAAATCTCATTTTTTCTTAAATGCCGTATTTTAAACCTTTCGAGACCGAATGCTCCTTGCGGAGGTCTGAATCTCGCACTACTAGCCCGCGGGTGCACGATGAACCGTACTATCCCTAACGGGTTCCCCAAAGGTGGGTTGTAGCGGCGCTTTACTTAGGTTTAATAAATACTATTCATTTAGAAAAACGGTTTTATAAATATAAGGTATTTATTTGTAAAGGATGTAATTTCCATATTTTAGTTTCTAGGGTTTCCTAAGCCAACTAGCCTATTTCTAAGGTCTAAACGATAAGTCATTAGAAGCCTCAAATCGTCTTTTCACCGCCAATTGCGGCCAGGTAAGTGCCAGGTAAGTAGGAAGGAACCACAGTAGTGGGCCTAATTAAAAACCACTAGCCTAGACACACTTGCCTAGACACCACAAAGTCAGTTTAGATAAACGATCGATGTCCATGACATATCGTGCTTTTATTTTAAAAGATTTTATTTAGAATTGTGTACAACTTAAAGCTTTCAAGAAAGGTTTATAAAGATGATGGTATTTTAGTGAAAAGTCTTGTATTTTCGTATTCTATGTTTTGACGTTTATCAATTAGTGTTATATTGGTGTGTGTGTGTGTGTGTAGAGGTTAGTCATTACCTCGTGACTTATTTTAAGGTTTAATGAAGTTTTAGAGGTTAAATATGATATATTAAACTTGAAGGTATTTAAGCGCAAGAATACGGTATTTGAAAACGTTATCATTTCATGTGTGAAAACTCATTCAAATTGATTTCTACAAGTTTATTTATCAAGATGAACATGTTTAGGAATGAGGGATTTAATTAGAACAAGAAAAATAAACTTTATGGTATTTTTGTGAAAAGAATACGATTTTACAAGAAAGCTATCATTTCATGTGAGAAACTTTATTTAAATTGGTTTCTATGTGATTAATAGTCATCATGGATATGTTTAGGTATTATGGATTAGGTGACAAGTGGAATTTTGTAGAAAAACCGAATCGGAAATCGGTTTGTTCCGATTTCCATCGGGGTTCGTAATTCCGTATTTTAAGAAATGGAAAAGAGAGAAGGATGGGACTTACGGGTTTTCAAACTCTTCTAAAGAGTAAAGAGGACTAGGGAGAAAGGCCGAGATGTGATTTCGTCGCCGGTTGCTTCAAATCACGTCGCCGGAATTCCGTCAGGGCTTCGCCGTGCACTCGATTACAACACACACTTTCTTGTGGAATTTTCAAGAGAGTAAATCTAGGGTTTTGGAATGAGAAGGTAGGGGGTAGGGGTCTATTTATAGGGTAGCTAGGGTAGGGTAGGTGAAGGGTTTTATTTATTTAAAAAAATTGTAAAAATTAAAGAAAACCATTAAAATTTTGTATTAAATAGGATGTATTAAGAATTCTGGAACTGAACAAATAAATTGGAGTTAACAGGGGGGTTTCAGAAGACCAAAAGCCACACTTTTTGTGTTGGGACCCCGGCCATCGGCCCAACTCCGGCCGGCCGGGTTTGGCCGGCGTTGGGTGTGGGGTCTTCTGACTAGGGTTATGGCATACTTCAATTTTTGAGTTCAGTTCAATATTTGGGAGTTATGGCCTGTGGACTTTTGGGCTTCCAAGAAATTTTAAAGAAAAATAAACTAAAAATAATGTGGGGCATGGGATTCGAACTCTGGTGGCTTGGTTCAGCAGTGCAAGGTATTACCAATGAGCTACAAGCTCCTTCTTGTAATTATTGTAGGGAAATAGATACTTAAAGTGATATCAGCAACATTAAATACTCCAAGTATACTTCAAATTTAAATCAAATTTCGGTATACAAAAATTGGAGTTGTTACAATCTACCCTCCTTACAAAAATTTCGTCCTCGAAATTTACAACTTTTATTTGAGGACTAGTTTACAAAAAGGTGCGGATATCTTGCACGCATTTCATCTTCCCCTTCCCACGTGGATTCTCCTGGAGTGTCTTTTCTCCACATTATTCGGACCAAGTTAACTTCCTTGTTCCGAAGTGTCTTCACTTTCCTGTCCAGGATTTCCACAGGTTGCTGCTCACAAGACAAATCGGGCTGTATAGTGAGCTCGGAATGATCAAGCACATGGCTGGGGTCACTCACATACCTTCTGAGTTGGGATGTGTGGAACACGTTATGCACTCCTTCCAATGAGGGTGGAAGCGCTAATCGGTATGCCACTTCTCCGACTCGTTCGAGTATGTCGAACGGTCCAATGTATCTCGGACTCAACTTTCCCGGTCTTCCAAATCGGATCACTCCGCGGTTCGGAGAGATTTTCAGGAATACATGATCTCCTGGCTGGAACTCCAAGTGTCGCCTCTTCGCATCAGCCCAGTGTTTCTGTCTATCTTGGGCTATGCGCATTCTTTCCCTGATAGTGCGAACCACATCAACGGTCGCCACTATCATCTCTGGTCCAAGGAGTTCTCTATCTCCGATGTCGTCCCAACTTAATGGCGATCGACACTTCCTTCCATACAATGCTGCAAAAGGTGCCATTCCTATGCTTGCTTGGTAGCTATTGTTGTATGCAAACTCCACAAGATGCAGGTGATCTTCCCACGATCCTTTGAAGTCGAGCATACATGCTCTGAGCATATCCTCCAAGATCTGAATATTTCGTTCCGACTGACCATCTGTTTGTGGATGATAAGCCGTGCTGAAGTTCAGACTTGTTCCCAAGCTAGCTTGCAGACTCTGCCAAAATTGCGATAGGAACCTGGTGTCACGATCGGAGACAATGCAGACCGGTACTCCATGAAGTCTCACAATTTCCTGTATGAGTTCATGGGTATCAGAGATAGTACATTATGAAGATTTTTAAATCTAAATTAGATTATTACCTCCATGTACTTCTTCTCTAGTGTCTCAGTTGATTGGCCAACTCGAAATGGGATGAAGTGAGCCGACTTTGTAAGTCGATCCACAATGACCCATATCGCATCATTACCCTTTGTGCTGCGAGGAAGAGCAGTTACAAAGTCCATCGTGATGTGCTGCCACTTCCATTCTGGAATTGGTAACAGTTGAAGTAGTCCAGCTGTCCTGTGATGTTCAGCTTTTACTTGCTTACATACCAAACATTTTGAGACGCTTCTGGCTACTTCACGCTTCATTCCATGCCACCAATAATTCTGACGTAGATCCTTGTACATTTTGGTACCTCCAGGATGTACTGAGTAGGGAGAGCTGTGAGCTTCTTTCATTAACTCTTCCCGAACAGGACCTTTTGGTACACACAATCTGCTGCCATATCTCAAAGATCCGTCTTCATGGATGATGAAATCTGTTCTGAGTCCATTCTCCACTTGTTCTCTGATCTTTTGCAACTTAGCATCGCTTGCTTGAGCTGCCTTGATCTGATTGACAATGGTTGATTGAACTTGTAGATCCATCAAACTTGAAGCATCATCTGGCATGACTACTTCAATCTCCATCTGATGTAAGTCTTGCTGAAGCTTCCACTGAACGGTGAGATTCATTGATAATGGTTGGCGACTAAGAGCATCAGGTACTACGTTCACCTTTCCTGGGTGATATTGCAAGTTGATGTCAAAGTCCGCCATGAGTTCTAACCATCTTCTCTGCCGCATATTCAACTCCTTCTGAGTAAACACATACTTCAGACTTTTATGATCTGTGTAGATGTTCACTCGTTCACCAAGTAAGTAGTGGCGCCAAATTTTGAAAGCAAAAATGACGGCTGCCAACTCCAGATCATGCGTCGGATAATTGCGCTTATGAGTCTTCAGTTGTCTTGAAGCATAAGCCACAACCTTACCGTGCTGATGTAGAACACATCCTAATCCCTTACCGGATGCATCGCAATGCACTTCGAATCCTCCAGATTGATCCGGTATTACGAGAATAGGTGCAGATGTTAGTCTTGACTTGAGTTCTGCGAAAGCTTGCTCGCATGCTTCTGACCACACAAATTCTTCATCTTTTCGTGTGAGCTTGGTCAGGGGTGTTGCTATCTTCGAAAAGCCTTCAATGAATCTTCTGTAATATCCAGCTAATCCCAAGAAACTTCGTATGTCCTTCACGGACTTTGGTGTAGGCCATTCGCTAACTGCCAAAATTTTTGCTGGATCCACAGAAATTCCTTCTCCTGATACGATGTGTCCAAGAAAACCAACTTGATTTAGCCAAAACTCGCATTTGCTGTACTTGGCATAAAGCTTATGTTGTCGAAGAGTTTCCAGGACAATTCGTAGGTGCTCCGCATGTTCTTTCCGATTCTTAGAATATACCAGGATGTCGTCGATGAAGATGACAACAAACCTGTCTAAATACTCTCGGAAAACTTGGTTCATAAGGTTCATGAAGATTGCGGGTGCATTGGTCACTCCAAATGGCATTACTAGAAATTCGTAATGTCCATAGCGAGTTCTGAAAGCTATTTTGTGAATATCAGCTTCCTTGACCTTCACTTGATGATAACCTGAACGAAGATCTAGTTTAGAGAAAACACAAGATCCACTTAGCTGATCGAATAAATCATCGATGCGCGGAAGTGGATATTTGTTCTTTATATTAACTTCGTTCAAGGCCCTATAATCGATGCACATTCTGTATGAACCTTCCTTCTTCTTTACCAGTAGTACAGGTGCTCCCCAACTTGATGTGCTGGGACGAATCCATCCTTTCGCCAGTAATTCGTCCAACTGTGTTCGAACTTCCTTCAATCCTTCCGGACTTAGTCTATACGGTGCTTTGATCACCGGTTGTGCTCCTGGTACTAAGTCAATACTGAATTCAAGAGCTCGATCGGGAGGCAAACCTGATATATTGTCAGGAAATACATCATCGAACTCTCGAACTACCTCCGGTCTTGATTCTTCCTCTGCTTGAGCTGCCGCAACTACTGCTTCTCTTGGCTTCGCTTTGTAGGTACTTGGCTCCAATGTACGGTCTCCACTTTTAAAATAGAAGACCGGATGGTCTGGAATCTCAAATACTACCCTCCTTTGACGACAGTCGATGGTAGCATAAAAAGTTCCAAGCCAGTCCATTCCTAGAACCACATCGAAGTTTGGTATGTCCAGTACCTTGAAATCAGCATAAAACTCTCGACTGCAGACGACGACTGGACATATGCTGTATCCCATAGTTGCGTTTAGAACGCCATTCCCGGAACTGACGTTCCAGCTGGATACAAGCGGTGAGACTGGAATCGCATGGGTTCGGACAAACCGTTGCGACATAAAGCAGTGAGATGCTCCAGTATCAAACAGTGCAAGTGCAGGTAGTGAAGCTACTAGGATTGTACCTAAGGTATATGGGATAGGTTTTAGGTATAGGGAAAGTGTGTAGTTAAACAAAACTAAAAGATAAGTTTGAGAAGAAAAGTTTACCAGTAATGACTTGGCCAGTGGCCTCAGCTTCTTCCACAGACATCATGAAAGCCTGGCGCTTTGGCACATTCCTCCTGGCCTGAGGAGCATTCCTCTGAACGTTCCTTTGAGCTTGATGGAACTGACGAGGAGGTGGTGTAGCTTGTGGTCCCCTGGGTGGTGCAGGCAGTGCAAGTCTGGGAGCAGGTGCCTGAAGAGCTGGTCGCTGCTGATAAGTATTTGCTGGCCTGGGTGCCACAACTGGGTTCTGTCTTTGGGGACAAGACCCAATACTGTGAGTAGCTGAACCACAGACTAAGCAGAGGCGGTTGGCTCGACGGCAATCCTTCATCATATGTCCAGTTCTCCTGCAGTAGGTGCAAAAGGCTGGGCTAGGACGATGGGTTGGTACTCCGGGTCGCCTTGGCACGAAAGCCGATCTGGACGAGGCTCCACCAGCCATCTGATTGGCAGGGCGTTTGACTCCAGCAGACTGAGGTCTACCCCTCTCTTTTATCACTGCCTCATAACTGCGGGCAGCTTCTAAGGCTTCCTCATGAGTCAAAAACTTTCCTGTGGCTAGAGCAGCCTTAATCTCTGTGTCCAAACCTTGTTGAAAACAACGGGCTCTGATCTCGTCCGTCGGTATCAGGTGTGCCGCGAATCTGTTTAATGATTGTGTTAGCTGTGTAGTATGTGATATCTAAAAATTGAACTATTGTGACATATCTTACCGGCTCAACATAGTGAATTCAGCGTCGTATTCATCTACCGATTTGTCCCACATTGATCCTTGCTGTAGATGAATAAACTGCTGCTCCATGGCAAACCTGGCAGTCACAAGAAAATATTTCGCGTCGAACTTCTCGCGAAATGTCTTCCATTCAATCGGCTGTACCAGACGGGTTTCTTCCGCCTTCCACCAATTGCGAGCATTATCCGTGAGCTGTAGCTTCGCTACACGGACCCAAGCGTTATCTGGCACTTGAACTGCTGCCAGATCGTCCTCGATGCTTTGTGCACATTCTTCCGCTTCAAGAGGGCTTCCTTTACCAGAGAACCGCTTTGAGTGGAAAGCTCTGAATTGCTTTATTCCCGGTGCATCGGCCTCAGGACGATTCAAAAGTTGTTGTTGTCCCTCGAGAAGACTGCGGATCGCCTCAAATAGCATCGTTTGCTCAGTGGGTGGTGCAGGAACAGCTGGTGTGAGAGGTAGTGCTGAAGGGGTGTTGTTGACGTTGGTGCTGGTGTTGTTTGGGGAATCCATAATCCTGAAGAAAAATTTGGATTATGACAGATTCAAATACATGAAATAATAAGATTCAAGGAATAGAGATTTGCAAGATTCAAAGAACATGAATTGTAAAGAATGTTTTAGTTGCTGGTTCTTGTGTTATATTGCTTAGGTTGTTCACGCAGACCAGAACTGCATGACAGGGATTCATACAGCTCTGCCCTGCATGGACCACCAACAAAACCTGTCACGCCCCGCTTCCCAATGTACGGCGAAGGGGACGCGACGAGGTCCGCTACGTATGTACTCAGAAGTACATACGCTAAGCGTATCTAAGCAATTTAAAATAAATACACAAGAGACAAGAGTATTAAAAAGAACAGCAACTTTTATTTATTAACATTCTTTTTACAATACATGGAAAGGAAAATACAACTGAAATAAAGATGCCTAAACAGTGGCATAACAGGAAATGGAAAGTACTGAAAAGAAAAGTGTACAATGAAATTATACTGCAGGGTCTTCGGCAAATTGCTCCAAGTCTTCTTGGGTTGGCTCAACTTCTGCCGGGTCCAGGTCACCTGACGACATTCAAAGAAGAGAGAAACAGAATGTCGTCAGCGAACAGATCGCTCGGTAAGTCCCAAAGGTATGAGGGGAGTAGAGAAGACAGAATAAGAAGATACATTTTTAAAGTGTAAGCTGTTGTTGTAATATTATGTTAACGCTGTTGTTTGTAGCTTAGTACAGAAGGATGCCAGTGTATACGAGGGGAGTCTCACTTGCCAGAGACTAAGGCACGTATAGTATAAGGAACCGTTATGCCACGGTACAACAGCAATGGGATTCAGGTTAGGTGTCTTAATCTGACCACCTCGTGCCACCTTTAACACCTTCCGTACCAATCTACCCCTTAAACCCCGCGATGTCTTGTTTGTATTGTTATCTTGTAAAATTGTATTGATTGTAAGATTGATTAACTGACTGACCGAAACCATGATATCAGGAAACGGTTATAACCGTAGAGTCATGTAAATGGAATACTGGGAAACATGTAAAAGGAATATATCCATGGTTCGGTTCAGTCAAGTTATATAGATTGTTAACTGGATTCAGGGATTCATGTATTCATATTGAGTTGGAATATAAAAGAATATAGATTGACTTGAATCATATTCAAGTCAGAAATAGTCAGACTCTAATCCGAGTCAGACTAAAAGAAGGTAAGTTGAAGTTCAATATCTGTTAGGGGCCTTATTGTAATTTATAAAATTTGAGGGGGTTTTATGTAAAAAGTACTATTGTATATTTTTCAAAATACACCTCAAGTATTTATTATTCGTCTTTATAGTTATAATGAGTGTGAATTTTATTTGTGTTATTCTAGTGAATATATCCTAATAAAAGTATTAATTGATTTATTTGAAACTCATGGTATTTTAATGTAACTTTTAATCTTGTAATTTTAGAAAAAGATGGAAACTTTATCTTATGATAAAATAGGTGTTTAAATGATAATTAAATATATATTAATACAAGAATAATTTTAAATAATATTTTATTTTCCAAAATCTCATTTTTTCTTAAATGCCGTATTTTAAACCTTTCGAGACCGAATGCTCCTTGCGGAGGTCTGAATCTCGCACTACTAGCCCGCGGGTGCACGATGAACCGTACTATCCCTAACGGGTTCCCCAAAGATGGGTTGTAGCGGCGCTTTACTTAGGTTTAATAAATACTATTCATTTAGAAAAACGGTTTTATAAATATAAGGTATTTATTTGTAAAGGATGTAATTTCCATATTTTAGTTTCTAGGGTTTCCTAAGCCAACTAGCCTATTTCTAAGGTCTAAACGATAAGTCATTAGAAGCCTCAAATCGTCTTTTCACCGCCAATTGCGGCCAGGTAAGTGCCAGGTAAGTGGGAAGGAACCACAGTAGTGGGCCTAATTAAAAACCACTAGCCTAGACACACTTGCCTAGACACCACAAAGTCAGTTTAGATAAACGATCGATGTCCATGACATATCGTGCTTTTATTTTAAAAGATTTTATTTAGAATTGTGTACAACTTAAAGCTTTCAAGAAAGGTTTATAAAGATGATGGTATTTTAGTGAAAAGTCTTGTATTTTCGTATTCTATGTTTTGACGTTTATCAATTAGTGTTATATTGGTGTGTGTGTAGAGGTAGGTCATTACCTCGTGACTTATTTTAAGGTTTAATGAAGTTTTAGAGGTTAAATATGATATATTAAACTTGAAGGTATTTAAGCGCAAAAATACGGTATTTGAAAACGTTATCATTTCATGTGTGAAAACTCATTCAAATTGATTTCTACAAGTTTATTTATCAAGATGAACATGTTTAGGAATGAGGGATTTAATTAGAACAAGAAAAATAAACTTTATGGTATTTTTGTGAAAAGAATACGATTTTACAAGAAAGCTATCATTTCATATGAGAAACTTTATTTAAATTGGTTTCTATGTGATTAATAGTCATCATGGATATGTTTAGGTACTATGGATTAGGTGACAAGTGGAATTTTGTAGAAAAACCGAATCGGAAATCGGTTTGTTCCGATTTCCGTCGGGGTTCGTAATTCCTTATTTTAAGAAATGGAAAAGAGAGAAGGATAGGACTTACGGGTTTTCAAACTCTTCTAAAGAGTAAAGAGGACTAGGGAGAAAGGCCGAGGTGTGATTTCGTCGCCGGTTGCTTCAAATCACGTCGCCGGAATTCCGTCAGGGCTTCGCCGTGCACTCGATTTCAACACACACTTTCTTGTGGAATTTTCAAGAGAGTAAATCTAGGGTTTTGGAATGAGAAGGTAGGGGGTAGGGGTCTATTTATAGGATAGCTAGGGTAAGGTAGGTGAAGGATTTTATTTATTTAACAAAATTGTAAAAATTAAAGAAAATCATTAAAATTTTGTATTAAATAAGATGTATTAAGAATTCTGGAACTGAACAAATAAATTGGAGTTAACAGGGGGGTTTCAGAAGACCAAAAGCCACACTTTTTGTGTTGGGACCCCGGCCATCGGCCCAACTCCGGCCGGCGGCGCCGGCCGATTCGGCCGGCCGGCCGGCCGGGTTTGGCCGGCGTTGGGTGTGGGGTCTTCTGACTAGGGTTATGGCATACTTCAATTTTTGAGTTCAGTTCAATATTTGGGAGTTATGGCCTGTGGACTTTTGGGCTTCCAAGAAATTTTAAAGAAAAATAAACTAAAAATAATGTGGGGCATGGGATTCCAACTCTGGTGGCTTGGTTCAGCAGTGCAAGGTATTACCAATGAGCTATAAGCTCTTTCTTGTAATTATTGTAGGGAAATAGATACTTAAAGTGATATCAGCAACATTAAATACTCCAAGTATACTTCAAATTTAAATCAAATTTAGGTATACAAAAATTGGAGTTGTTACAAGTTGTCTACCTTAGATAGGCAAGCACCCATATCTCCGGCTCCCTGAGGCTCAAGAGACCGGTCCCGCTTAAACCTATGTTTACTAGGGTCCTTAGGGTAATTTTTAGAACTTGAGGGGGTTTTATGTAAAAATACTTTGTAAAGTTTTCAAAGTACACCCCAAGTATTTATTGGTTTTATGTAAAAATACTTTGTAAAGTTTTCAAAGTACACCCCAAGTATTTATTATCGTCTTTAGAGTTGTAATAAATGTAGATTTTATATTTGTGATATTTCTAATGAGAATATCCTATTTTCATGATAAATAGTATTTATTTGTAATATTGGTCTTGTATGAAATTCATGGTATTTTTAGGTAAATTGATTCTTGTGATTTTTAGAAAAAGATGGAATATTTATATCATAACAAAATAGGTATTTTAATGATAAATATACATATATTTATACAAAAATAATTTTAATATATATTTTATATTCTAAATATCTCATTTTCTTAAGATGTCGTATTTTAAATCTTTCGAGACTGAATGCTCCTTGCGGAGGTCTGAATCTCGCACTACTAAGTCCGAGGATGTGCGATAATCCGCACCATCCCGAACGGGTTCCCCAAATGGGTTGTAGCGGCGCTTTGCAAAGATTTGTATAAATACTAAATTCTTTAGAAAACGGTTTTGTTAAGTAAATGGTATTAAAATGAAATTGTGTCGTTTTCCCGTATTCTATGTTCCCAAGGGTATTGTGCCATGTTGTATATGAGTGTGTGAGGAGGTAGGTCATTACCTCGTGATCTACCTAAAGGTATAGCAAGTTTTGTGATGTTATATGTAGAATTGAAACTATGTGGTATTTAAATGAAAATATGGTAAAATGAAATAGCAATTACTTTTGATTATGAAACTTGATCAATATGGCTGATTAGTATTTAATAGTCAACATGGAAAGGTTCAAGCATAATTGTATTAAAGAAAAGTGAAGTTTTATAAATAAACCGAATCGGAAATCGGATTTGTTCCGATTCCGTCGGGTTTTGTAATTCCGTATTTCTAGAATAGAATAGAGAAGATAGAATGGGGACTTACGGGTTTAGGACAACCAGGAGAGGGAGAAGGATCGGGAGGAGTCGCCGGTGCGTCGTTTCGTCGCCGAGAGCTCCTAGAGTCTTCGTCGGAATTTCCGCCGGAGAATTCGCCGGAGCTTCGCCTTTCTCTCACTTCGATTGCACACAAGGGTTTCTAGTGATTTCTTGAGAGTTAGCTCAGAGTTTTGGGGTGAGGGGGTAGTGTGTAGGGTTGGTATTTATAGGGTTAGGCTAGGGTTAGGGTAGGTGAAGAGTTAAATTGAAAAAATGTAAAAAATAATGTGATAAATTGTAATAAAATGGAGTAAATGGAGTATTAAGAGCTCTGTGGAAACGATATGGGGAATTGAAGTGTGCGCGGGGTTGGGTAGAGGAAGTGGCAGATTTTTCGTGTTGGGGACTCGGTCGTCTGGCTGGGTCCGGCAGGCGGCGCCGGCCCGAGTCGGCCGGTCCGTCGGCCGAGTCGGGCAGTGGGGAGGTGGGGGGTCGTCTGGTGTAGCCTCTGGAACATTTACTTTTCTATGTGTAGAGGGGGTTTTGGAAGTTATCACTGTTGGATATAGTGCCATCAAAGTCAATTATTAGATCGCAGGTATGTGATTACAATGATTGATGCAGGACCTATACCGATATGACAGTCTTGCTCGAGATGATAGTATGCTATCTGATTTGTCTTTATCATCGTATACATACTTTAGTTCACTATTGCATGATGATAGAGCCCATAGGATTCTTGCTTGACTGCCAGCAGTATGATGGCGATCATATACGTGGGAGCTGGGGTCTATAAGCACATCCTTAAAGTGTCTCTAGTCGTGGGAGTTTCGAGACAGGGCATCGATACTCCAGAGTAGACTAGTGTATACAATCGAGACCCCAACGAGGGGCGGTGGCCGGTCTCACAAGCCATTGGTGTCAGTTGGTTCACCTAAGATGTATACAGGTGCTCATTGGGTTATGAGTACACTGGACAGACTTGTCGGGAACCTGCTAGTTGGTATTATACCTATTGTCAGATAGCAGTTCCCAGGTGACATGTGTACAGGTTAGTCTGTCGACCTGAGATCATCATTTGTCTCGTGTGAGTTCCCACTGTGCTTTGATTTCTACCCTACCACGCTCAAAGGAGACGTGCAAACTGGTATTTTTTGGGTACAGTCCCGAGCCACATAAAAGCAGCGAGCGGATCGTCGGGGATTCGTATCTCTCGGTATTGGGGGTTGATGTCGCACAGTGCACGGGTAGCCATCACTAGAAATCCTCGGCCGAGATAGTGGAGAATTACTGATTTGGATCATTAGTTTCTCAGGTGGTGATGGGCTTCATGCCGACACGATTTATCGCGTTATTAGGGGTCTGACTTTATCCACCCCTCTAGACTCGATATGCGATACTCTTTAGACGAACGGACCGGACTGTACGGATATTGTCACTGTTAGGCTCAGTAGGGTTTCTGGATGAGTTCGCTCGTCAGCTTCCCTTCCAATCAATACATAAGCAACCGTTACGTACAGCTTGTACCTCTGACGTGCTAGAGGTTATACCCAGTGCCAGTGTGTTGATGAGTCATTAGAGTCCCCCACAGACAGTTTCCAAAGTTCAGGAGAAACGTTGTAGAGGCCGTAGGGTTTTATGGCAGGGTTCGGAAAATGCACGTGCGTTTTCGTACGTGTCATATTTCGGGCAGATAATACCGGTAGGCTTTGGTTTAAGCCGGATCCGAGTATTATACTGTGTAGATATAATATCTTTGTCTCGGTTGCATTTGTATTCGGTCGTAATACAAATGCGGGTATGTTTATACTGATACGGGGTTATCCTGAAATTCGTTTCAGGATCACTTTTGGAAGTTGCCAGTTTCCAGTTTTCTATCGCCCGTCTTTAACATTCGGTTAAAAACGGATTTATCTTTTCTTGAGATGAGCGTGGATGCTTCTAGATGGTGACTAGGATGATGAGGTGGCTAGTGACTCATAAGTTCATTAATTGTGCATTTAATGGATGATGACTAGATTAGATGATTCATTTGTGTGCAATTAATGTTTGTGCTAGGTGTTTAAATGACTCATCCTCTTCATTATTGTTATGGTTACCCTCTCCCCTCCTACACTCAACCCCCCCCCCTCTATAAAGGCCGGGCCCTCTCTTGAAGAAAAATATGGTTGTTGATTTGGAAATATGATAGTTTTGGATTCATGGAAATTAGATAGCCTCATTTCTCATTTCACCCGATCCAAATGGCAACTTCATTATCCGTTCGCCCATAGCTTTGGACGAAGCGAGACAAATTGTTCTACTCATTCTCTACATCATCTTGGTCGTCTCTTTTAGCAAACTTGACGACCGAGTTGCCTCGGTTCAGAGGCGGGAGCCCGTTTAAAGATCCGTCGACGTGGTGCCACCTGGACGAGAACACCGGAGATTCAGGAGATCGGAGCAGCCGCAACAAAGCGTGGGATGATGGTTGAAGACCGAAGGACTCGGATCGTTCGGTATAACATTTCTACCCACTTTGTAGTTTGTTAGTTTAGCTTTAATGGCAGATCTGGGTTATAGTACGCGATAGCGCCAGTTGTAAAAGTTTTTGTTCCGCATTTGGCGTCTGTTAGACGGCCGGGGCGCTACCGTGGACTTACAGTAGTATCAGAGCCTCACCATTAAGCTTTACTAACTTGTGCTAACACGTTTAAAATATCGATCGAACCGAATTTCAAAAACTACAATTTTTCTGTTCAATGTTTCTGTCGATTTTTAATCTGGTCTAAAAATTATTTTGCATATCACAGAAAATTTTGCAGGTAATTCTAAGCAAACTGGTGAAATTTGGTCACGTGATCCCACAGAACGGCCGCGGATCCGCGGCCCAAACCAGGGTTTGGCCGCGTATCCGCCGCGCTTTTGTGGGAACAGTGAACCAAATTTCTACAGTATGTTCTACATGGCAAATTGTGGCTTTTGGAATATTTCTTTTGGGCCCATATTTTATAACTGTACAGCAGATGTTTGTGGGGCCCACTTCGGGAAATTTTGTCGATCGAAATTTAAACGTGTTAGTTTACAGTACTTACTTTATATCTCCGACCGTGAATGTCATTCGAGCGGTAAACCGCGTCTAATTGCTATAGTTCTTTTAGACGGGTTTGCGAACGTGACATTCGCGTTGATGTTCTGTGTTGTACTGTGATGTTGCGGATATGTCGTGGTGGATAGCAGTGTGCAATGGTAGTGCTGTTTGGATTTATTTGTACATTTGATATTGCGGGGCGAGCGTCCAACATGTGGACTGCCGTCACTGCCTGTTTGTATAATATTCTTTTGGGGCACGACCGGGCTGAGGTCGATGTACCCGTTGTATATTATTTTCTTTTCTGTACTAGGTTTACCCCACGACGGAGTGCACGGATAGCCGGGTTCTGGAGGGCAACGAGTCCGTATCTCATGGCTTTGAGAGGCAAAGGGATCTCACTCTAAGATTGGCAGACTATTCGCCACACTCGTAGGGGGTACAGGTTGATCCAAGGAGGGGTGCTCAATTTACCGGATTCCGTGAAATGCCGGGTGTTCCATTCACTATGCTGTGGGGGACTACCTCGCTTCAGGTTTTGGCGGGTAACTTGCCGCACCCGTAGGGGTCTAGGTTTCATTGCACAGGCTATCCGCACGACCAAGGGAACGTCGGGTTTCAGTAGTGGCTCTGTGAAACCCGGGGATCCTAGATTATCTGTATTATTCTGTGATGCTTATTACTTTTCTGTAATGTTGCATTTATTACGCCTGGAGCGATTATTGTATATTGGTATATACACTATTAGATGTTGTATATGTTTTACACCCGCGCTAGTCCAGTCCCCGCTCTGTCCTTAGTTAAGTAACCTAACGGGTGATGACGGGACCCAGTGACGAATGCGGATGGCATATACGTACATTTTATTTTCGTTCTTTTCTGGTGTGATTGATTGATGGGACTGCGTTGATTCTTATCAATGCAAATAAAACAAACCTATATTTGATGTTGTTGGAACCAATTTAAAAAATGTTATTACAAAGACGTTTTCTTTTGTTTTGCATAGTGATATTCAGTTAGAATATCCTGCACCTCATTCGACGAGGCAAGGGCTGATATCCCTTCACCGGGAGAGACCCCTTGGGCAGAAGTTTGCGTCAGGGTAATAACTTCAATATAGTCGATTACAAGTTGCTTTGCATCGCGGTATTCAGTTGGAATATCCTGCACCTCATTCCACGAGGAAAGAGCCGAGATCCCTTCACCGGGAGTGACCTCTTTAGCAAAGGTTTTCGTCACTATATTTTATAAAAAGCTATCAGGTTCCTTCAACGAGATCAAGTTCATTACGTTAAAGGTTTTTTTGCCAAAAACCAGCCGTAGCCCTCCGTCATTTCTTATAGATAGTCAGTAGTATTCAAGCTATGTTTGTTGGCCAAAGTCAAGGCATAGTGTTTGGTAGTTGCTGAATATTCATCTGTAGCATAGATAGATGCGTTGGTTTGGGACAGTCGTTCTGCCTTGTTGGCCAAAATCAAGGGCATGTGCGGGTGGGTTCAAATTAACCTGGATAATGACGGGTAGAACTTGACATGTGACTTATGATTTGTTGGCCAAAGTCAAGGTCATAAGAGCATGAGGCAAAAATAACATCGGGAGTTTTAAACATGAAGAAACTTGCCGAGTATGCGCATACCTTTTGGAGTGTGATAACTTGAGTGGCTTCCATCAAGTTATCATGCGATGATAGTTGGATCCCGATTCTCACAGATGAGTTGGTTTACTCTTCGGGTGATCCTGACTAATTCTTCTTTCAGGTTTGGAGGAGAATTTGAGATTACAGTGGGAGGTTTCCTGATTAGATAAAGTGATAACCATTCTGATCTAGGTTAGAGTGCACGCAGAGTGTTTCTTTTCTCTCTCTCTCTTTGGCAGCGACCTTTGACCGACCCTAGACTATGACTCAGTGACCAAGTTGACCGAACCTTCTTAAAATACTGGCTTTTGGATTGTCTAAAGTTGCATAAGTCATTGCCGCTCCTTCTTTTACCCTTTGTATTTCTCTGAACACCCCGTATTACTACGGACATCCACTTCCATTGGATAGATCCATCGTATGGTTATATACGGACTCGAAGGGACTTCTTCGAGGATGGATCCAGGTTCAGGAGAAATAGAATTGGTTTATTCAGTTGTCTTTTATTATCACCTTCTCTCAGGTTGCGAGTGCTCCTTAGTCTAGGAGAGTACACCTATTACGCTTATTGGATAGTCTTATTCCAAACCATAGGCAGGTGCCGAAAGGTAGGGAATGAAGAAAACCAATTAGCCTAAGTAGGGTGTGCAAAAGGTAATATGTAAAGACAAAAATAAAGGGATTAGAAAAAGGGCAAAGTAAATTGCGACTGTTATCATTCACGACCAAACCGCGTACTTCATCGCCACTCCTATTTCACATTTAATAGAATAAGGTATTATTCAGTTGTCTTTTATCATCACCTTCTCTCAAGTTACGAGTACTCCTTGGTTTAGGAGAGTACACCTATTATGCTTGCTGGATAGTCTTCTTCCAAACCATAGGCTGGTGCCGAACGGTAGGGAAGAAAGAAAACCACTCAGCCTAACGATGGTGTACAGAAGGTAATGAATAAAGACAAATAAAGGGATTTGGAGAGATCGCAAAGAAATATACGATTATAGTCATGAATTGATTTATGGAAGAGGCATTACTATGAATACCAGGATACCCCTACGAAACATTTTCATGTTTCAGTGCATTGTTAATGGAAAACTGATTTCCCGATTAGATACTTACTCCAGGGTATGTATTTACCAGGTATGATTCTCACATCTGTATGGTTTTACAGATGATGGGTGGGAGTAAGTTATTGGGAATTAGGTGATCATCCTCATTATATCAGAATTCGTAGTAATTGGTGATATTTGAGGAAATCGTCCGGGTACAGTTTTCAACCTACGATGCACAGGTTTTGAGTTATTCAACTCAGCGGACTTATACAGAGTATTGTATGTTGTCCAGTGTCCGTCAGGACAAAGGGGTAGGTCCTCGTACTATGTTCTGTTTACTTGTGACTTCTCTAGTTTTTAGACAAGTGTTTCGTAGAAATACAATGTCTAAGTTTTGAGAAGTTGTGGGTATAAGAATAAAGTAGAGAACCAGGTATCACAAGTATCGGGATTCTTCAAAGAAATCGAAGATGTAGATTTTTGTGAATGGTATTCAGTTGATAGTAACGGTTTTGAGAAACTTGTTTCTCTTTCAGGTTACTCATAATTGGATGGATTCCTAAGTTGAGTAATGATGATTAGCCTCTCTTCATTAAGTTGATATGCACTGGAGACAGTTGCATGGTTTGAATCTGGTTCCAATTAAATTAGTGCCTCTAATTCTATATTGTATATAGAATGATTCATATCTTAACAATGTTAAAATACGGGGAGTTGTCCGGCTTATTCTTAAAACCAGACTCTGGATAACTCAAGGCACGTTTCTGTAATGGCGGTTTGTGGGTTGACCCTGGCTTTAACGAGGGTTGACATTTCTACCATCTGGAAGATCAATAGTGATATTGTTCTGGACTCGCCACAGTTTTATTAAAATGGACTTTTTCAGAAAACAGTAGTGGGAGTATGGTAGAACTGGAAGTGATTCCAGAAGCGCAAACGATTACGGAAAATTTAATAGGACCTATATATTCAATCAGGTTTTGACATTCCAATAGCCACTCCGCAGACATGGTGGGTAACCTCAGACACCCGAGAGGTACTCCGGTAGCCTCAAGGACAGTGACAGGGAGGTTCTTGTTTACCCAAACTTGACACTACTGTTGTTCCAGACTATGAGACCCGGCAGGAGGATATGTATAGCGTCGTTCTAAACTAGTTTTAGAAGTACACGTATATATTATTCTGCCAGAGGGTTGTCGTAGTCAGTGGGAGCAGCGGAAGCATAGTGGGCAAGTAGCTTATGTCTATTTATAGGCTTGAGCAGATATAGCAGAGATAAGATCATCTATTTTTGATGTAACAGTCATGGCATTGACTTCATCAGAATAGAGGATGGATCTGTTAAGAAGGTAGTAGGGTGTGATGTCCTGGTATCTGGATGACATACACAGAGTAGGAAGTAAAATTCCTATACTACGATTGGTTGTACTTTGGTCGTCACACAGTTGTTTCTCCATAAATGATATGGATATAATATCAGACATTTTGGTTACTAGATCTATGGTTTTAGATCTAGATTTGGGTAGTTTCCCAATGTGGGTACTTTGACAGTATTCTAATAGTATTTTAGAATAGATGACTCCTGGCATGGTGGTGTACCTGCAGATGATGAAGTCACCCTCTCTAAAGGTGTCTTACAGACTAAAAGAGAGAGGGATGTGCATGATTGGCAGATCACTTGCTTAGGCAATTGAGTCAATCGTGAGATGTCAAGTACCACACCAGATGTTGTATTTGCACTAGTTGCGATAAGTTTATATTAATCCAATCCTGAAGAAACATAAGGAAGCAATTTTAGAACATGAGTGTATGTTCTACGGATTTGATGACGGCAGCCTCCTTCGGGAGACGGTTATCATTCCAGGCTTCCAAGTGTAGGGTTTCTTGGCACGCGCACAAGGGTCTACGAGGAATCAACCATGCCCGATTAAAATTTTAGCTATGCCGAACAACCCGAAGCCGGATCTTTAAACTAGGGTTTAGGCGAAAACTAACATGTTAAACACTTTAACACTAAGTGAGAGGGATTACAACCTTTGTAGATCCGGTCCTTCACTTCTAAAGCTCCGTGTTGAAGTCCCTTCGCTGCGATCATCGTGTTTCGGACTCTCGAGAGGTTCCACGAAGAGAAAGATGCAGTCTTGCTTCCGATCTTCGATACAAAGATGATCTACCTTGAAGTTTCGTTAACACAAGCTAACACTCATAATATGAAGTGAACACCCTCATCTAAATGGCAAGGATAGATGAGGATGATGAAGTAGGATTATTTCTCTCTTTTATTATCTTTTTCTCACTCATTTATCATCACAAAATCAAAATCAAGAAAGCTTTTCCATGAAAAGAGAAGGAGGAAGAAGATGGAATCCTTTTGTGATGAATAATGAATAACTCATATGTGAGGTTAGAAATGCAACCATAGTTAAGAATGAATCCTTAACCCTTGTAGAGAAAAAACCATGGTCAAGGGTTTGGGTTTGGTTAAGTAAATAT
Source organism: Agapanthus africanus (assembly GCA_030015575.1). Taxonomy (NCBI): domain Eukaryota; kingdom Viridiplantae; phylum Streptophyta; class Magnoliopsida; order Asparagales; family Amaryllidaceae; genus Agapanthus; species Agapanthus africanus. The sequence continues at coordinate 376,261,583 of JASDDO010000031.1, read as the reverse complement.
CTTCACAAAATATCTTACACAAAACAAAACATAACCTTCTAGAAACTTCTAGAAGAGCTTAACCCTAATCAAACCCTAACCATGTTTAATCTCCACTAATCATGTTACATTAATAACCATATCATGTTACAATATTATGTATCACATATATAATATTTATTGTAACAAAATAAAATAATACAATTAACATATATCGCATATATATCAATGTATTACCCGAGTGAGAAAAAGAATCTTTTAGTGAGCTAATATTAGTTAATGTAATTTAATATATCATATATATTATTATACATTAAATTATCGAATCAACACTTGATCCGACAATCCGGCTATATCGCATATAACCGACTAATACGATGACCCGGCTATATCACATATACCCGGACGATATCTCACATCGCGAGAATCCAATACGGTATCACATACCGCATTATCCTCGGTCCCGCACATATCACATATGTGCTCCTACTCCGTTTTTCCTAAGCCAAGAAACCTCTGTGTAGGACTCTAAAGAATCGTCGATACGCCGGCAGTAGGTGATGATCATATCAAACACCCACAAGCTGCAAGCGGTCAGCTAAACGTAATAGCTACCCAGGTATTGAGCGCTCAGAAGATCAACAAGCAAGCGTGTACATTCTCCTGTGAATCCAATCAGTAACACTCCCGTACAGTCCGGTCTCGTCGTCTGATATGCTGCATATCTCGCCTAGGGGTGGTAAACGTCAGACCCCAGTAGCTCGATAAGTCGTGTCGATTTGAGATCTATAACAGTTCGAGAAACTACTGATAACACTTACCAGTAAATCTCAGCAACCCTGGCCAGGGATTTCCGGTTATAGCCAATCGAACACAGCACAACATCAACTCCCTATACCGGGAGAGACGAATCCCCTCCTATCGCTCATTGCCTCCATATGATTCGGGACTGTACCCAAAAGCCACCTTTTTGCACGCTCTCTTGGACGTGGTATGATGGAAATCAAAGCACAGTGGGAATCACACAAGACTCTATGACGATCTCGGGTCAACAGACTACTCTGTACCAGTGTCACCGGAGAACTGCCATCTGACGTGAGGTATAATACCATCTGGGAGTTCTCGGCGAGTCCGTCCAGTGTACCCAGTCTCCACTGAGCACCCGTACACTATCCTTGATGTCAAACACCGATGGATATGGGATCATCCATCGCCCATCATATGGGTTAAGATGCGTATACGCTAGTCTACTCTGGTGTATCGATGCCCTGTCTCGATACACCCTCGACTAGGAACAGTTATAGGATGTACTCGTCGACTACCATGGCCCCACTAGTATGATCTCATCATAGTCCCAGTAGTCGAGTACATATCCTAAGGGCTTTATCAACATGTAACATAGAGACAATCAGAGTACATGTTAAGATAAAGTGCAACCAGATAGCATACTATCATGTCGAGCAAGAATGTCCTCCCTATATATGTCCTAGCATCCACTACAATATACATCGTATGTCCTAGCATCCACTAACACCAAGGTGACATGGATGACAGAGTGATTGTCAGAGTTATAGTTTTCCCTCTGACGAGGGACAGTATTATGGACAGGTGGTCCAAGAGGATACTGTGGGAGGCATGGTGCTGGATACTGATTAGGTTCTGTTATCAATAAAGTCTAAGAAGTTTGGATTTGGAGTTCATTTATGAACTAGGTCTCATCAGATATTCAGACATATTCTAAGACAGGTATTACTCGATTCGGGAGATGGCTTTCTCCGCGAACTTGAGATTAAGAGAGACATAGAAAGAAACATCAGGGCGGATCCACTCACTGAGGCTATTTCTCGAACACAAGAGTTTTACAAACTAGCTTTGTGAAACTGATTAGTAGATGAGTTAGATGTTCGGTATCACACGGGCTGTGAGTATGCGACATCGCAATAATTAGCCTTAAGTGCAAGTGGGAGATTGTTGGATATAGTGCCCTCAAAGTCAATTATTGGATCGCAGGTACGTGATTACAATGATTGATGCAGGACCTATACCGATATGACAGTCTTGCTCGAGCTGATAGTATGCTATCTGGTTTGTCTTTATCATCGTATACATGCTTTAGTTCACTATTGCATGATGATAAAGCCCATAGGATTCTTGCTTGATTGCCAGCAGTATGATGGCGATCATATACGTGGGAGCTGGGGTCTATAAGCACATCCTTAAAGTGTCCCTAGTCGTGGGAGTTTCGAGACAGGGCATCGATACTCCAGAGTAGACTAGTGTATACAGTCGAGACCCCGACGAGGGGCGGTGGCCGGTCTCACAAGCCATTGGTGTCAGTTGGTTCACCTAAGATGTATACAGGTGCTCATTGGGTTATGAGTACACCGGAAAGGACTCGCCGGGAACATGCTAGTTGGTATTATACATATCGTCATATCGTAGTTCCCTGGTGACATGTGTACAGGTTAGTTTGTCGACCTGAGATCGTCATTTGTCTCGTGTGAGTTCCTACTGTGCTTTGATTTCTACCCTACCACGCTCAAAGGAGACGTGCAAACAGGTATTTTTTAGGTACAGTCCCGAGCCACATGGAGGGAGTGAGCGGATCGTCGGGGATTCGTCTCTCCCGGTATTGGGGGTTGATATCGCACAGTGCACGGGTAGCCATCACTAGAAATTCTCGGCCGATGTAACACCCGAGCCCAATGCTACTAATTTCAGTTACCGTTTGAACGTAGTGTGGCACTTATTTCATTTATCTTGCTTGATTGTTACTTATTGTAATTTTACCCCGTCAATTCATTTCTGCATATAACAATTTAAGGCATCTAAAATAAGATTAAAAATATTCGTCATGGCCTACTTGACACCCCTAACCCTGTTGTAGCGTCCGTGCATCGTGTTCTCGTCTCGTTCGGTGAAACGGACGAGTTTGGACGGCTACGCGCACGTACGTGTGTCCGTTTTGGGGGTATGCTTTTTGGCTGTAAAATACTTCATTTTAAATTTTGGATCCCGCCTAAAATTTTCTTATTTCAATTTCGAATTTTTGGACCCGACCCGGGCGCAATTTGGAAATATTTTACTTTGCGCCAAAATCCCAATTTCTAATATATTTTTAAACCGTCGAATATATATATTTTAACCTCATAATATTTTTTATATATTTCTAAATCTTTTATTTAAATTTTTCCTAATCCCTACAATCTTTCAGCCAATCAAAACTCTCTTAAACCGTGGGCCCCACACTCTCTCTCTCCCCCGTCTCTCTCTCTCTTTTCTCTCCACTACAATCCAATTTTCTCTCTTCCCCTATACTTTCTCTCTCCTCTCGATCTCTCTCCCTTCTCTATCTCTCTCCTCTCTCTCTCTCCTCTTGCAACCTCTCTCTCTCTCTCTCCCCGTCTCTTTCTCTCTCTCTCTCTCTCTCTCTCTCTCTCTCCCCGTCTCTTTCTCTCTCTCTCTCTCTCTCCGTCTCTCTCTCTCTCCCCTATATAATTCTTTCTTTCTCTTTTTTTCACGTAACAGCAGAAACCCAATCCTTGTGTACCCTAGCCACCTTGCCCTTCGCCGCCGCAGCCCCAACGCCGACGCCATCACCACCGGCCTTCTCGCCTCCTCGCTCTCGTGACCGCCCTGTTCACCTCCTTCCTCTCCTCTCTTCATTTCGGCGATCCCCGAAGATCCACTGCACCCGACGAGGCCACCTGTTGCAAACCCCCGCGAGCCCAACCTCGCCGGTGACTCGCCGTCATCGCCCTCGTCTCCTCCTCACATCCCTCTCCACGTTCCGGCCTTTCAAACCGCTGCCACCTCCCTCTGCAAACCCCACGGCCACGACTGCACACCAGTAACCCTGCCCTTCGCCGGAAAATCACCACGCCGGCAACCCTCATCGTCGTCGCCCCGTGCCGACTCCCCTGAAATCTCAGAACACCCTACCAGTAAGATCTTCTTCTTCTCTTCTTCACTTTCCTTATGCAAAGTCTTTCTTAACTGTTCACTGTTTTGTATCTCGCCGGAATCCGGCCGTGCCGGCGACGTGTCCCGACGTTCCAGTGTGGTACCCCGACCCGTGTGGTTCCACTGTTCGTCGTTTGGGTTTATTCCGTGAACCGTGCGCCCGTCGCTAGTTTCCCCGCCGACGTTTTACGTTCCGTATTTCCGGTTCGCGACCCATCGAGGCAAGTACCCCTTGCTACATGCTAAACAATATTTACATATACTTAATGACACCCTAAACCTGTAGTTTTAACTTTAGTACGATCATTTCCCATTTTCGTGTTCAATATTGTTATATATCATTTATCTTTCAAACTTGGAACCTACAGTTTGCAATTGAACCTAATAATCACATTTATATGTTTTAATTAAACTTTCACTAATGACGTAACCTATGGCACTTTATCTATCGTTTTACTTCATTCGGACACTCGTGTACATTTAACCTGCATGAACTGTGATTTCATCCTTGGAACCTATATATATATATATATATCATTGCATCCATGAAATTCTTAAACTGGTTAACATGATTTAACGGCCCTAACTGTCATATTGTATTCTTGTAATGTTGATAACACCTCGGACACACAATTGATAACTGTGCTGCTAATTAATCGATGCTTCTTTATTGTTTAATTCGTTGCCATAATCTATGTTGTTGATGACCACGCTTGAATATGTAACTGAGTATGAGCACACCCATGATACCGTTTACATCTTGACCTGACTTGCTACTTACATATTGATTGACCCGACATGGTACCGTATACTGCTTGACTTGACCTGTTGTACCATGACCTGACTCGTTACCTGATCTTGTATCTAATGCCAACAGACCTGACATGTAGTCCTCATGGACCGTTCCTGTTGTCTATCCAGACAAACCTGTTTACCTGATCCTGTGTTGGCATTAGTTTCTTGATTACGGGATACCTGACTTGACATACACTTATAGCTTGGGGGTATGGGGAAATCAAAGGTGAAACCTGACTTGTAACTCAACAGTTCGCTACCTGTTCTGATCAATTTTAGGCTAGGCCAGCCTTGGAATGATGGTGCTGACATCATTCATCTGTATACATTCCTGTTTGGTGCCTAGCGGCATGTCTCGGTTTCAGCCCGAGAATCTGGGGCCGTGGTCCCGGGTATGTACGGGATACTATTGAGTTATATCGATGATTCATCAATTTGGTTTCAAAGACCTTAGAACAGAAATCCTGATAGAACAGTTTAGTTCACCCACTACACATTACCCTGCACTGCCCTGATTTATATTATTGTTACCCTTGCTTTATTCATGTTTTTATCTGCATTGCCTGTTACCCTGTTTATTATGTTATTACTTGATGACGTGACGCGCTGACGTCTGGGTTTTGCATGGCCCAGATTCTGTACCGCTATCGCAATCCGAGCAGGAGTACTTCAGCCGACAGGTTGAGCTGTGAGTGTCAGCAGTAGTTAGTTTTCTTTCCTGCATTTTTATTCCTGATGTGAGCCCGCATTATGGGACATACATTCCAGTTATCTTGTATTGGATCTTTCGCTTCCGCATTTTATTATTCTTGACTCATGATTTATCTTGGATTATGGACATGTTTTAGATAGTTTTATTTTTGTTCTTGATATCTCTACAGCCGTAATGTGACTGTGGATGGATATTTCCTACCCACAGGTAGCATGGTTGGCTATGTCACATGCCCACTTAGCGTACTCTGGGAAGCGGGACGTGATAGCCGAGGTAGTGGAGAATTACTGATTTGGATCAGTAGTTTCTAAGGTGGTGATGGGCTTCATGCCGACACGATTTGTCGCATTATTAGGGGTCTGACTTTACCCACCCCCCTAGACTCGATATGCGATACTCTTTAGACGAACAGACCGGACTGTACGAATATTGTCACTGTTAGGCTCAGTAGGGTTTCTGGATGAGTTCGCTCGTCAGCTTCCCTTCCAATCAATACATAGGCAACCGTTACGTACATCTTATACCTCTGACGTGCTAGAGGTTATACCCAGTGCCAGTGTGTTGATGAGTCATTAGAGTCCCCCACAGACAGTTTCCCAAGTTCGGGCGAAACGTTGTAGAGGCCGTATGATTTTATGGCAGGGTTCGGAAAATGCATGTGCGTTTTCGCACGTATCATATTTCGGGCAGATAACACTGGTAGGCTTTGGTTTAAGCCGGATCCGAGTATTATACTGTGTAGATATAATATCTTTGTCTCGGTTGCATTTGTATTCGGTCGTAATACAAATGCGGGTATGTTTATACTGATACGGGATTATCCTGAAATTCGTTTCAGGATAACTTTTGGAAGTTGCCAGTTTCCAGTTTTCTATCGCCCGTCTTTAACATTCGGTTAAAGACGGATTTATCTTTTCTTGAGATCAGTGTGGAAGCTTCTAGATGGTGACTAGGATGATGAGGTGGCTAGTAACTCATAAGTTCATTAATTGTGCATTTAATGGATGATGACTAGATTAGATGATTCATTTGTGTTCAATTAATGTTTGTGCTAGGTGTTTAAATGACTCATCCTCTTCATTATTGTTATGGTTATCATCTCCCCTCCTACACTCACCCCCCACCTCTATAAAGGCCGGCCCCCTCTCTTGAAGAAAAATATGGTTGTTGATTTGGAAATGTTATAGTTTTGGATTCATGGAAATTAGATAGCCTTATTTCTCATTTCACCAGATCCAAATGGCAACTTCATTAACCGTTCGCCCATAGCTTTGGACGAAGCGAGACAAAGTGTTCTACTCATTCTCTACATCATCTTGGTCGTCTCTTTTAGCAAACTTGACGACCGAGTTGCCTCGGTTCTGTTAGTTATATGTATGCCCTAGAGGCCATTACTGTACATTGGATGTATATTGTAGTGGATGCCGGGACATATATAGGGAGGACTTTCTTGCTCGACATGATAGTATGCTATCTGGTTGCTCTTTACCTTAACGTGTACACAGATTGTCTCTCTATTACATGTTGGTAAAGCCCTTAGAATGTGTACTTGACTACCTGGACTATGATGCGGATCATACTAGTGGGGACATGGTAGTCCATAAGTACATCCTTCAAAGTCCCTAGTCGTGGGTGTATCGAGACGGGGCATCGATATACCAGAGTAGACTAGCGTGTACCTTCTCGACCCATACAGATGGGCGATGGATGATCCCATATCCATTGGAATTGTAAGAATTACTGTGAAGCCCGTACCCATGAATCCACCAAAGTGCGGCGGAACCGCGGCTGAAGCCTGACTTCTGCGGCGGTTCCGCGGCCATATGGTGACATCATCAATTCCTGTTTGCACAGTAATTCCTCTTTTCTGGTGTTGGATTTTCTGGGAATTTTTAATATTTATTCAAGAGTTGAATTTTCTGGGGTTGTTTTGGGGATTCGAATGTTCGATCGGATTATCAAATTTTGTCTGTGTGGCTTTCCGGATATTTTTAGAATATGTTAAAAAGTTCGACCGGATATAAATACCTAATTTTTCCCCTGTCGGGAAATTTCCAAGTGTTGGATTTTTTCGTGGTTTAAAGACGTTCTAAGTAGTGCAAGTAACGCAATGGACCCTCTAGAAGACAACAAACCTTAACTCGATTATGTGACCGTCTTGAACTGCCCTTTGAACCTTCGGGTTTGGGGCAGTATGGCGTGCCACATGTGAGGCGTTGGCTTGACCCTTCTACGGCTGGACCGTTGGTACTGAGGCACGAACTGAATGTTGTTAGACTTGTTTCATGTGTTGATCAGTATCAGGAAAACTTGGGTGTTTGACTGTTCGATCGGAAAGTTTAACATTTTCTGTTTATCTGGAATGTGATACAATAATTGGAATTCACAAGAAGTTATGAGATAACTGAAGGAATGTTATAAACATAGCAGTTTAGTCTCACTTGATCGGTTGCCACGGAATTTTGATGTGATCAAAAGTCCGTCGCAATCACGTAGCGTACGCGGATACTCGCCGGATAAACTTAATAGACAGCCTCACTACATAGCCCCGACCAAGTGACTGTAGGAGAACCCCGTCGCCGAAAGCATCCGTTCGGGTGCTCGCGGCGGCGGTGTTCCGCCTTGGTGCACTTCGTCGACGGTATCGGGGGTGCGGCCGCCTACTTAAGTTTGCGACGAGCATTCGATCAGAATGTCGGGAATCCTGTTGAATTGCCCGACTTGATATTGAAAAGTGTTTTCGATTTTGAGACTAAAATGCGAGGTTTATAATTGTTAGGCATGTGATGTCTAAGGAATTCATTTGATTAGGCATGCGATGTCTATATAGGTTGCGGATTCCAACTGTTGTAGTTTTACACTTTCTTTTCTGTGACCGTAAGTGTAATATGTGATATCGCCGGTTTCGTTGCTATATGTCAACGACAATTGGGATGCGCATATTTACTTACGTTGATGACATGTGATGTTATGTGTTGCTGGATATTTTATATTGAATCGTCGTGTTTGAATAGCCGGGGGTTTTTATGTGAGATGAGTGTTTTTCATTTTCATTCATGTAAAAACTTGTATGTAATATTCTTTTATTGGGGCACTTCCAGGTTGCGGAAGTTGTCACCCTTTGTATATTATTTACTTTTCCGCACTAGGATAGACCCAAGGAGGGGAGCACAAGTAACCGGGTTCTGGGGTCCAGTGGGAGACCAACTCGAGGAGTCGAGTCCGGGTCTCCTAACTCCAGAATTGGTAGGGTTGCTTGCCGCTCTCGTAGGGGTCTTGGGGTGTGGGTTTGGCTATTCATCACGACCGTGGAATCCGTATTTTATACTGGCTCGTATTGAAAACACGGACGTCCTAGTATATCCAATATTTCATATGTTTCTTCTGCTACGATATCTGTGATGTGATCATGTGATGTTCTGTGATAGATACAGTATATAGTATATATGATATATTATATAGACGTTACTTATGTTTTACACCCGCCCTAGCCCTGCCCCGCTCTGCCGTTAGTTACCTAACCTAACGGTGCACGAGGGGACATCGAGGCGAATGCGGATGGCATAAGTGTACGTCGTATTTATCTGTGATGATTAGGTACTTAAATGATGGGACTTCATTAATGAGATTAATGAAATAAAAGAAACCTAAGATGTTGTAGAATCGAATTTCAAAATAAAACAGGTAGCTACAGTTCTTGCTTTGCACAGCGGTATATATGATATATCCTGCACCTTATTCGATAAGGAAAGGACCGAGATCCCTTCACCGGGAGTGACTCCTTTAGCAATAACTGGCAGATGCTACACCCTCGGTTTGTCTTTTGATTGCTTTTAAGAGTTTTTGCTTTGCACAGTGATATATATGATATATCCCGCACCTCATTCGACGAGGAAAGGACCGACGATCCCTTCACCGGGAGTGACTCCTTTAGCAAAACTAGAAAAGCCTCAAAAACACTCCATTTCAAAATTCATTCGATCCTACAACGATATCAAGTTCATTACGCAATAGGTTTTCAGAAAAACCTGTCGTAGCCCTCCGTCATTTCAGATAAGTCCTATTTAGTATTCGTGCTACGTTTGTTGACCTCCGTCAAGGCGTAGTGTGCGGTAGATAACTAGTATTTATCTGCTTATGCATATGATGCAGATTGGATTAGGGTAGTCGTGCGGCCTTGTTGACCTCCGTCAAGGGTCGTGCGGGTGGGTTTAATTCGATCAAGAAATGACGGGTTGAACTTGACTAGTAGCCTATGGTTTGTTGACCTCCGTCAAGGTCATAGGGTGCTAGGGGCAAAATATTATCGGGAATTTCAAGTGTTGAAATTTGCAATGAGATTGCATACCTTCTATGAGATAGTTGGATCCCGATACCCGCTACGAGTAAGAGTTACTCCTGGGAGAGTTTTACACATTACAATTAGCCGATCAAGTAGGTGTCTAGAAAGGTGTCAACGGGGTTACGCCTCTGGGAAAACGAGGTTTACATTAATTAGGTTCGTGCGAAAGCACGGGGGACCTCCCTCAAAGTACCGACACTGGCCTGGCTGAAAGATTGGCGAACTTGTAGTTTGTAATTAATCCCGGCTAGTCTTTCCTTTTAGGGTTTGAAGGAAGATTTGATAAAAAGCAGTGGGAGCCATCCTGATTAGATAAAATAAAACCAATCTATTCTTAAAAGAGCGCACGCTGAGTGTTTTCTTCTCTCTCTCTCCTGGTAGCGACCATATCACGCCTTAATCAAGATAATAAAACGGATAAATTGACCGAACCCGCTTGTTATACTGAGCTGGGGAACGTTGGTCCCGCTCCAACTTATAATTGTTATAAGATCGAGCAGGAAATAAGGGGAATACCAGATTTCCTGTGCCGCCCAAACGAAGAAAGTGCATATGATGCATCATCTTCGGGTGTGTTCATTACAAAGAACTGTTTCTCAGTATCCTCCGCATCCTGGGTATATGATACCGGATCAGGATCCCAGATATGTAATCTGTTACATAGGGCTACAAAAGGGTAGAAAAACTGAGAACGGGTGATAAGTTTCATGAGGCAGAAAACGGGGCAAGTGTTGCAGCCAAGTCTGTCGGTCACTGTCACCCTGTATTACAAATACATTGATTATGAACGAATGTTATTAGATACCGAACCTGATATACAAAATCATATCAGTCTCTTTATCAGTAAAGAAATGATAAAATTTTGTATTGTTGGATAATGTTTTGAACATTTCCTATATCAAAAGTTGATCGGTTCAGGCACGTTATCTAAAAGCATTGATGTTCTAAATCAAACTACAGTTCTTAGTATACGGAACACACACAAGAGGAAGAGTTCAGAAATGAACGAATCCTTCTTGAGGCATTGTAGACTAGGTCATATCAATGCGACCCGACTGGCTGAAGTTACATTTAGATGCATATTTAAATCAGTTTGAATTTACATCTTGTGAAACTTGCCAGTCATGTCACAAAGATAGATGACCATAGCTCTGTTTATTGGAAACTGAGAAAGAGTTAGTAAACTCTTGGGATGATACATGTTGATGTATGTAGGTCCCCTGTCTACACATACCAAGACAGGTTCTTTGTACTTCATTAAATTCTCTGATGATCTCTCAAGATTCAGACATATGTTCCTGTTGAAACATAAGTCCGAACCTTTTGAGATATTCACAGAATATAAGTTAGAAGTAAAGAACCAAAATACGGGTAAAAGTATTATGTCCTTTGATGTGATCAAGGAGGAGAATACTTGAGCACGGAAATCCTAGACTATTCTAAAGGAGAATGAGATTCTCTCTCAGCATTACTCCTCCGTATACACCATTGCACGATGGTATATCGGGGTGGAGCAATCACACCCTATATGATATGGTGTGCTCTATGATGAGTACTACTGAGTCACCTATTTCCTTTTGGGAGTTATGCACTTATGAAGTTGCATACCTATTGAATAGGGTTCCGATCAAATCAGTTGCCTACCACTTCATATGTGATATGGAAAGGGAAGAGCCCATATCTTAAGTTAGTTAAGATTTGGGGGTTGTCCGGCCTATGTCTAAAAGCAAAATCCGGACAAGCTCGAGGCAAGGTCTGTTATGTAGAGCTGGAATGGTTTCAGCTATACAAACTACAGCATTTGATTTGGTAGAACCAAAGGATTCAATAGTAACCAACGAACCTCAGCCTCTCCGCCGATCTAGTAGGGTTCCTCACCCACCTGAGAGATACTTCGGTTTCTCTATGACAGTGGGAGCGAGGATTGCATCATGAGATGATGACCCAACTAGTTTCGAGCTGGCCATCAAGAGTAAGACTCTGTAAGAATGGCTGGATGCTTAGTGATCTGAGATGGAATCCTTATACACCAACAAAGTATGGACTTTAGTTGCTTTATCTGAAGGGTTAAATCCCCATCAGGAGCAAGTATATCTTGAGAAGATTACTTGGTGTACATGGAAAAGTTGAGACTTTCAAAGCTAGACTTATTAAAGGTTTGCATCATTAATCAGGTATGGATTATGTTGAAACCTTTTCTAATGATCTGTGCTTAAGTCCATCCAGATCCTACTTGCCACGGCTACATACCATGACTATGATATCTGGTGGTTGGGTGTCATGACTGCTTTTCTAAATAATGTTTTAGAAGAGTGCGTCTATAAGTACACAGCCAGAGGGCTTCGTAGACAGTGGGAGCAGCGGAAACGTATGCAAGATGCTCTATAGGATAAAGCAGGCATCGCGGAGTTGGAACATCTGTTTTGATGAATTAGTCAAAGAAGTTGACATCATCAAAATGGGAGATGAACCTTGTATAAACAAAAAGGTAGTAGGAAGTATGGTGACGATCCTCGTAGAGTACGTGGATGACATACTCTTGATAGGGAAGGAGTTTCCTATGCTACGCTCGGTCAATCTCCGCTTATCACAAGGATTCTCCAGATATGATCAATGTGATACCTCCTCCATCCTGAGTTTTCATCTATGAGATAGATGTTATTTGGGTGTTAGTATACTCACTAGTTGTAGTGAGATGGTATCAATCGATCCTGGGGAGAATCACTGGAAGGGTTCCAGGGTGATAAAGACGACTGAATGTCAGTCGCAGGCATTGTCTTTACCCTCAGTAAATGGACGGTATGTTGGAAGAGTTCCAAGCTAGATACCGTGGCATACTAGACGATAAAGGCTGGATACATCGCTACTTAAGATGCTACCAAAGAGGCTGTTTGGATGTATATTAGTTCATGAGATGAACTTAGTTCCTACCATTGTGTGACAATGGAGTTGTGGCTTATGCCAGGAACCCCCGTCCCATCAGTGATCCAGACATATTCTAAGGCAGTATCACTTGATCATGGAGATGGTTGATCTCTAAGGGATCGAGGATAGGAGAGTAGACTCAGAGGACAACACGGCGGATCCACTCACGAAGGCCTATTCCCAAAGAGAGACTTTTATGGGATGGTTGAGTATGAGATACTACAACCACTGCTACAGATGGCCCTAGTGCAAGTGGGAGATTGTTAGTTATATGTATGCCCTAGAGGCCATTACTGTACATTGGATGTATATTGTAGTGGATGCCGGGACATATATAGGGAGGACTTTCTTGCTCGACATGATAGTATGCTATCTGGTTGCTCTTTACCTTAACGTGTACACAGATTGTCTCTCTATTACATGTTGGTAAAGCCCTTAGAATGTGTACTTGACTACCTGGACTATGATGCGGATCATACTAGTGGGGACATGGTAGTCCATAAGTACATCCTTCAAAGTCCCTAGTCGTGGGTGTATCGAGACGGGGCATCGATATACCAGAGTAGACTAGCGTGTACCTTCTCGACCCATACAGATGGGCGATGGATGATCCTATATCCATTGGTGTTTGACATCAGAGATGATATACGGGTGCTCAGTAGAGACTGGGTAGACTGGACGGACTCGCCGAGAACTCCCAGATGGTATTATACCTTACGTCAGATGGCAGTTCTCCGGTGACACTGGTACAGAGTAGTCTGTTGACCCGAGATCGTCATAGAGTCTTGTGTGGTTCCCACTGTGCTTTGATTTCCATCTTACCACGTCCAAGAGGGCGTGCAAAACGGTGGTTTTTGGGTACAGTCCCGAGTCATATGGAGGCAATGAGCGATAGGAGGGGATTCGTCTCTCCCGGTATAGGGAGTTGATGTTCCACTGTGTTCGATTGGCTATAACAGGAAGTCCCTGGCCAGGGCTGATCAGAGAATTGCTGGTAAGTGTTACCAGTAGTTTCTCGACCCGTTATGAGCCTCATATCGACACGACTTATCGAGCTATTGGGGTCTGACGTTTACCACCCCTAGGCAAGATATACGACATATCAGACGAACAGACCGGACTGTACGGTAATGTTACTGGTTGGATTCACTGGAGTGTGAGTGGGCTTGCTCGTCGATCTTCTGATCGCTCAATACCCGGGTGGCCGTTACGTTTAGCAGACCGCTTGCGGCTTGTGGGTGTTTGATATGATCATCACCTGCTGCCGGCGTATTGACGATTCTTTAGAGTCCTACACAGAGGTTTCCTGGCTCAAGCGAAACGAAATAGGAGCGCATATGAGATATGTGCGGGACCGAGAATAATACGTGTATGTGATACCGTATTCCATTCTCGCGATGAATGTATCGAATGGTTGTATGCGATATAACCTAGTTATCGAATCAAGGATTGATTCGATAAGCCGATACATTGTATACTGGTCGGTTGTGTGCGACATGACCGGATCATTAAATCAAGTGTTGATTTAATGATTTAATGTATAATTATATATTTGATATATTACTTTGCATTAACTAGTATCGGTTCACTTTAAATGGATTTTCTCACTTGGTTTGTGCACATTGTATATGTGATATACTTTTGTACACAAGATTGTATCATGTTTGATGATACATGCTAGTTTGGGTTTGTGTAAAGAATTAAACCATGGTTACTTAAGTGGTTAGGGTTTCATTTCCTTTTCTCATTTATTTATCTATTTATTCATTTTGGAAAAAGGAAAGCATAAAGAGAAAATGGTTGCTAACTTTGTTTGTATTATGAAGCTTCATGAAGCTTTGACCAAAGTGACCACTTTGTCTTCATCTTTAACCCTAACCATTCATCTAACCTTAGTCAATTCTCTACACTTGACCATGGTTGATTATGATAAGTATTCTTTTATTTTCTATTTTCAAATTAACTTATCATAACATTATCATCTTCTTCTTCTTCTTCTTCAAGATGAAGAACCTTGATTCCATCAATGGTGATTGATGAAAATGAGTGAGAAATCCAATTCTAAAGTCTACCCACTTCCTATTTCTTCATCCTCTACCTCTTGCCAAGTAGTAGAGTGTGTTTTCTTCACAAGTTTTTGGACTTGGTGAAGTTGGAGCTTGATCTAGCGATGCCTCGACGTAGATCATCTTCGGCATCGTCGTCGATGACCTAGCCCGTCCATTCTCCGATGAAGCCGACGCTAGAGCCCGGGGTTCGACTTGGACAGCGAGGAGACTTCATTGCGGAGCTATGGAGGTGGAGCACCGGATCTACAAAGGTTGTATTTCCGTTATCTTATAGTTTAGTTGTAAACTAGCTCGTTTTATCGCCTAAACATCTAGCCAACGGTCCGTATTAGGGTTTCTCGGCACCCTAAAACTTTAGTAAATGGCATGGTTGATGCCTTGTGAGACCTCTTGAGAGTGCCTAGGAACCCTACAGGTTCAGAGGCGGGAGCCCGTTTAAAGATCCGTCGACGTGGTGCCACCTGGACGAGAACACCGGAGATTCAGGAGATCGGAGCAGCCGCAACAAAGCGTGGGATGATGGTTGAAGACCGAAGGACTCGGATCGTTCGGTATAACATTTCTACCCACTTTGTAGTTTGTTAGTTTAGCTTTAATGGCAGATCCGGGTTATAGTACGCGATAGCGCCAGTTGTAAAAGTTTTTGTTCCGCATTTGGCGTCTGTCAGACGGCCGGGGCGCTACCGTGGACTTACAATCACGTGTTGACTGTTGGTATTCTAAAAATTTCAAAACAAAATAATATTAAAAATAATGTGGGGTATGGGATTTGAACTCTGGTGGCTTAGTTCAGCAGTGCAAGGTATTACCAATGAGTTACAAGCTCCTTCTTGTAATTAAATTGCTAATTAATTATTTATCTTGTGCTCAGGTAATAAATACCCCTTTATGGATTTTTTGAAATTTTTTGTAAAAACTTGTATAGGAAATTTAGGGTTGTTACATTCTACCCTCCTTATAAAAATTTTGTCCTCGAAATTTGTAAAAGGAAAGTGTAACAGATTCAAGAAAGTTTAGTGACTGAAGTACTGACAGTGTGTGAAAAAAATAACAAGGTGGTGCAAGGGTTTTAAAAATGTAAAAAATGTGTGAAGGAACTAAAGAATGCGAAGGTTTTGGTAAGATTGTAAAAGAGGTGAGGAAATTTTGGGTTAGGACAGATTCAAAGTATATGATTCAGGAAATATGAAAGATAAGATTCAAGGAACATAATTGTAAAGAATGTTTTAGTTGCTGGTTCTTGTGTTTTATATTGCTTAGGGTTCCATACAGCTCTGACCTGCATGGGCCGCCAACAAAACCTGTCACGCCCCGCTTCTCGGTATACAGCGAAGGGGACGGGACGAGGCCGCGACATATTTACTGTGAAGTAAATACGCTAAGCGTATCTAAGCAATATAAAAATAAATGCACAAGAGACAAGATATAATAAAACAGCAACTTTATTTATTCACATTCTTTCTGTACAATGCATGGAAAGTAAATACAACTGATAAAAAACAATGCCTAAACAATGGCATAACAGAAATGAAAAGTACTGAATGGAAAGTGTACAATGAACTAGAGCTCGGGGTCTTCACTGAACTGGTCCAAGTCTTCAGCAGAGGGCTCGATCTCAGGAATGTCCAGATCACCTGACGACATTCAAAGAAGAAAGAAAGAGAATGTCGTCAGCGAACAAATCGCTCGGTAAGTCCCAAAGATAAGGGAGAAGTAGGATAGACAGAATAAGAAGGTAACTTTTAATGTTGTATTATATTGTTATAGTGTTGTATTAACGCTGTTGTTTGTAGTTTGGTACAGAAGATGCCAGTGTATACGAGAGGAGTCCCACTTACACCGGAGACTTTGGTAACCCGTAGTACAAGGCTCCGTTGATAATACCACGGAACAACGGCATGGATGCAATTACGTCTTAAGTGACCACCCCGTGCGATCTTTAACATATTCCGTACTAGTCTACTCCTTAAACCCCGTGTTATCTTGATTGTATTGTTGAATTGTATTGTAAACTGTATAGATTGTATGTTTGGATGACTGACCGAAACCATGATATCAGTAAACGGATGTAACTGGAGAATCATGTATGTAACTGTATAATCATGTAAATGGAATGTATATCCATGGTTCGGTTCGGTCAAGTTGATAGATTGAATAATGGATTCATGAATTCATGTTGAATTGTAATATTGTAGATTGTAGATTGTACTTGAATCATATTCAAGTTAGATTATAATGAGACTCAAACTGAGTCAGACAATTAGAAAAGTAAATTGAAGTCCTGATTGTTTTGATGTTATCGGTAACCGCTGCACATGGGCGGCAGGATTTGTGTCTTTTTCAAAGACGATTACCGTATTGATAACACCGTTGTTAAGTTGTCTACCTTAGATAGGCAAGCACCCATATCTCCGGCTCCCTGAGGCTCAAGAGACTGGCCCCGCTTAAACCTATGTTTACTAGGGTCCTTAGGGTAATTTATAGAACTTGAGGAGGTTTTATGTAAAAATACTTTGTAAAGTTTTCAAAATACACCCCAAGTATTTATTATCGTCTTTAGAATTGTAATAAATGTAGATTTTATATTTGTGATATTTCTAATAAGAATATCCTATTTTCATGATAAATGGTATTTATTTGTAATATTGGTTTTGTATGGAATTCATAGTATTTTAAGGTAAATTGATACTTGTGATTTTTAGAAAAAAATGGAATATTTATATCATAAAAAAATAGGTATTTTAATGATAAATATACATATATTTATACAAAAATAATTTTAATATATATTTTATATTCTAAATATCTCATTTTCTTAAGATGTCGTATTTTAAATCTTTCGAGACCGAATGCTCCTTGCGGAGGTTTGAATCTCGCACTACTAAGCCCGAGGATGTGCGATAATCCGCACCATCCCGAACGGGTTCCCCAAATGGGTTGTAACGGCGCTTTGCAAAGATTTGTATAAATACTAAATCCTTTAGAAAACGGTTTTGTTAAGTAAATGGTATTAAAATAAAATTGTGTCGTTTTCCCGTATTCTATGTTCCCAAGGGTATTGTGCTATGTTGTATATGAGTGTATGAGGAGGTAGGTCATTATCTCGTGATCTACCTAAAGGAATAGCAAGTTTTGTGATGTTATATGTAGAATTGAAACTATGTGGTATTTAAATGAAAATACGGTAAAATGAAATAGCAATTACTTTTGATTATGAAACTTGATCAATATGGTTGATTAGTGTTTAATAGTCAACATGGAAAGGTTCAAGCATAATTGTATTAAAGAAAAGTGAAGTTTTATAAAGAAACCGAATCTGAAATCGGATTTGTTCTGATTCCGTCGGGTTTTGTAATTCCGTATTTCTACAATAGAATAGAGAAGATAGAATGGGGACTTACGGGTTTAGGACAACCAGGAGAGGGAGAAGGATCAGGAGGAGTCGCCGGTGCGTCGTTTCGTCGCCGGAAGCTCCTAGAGTCGTCGTCGGAATTTCCGCCTGAGAATTCGCCGGAGCTTCGCCTTTCGCTCACTTCGATTGCACACAAGGCTTTCTAGTGATTTCTTGAGAGTTGGCTCAGAGTTTTGGGGTGAGGGAGTAGTGTGTAGGGTCGGTATTTATAGGGTTAGGCTAGGGTTAGGGTAGGTGAAGAGTTAAATTGAAAAAATGTAAAAATAATATGATAAATTGTAATAAAATGGAGTAAATGGGGTATTAAGAGCTCTCTGGAAACAATCTGGGGAATTGAAGTGTGCGGGGGGGTTGGGTAGAGGAAGAGGCAGATTTTTCCTGTTGGGGACTCGGCCGTCCGGCCGAGTCCTGCCGGCGGCGCCAGCCCGAGTCGGCCGGTCCGCCGGCCGAATCGAGCCGAGTCAGGCAGTGGGGAGGTGGGGGTCGTCTGGTGTAGCCTCTGGTACATTTACTTTTCTATGTGTAGTGGGGTTTTGGAAGTTATCACATGTTGACTGTTGGTATTCTAAAAATTTCAAAATAAAATAATATTAAAAATAATGTGGGGTATAGGATTTGAACTCTGGTGGCTTAGTTCAACAGTGCAAGGTATTATCAATGAGCTACAAGCTCCTTCTTGTAATTAAATTGCTAATTAATTATTTATCTTGTGCTCAGGCAATAAATACCCCTTTATGGATTTTTTGAAAATTTTTGTAAAAACTTGTATAGGAAATTTAGGGTTATTACAGGTGGTAAACGTCAGGCCCCAATAACTGATAAGTCGTATCGATGTGAGGCTCATAACGGGTCGAGAAACTACTGATAACACTTACCAGTAGGTCTCCATATCAGCCCTGGCCAGGGACTTCCAGTTATAGCCAATCGAACACAGCGCAACTTCAACCCCCAATACCGGGAGAGACGAAACCCCTCCTATCGCTCATTGTCTCCATGTGATTCGAGACGGTACCCAAAAGCCACCGTTTTGCACGTTCTCATGAACGTGGTAAGGTGGAAATCAAAGCACAGTGGGAATCACACAAGATTCTATGACGATCTCGGGTCTACAGACTAACATGTACCGGTGTCACCAGAGAACTGCTATCTGACGATAGGTATAATACCATCTAGGAGTTCTCGGCGAGTCCGTTCAGTGTACCCAGTCTCCACTGAGCCCCCGTACACCATCTTTGATGTCAAACACCGATGGATATGGGATCATCCATTGCCCATCATATGGGTCAAGATGCGTATAGGCTAGTCTACTCTGGAGTATCGATGCCCTGTCTCGATACACCCTTGACTAGGAACAGTTATAGGATGTACTCTTGGACTACCCTTATCACGCCCCGCTTCTCAGAGTACGCTAAGATAGGCACGTGACAGAGCCAACCATGCTACCTGTGGATAGGAAATATCCCTCCACAGTCACATTACGGCTGTAAAGATATCAAGAAAAATAAAATAACTATCTAGTACATGTCCATATGCCAGAATAAACGAGTCAAGAATAAAATAATATGCGGAAGCAATAGATCCAACAAACAAAACACCTGGAAGGTAAAACTGGATACCAACTCGATCCTCACTGCTCGGCCTAACGGCGGAAGTACTCCTGATCAGCCTGCGACAAAGATAGAGGATCTGGGCCATGCAAAACTCAGACGTCAGTGCGTCATAACATCAATAATAGTATAATCAGTGGGTAACGAGACATGCAGGCACGGGTATGAACAGTAAAACAGGTATAACAGTAATATAAATAGTGACAGTGAAGGGTAAGGCACAGGTGATGTGCAGTGAGTAATCTAAACTGGTCTATTGGGTTAACTACTCTCAAGTCTTTGAAATCAATTTGATGAATCATCGATGTAACTCAATAGTATCCCGTGCATGCCCGGGACCACGGTCAAGATTCTCGGGCTGAATCCGAGACGTTGCGCTAGGCAGTAAAAGGTAGTATGTAAAGATGAGTGATGTCAGCAGCATCACCCCGGGGCTGGCCTAGCCCGTAAGACTGATCAGTAAATGTATCGAACTGTCGAGTTACAAGTCAGGTTTCATCATTGATTTCCCCATACCCCCAAGTCATGTGTTCAAGTCAGGTATTGATAAATCTGGAGTTAATGCCAACACAGGATCAAGCAGGTACAGGTTTGTCTGAATAGACAACAGGAAATGTCCGTAGGGACAACATGTCAAGGTTGCCGGCATTAGTGACAAGATCAGGTAACATGTCAAGCTGTAGTACATCAGGTCAAGTCAGGTGGTGTACAGGGATCAAATCATGTCAAGTAGTACACATGTATAAAGTCGTGTCAAGTAGTAGTGTATCAAGTCATGTCAGGGGTGCACAAGTATCAAGTGGGTGCTCATAATCAAACTGTAATAAGCATGGGTACACAAAAACAAGTATGGGATACCAATGTAACAATAAAATGGAATAATGTGATGTGGTATGCAAATAGGTATAGATTCAAACATATGGATGCACAGTTATCGATTAGGATTAAAGTTATAGTTCCACTACTAATTAGGATGCACTTTATTAAACATGGGGTGTTACAAAAACAGTATTAGGTTATAAATGAGATCGGTAAATGCAGCTATATGTGTTCTACTCGATATGGATGCGAATGGATATCATATAACCTTTAAATGATAAACTAGTTAATGCACGATGTTCAATTAAACAATGTGAATGGTTATATTCAATTTGATGCGGTATACTATAGTATGATATGTGACAAGATAGGTTTGCATATGCTAGATATGAAATGATAAGAATGGATGCATACGGTCACTGTAAAACTGTGAAACAAGTACTTTGGATGCACGGTTTGAAATTCAATTATTATATTTATTAAAATAGATGCATAAAATGTAATGTAGCATGTAGCAAGATTAACTTGCCTGATGGATCACGATACAGATACGCGCCGCAACGTCCAAAGTCGGTAAAAGTCGCAACATCCACACGCGCACACGGGACAGGTCCAGGCAATGCACGAATGCGACCATGCGGGTAGGGGACGTCCACTGAATCGCCTGGAAAGGCAGCGACTGTCACGGCTCCGGTGATGACCGGAAAATGTGAAATCAAGAAAGAGAAAAAGAAAGAAAAAGAAGAAGAAAGAAGAAGAAGAAGAATGAAGAGGATGACTGGGGTTTTAGTGGTCTTGGACAGGTACGAGGCATGAGAGATGACGACGACGATGGGCCGTCGATGGCGAGATCCGCGGCGATGGCAGTGGCCGCGGCGAAGGCTTGGGTTAGGGTTCTGTGCAGGGAAAAGATCTGGGGTTTGAGGAGGTGGTGATGGTTTGCATCGAAGGGAGAGAAGGTGGTGGCGACGGGGTGAGGATGAGGCGACGACGACGTGGTCGCCGGCGGTGAGGCGGGGTGTGTGCAAAGGAGGCAGATGGGTTCACGTCGGGAAGGAAGTAGGAGGTGAGGTGGAAGAGGGTAAAGCGATGGAGACAACGGCGGTGAGGATGGTGGCGAGAGGGTGCCGGCCATGGCGATGCAGGCGGGGTGCAGGCGTGGGTCGTGGGTTCAGTGTAGGGTTCTTGGGTTTGTTGAGGCGGGGTTTAGAGCGGGGAGGAAGAGGAGAAGGAGGAAGGGTGATGAGGGTGGTGACGGGGCCGACAAGGGAGATCGGCGGCGAGGCGAAGGGCGCGGGCGTAGGTTCTCGCGAGGACGAGGCGGGGAGAAAACAAGAAGAAGATGAGAGAGAAGAGAGAGAGAGTAGGTGAGTTGAGTTGAGTGGGTTTTTGAATAAAATAAAATAAAAGATTATAATATACATGTATATGTGTGCAGGGAGAGAGAGAGAAGAGAGAGACTGTTGAGATCTGAGAAGGTTAGATTATTTAAAAGAATATAATTTAGGTATAAAAATTAATATGTATAATAGTTTAATTAAGGAATATAATATTCTTCCGTTTTGAGATTTTGACAAATACAAACTTATTCCAAAACACGTCCGGGTCGGGTCTAAAAATCCGGTTTTAAAATATGAAAAATATATGCGACTTCTAAATTTCAAAATGAATGCTCAGGTAACGAAAATGAATACCCCCAAGAACGGATGCACGTACGTGCGCGTAGCCATCCAAACACGTCCGTTTCACTGAACTGAACGAGAACAAGGTGCGCGGATGCTACCACGGGGTTAGGGGTATCATGCAGGCTATGATATGCAATTTTAAATTATTTTCTGTGACCTAAAATGTTATATGGTAAAAAGATGCAATGCCAGATAAAATGCCAGTATACAGTATACATGAGATGCACATGTCTATGTAATAAGTCAAGGTAATATGAATCAAACAGGTTCAAGCAAGCGGGTCAGATCGAATGCAAAGTAAAATGTAAAATACCATTCGCACCCAAACACGATAAATCAGGAAAATACCACAAATAAATAAATACGGGAACTGGAATTGGTATAAATGAACTAGGTTGCTACAACCCTAGCCCCACTGATATGATCTGCATCATAGTCCTAGTAGTCGAGTACATATTCTAAGTGCTTTATCAACATGTGAGAGTAAGACAGTAAACCAATACAAGTCAACATATTTAGACAAAGTGAAACCAGATAGCATACTATCATATCGAGCAAGAAAGTCCTCTCTATATATATCCAAGCATCTACTATAATATACATCATATGTACAACAATGGTCTCTAGGGCATATACATAACTAACAATTAGACCCCACTATTATGATCTCAATCATAATCCCGATCGTCCCGCAACATTCGAAGGACTTTATTGTCATTTATTAGCGATACGTAATAACAATTAAAATATATACACATAAATGATAAAGCAAACCAGATAGCATACTATTATTTCGAACATGATTGTTTTATCTATATAGGTTCTGATACAATTACAATAATTGCCTTAAGGGCACCCATATCCAACACTTATAATACATCAACTAATATGTTATGCTAATATCTCCCTTCCAGGTAAATACTATATTTACCGCTTAAAGTACTCTATTTATCTTTTAAATTGCTATATTTATATTGAAACAAGTCAAATATAATAGATGTAGTATTTTACTGATATATGTAACAATTTCATGTCAAATATAGTATTTTAACATAAATATAGTAATTTTAAAATAAATGTAATACTTTATAAAATAAATATAATATTTCATAAGATAGGTATAGTAATTTAAAAGGTAAAATATAGTGTTCTATCTCAAAGGGCATTATTGGTATAAAACATTGGTTAAGCGTACAATAGAGACTAAAAAAAAAATAATTTTAAGTGAAAGGGGTTTTTGATGAGTTTTTTGGCTTTTGGAACCTAGGGACTTGAATTTAATTTTTCGCTTCAAATTTATGTACTATACAGAGGTGTACTGGTAAGCGGGTGTTGGTCTCAAGTCATTTGAAAATAAAATTCCGGAATTTGAAAATTCATGTCAGTCCTGGGTTATTTAAAATTGGAATTTGCTTAATAGTGTTGATGGAAACCGGTATTTTAGAATGCGAGAATTTGGATTTTAGAATTTGTTATTCAACTTATAACACAAAAATGAGAAAACCGATGAATATTCAACCCTTAAGTTTTCTAAAATGATATGCTGTATATAATAGATCAAAATTTAAAATGAAAAATGGATCCTAGTATATAACTTTGAAAAGCAATAGGTTTAGATCTCTGGCCCAAAAGAAGTCATGAAAAATTCTCTAAACTTAAAAATTCTTGTGTTTTGGTCCCTATAGTATATTTACTATTGTTTTATACCAACACTGTCTTTTCAGGCAAACTACCACATTTACGTTTTAAAGTACTACATTTATGTTATAAAATGCTATATTTGTGTTAAAATACTACATTTGACATGAAACCACCGCCTGTCGCTGCCTCCGATTGCCGTCCCCGTTCGCCGCCGCCATTGACCCTACCGCCACCCGTCGCTGCCTCCGATCGCTGTCCCCGTTCGCCGCCGCCGCCAACCTCCGCCGCTGATCGTTGTCCCCATTCGTCGACGACATCGCCGCCGCTGCCGCCTCCGACTGCCGCCGTCATCCCGGTTCGCCGCCGCCATCGTTGCCGCCGCCGCCGTCATCCCAGTTCCTCAACGCTATTGCCGCCGCCGCCACTTCGTCCCGTTTGCAGACACCTTTGCCGCCGATCGCCGTCCGTTTGTCTCTGTCCCCGTTCGCCGAAGCCTTTGCAGCCGCCGGAGGCCCCCCCGATCGCCACCCGTCTTCGTCCCCGTTCGCCGCCGCCTTCGCAGCCGCTCTCCGTCCCCATTCGCTGCTGCCTCCGCCCGGAGCCCGACCATCCTCGTCGTCGGCCGATGATTGCATTCGCCACCACCGGCCGTCCTATGCCATCGATCGGCGTCCGTCGAACCTCAGTTGGTTGAGTACCGGTCAATATCCATTATTAAATGTATTGCCCAAATTACATATGCATTTTGAATGAAATCAAACGACTAGTATTTTAAATAGAAAAGAATTTTATCAAAACTACGGTCATTTCATTTATAAATTCTGCATTCTAAAATTATTGCGGATTAAAAACCCCTCGAAAAAGCAAGTAGAAATGATCCAAAAATGGTTAAGGCATATCCCGCAGGGCCCACAACATTGCCGGCTACGGAATAATCCAAGGCGACACGTCGTCAGCTCTTTGCAAGAGCACGGGCTCTGGGAATCCACGAAAAAAACGAAGCTCTCCACTCACTCTCCTTGGAATACTCATTAATTTATATAAACTCCTGGAAAGCAACAAAAAACGACATGGTCATCATCCACTTCAAATACTCCCCCCCTTCGCCTCTCATCGCAAACCCTAGTTCAATTCCCCCATGGCTTCACTCTCTTCAGCTGCCTTGTCGCTTCGTGGTTGTAGGGAAGCTCGGGGCTTGGCTCCTCCGAGCTTGCCTATTCGAACGTCGTGTTTTGGGGAGGTGAAGGGTGAGGGAGCTTGGCGGAGGTCGACGGAGCTAGGGTTTAGGGTTCGAGCATCGAAGGGGGTTTTGGAGGTGAAGAAGAGGGAAGAGGGAGCGGAGGAGGAGGAGGAGGAGGAGATGAAGGAGCGGCCTTTGAAGGTTGGGATCGTGTGTGGAGGTCCTTCGGCGGAGCGCGGGATTTCGTTGAACTCGGCGAGATCGGTTCTTGATCACATTCAGGTGAGTTGCTCTTTGATCCATGATCGATGTTAGTTGGGTAATGTGATATCCTTTAAATTGTACTTGAAATGAGAGAGAATCACCTTGTTCGATTTTGTGTTGACATCTTTAAAACATTGGAAGTATTCACATATTAACGAAATTGTAATCGGCATTTAAAGATGACTAATGAATGAGTGAACAAAATTTGGGATTTATCACTAATTATAAACTGATTAGGGGTTTAGGCTAGTTTTAAAACTATTTAGGGATTTAACACATTTGGGTCAAATCAATGACGCGTAGGCGCCATGTAGGATTGGCGGTTTGCAGTAGTGGAGTTTTTAAGCTGCACTTGCAAAGTGTGGCTTATACGAAGGGTCCCAACATTATTCCGTACTTCCAAAGTGCGGAATAAACCCCCCTAGAGACTATGCCCCAACCAGAGAGCTAATAGGGTCTCTGGTTGGGTACAAGTCATTCCGCACTTTAAAAGTGCGGAATAGACCGGCCTCCACATTCAGAGAGCCAAGACATCAAACTTGGCTCTCTGGTTTGGGGGTCAAATCATATTCCGCACTTTGAAAGTACGGAATAGACCGGAACACACTTCCAGAGAGCCAAGACATCAGACTTGGCTCTCTGGTTGGGGGCCAAGTCTTATTCCGCACTTGCAAATTGCGGAATAGACCGGAACCCACTTCCAGAGAGCCAAGACATCAGACTTGGCTCTCTGGATTGGGGCCAAGTCTTATTCCGTTCTTGTAAAGTGCGGAATAGACTGAAGATACCCACAACACCCAATCCTGAAACACTTCGCCTTCTCCTTGGTTCCAATGCTCAATTTGTTAATTTTTGCAACTAGACAAGATGAACCGAACTTCAAATTTTGCACATTAAACCAAAAACCCACAGTTTAAAAGTTCAAACAAAAACGGGCAGCACCCCATTTGTAAATTTTGAATGAATTCATGTACAACATCAATAAAATAAACGCTACCCAACATGGGTGCTAACTCGACGCCAAACACGGCGGAGACACAATCCACGCAAAATATATGACGCCTAAAGGCGAAGAATAACAAGCGGAACGCAATAAACAATATATATAAATAAATACACGCATCTCATGAAATTCAATAAAAAACAAATACAAAAGAGGGCGTCACATCAAGCAAGACAAAACCCGTGGAGTCCTAGATCGGCCGGGGCGGCGCTGAGATAGACCGAGTATATCCTCCGGCTGTGTGGCTGGCTATGAGGGTCCAGTTTGGTCCATAGCTCTAGAAAGACCAGCTTCCCTCTGTGTCGGCGACGTTGACGTTGATAAGTCACAGTCACCAGTGCTCTAGGTGGTGGAGGAGGATCTAGACGTCATATCGGACGACACTGGAAAAAATGACTAAGCGATCTCCAAATGGTCTTGATCCCACTAGCTGATGTCGTATGTCCGTTTATAATGCTGTTTGCGACATTATGGACCTGAAACAAGACGTCCGTCTGTAATATAGATAAGTAAATATCTCAAATATATACTATTAAGGAATTAAGTAATAGAAAATATAAAGAAAGAACAAAGTGTTTACCATCTCACGCTCTACGGGTCCCTACGGCTTATACGTCACCTGTGGAGGAAACGCCGTCTGAATATACCGCCGAGTAATCCTTGAGTACCAGCCTTAGCTAGCGGTAAAGGCGGATCTCTCTTGTGTACGACAAGTAGAGCTCGTGCATCCCATCGATCGATGTAGATATGTCGAAAAGCCCTCCAATCAATAGCTCTACCTCTTCGTATGACCCGATCAATAAGCTCTACCGGATCCGGGATGTGCTGTACAAGCCCGAACTGTGGTAATACACGGTCGGGGACATGATATGCAACTATGCCGAAACAGATAATAGGTGTCCGAGCACGCCAGATATCTGGAAACTGTAAACACAAATCCGGTAGAGCCCGATAGATATCTAGAGTATATGGCATCCAGAGAACAGTTCGGTCCGGAAGCATATCTAACTCATTTCGGTAAAACTCGAGCGACCTGGCGGGTGTCCTATCCCATGTCCGTCCGACATTAAACTTGTAACGCAACAATAAAGTATTGTAATTCAAGAGTCACACCTAAGATTCATAACCTCAAATTTCCTAAATGTTGATTTTAATTATATCACTTATAGTTTTACCTGCACCATAATGGCTGATCTCCATATAGCTGGACCTCCTGGATAAATATAGGACAACCGGTGGATAGTCGGATCCAGCACCACATCTGCAGATATCATATTTTATTAGATACCGATATATTTAACATGATAACAAAATCTATTATGTATTTTAAATTTTTTACCTGAAGAAGATAAAGACAGCCACCTATGATATTGCGCTCCTGGAGAGCGACAGAGGTCAACTTCTCATAAAGATAAGCAAGCACGACACTCCCCTACGACAATGTGCCACATACGTTGAGATCGGCTAATAATAGTAGCCACATAAAATGTACGATATTCTTTGTTGTGTCGGAAAATAAGGACGTCCCGATCTGATGAAGAATATAAGCACGTACATACTGGTCGACCGCCGCCTGATCTGCATAATCTCTTTAGGGATCGAATGTTTCGCGTAGCCATGTAAGTATGATAGCACCTTCTTTCATCTGTGCGGGTGCCCGACCAAGATGCTCAATGCATAGCTCTCGCCAGTCGTGATATGTATCCCCTGTCACTGGTGGACCGCGGATGCACAAGCCAAGCAGTACGACAACATTCTGAAGGGTGATCGTCATCTCCTCCACATGCAAATGAAATGTGAAGGTCTTTGGCCTCCATCGCTCGGCCAACGCTGTAATGAGAGGATGGTCGAGACGAATATAGTCAATTCTCGAGTAGTGATAAAATCCTGCACGTGCTAACCCAGGCCGCACACGTGTATCTCTAATCGCCCATGACCTAATCTGCTATAAGTGAGCATTACATGTCAAAACGACGTTCTCCTGCACATTAAACAAACAAACTTATTAGAAATATACAATTAGAAGCAAGTAGTACAAGTACTATATTGAATTGAATTATTTTCTTACCGTCATGCATGTCGTCGCCCGATGTCGGCCCGACAGGTATAAAACAGACCGATCTACATGTTCTGGGTCCATCGATACAATATCTGCCAAAAGCAATAATTCAAAGATAAGTGCTAATTATACATTAATGAATGCAATACATAACTGTAGATAAAATACAATATATCGAATGAATCCAATACATATATGGTGATAAATGATACAATACATCAGGCGACACAATACAATACTGTCAACAGGATACAATACA
Source organism: Agapanthus africanus (assembly GCA_030015575.1). Taxonomy (NCBI): domain Eukaryota; kingdom Viridiplantae; phylum Streptophyta; class Magnoliopsida; order Asparagales; family Amaryllidaceae; genus Agapanthus; species Agapanthus africanus. The sequence continues at coordinate 376,232,869 of JASDDO010000031.1, read as the reverse complement.
GCACCGAACACGATACATCAAACACCACAATATATAACGGTGCTCCTAAATCATTCGGTTGATTTTGAAGTTCACGTGGAAGGTTAGGACATCGCGATTTTTTATGACCGTAGGATTTGCAATTGCTGCACCTGTTCTGTCCTTTCACCCCTTCTCGTCCTTCATCCATAGCACCCTTGATACGACAGCTTGGAGGCCTGTCTTTCTTTCTTATATTGCTGGGTGGGAATATATATGGCCCACGATATTCGTCTCAGTGACGTTGATCTGGAACCGAGCTAAATAAAAGGGCATACAACTCTCGATAGTATTATGCGTAATACTCTCCACGGCATAAGATCTCGTATGATATGTTTGATCTCCTGAAGCTCGTGAATAAGTTGCCATCACATGTTTGCATGGAAGCATTTGTAGTAAAGGTATATTACAACTACGACATCCATTATCGTCTATACCGACGTCATACGTAATCCCATCTTTATTTACCACTTCCCAACGATTCTTAGAGAATCGACGAAGTTGGCAATGTCTCACATCCGCATTTCTTTTAGCCAATATACTCTCATTTTTTAGAGTGAACGGTGTGTCCCATTTAGCCGCCGCTTCACGACGAGTGACGAAGTACATGTTGAGACGACAGAAAGTTCTAGCAATCAATGCCCGTATCAGTAACGCACGAGCTTTTTTAAAAACACCATTAAAGTTCTCGGAGCAATTCGTAGTCATAATACAATACCTTACATCGCCGTCCATACATAACGCCCAACGATCTTCGTATCTCCTAAACTTTTGTTAATCCAAGTATCTGCCTCTGGATTTAATTCTCGAATACGATCGTTTTTTTTCTCATAAATTAGAGGATCCGAAGTATTGCCGGTTTCATACAACAAAAGCTGTAACGATCCGTCTTTGAATTTTTTTCGAGAAATTGGCCCTGATTTGCCGCAAATAGTAGCGATGAAAACGGGGCGTCCGCCAGCCTTGAGCCAGTGCTCTTGGAAGATCCTTCATCCGATCAGACAACCGTGCAATGAAATAATTTTGTATTTTTAAACCTCATCTTCAAAACTCGACCATTTGAGTTATATGAAGAATGTCCTAATACTCGTGACTTATGCACCATTTTGATGCGTTCATGGGAAATTTTTGCCCATTTGTCACGTCTAAGAAAATCGTGTCTTTCGATTTAACACATCCACAACAAATTGTCATTCGATTTGATATGTTCACAACAAAGGCTTCCTACTTGACACGTCCTTGACAAAATGTCTCCAAAATTGACGCATCCATGGGAAAATATACCTTTCTATTCATGCTTCCAGCAAATTTAAAAAAAATATTGTATTATCAAATTAGTACCGTGTAAATCATAAAATACATATCCGATCATTAGCATGTATAAAACTAGAATACGATTCTATCATTTTTAATTTTAACATAAAAAATATCCCACTGTATTGTGCTTCTTATAAGATCTAAATAAACATATAGCATGATTCAAGCATACGTTGAAACAATTATTTTTCGGCGTAAGAAAATAAAATTATAGTTGAACAATATGATTTTTTCCAATATGATTAAAAATCTAAAACAATACATATTCGTTTGTGTAAATTTGGTTATGCTGCAATCTTAGTGTTATAGTAAAGGATTAGTCAAGTGACGTAAGGGTTGAAACCAATATTATTATTTTTAATCTCTATCGTGAAATACAAAAAAAATATGCACTATATAATGAGTATCAAATAATATTAACTATTAGAATTATTCATATTGAAGTTGTGCAACGATCATTTATACTCTTAGTTATTGTTGTTAGTTATACATTACAATCAAACTGCAAAATAAGTGGTTCAAACTGAAATTCTCATCTCTAGTGAAAGATGTCTTTTTATATAAAGAAAAAGACAATAATGCTAAAAAGGTCAAAGATGAATGGGTTTAAATCCATTATCTAAATATATATAATTAGCCGGTTTATATTTTACCAAAACATAATAGCAATATGGAAAGAAGACGGCAACTCGTAACAAAATATGATCCAATATAAGTTTTCTTTGAAAAAAGAATAAATAGCGAAATACAATTCAAATTTGCTAAATGTGAACATTTGAAGATATATTTAAATAGTTAAGATATTTAAATTCGAATTCAACCTCCATTTTGAAATATTATTAAACTACATTTCCTCAAAATTATGATTTATTATTAGGTCAAAATGACATTAGAAATTCAAATTCAAGAGTATGATAATTACCTAAACAATAACCAAGAAACTAGGGTTTAAGCATTTATTTGGAATAAAAATGAATACTCCAACGCAGTTTGAGGAATTTGAAGGAAAATCTAATTTTCTGGAATTGAGAATTTAGATTCTATTATCATCGCAAAAAAGTCTTGAGAGTTAAATATAGTGAAGAATACAAAATTTAAATGAATCAATCTTATGGATAATTAAACTCTTAAGAATTGAAGGGCGGGAGTTAAGATTCAAGTTCATATTGCAAGAGAGTTATTTCGGCGTCCCATTTAAATATCTTGTAACCAAAGGAGTTCTATTGGTATTTTTGTTGGTTTTCATTAGTGGATTTTGGGTATAATTTTTTTTACTCTTTTAAAAAATTAACATTGAAAATGGATTACTAATTATTTTTATTTTTAGGTATTACATCCAATTAATAGAGTAATGGCTTAACCTATAGTTGTTAAAAATCTCAAAACTCGGAACTTGGCTCTGGGTTTGACTTGCTAAAAGCTTGTTCGGGCTCGTCGGTGACAAACAATAATACGATAGCTGGATTTGAACTGCATTATTTTAAAGGAAAATCTATTTCTAGATCCAATTATCAAAACCCACTTGTTTTTAAATCCAAGTAGTTTCAAAATTGCTAAAAACCCAATACATAAATTATACGAAATATTAGAAACCCATATGCCTCAAACATATTATTCTTGGCTCATTCTTTTGATATTCCCAATTTTACCCTCTAGTTATCTTTTTGGAAAACGAATCGTTTTATGATATTTCAAGCTAGGGTTTTCAAATTTTTAGAGAGATTTTTTAAATATCATCCATGATTTCATTATATATTGTATCTTTTTGATTTCTGAATCTAAAATTTGAGTCTCTCTGCATCTTTAAATACTTCAATTTGATGAAATCTTAATCATATTTCTTTCTCGTTTCAGAACCCTAAGAAATCGAACACCGTTCTTTATTAAAATCTAAATATAATGGCTTAATAAAAGTATTTGAGTTTTCTTAGACAAGAATATAATGAAAACATGGTGCTCCAATTTAATGGTTTTGCTTTGAGATGGGGTTTGCTACCGCAAGTAAATGATGAACACTTTATCAATTTGATTTCATAAGTTTTATTCTCCATAGAAAGTGATTAAAGGAAGAAAAATAGAGCACAAAAAGATGGTGAAAGAAAAGTTGGATTATTGAAGAGCTTCGTTGGGTTTATAATGGATTTTGATAGGATGAATGTGGAAGAGAAATGTAATAAAGGTATTTTAAAAATACTGGTGCATAATACATCATATAAAATTCAACATAATGATTTTTGGGTATAAAGGAAATAAAATATAAGCTATCGGGTGTTTTGATATTTAAGGAACTTTGTGGGTTTAAAAATAAGTGTTATAAGATATGGGTTTAAAAGCAGTTTCCCCTATTTTAAAATAACGAAAATAATATCGAAAATTGGCATGAACCATAAAATTGACCATTTTTATTAAAAGTTATATATAGTATGCGTGATAAAATAGTTTTTGGATTAAAGCAATTAGTCCACTATTAAGAGAAACACTTTTCGAAGGAAAACTATTATCTAAGCTAGTTTTTTGTTCTCTTATATGGCAAAATCGTTTCGTAGAAATCAGAAGTCAGAACCTACTTATAAATTATAAAATCTTTTCGATTAAAATTCACTAATTTGAAATATATAAAAACACTAGATAGAAACCCATGGCTAATAAAAAGATAATATAACGAAACAATTTTAATTAAGTGGTGCTATTCTAAGCATTTAGAAATAATCCACAAGTTAATTGCAATTCCTAAATAAAAAAATAGTTTTCAACAAATTTATTGTTATATATTTTAAATATATTATAAATTGAAAATCTCCATGCTTTAAAGGTTAAAAGAAGGGTTTTTTTTACTTAAAGCTCCCCAAAACTGAGCTAATTACTTCAAAAACCCTCAAAACTTGATAATTATTTATTACCCCAAAACGTTAAAGTTGCATCATTTTATCCCACTAGCGTTTTCACTTTACTCCGTTAGTCAATTAACGAAAGAAGTCGGGTTAGGATTATCAAACCATCCCAACCCACTCGTATTCATTCATGTTCATCTAAAATTCCATATTAGAACCCCTGGTTGAGAAAGATGACCATATTCCATTGCCAGTCCTAATTCCGAAGCCTTAGTTTCGAATAGGGGCTCTAATTTGAAATTTTAGATGAACATGAGTGAATATGAGTGGGTAGGGGTTTTGATAACTCAACCTGACTTTCTTTGTTAATTGACTAATAGTGTGAAGTGAAAGGGCTAGTGAGGGGTAAAATGACAACTTTAACGTTTTAGAGATAATTACTAATTATCAAGTTTTGGGTTTTTTAATAATTAGCTCAGTTTTGGAGGCTTTAAGTAAAAAATCCTAAAAAGAATACGGATGATGCTTAATAAAAGCATTCATGAAATATTTCATATGGTTATACATATTGAAACCAAATAACTACGATCGATATTATTTGAATATACACACAAAAATAGTAATTTCTCAAATGACGCCAGACCGGTAAAGTTTTGAGTATGAAGTCATTCAAAAGATTGAAATGAATTTATTTTATAAAATATAGACGATAAATCAAATTCATTGAAAAAAGGAGGGATGAGGTGTAGAAATAAGAGACACCGGCACTTGTATGATATAACAGACACCGACACGTGCATGTATGGCTTAGAAGAGCAAAATAATCATGTATACAAACCTAATATTTAAAAAAATCTAGAAACTGCCTGTCGAATGTGCAATATCCATGTTTGACTTTAATAAAGACAAAAAGTTCCTTTGAAAGTCGAAAATTTGTTCACAGTAAGCGTGCTATCTGTGATTGGTCTTTTTCTACGAGGTCAAAAGCTTAGAATTTGTTAGCAAATGTCGAAGGAAAATGTGTGACAAGATGGGCAATATGGTAGTATCAATCACTTGCTAGTTGCAATTTGTAATACTAGCCTTTAATTAATTTTTATTAACAACATCATAACAAGTTACTGGAAAAAGTGGTAAATAATACTTTTTTTAGTGGGAGAACTATGGTTAATCTCTCTTACGAGTGAAATAACTAACTGACCATTGATTGTGGAGTACTTATTTTTTCTAGGTTATCCTCTGCTTGAAATGACATGCATCTGTTTTTCAATTGATGCTGATTTGAGCACTGCACTGTTAGTTATATGTATGCCCTATAGGCCATTACTCTACATACGATGTATATTGTAGTGGATGCTTGGGCACATATAGGGATGACTTTCTTACTCGACATGATAGTATGCTAACTGGTTGCTCTTTATCTTAACATGTACACTGATTGTCTCTATGTTACATCTTGATAAGCCCTTAGATGAGTACTTGACTACCAGGACTATAATGCAGATCATACTAGTGGGGACAGAGTAGTAGTTAAATACATCCTTCAAATGTTCCTAGTCGAGGGTGTATCGAGACAGGGCATCGATATACCAGAGTAGATTAGCGTATAGCTTCTCGACCCATATAGATGGGCGATGGATGATCCCATATCCATTGGTGTTTGACATCAGAGACAGTATACGGGTGCTCAGTGGAGACTGGGTACACTGAACGGACTCGCCGAGAACTCCCAGATGGTATTATACCTCACGTCAGATGGAAGTTCTCTGGTGACACTGGTACAGGTTTGTCTGTAGACCCGAGATTGTCATAGAGTCTTGTGTGATTCCTACTGTGCTTTGATTTCCACCTTACCATGTTCAAGAGAACGTGCAAAACGGTGGCTTTTGGGTACAGTCCCGAATCACATGGAGGCAATGAGCGATAGTAGGGGTTTCGTCTCTTCCGGTATTGGGGGTTGATGTTGCGCTGTGCTCGATTGGCTATAACAGGAAGTCCCTGGTCAGGGCTGCTTCAGAGATATACTGGTAAGTGTTGTCAGTAGTTTCTCGACCCGTTATGAGCCTCATATCGACACGACTTATCGAGTTATTGGGGTCTGACGTTTACCACCCCTAGACGAGATATGCGACATATCAGACGAAGAGACCGGACTGTACGGTAGTGTTACTGATTGGATTCACAGGAGTATGAGCAAGCTTGTTTGTTGATCTTCTGATCGCTCAATACCCGGATGGCCGTTACGTTTAGCTGACCGCTTGCGGCTTGTGGGTGTTTGATATGATCATCACCTACTGCCGGCGTATTGACGAGTCTTTAGAGTCCTATACAGAGGTTTCCAGGCTCAAGCGAAACGGAGTAGGAGCACATATGTGAAATGTGCGGGACCGAGATTAATACGATATGAGATACCGTATTCTATTCTCACGATTTGTGACATCGGTCGGTTATATGTGATATAGCCGGGTTATCGGATCAAGTGTTGATTCGATAAGTTGTTACATATGATATTAGTTGGTTATATGTGATATAGCCGGATTATTAAATCAAGAGTTGATTTAATAATTTAATGTATAATTATATATTTGATATATTACATTACATTAACTAATATTAAGCTCACTTATGATTTCTTTTTCTCACTTTGTGCATAAGTATATATGTGATATATATTTGTGTACATAATTTTGTGTCATGCTTGATGATACATGCAACTTGCTTGTGTATGACTTACACCATGCTTGGTTTAATTGCTAGGGTTTTTAATTTTGGTAATTACAAATGGTGGCATTTTGTCATGACAAATAGCTTGTAGAAGCTTGTAGTCTTCATTGACCAAGTCCACTCTTTTGTTTTGCCTAAAATATTTGTTAACCCAACCAATTAAACCTAGCCATGGTTAACTCTCTACAAAGGTTAGTATATGATACTAACTCACTAGGGTTGCCATTATCCTATGGATAATTATCATGAGATATTTTCTTCTTCTTCTTCCTCAAAGCTTTCTAGCTTCAATGGAGATGTGAGGAAAAATGTGAGAAAATCAATTCTAAAGTGAGCATACTTCCTACTTCATCATCATCTACTATTTGCCCTTTAGTTAGGGTGTTTGCTTCACTAATTTCATAATTAGTGAAGACATAGCTTGGGTTAGTGTCTCCTCGACGTAGATCATCTTCCGAAACAAGCATGTTCGTTTCTTCAAGAGAGTCTCTCTAGAGTCCGGGACTTCATGATCGCAGCGAAGGGACTACTACACGGAGCTAATGAAGTGAAGGACCGGTCTACAAAGGTTGTATTCCTTGTTCACTTTACTTGCAAAGTCGTTTGCATTTCATTCCGTCGGATTTCTAGTATAACGATTCTAAGTTAGGGTTAGCTAGAACGACAAATTTTTGAATTTGGCATGGACGATGCCTTCCGAAACCTTGCTGCCGTCCTAGGCAACCCTGCAGTGGTATCAGAACCATGCTAGAAAATTAGACGGATTTTGTTAAGATTACGAAACCGAAATACTCCGATACTTGCAACGCCAAAAACTGGTTTCTGTCGATTCTAAAAAGTTGTCAAATTTTTTTTAAACAAGCACAGAATGTTATATGGGATATATCATGAACACCATGAAAATTTCAGGGGTATGCTCGGATTTTGGCCGAGGACAAGGTAGTTGGGGCCGGCCACTTTTTGTTGGTTTCGCTTGAAATTTTCAGTGTTCCAGGACTTGGGTTTTGGTGTTTCAGGCGTTGTTTGTTTTTGCTAATTTTACATGTGATGTAATATTACACTATAAGCAATTCAGAGTGTTTCGTATTCGTAGTTTTAACATTGTTTCGGGTTGTTACAGTCTAGGCGTTAAAAAGTTCGATCGAATGTCAAAAACTTATTTTTCCAAGTCTAACGTATTCGGAAAAATATGCAAGTAATTTTATGAACCCTCTAGAAGAATGAAACCTTAACTCGACTTTTTGGATCGCGGAACCGCGGTCATACCCTAGGGTTTGTCGCAGTTCCATGGCGACATGAGTGAGGCTTGGGTCTGCCCTTCGACTGCTGGTGCATAGATACTGTGGCATATTCTGGGTATTATTAAACTGTGCTCAAGTGTTGAGCTATCGGGAAATTGTGGGACTTTGATGAATCGATCGAAAAGTTTAACGTTCGTCCGGATATCATGTGATGGGATACAATATTTGAAATCCACAAATATAGTTATGAGATAACTAATTTGAATGTCATAAATCTAGCAATTTAGTCTCATTTGATCGGTTGCCACGGGATTTTGATGAGATCAAAAGTCCGTCGCAATCACGTAGCGTACGCGGATACTCGCCGGGTAACATTATTAGATAGCGACGCCCCATAGCCTCGATCAAGTGACTGTAGGAGAACCCCGTCGCCAAAATCATCCGTTTGAGTGCTCGCGGCAGCGGTGTTCCGCCTTAGTGCACTTCGTCGACGGCATCGAGGGGTGCAGCCGTCTACTAAAGTTTCCGACGAGCATTCGATCAGGATGTCGGGAATCTTGTTGAATTGTCTGACTTGATATTAAAAGGTGTTTTGAATATCGACACTAAAATGCGGGGTTTATAATTGTTAGGCATGTGATGTCTAAGGAATTCATTTGGTTAGGCATGAAATCCAAAGTATGAGATACGTTGGGTTTATGATGTCTAAAGTGGTTGCGGATTCTAACTGTTGTAGTTTTTCACTTTCTTTTCTGCGACCGTAAATGCAATATGTGGTGTATCGCCGGTTTCGGTGCTATATGTCAACGACAATTGAGATACGCATATTTACTTACGTTGATGACATGTGATGTTATGTGTTGCTGTGATATGTTATATTGGATCGTCGTGTTTGAATAGCCGGGGGTTTTATGTGAGATAAGAGTTTTTCATTTTCATTAATGTAAAAGCTTGTATGTAATATTCTTTTTTTGGGGCACTTCCGAGTTGAGGATGATGTAACCATTGATGTATATTATTTACTTTTCCGCATTAGGATAGACCCAAGGAGGAGAGCACAAGTAACCGGGTTCTAGGGTCCAGTGGGAGACCATCTCAAGTAGTCGAGACCGGGTCTCCTAACTCTAGAATTGGTAGGGTTGCTTGCCGCTCTCGTAAGGGTCTAGGGATGTGGGATTGGCTATTCATCACGACCGTGGAATCCGTGTTTTATACAGGCTTAATTTAAAACCCGGAAATCCTAGTATATCCAATATTTCATATGTTGTGTTCTGCTGCGATATTCTGTGATGTGATCACTCTATATGTTGAGATAGATACTGGATATAGTATTTGTGATATATTATATAGACGTTGCTTATGTTTTACACCCGCGCTAGCCCTGCCCCGTTCTGTCGTTAGTTACCTAACCTAACGGTGCACGAGGGGACATCGAGGCGAATGCGGATGGCATAAGCGTACACTGTATTTATCTGTGATGTTTAGGTAACTTAAAATGATGGGACTTCATTAATGAGATTAATGAAAGAAAAGAAACCTAAAAGATGTTGAAGAATCAAATTTATAAAAAAAGGTAGCTCTAGTTTTGCTTTGTATAGCGGTATTCCTTGTAGAATATCCAACACCTTATTCGATAAGGAAAGAGCCTAGATCTCTTCACCGGGTATGACCTCTTTAGCAAAACTAGCAGGTGCTACAACTCACTCGGTTTTGTTTTTGATTGCTTCTATAGTTCTTGCTTTGCATAGTGCTATTTTTGAAATATCCTGCACCTTATTCGATAAGTAAAGAGCCGAGATCCCTTCACCGGGAGTGACTTCTTTAGCAAAACTAGAAAAAGCCTAAAAAACACTCCTTTTCAAAATCATTTATTTCTACAACGATATCAAGTCCATTACGCTCATGGTTTTTCATAAAATCCTGCGTAGCCCTCCGTCATTTCAGATAAGTATTATTTAGTATTCGTGCTACGGTAGTTTGGCATGCGTCAAGGCGTAGTGTACGGTAGCTGATTAGTACTTATCTGTAGCATGAGATGCGATTGGATTAGGGTATTCGTACGGCGTTGTTTGGCATACGTCAAGGGTTGTACGGGTGGGTTTAATTCAATCAGGAAATGCACGGGTTGAACTTGACTAGCAGACTATGAGTTGTTTGGCATGCGTCAAGGTCATAGCACGCTAGGGGTAAAAGAATTATCGGGAATTTCAAGTATTGAGATTTGCAATGAGATTACATACCTTCTATGAGATAGTTGGATCCTGATACCCACTGCGAGTAAGAGTTACTCCTGGGAGAATTTTACACATGACAATTAGTCGATCAAGTAGGTGTCTAGAAAGGTGTTAACGGGGTTATGCCTCTAGGAAAACGAGGTTTATTTTAATTAGGTCCGTGCGAAAGCACGAGGAACCTCCCTTAAAGTACCGACACTGGCATGGCTGAAAGATTGGCGAACTTGTAGGGTGTAATTAACCCCGGCTAGTATTTTCTTTTAGGGTTTGAAGGAAGATTTGACTAAAATAGTAGGAGCCATCCTGATTAGATTAATTAATAACCAGTCTAATCTTGCAAGAGCATACGCTGAGTGTTTTCTTCTCTCTCTTCAGGTAGCGACCATGTCACGCCTTAATCAAGATAATAATACGGATGTATTGACTGAACCCACTTGTTATACAGTGCTAGGGGAACGTTGGTCCCGCTCCAGCTTATAATTGTTATAAGACCGAGCATGAAATATGGGATTACCAGGATTCCCGTGCCGTCCAAACGAAGAAAGTACATGATGATGCATCTTTTTTGGGTGTGTTCATTACCGAGAACTGTTTCTCAGTTTCCTTTACGTCTTGGGTATGAGATACCGGAACAGGATCCCACATATGTAATATGTTACATGGGCTTCAGATAGGTAGAGAACTGAGAATGGGTGATAAGTTTTAAGAGTTAGAAGCGGTGCAATTGTTGCAGCCAAAGCAGTTGGCAGTTATCACCCTGTATTACCAAATACATTGATTCTGAACGAATGTTATTAGATACCGAACCTGATATACAATATCATATCAGTCACTTTATTAAGTAAAGAAGGATATAATTTTGTATTGTTGGATAATGTATTGAACATTTCCTATATTAAGAGTTAATCGGTTCAAGCATGTTATCTAAAAGCATATACGTTCTAAATCAAACCACAGATCTTAACGTATAGAACACACACAAGAGGAAGAGTTCAGAAATGAACGAATCCTTCTTAAGGCATTATAGACTAGGTCATATCAATGCGACCCGACTAACTGAGTTACATTAAGATGCATATTTAAATCAGTTTGAATTTACATCTTGTGAAACTTGCCAGTCATGTGACAAAGATAAGACGACCATAGCTCCGTTTATTGGAAACAGAGAAAGAGTTAATGGACTCTTGGGATTGATACATGATGATGTATGTACGTCCCCTGTCTACACATGCCAGGACTGGTTCTTTGTACTTCATTACATTCACTGATGATCTCTCAAGATTCGTACATATGTTCCTGTTGAAACACAAGTCTGAACCTTTTGAGAAATTCAAAGAATATAAATTAGAAGTAGAGAACCAAAAAATGGGTACAAGTATTATGTCCTATGATGTGATCAGGGAGGAGAATACTTGAGCACGGAGATCCTGGACTATTCTAAAGGAGAATGAGATTCTCTCTCAGCATTACTCCTCCGTATACACCATAACACGTCAGTGTATCGGGGCAGAGCAAATCGCACCCTATGTGATAGGGTATGCTCTATGATGAGTACTACTGAGTTGCCTATTTCCTTTTGGGGTTATGCACTTGAGAAGTTGTATACCTATTGAATAGGGTTCCAATCAAATCAGATGCCTACTGCTCCATATGTGATATGGTATGGGAAGAGCCCATCTCTTAAGGATGTTAAGATTTGGGGTTGTCCGGCTTATGTCTAAAAGCAAAATCCGGACAAGCTCGAGGCAAGGTCAGTTCTGTGGAAGTTTGTTGGATATCCCAAGCATTTGCAAGGGAATATCTTCTACCACACCGAGGAACAAAATGTGTTCTATTTCTCGGCATGCCATCTTTTTAGAAAAGGATTTTCTAGTGAAGAAATTAGTGGTCATGAGGTAGAACTGGAAGGAGTTCCAGCTATACAAACTGCAGCTGATGATTTGGTAGAACCGAAGGATTCAATAGTTCTCGACGAACCTCAGCCTCTCTGCTGATCTAGTAGGGTTCCTCATCCACCTGAGAGATACTTCGGTTTCTCTATGACAATGAGAGCGAGGATTGCATCATGAGATGACGACCTAATTAGTTTCGAGCAGGCCATCAAGAGTGGTGATTCTGTGAGAATGGCTGGATGCTAAGCGATCTGAGATGGAATCCATATACACCAACAAAGTATGGACTTTGGTTGCTTTATCTGAAGGGTTAAATCCCCATCAGGAGCAAGTATATCTTGAGAAGATTACTTGGTGTACATGGAAAGGTTGAGACTTTCAAAGTTAAGACTTGTTGCAAAAGGTTCTCGTCATCGACCATGTGTGGATAATGATGAAACCTTTTCTAGTGTCTATGCTTAAGTCCATCCAGATCCTACTTGCCATTGCTATATACCATGACTACGATATCTGGCGGTTGGGTGTTATGACTGCTTTTCTAAATGGTGATTTAGAAGAGAGCGTCTATAAGTACACAGCCAGAGGGCTTCGTAGACAGTGGGAGCAGCAGAAACGTGTGCAAGTTGCTTTACAGGTTAAAGCAGGCATCACGGAGTTGGAATAGCTGTTTTGATGTGGTAGTCAAAGAGTTTGACTTCATCAAAATGGTAGATGAACCTTGTATATACAAAAAGGTAGTAGGGAGCATGGTGGTGATCCTCGTATTGTACGCGGATGACATACTCTTGATAGAAAAGGAGTTTCCTATGCTACGCCCGGTCAATCTCCTCTTATCACAAGGATTCTCCATATAGGATCAAGGTGATACCTACTAAATCCTGGGATTTGGATCTATGAGATAGATCTAAGTGGATGTTAGGATTCTCACTAGATGTAGTGAGATGGTATCAATCGATCCTGGGGAGAATCACTGGATAGCTTCCACGGTGGTAAGGACGACTGAATGTCAGTCACATGCATTGTTTTTACCCTCAGTGGAGGGACGGTATGTTGGAAGAGTTCCAAGCTAGATACCGTGACAAACTAAATGATAAAGGCTGGATACATCGCTACCAAGGATGCTACTAAAGAGGCAGTCTGGATGTATATTAGTTCATGAGATGAACTTCGTTCCTACCATTGTGTGACAATGGAGTTATGGCTTTGGCCTAGGAACCCCCGTCCCATCAGTGATCCAGACATATTCTTAGACAGTATCACCTGATCATGGAGATGGTTGATCTCCAGGGAGATCGAGGTTAGGAGAGTAGACACAGAGGACAATAGGGCGGATCCACTCACAAAGGCCTATTCCCAGGAAAGGCTTTTATGGGATGGTTGAGTATGGGATGCTACAACCACTGCTGATTGTTGGGTATGGGATACTACAGCAGATGACCCTAGTGCAAGTGGGTGATTGTTAGTTATATGTATGCCCTAGAGGCCATTACTGTACATACGATGTATATTGTAGTGGATGCTTGGATACATATAGGGATGACTTTCTTGCTCGACATGATAATATGCTATCTGGTTGCTCTTTATCTTAACATGTACACTAATTGTCTCTATGTTACATGTTGATAAAGCCCTTAGGATGAGTACTTGACTACCAGGACTATGATGCAGATCATACTAGTGGGGACAGAGTAGTCGTTAAGTACATCCTTCAAATGTTCATAGTCGAGAGTGTATCGAGACATGCATCGATATACCGTAGTAGACTAGCGTATAGCTTCTCAACCCATATAGATGGGCGATGGATGATCCCATATCCATTGGTGTTTGACATCAGAGACAGTATACGGGTGCTCAGTGAAGACTATGTACACTGAACGGACTCGCCGAGAACTCCCTGATGGTATTATACCTCACGTCAGATGGAAGTTCTCTGGTGACACTGGTACACGTTTGTCTGTAGACCCGAGATTGTCATAAAGTCTTGTGTGATTCCCACTGTGCTTTGATTTCCACCTTACCACGTTCAAGAGAACGTGCAAAACGGCGGCTTTTGGGTACAATCCCGAATCATTTGGAGGCAATGAGCGATAGTAGGGGTTTCGTCTCTCCCGGTATTGGGGGTTGATGTTGCGCTGTGCTCAATTGGCTATAACAGGAAGTCCCTGGCCAGGGCTGCTTCAGAGATATCTTGGTAAGTGTTGTCAGTAGTTTCTCGACCCGTTATGAGCCTCATATCGACACGACTTATCGAGTTACTGGGGTCTGACGTTTACCACCCCTAGACGAGAAATGCGACATATCAGACGAAGAGACCGAACTGTACGGTAGTGTTACTGATTGGATTCGCAGGAGTATGAGCAGGCTTGCTTGTTGATCTTCTGATCGCTCAATGCCTGGGTGGCCGTTACGTTTAGCTGACCGCTTGCGGCTTGTGGGTGTTTGATATGATCATCACCTACTGCCGGCGTATTGACGAGTCTTTAAAGTTCTACACAGAGGTTTCCTGGCTCAAGCGAAACGGAGTAGGAGCACATATGTGATATGTACGGGACCGAAATTAATACGATATGAAATACCATATTCTATTCTCGCGATTTGTGACATCGGTCGGTTATATGTGATATAGTCGGGTTATCGGATCAAGTGTTGATTCGATAAGTTGTTACATATGATATTAGTCGGTTATATGTGATATAGCCGGATTATTAAATCAAGAGTCGATTTAATAATTTAATGTATAATTATATATTTGATATATTACATTACATTAACTAATATTAAGCTCACTTATGATTTCTTTTTCTCACTTTGTGCATAAGTATATATATGATATATATTTGTGTACATAATTTTGTGTCATGCTTGATGATACATGCAACTTGGGTGTGTGTATGACTTACACCATGCTTGGTTTAATTGCTAGGGTTTTTAATTATTTTGGTAATTACAAATGGTGGCATTTTGTCATGACAAATAGCTTGTAGAAGCTTGTAGTCTTCATTGACCAAGTCCACTCTTTTGTTTTGCCTAAGATATTTGTTAACTCAACCAATTAAACCTAGCCATGGTTAACTCTCTACAAAGGTTAGTATATGACTAACTCACCTAGGGTTGCCATTATCCTATGGATAATTATCAAGAGATATTTTCTTCTTCTTCTTCCTCAAAGCCTTTTAGCTTCAATGGAGATGTGAGGAAAAATGTGAGAAAATTAATTCTAAAATGAGCCCACTTCCTACTTCATCATCCTCTACTACTTGCCATTTAGTATAGGGTGTTTGCTTCACTAATTTCACAATTAGTAAAGAGATAGCTTGGGTTAGTGTCTCCTCGACGTAGATCATCTTCGGCCTCGAAGCAAGCATGTTCGTTTCTTCAAGGGAGCCCCTTTAGAGTCCGGGACTTCATGATCGAAGCGAAGGGACTACTACACGGAGCTAATGAAGTGAAAGATCGGTCTACAAAGGTTGTATTCCTTGTTCACTTTACTTGCAAAGTCGTTTGCATTTCATTCCGTCGGATTTCTAGTATAACGATTCTAAGTTAGGGTTAGCTAGAACGGCAAATTTTTGAATTTGGCATGGACGATGCCTCCCAAAACCTTGCTGCCGTCCTAGGCAACCCTGCATGCACGGTGGTAGAATGTTGGGGAGTGACAAGTGGCGTATGCTGAAAAATTATTAACTGAAAAACTGTAGGGTTTTGTCGGCGCCCCGGCCATCTTTCCGTGGCCAATTGCGGAACAAAAACTTTTAAAACTTTGGCGCAAACAAAACCCGCACAAAATCGAACCAAAAACCCTATACTAGCAAACATGCAAAGAGGAGTTTAGAGATTATACCGATCGATCCGTGTCCTTCGGTCTTCAATCTCTGTCCCGAGCTTGCCGCGGCTGCCCCGAACGAGTTCGCTCTCCGGTCTCCCTCGTCGAAGAGGCTCAACGTCGAGGATTCTTTATACGGGCTCCCGCTTCTAAACCGAAGCAACTCGAGCAACTAGTTTGCTAGTCTAGATGTCCAAGATGAAGTAGAGATGGTGTGTGAATACTTTGTCTCATAACACCCATGGATTCTCAACTCATGAAAGGGATGGGTGGAGATTGAAGAAGATGCCCATGGTGGAAAGCGTGAGCTCAAGAAAGAAGCTAGTGAAGAAAACGGCTTGAGTTATTGTGTGATATTTTGAGAGCTCATTTTCAACTAAAGAAAAATCTCAAGAGCTATGTAGTGGCTGCCCTCTCCCCCCACAAATATCCCACACAATAATTCTAGCACCAAAAACAATCTATGTCACAATAAATGATCACTAGACCCAATACCATGAGTCACCAAGTGCATGCACCATCAAATAAATGCATAAGGCCAAAACTCGAACTCACATTTTCCACCAATTAAACATTTAAACTAAATGTTTAATCCAACAAAAAGAAATGGCATCAACTAAAGTAATCTTGTAACGGATTACAAGAATACCCCTTATCTGTATATACATACCCGCATCCGTATTCCGACTGAATACGAATACAACGAGACGAAAATAATCCAACAATCTAATACTAGGATCCGGCTTAAACCAAAGCCCACTAGTATGATTCGTCCGATCATGATCCGTGCACAAGTGCACGTATATGATCGAACGCTGCCATAAAACCATACGGCCTCTACAACGTTTCGCCCGAACCAGGGAAACCCTCTGTGTAGGACTCTAAAGACTCGTCAATACGCTGGCAGTGGGTTTAACCACAAGCACGTCAGCGGCACTAGCTGTACGTAACAGCTGCCCAGGTATTGAGCGAAAGGGAGGCCGACGAGCGAACTCATCCTGAAACCCTACTGAGCCTGACGGTGACAATATCCGTACAGTCCGGTCCGTTCGTCTATGAGTATCGCATATCAGGCCTGGGGGGATGGTAAACGTCAGACCCCTAATAGCAGTATAAGTCGTGTCGGAGTATAGCCCAGAACACCCTGAGAAACTATTGGAATACCTACCAGTAAATCTCACTTGCCTTGGCCAAGAACTTTGTGTAATGGCTTTCCAAACACAGCGCGATATCAACCCCCAATACCGGGAGAGACGAAACCCCTGACGATCTGTTCACTGCCTCGATGTGGCTCGGAACTGTACCCAACTAAAACCTGTTTGCACGACTCCTTGGAACCGTGGTAGGGTAGTAATCAAAGCACAGTGGGAACTCACACGAGACAAATGACGATCTCAGGTCGATAGACTAACCTGTACACATGTCACTAGGGAACTGCTATCCGACGATAGGTATAATACCAACTAGCATGTTCCCGGCGAGTCCGTCCGGTGTACTCATAACCCAATGAGCACCTGTATACATCTTAGGTGAACCAACTGACACCAATGGTTTGTGAGACCGGCCACCGCCCCTCGTCGGGGTCTCGATCTGTATACACTAGTCTACTCTGGAGTATCGATGCCCTGTCTCGAAACTCTCTCGACTAGGGACACTTTAAGGATGTGCTTATAGACCACCCAACCCTCACGTATATGATCGCCATCATCATACTGCTGGTAGTCAAGCAAGAATCTTATGGGCTCTATCAACATTTAATAGTGATATGTAATGTCACCTGAAGCATGTACACGATGATAAAGACAAACCCGATAGCATACTATCATCTCGAGCAAGACTGTCTTACCGGTATATGTCCTCCCTTAATCATTGCAATCACGTGCCTGCGATCCAATAATTGACTTTGAGGGCACTATATTCAACAATCTTCCACTTGCACTTAAGGCTAATTATTGCGATGTCGCATACTCACAGCCCGTGTGATACCGAACATCCAACTCCTCTACTAATCAGTTTCACAAAGCTTGTTTGTAAAACTATTGTGTTCGAGAAATAGCCTCAGTGAGTGGATCCGCCATGATGTTTTTTAATCTCAAGTTCGCGGAGAAAAACCATATCCCGAAATGAGCAATACCTGTCTTAAAATATGTCTGGATATCTGATGGGACCTATTTCACAAATGAACTCCAAATCCAGCAAACTTCTTAGACTGTATCGTCAACTGAATTTAATCAGTATCCTGCGTCATGTCTCCCTCAGTACCTGCTTGGACCACCTATCCAAATACCGCCCCTTGTCAGAGGGAAAACTATAACTCCGACAGTCACTCTGTTATCCAGGTCACCTTGGAAGCCTGGAATGATAACCGTCTTCCGAAGGAGGCTGTCATTACCAAATCCCTAGAACATCCACTTATGTTCTAAAACTGCTTCCGAACGTTTCTCTAGAATTGGATTAATATCAACTTATTGCAGCTAGTGCAAAAACATCTGGTGTGGTACTTGACATCTCATGATTGACTCAATTGCCTAAGCAAGTGATATGCCAATCATGCACATCCCTCTCCCCTTTAGTCTGTAAGACATCTTTAGAGAGGGTGCCTCCATCACCTGCAGGTTCACTACCATGCCAGGAGTCGTCTAGTCTAAAACACCTTTAGAATACTGTCTAAGTACCCGAATCGGGAAACTACCCAAATTTAGATCTAAAACCATAGATCTAGTAATCAGAATGCCTGATATAATGTCCATATCCTATGTGGAGAAACCACTGTGTGACAACCAAAATATAACCGATCGTAGTATAGGAGTTACTTCCTATAACGTGCATGTCATCTAAATACCAGGACATCACACCCTACTACCTTCTTAACAGATCCATCCCCTATTCTGATGAAGTCAAAACCTATGACTGTCACATCAAAAATAGATGATCTATCTTCGCTATATCTGCTCTATAAATAGACAGAAGCCACTTGTCCACTATGCTTCCGCTGCTCCCACTGACTACAACAACCGTCTGGCAGAGTCATATACAAATGCACTTCTAAAGCTAGTTTAGAACGACGCTATACTTATCCTCCTGCCGGGTCTCATAGTCTAGAACAACAGTAGTGACAAGTCTGGATAAACAAGAACCTCCCTGTCACTGTCCTTGAGGATACCGGAGAACCTTTCGGATGCCTGAGGTTACCCACCATATCTGTGGAGTGGCTAATGGAATGTCAAACCCAATCGAATCTTTAGGTTCTATTAAATTTTTAGTAATCGTTTGCGGTTCTGGAATCACTTCCAGTTCTACCATACTCCCACTACTGTTTTATGAAAAAGTCCATTTTACTAAAACTGTGGCGAGTCAAGAACAATATCACTATTGATCTTCCAGATGGTAGAAAGTTAACCCTCGTCATAGCCCGGGTTAACCCACAATCTGCCATTACAGAAACGTGCCTGGAGTTATCCAGAGTCTGGTTTTAAGCATAAGCCGGACAACTCTATATGCCTTAACATCATTAAAATATGAACCATTCTATATTCAATATAGAAACAGAGGCACTGATTTAATTGGAACTAGATTCAAATCATGCAGCTGTCTCCAGTGCATGTCAACTAAATGGAGAGAGGCTGATCGGCATTACTCAACTTAGGAGTGCATCCAGATATGAGTAACTTGAAAGAGAAACAAGTTCTCAAAACCATTACTATCAACTGAATACCAAATACAAGTATCTACATCTTCGATTACCTTGAAGAATCCTGATACTTGCAACAAATGGTTCTCTACTTTATTCTTGTATCTGTAACTTCTCAAAACTTGGACCTTGTATTTCTACGAAACACTTGTTTAAAACTGGAGAAGTCACAAGTAAACATAATATAGTATGAGGACCAACTCCTCTGTCCTAATGGACACTGGACAACATACAATACTTTTTATAAGTCCCCTGAGTTGAATAACTCAAACCCTGTGCGTCGTAGGTTGAAAACTGTACTATGGTTATGAAGAATTACACCGCTGTTTAATGGTCCTTACCTAACCATCAACCGATATAGGTAAATGTCATGGACATAATTTCAAAAGTTATATCTCACTTTATGAAATAAACGTACAGATATATCAGTTTGAAATTGGTGCATAATAACGGATATTCAAAACCAAATATTTGCCGTCCGGCAAAAACCCAGGCTATTTCCTTAAATATCACCAATTACAACGAATCCCGATATAATGAGGATGATCACCTAATTCTTAAAACCATACAGATGTGAGAATCAAACCTGGTAAATACATACCCTGGAGGAAGGATCTGATTGGGAAATCATTTTTCAATTAACAATGCACAGAGAAATTGAAACATGAAAATGTTTCGATAGGGTATCCGGGTATTCCTAGTAATGCCTCTTCCATTATCCAGATTCATGACCATAACCGTATATTTCCTAGCCATCTCTCCAAATCCCTTTATTTGTCTTTACTCATTAGCTTCTGTACACCATCCTTAGGCTAAATGATTTTCTTCCTTCCGTACCGTTCGGCACCAGCCTATGGTTTGGAAGAAAACTATCCAATAAGCATTATAGGTGTACTCTCATAATCCTAGGAGTACTCACAACCTGAGAGAAGGTAAAGATAAAAGAAAACTGAATAAACCTTATTCTATTTCTCCTGAACCAGAATCCATCCTCGAACTGGATCGAGTTCCTTCGAGTTCGTATATAACCATACGATGGATTATCCAATAACTGCGGATCTTCGTAGTGATACGGGGTGTTCTGGAGAAATACAAAGGTGAAGTAGGAGTGACGATGAAATACGTGGTTTGGTCGTGAATGATAGCAGTCGCATTTTACTTTGCCCTCTTTCTAATCCCTTTATTTGTCTTTACTTATTACCTTCTGTACACCACACTTAGGCTAATTGGTTTTCTTCATTCCCTACCTTTTGGCACCTGCCTATGGTTTGGAAGAAGACTATCCGATAAGCGCAATAGGTGTACCCTCTCCTAATCCTAGGAGCCCTCACAACCTGAGAGAAGGAAAAAGGAAAAGACAACTGATTAGTCGTATTCATTTTCTCCAGAACCGGAAACCATCCTCGAATCTGAAACAAGTTTCTTTGAGTTCGTATGTAACCATACGATGGTCATATCCAATAATAGTGGATCTTCGTAGTGATACAGAATGTTCCGGAGAAAAACAAAGGGTAAAAGTAGGAGTGACAATGAGGTATGCAACTCAGACAATCCAAAAGCCAGTGTTTTAAGAAAGTTCGGTTAACTTGGTCACTGAGTTATAGTGTAGGGTTGGGCCATGGTCGCTGCCAAAAAGAGAGAGAAAAGAAATACTCTGCGTGCACTCTAACCTAGATCAGAATGGTTAATCACTTTATCTAATCAGGATATTTCCCACTGTATCCTCAAATTCTCCTCCAAACCTGAAAGAAGAATTAGTCGGATCATCTAAAATCACCCGAGGAGTAAACCAACACATCAGTGGGTATCAGGATCCAACTATCATCGCATGATAACCTGATGGAATCCACTCACGTTATCACACTCCAGAAGGTATGCGCATGCCTGGCAAGTTTCCTGTATGTTTGAAACTCCCGATGTGATTTTTACCCCATGCTCTTATGACCTTGACGAAGGTCAACAAATCATAAGTCACATGTCAAGTTCTACCCGTCATTGTCCAGGTTAATTTGAACCCATCCGTATTCGTCCTTGACGAAGGCCAACAAGGCTGTACGACTGTCCCAAACCAACGTATCTATCTATGCAACAGAAAAGTAACAAACAGCTACCATACACTATGCCTTGACGAAGGTCAACAAACATAGCATGAATACTAAGTGCTACCCGTCTGAAATGACGGAGGGCTACGAATGGTTTTTGGCGAAAAACCTTTAACGTAATGAACTTGATATCGTTGAAGGAACCAGATAGCTTTTTACAAATATATAGTGGCGAAAACCTTTGCTAAAGAGGTCACTCCCGGTGAAGGGATCTCGGCTCTTTCCTCGTAGAATGAGGTGCAGGATATTCTCACTAAATACCGCGATGCAAAGCAAAACGTAATCGACTATAGTGAAGTTATTACCCTGACGCAAACTTCTGCCCAAGGGGTTACTCTCGATGAAGGGATCTCGGCCCTTGCCTCGTCGAATGATGTGCTGGATATTCAAAACCGAATACCATTGTGCAAAACAAAAGAGTATGTCCTTG
Organism: Agapanthus africanus; assembly: GCA_030015575.1. Classification (NCBI taxonomy): domain Eukaryota; kingdom Viridiplantae; phylum Streptophyta; class Magnoliopsida; order Asparagales; family Amaryllidaceae; genus Agapanthus; species Agapanthus africanus. The sequence continues at coordinate 376,210,566 of JASDDO010000031.1, read as the reverse complement.
TAATAACAGCTTTTTGAAAATTATTCCAACAATATCGAATATGTTTGTTTTCCTTGCATTGATCTGAATCAACGCAGTCCCATCAATTAATCACACCACAAAAGAACGAAAATATGATGTACGTATATGCCATCCGCATTCGCCACTGGGTCCCGTCATCACCCGTTAGGTTACTTAACTAACGACAGAGCGGGGACTGGACTAGCGCGGGTATAAAACATATACAACATCTACTCAGTATATATATAACAATATATAATAATCGCTCTAGGCTTGATAAATGCAACATGACAGATAAGCAATAAGCATCACAGAACAATACAGATAATCTGGGAGCCCCGGGTTTCCTTTGAGCCACAAGTGAAACCCGACGTTCCCCTGGTCGTGTGGATAGCCTGTGCAATGAAAACCTAGACCCCTACGAGCGCGGCAAGTTACCCGCCAAAACCAGAAGTGAGGCAACCCCATTCAGCAAAGTGAATGGGCCATCCAGCACTTCACGAAATCCAGTAACTTGAGCACCCCTTCTTGGGTCAACTTGTACCCCTACGAGTGCGGCGAATAGCCCGCCAATTCTAGAGTGAGGCCTCCTCTTTCTCAACGCCATGAGATGCGGACCCGTTGCCCTACAAAACCGACTATCCGCGCACTCCATCGCGGGGTAATCCTAGTATAGAAAAGAAAATATGTACAACGGTGACATCGACCTCAACCCGGTCGTGCCCCAAACAAATAATATACAAACAGGCAGTGACAGCAGTTCACATGTCGGACGATCGCCCCGCAATATTAAATGTACAAATAAAACTAAACTGCACTGCCATTGCACCCAAGGCTATCCATCACGACAATCCGTATAAACCATAACCAGATTTATCCACAGAAACAAGTAACCGAATCAAGTGTGTAATCCCGTCTAATTGAGCATATAGCAATTAGACAACGTTACCAACACATCCGCGCATGCAAACGAAGTCACGACATTAGAATTCCAAAATACAATTAGCGCACATTCCAAATATACTAAGGATAAAAAACCAAGTGCACTAAACATCAAAAAAAGTCGAGTTTTGAGCTAATTCGGAGGTCCGAATCAAAACGAAACGCGCCCGAACCTTCGCGAGGAGTTAGAGCATGAAATTAACTTCAAGTCGGGGGGCCTAGAGGGGGTACCCGACCCCCGAGGGCACTACGAGGTGGCCAGAGGGTGAGGCAGACTCGAAACTGCCCATGCAGGGGCAGTTTCGGGTCCCCACCCCCAAGACCACCTTGTGGTGGTCTTGGGGAGTGGGCCCAGCCGTTCGGTCCCCCGGGGTCTCCCCGGGGTGACCACGCAGCACCCCGCGGCTTTTCGGTTCAAACCGAGAGCCCGCGGGGTGTGCAAACATCTCAAAACTCAAAAATTCGGGACTGTTTTTTCGACAGTTTTCGATGCCCGAAAAAACGTGAATTCTAATGTCGCAACTAGCTAGTTTAAGGTGTTTGGGTGGCTCTGATACCATGTTGGGTTTTGCCGGCGTCCCGACCATCTTTCTGTGGCCAAATGCGGAACAAAAACTTTTAAAACTTTGGCGCAAACAAAACCCGCACAAAATCGAACCAAAAACCCTATACTAGCAAACATGCAAAGAGGAGTTTAGAGATTATACCGATCGATCCATGTCCTTCGGTCTTCAATCTCTGTCCCAAGCTTGCCGCGGCTGCCCCGAACGAGTTTGCTCTCCGGTCTCCCTCGTCGAAGAGGCTCCACGTCGAGAATTCTTTATACGGGCTCCCGCTTCTAATCCGAAGCAACTCGAACAACTAGTTTGCTAGCCTAGATGCCCAAGATGAAGTAGAGATAGGTTATGAATACTTTGTCTCATAACACCCATGGATTCTCAACGCATGAGAGGGATGAGTGGAGGTTGAAGAAGATGCCCATGGTGGAAAGTGTGAGCTCAAGAAAGAAGCTAGTGAAGAAAATGGCTTGAGTTATTGTGTGATATTTTGAGAGCTCATTTTCAACTAAAGAAAAATCTCAAGAGCTATGTAGTGGCCGCCCTCTCTCCCCACAAATATCCCACACAATAATTCTAGCACCAAAAACAATCTATGTCACAATAAATGATCACTAGACCCAATACCATGAGTCACCAAGTGCATGCACCATCAAATAAATGCATAATGCCAAAACTTGAACTCACATTTTCCACCAATTAAACATTTAAACTAAATGTTTAATCCAACAAAAAGAAATGACATCAACTAAAGTAATCTTGTAACGGATTACAAGAATACCTCTCATCTGTATATACATATCCGCATCCGTATTCCGACTGAATACGAATACAACGAGACGAAAATAATCCAACAATCTAATACTAGGATCCGGCTTAAACCAAAGCCCACTAGTATGATCCGTCCGATCATGATCCGTGCACAAGTGCACGTATATGATCGAACGCTGCCATAAAACCATACGGCCTCTACAACGTTTCTCCCGAACCAGGGAAACCCTCTGTGTGAGACTCTAAAGACTCGTCAATACGCTGGCAGTGAGTTTAACCACAAGCACGTCAGTGGCACTAGCTGCACGTAACGGCTGCCCAGGTATTGAGCGAAAGGGAGGCCGACGAGCGAACTCATCCTGAAACCCTACTGAGCCTGACAGTGACAATATCCGTACAGTCCGGTCCGTTCGTCTATGAGTATCGCATATCGGGCCTAGGGGGATGGTAAACGTCAGACCCCTAATAGCAGTATAAGTCGTGTCGGAGTGTAGCTCAGAACACCCTGAGAAACTACCAGAATACCTACCAATAAATCTCACTTGCCTTGGCCAAGAACTTTATGTAACGGCTCTTCAAACACAGCGCGATATCAACCCCCAATACCGGGAGAGACGAAACCCCTGACGATCCGTTCACTGCCTCGATGTGGCTCGGGACTGTACTCAACTAAAACCCGTTTGCACGACTCCTTTGAGCCGTGGTAGGGTAGTAATTAAAGCACAGTGGGAACTCATACGAGACAAATGACGATATCAGGTCGATAGACTAATCTATACACATGTCACCAGGGAACTGCTATTTGACGATATGTATAATACCAACTAGCATGTTCCCGGCGAGTCCGTCCAGTGTACTCATAACCCAATGAGCATCTGTATACATCTTAGGTGAACCAACTGACACCAATGGCCTGTGAGACCAGCCACTGCCCCTCGTCGGGGTCTCGATCTGTATACACTAGTCTACTCTGGAGTATCGATACCCTGTCTCGAAACTCTCTCGATTAGGGACACTTTAAGGATGTGTTTATAGACCACCCAACTCTCACGTATATGATCGCCATCATCATACTGCTGGTAGTCAAGCAAGAATCTTATGGGCTCTATCAACATGTAATAGTGATATGTAATGTCACCTGAAGCATGTACACGATGATAAGGACAAATCCGATAGCATACTATCATCTCGAGTAAGACTGTCCTACCGGTATAGGTCCTTCCTCAATCATTGCAATCACGTGCCTGCGATCCAATAATTGATTTTGAGGGCACTATATCCAACAAAAACTGTTTTGTAGGGGTTTATGGCCTTAGTTATTTACACATTGGAACTAATTACTAGATCAATAATCTACCTAATCTATTAGGAACAAATGGAACTATTATTTTCTATCCTAATTTTTGTTAGGATCAATTTTTGGTTGGCATAGTGTAGTCAGACAATATCTTATATTTGGTTTTGAAGTGCTATGAATATTCTCGAATCTTTTGTTCCGTGGATTCATATATCATCTATAGATCATCAATTTAGGAGACATTTCATATCCATCAATGTTCTAGGTAGTTAAGTAATAAGTCTTAAATATTGAAATTCAATACTTGTTCCACAATTATAGTATGATTGATGTTTTGTGGGTGATAGCTAAGTAATAACTCTTCTTCTGTAATTCCACAATTACGATATGATTGATCTTTTAATGGGTAATGGCTATTAGCTAGATAATGACTCTTCTTCCACATTCCACAATAACGATTTTAAGCCTTTGGTTTTAAACTTAGTAAATTCTTAAATTTCACACCATCACTAATAAGTAACTGAAGGTTCCATGATTCAAAGTTCTGTTTGTCAAATTGTACTGTGTATCAGGTATTTTTCCTAGACAATAGTGAGGGTTGGCATGAATGAGCCACCCTCGTCCTGCTGCAACAAGTTGATATCTTCAGAATTTATCTTCTTACAATCCCGTGTTCATTTTCTCGTCTTCTATAATCCAAAAATGAATTCTTTGTTTCATTTACTAATTTTCGTTGATAAAAATTGCATGACCTCTTTGCTAGCAATTGCAACTCATTTTCTTCTTTCTTTCACAGGGGGATGATTTGCATGTCAGCTGCTATTACATTGACTGTGACCTAAATGCATATGCTATATCACCCGCGCAGGTCAGTGCACTATATCACCCCCCCTCAACATTTTTGGATGGTTTAGACATGTCATTTATAATTTTCTGATTGCTTATAAGTTATAACTTACGTCAATTATAGCTTTTTTTTTTGAGGTGAATACATCACCAACTGATCTTGAGCAACTTGGTTGCAGCTCTCTAAAACCATTTTTTTTGGACTCACATGTATTGTATGCTGCATATGCTGTAGAAGAATGTCCATGCTGTTCTTTGATATATATTACATAGATAAATAACATGACCTGTGAGTATATGCAAGAAGTATAATGTTAGTATGTGTACATGCTACTGCCATCTAATTATATTGTACCTATACTAGTTATGTGCCATGTCATGCATGTGGATAATTCATAAATTCATAGATAATTTAAGTTTTGTAAATGTGCTATATATAATTTATTGAAGAAAAGAAGCATTATTAACTATCAAAATGAAATTTGATCTTGTGGGAAACCAATTACATTTCAAAAATGGGAATCTTCTAAGGATACTTGTGGCATGACTATTAAATCACCCGGAGAATTTATATATCCACTCCTATAATACTATTTTCATACATTTCTCAACCTTTGGTGAAAATCAAATGGAACAAAAAAGAAAGAGAAATCTTGATTTTTAAGCTCGCCTGAACATAGGAGATGTTCTTATAGCTTTCTCTTTCAGTTTGCATGTTTTTCCTTGCTGCAACTTCCCAACCTGGCTATCTTCTCTATTTTCATTGAAGATTAGCCATCTTTAGCTTATTAGAAGAAAGGAACAACATTTAACATGCCATGATCTTTCCTACATAATAATAAAAGAGAACAAATGAAGATGGTTGATAGTTGATGTTAGCTCGATAGAAGGCATCCTAGCTTTCCTATAATGTTGCCTCTGGATTTGTAGCGTCAGTCCGCACCATCAGGTGAACTTGATGATGTTGGTAATTGTTGATGTAGAATCCCCTACTTGTATAATTGTGGCGGGGGTAATCAAAGGACCTTTTTAAAGTTGTTTCTACCAGCAGTAGTCAGTGTTGAAAAATGCATTCAATGCGGCTGTATATGCGAATGTGCCCCCTCGGTGCATGAAAATGAGTGGTTTTCTTCGTATATGCGGTGAAAAAGTTCTCCTTGATGTATAGAAATTGTTATGCGGCCGCAAATTACATTATGCGACTGCACAAAGCATATAGAAACTTAAGGTTGGGTTGGGTTATGAACGGATATGAGGTTTTATTATAACCGTATCCAAAGTCTAAACCCAATAACTTAAATACATCTATAAAAGCTCTTCAAAAGCCAAATAAATTATTTCTAGTTATTCCTTCTTTACTCTCCCATGTCAAATTAGGGATTGCCTCCAACCTCTTCTTTGCTCTCCGACGAAAACTCCGGCAAAACTCTTGCAAATAATCGCTTTTTAGACAAGAAACTTGAGAAAGCTCTTTAGTTTCTTCTCAATGAAAAGATGTCTTTTCTTCAATTTTCATGTTTATTTTTTTAGAAAGCCTAAAACTTCATGTATTTTGATCTTATTTCTCTACAAAAAGTTGATTACTTAATAATTTAATAATGTTCATTCAATTAAAAGTATGGACACTATATATTTTAAATACATGTTTAACATTTTTCTATATTTTTAAAATTTTGATCATTAATATATATATTTTGGATTTTTTAATTTAAATAATACAAATCGCATATGCGATCCGCATATGCGACGCATAATCGCTTATGTGCCGTGCGGTCTTTGGACGTATGGAAACACATATCACATCCCATAACATTGATAGTAGTAGTAGTTATTGTAGTTCATAGATGGTAGGGTTATGGCTTTTATTAAATTTCAATTGAGACTTTTGGTTTTACAATTACTAAGTTAGGATTGTGGTTAAATTGGCTTCGAGGATGATGGGTTTTCTAATTAATAATAGGTGAGATTTGAGTTTCGATAGGTATCGGAAGTTTAATTTAAAAAATATTAAATGTTATTTCGAAAAATTCTGCTGATTGATTTTAAAGTTTAAAGCATGCAAGCAGACTGTATTTTTTTAATCCTGATTTTAATTTCAACAATTATTTACTATTGCCTTAATTTATTTTTGAGTTTAAATAATTCAATAAATAACATTTTTCAACTCCCTCGGTTTCACAATACTAATATTTTCTTACACTTTTTTCTAAAATTATTTAGCCCTTCAGAATATGTAGAAGGAATATGTACTCTATATTTCTATTACCAATGTATTTTAAATATGGAGTTCCAGCTTTAACTGTAAAAATACAATTAATGAAGACTACCATTGGGTTTAATTAGGGATTTCATATCTATAATATTTTAGATTTTAGAGAAGTTATTTTTTCCTTAATAAGCGTGCAAGAGGAAAAAAGACTAGTATTGTGAAACAAAGTTGGTATATATGTTAGTGTATATGCCCTAGAGGCCATTACTGTATCATACTAGTATGTATATTACTTAATAGAAGCTTGGGATATTCACCTTGTATATACAATCTTGCTCAAAATAGTAGTATGCTACTTGGTTTATTTCTACTTCAATGTGTACATGTGTTTATTTTTGTATATCGCCTATACACATTAGTGGAGCCCTTAGGATCTTTGCTTGATTACCAGCGATGTGATGGCCGTCACACTAGTGGGGCTAGGTAATCTATAAGCACATCCTTATGCAGGTCCCTGGTCGCAGGACTATCGAGACAGGGCATCGATACTCCGAAGTAGACCAGCGCATGCGCTTCTCATCCCAGTGTGGGAGACGGTCTGTCCCACAGCCGTCAGTACGTCGTACTTGAGATAGTATGCGGGTGCTCGTTAGGTTACGGGTACACTGGACAGGACTCGTCGGGAACTGACTAGTTGGTATTATACCTATCGTCAGTTATCAGTTCCCAGGTGACATGAGTACAGCTTAGTCCGCTGACTTGACACTGTCACTTCGCCTCGGGTGTGTTCCCACTGTACTTTGATCACTACCCTACCACGGCTCAAAGGAGTCGTGCAAACAGGTGGTGGTTGGGTGCAGTCCCGAAGCACTTGGAGGCAGTGACGGTTAGACAGGATTCGTCTCTCCCGGTATTGGGGGTTGACATCGCGCTGTGTCTAGGAGAGCCATTACACGAGTAGTCCCTGGCCAGGGCAAACGAGATATACTGGTAGGTTTCCAGTGTTATCTCAGGGTGTTTTGGGCTTTCGCTCCGGCACGACTTGTACCGCTATTGGGGGACTGACGTTTACCGCCCCCTAGGCCCGCCATGCGATGTATCAGACGAACAGACCGGACTGTACGGAGAATGTCACACTCAGGCTCAGTAGGAGTTCAGATGGGTTTCGCCTCGTCGGTCTTCCTGTCGGCATTACCTGGGGACCGTTACGCACAGCTAGTGCCGCTTGCGGTCTGTGGTTTAACCCACTGCCAGCGTAGTGTCGAGTCTTTAGAGTCCCACACAGAAAGCTTTTCGCCTTTAGGCAAAAGAGTAGAGGTCGCATGGTATTGCGACAGGTCGCATGGTTTTGCGATAGGGTTCGGTCACATCCGTGCACTTGTGCACGTACAGCGTCCGGACAGTTTACACTAGCGGGCTTTGGTTTAAGCCAGATCCTAGTGTACCTTATGGGATTGGATTTATCCAGTTTGCATTCGTGTTCCTCGGAACGCGGATGCGGGTGTGTATGCACAGTTGACAGGGAGGCACAGACAGCGGATTCTCATTAGGGTTGTTGACAGTTGACCGTTGACTTTTTGACTTTTTGCTCAACCCTAATGAGAATATGATATGTGATTAACTATTATATTAATTAAGTATTATGGTGACTTGGTTGTTGACTTTTGTTGACTTTGTTGACCTGTTGACTTTTGTTGACTTGTTGACTTTGTTGACCGGTTGACTAGGCTTGACTAGTTGACCATCATGATAACCATGGCTATCATTTCACGCCAAAGACTTTTACTTGCTTGCTCATTTGAGTAAAATGAGTGCATGACATGATAAGGTTATGGTTGCTTCAACCATCACATAAGACTTTTATTGATATGATGAGTTATGATTACTTTGGATTATGAGAGGGTGAGAGACAAAAGAGAGCCTCATTCTTTCTTGCTCATTCTCTCTCTTGTTCTTGAGCTCTCCACTTTGCTCTCACTCTCATCCTCTTGCTCCCTCTCTTGACTCTATGGTTCATATCTCTCATGTGTTGAGAATCAAGAACCATAGATAAAATCCATTCTAAATCTTCTCTACTCATTCTAGTTCACTAGGTTTAGCAAACCAAGTGAACTAGTTTCTTCAAAGAACGAAGAAGGAGCTAAAGGTTGGAGCTTTCAAGTGGATCTATTTTCGGCGTACGGAGACGACGAGAAGGAGCCATCGGACCACCACCGGAGCTTAAAGACGAAGGAGTTCAAGACAAGCTAGGTATAACCCCCTAACCGAGTAGCTAGAAACTCTTAGTTAGGATGTTAGATAGAAGTTTAACCAAGATCCGGGTTATAGGTCCATGTTACCACCTCCGTAAAAATTGTTATTTACCAAATTCCGCATTCCCGAAAGTACCGGGAGAGGTAGCATGGACTTACAGTGGTATCAGAGCCTAGTTAAACTCTATCTAACTTGTTAGCAAGTAACTAGAAGATCGATCAAAGAAAAAGTCCCGAAACAAACCCCAAAAAATTTGCAGTTTCTGTCGATTTTTCCACTGTTCAAAAGTTGATTATTTTAACACCTAAAATCGGCTCAGGCTTTTCTGTGGGCACTCACCAAAAATGGTCCAACGTTCGAGTCAACGAGCCGCGGAAACGCGGCGGGAGCACGCTCCCGCCGCGGATCCGCGGCCGAGTCGACTCGGCCGAGGTCAATTTTTGGTGCAGTGTTTTTATGGGGGTATTTTGGGATTTTTGGAATATATATTTTCTGCCCAGATTTTCCAGAACGAAAATTTCATTTTTAGGGTCCTGAAAATCCGTATTTTTGATCGAACTTCTAAAAGACTTAAGCTAACGGGTTTTTTCTGTAATGTGATATTTGTACTGAACGTCTACTAATCGCTATATGTCGATTAGTGGGGGTTATACAAATCTGTGATCTGTAATGTGCTAGAATGTGTATATAAATATGTTGGATTGTCGCGGGTGAATAGCCGGGGGTTGTGAGACGAGAGTTTTCTTTTCTTGCAATTCATGTAAATTTGTAAATTGATGTAATAATTATTTGTATGGCCGCACAACCGGGTCGGGGTTGTAGCCGTCATTGTATAATTTCTTTTTACTGTTTTTGCTCCTAGGATAGACCCATGGAGGGGTGCACAAACTACCGGGTATGCCGAAGTGTCGAGTGGCCTACTCATGGAGATGAGGGAGGTTGCTACGCTTCGGGTACTTGGCGGGTAGTTTGCCGCACCCGTAGGGGTCTTGGGTGGGGTATTGGCTATTCACCGCGACCGTGTTATCTGTTTTTGTTACAGGCTCGTTCAAATTACAGATTCCTAGTATATCCAATGTATTTATCTGTGATCTGAAATGTTTATCATTGCAGTATATCTATATATGATATTATTTAGGCGTTGCTTATGTTTTACAGACGCGCTAGCCCAGCCCCCACTCTGTCGTTAGTTAAGTAACCTAACGGGTAATGACGGGGCCCAGTGGCGAATGCGAATGGCATAAGCGTACGTCATATTTTGGTTGTTTTCTGCAATGGTAGGATTAAATGATGGGACGCATTAAAAGAACTAATGCAAGAATATCACGCATTAAAAGAACTAATGCAAGATAATAAACCAAGTTAAAGTCGTTGGAACACTTTCGAAAAACCACTCGGTTCTTTTCAAAACAAACTTTTAAAATACGGAGTTTGAGCCACTCCTTTTAAAAGCTATCTCGTTCCATCGACCAAATCAAGTTCACTACGTTCACGGTTTTGCCAAAACCATTCGTAGCCCTCCGTCGTTTCACATGAATAGTCAATAGTATTCAAGCTGTGTATGTTGGCCAAAGTCAAGGCACAGTGATTGGTAGCTATTGGGTGTTCATGTGTAGCATAGATAGATGCGTTGGTTTGGGACAGTCGTACTGCCATTTTGGCCAAAGTCAAGGGTAGGTACGGATGGATCCAAATTAACCTGGATAATGACGGGTAGAACTTGACATGTGACTTATGATATTTTGGCCAAAGTCAAGGTCATAAGAGCATGGGGCAAAAATCCACATCGGGAGTTTCATAAGTACTGAAACTTGCTAGATTTGCATACCATTTGGAGTGTGATGATTCTGGTAGGATTCCTTCAGTTTCGTCACGCAATGATATTTGGATCCCGATCCTACTGTGAGTATATGCTACTCCTCGGGAAATTTCTCGCTAAACGATCAATGCTATAAACCTAGTAGGTGCCTAGAAAGGTGTTAGCGGGGCTACGCCCCCAGGGAAAAGAGGTTCTCTAATTAAGGAACTTCGCGAAAGCGTTGGAAAACCTCCCTCGAAGTACCGACACCAGCCTGGCCGAACGGTTAAGCAAGTATTGTACGGTGAGATTGATCCTGACTAATTCTTCCTTTATGGTTTGAGGAGGGATTCGAGAAACAGTGGGAGCCATCCTGTTTAGACAAACTAAAAACCACTCTAAACTTGCAAGAGCATCATGCTGAGTGTTTTCCTCTTCTCTCCAAATTGCAGCGACCAATCAACATGACTGGACTTAAGTTACTCCTAAATAAAAACAAACTGATAGGGCCAAACTACAAAGATTGGCTCAGGAATGTCAAGATAGCAATCACTTATGACAAGCTGGGGTATCTTCTTACCACCAAAGCTCCCCCTGTCCCTGGTCCAACTTCCAGTGTCGCGGATAAGGAAATCCGCAAGACTTGGGAGATTGATAGCGCGAAGGCCAAGTGCCTCCTGCTTGCCTCGATGGACAACGAACATCAGAGGAGGCATGAGAATATGGACATGGAATCCATATTGCTCCATACAAAAGAACTGTATGGAGAGCAATCTCGTATCGCACGATACGAAGCGTCGAAAAAGTTATTCTCGACAAGAATGGCCGTCGGATCATCAGCAGCCGAGCACGTGCTAAAGATGATCGGCTCCATTGAGGAGCTCGCTGACCTAGGGATCACATTGGAAAGTGAGCTATATACGGATATAGTTCTCCAGTCCCTTCCTTCCACTTACGCCCAGTTTATACTGAACTTCAACCTACAAGAAAAAGAGGTTGAACTTTCAGAGCTCCTCAACATGCTGAGGAGCGCAGAGGGCACCCTACAGAAAGGTAGGGATACATCCACTTTGTTTGTAGGAGGATCATCTTCTTCTAGGTCCAAAGCGAAAGCCAAAGGAAAGAAGAAGAAGGCCCCCGCCAAACCAAGGGGCGGTGTAAGTAAAGTGGATACGAAGGGAAAAGCAAAAGCAACAAAGTTAGCGGGAAAGCTTGTGGATAAGGAAGAATGCTTCTATTGTCATAAGAAAGGACACTGGAAGAATGATTGCAGGGCCTGGAAGGCCAGAACACAGGAATTGAAGCAGGTTGCAGCTTCAGCTTCAGGTGTGTATGTTATTGAAAACTGTCTTTCAATAAACTCTACTTCCTGGGTATTGGATACCGGATCAGGATCTCATATATGTAATTCTTTGCAGGCGTTGAGAAACCGTAGTGTTTTGAAAGCAGGTGACATGACCCTCAGAGTTGCGAACGGAGCTAGCATGGATGCTAAAGCCGTGGGGGACTATCACCTGGGAATGTCAGATGGACATGTTTTGGTTTTGCGTAATTGCTTTTTTGTACCCAACGCAACTTGTAATATCATTTCTGTATCTTTAGTTTCTAAAGAAGGTTATGAATTTGCGTTTGTAAGTAATGTTGTAAACATTCACCTTAATCAAGTTTTGATTGGGTCAGGTACTTTGAGTAATGGTATATACGTGTTAAACCAACCACAGATTTTTAATGTTCAGAATACACACAAAAGAAAGTCTCCAGAAATAAATCAGACTTTCTTATGGCATTGTAGATTGGGTCACATCAATGAGAGAAGGTTGACGAAGTTATATACAGAAGGGTATTTGAATGCGTTCGAATATCGGTCGTATGCCACTTGTCAATCCTGTCTCAAAAGAAAGATGACAAAGACTCCGTTTACTGGACATGGAGTAAGAGCGAGCGAGCTCTTGGGACTCGTACACAGTGACGTGTGCGGTCCAATGTCTACACATGCCAGAAGCGGACATTCTTACTTCATTACTTTTACGGATGACTTCTCAAGGTACGGTTATGTCTTCTTAATGAAACATAAGTCCGAGGCCTTTGGAAAATTCCAGGAGTATAAGAATGAAGTAGAGAAACAGACCGGCAAAAGTATTAAGATTCTAAGATCGGATCGAGATGGAGAATACTTAAGTGCCGAATTCCTGAATTACTTAAAAGAGAATGGTATTCTTTCTCAGCTTACTCCTCCATACACTCCGCAACATTACGGTGTATCGGAGAGACGGAACCGAACCCTATTGGATATGGTTCGGTCCATGATGAGTAACGCTGAGTTGCCGCGATCATTCTGGGGATATGCGCTAGAATCAGCCGCATACCTTTTGAACCGAGTTCCCACTAAGACTGTGCCTACTACGCCATTTGAGATGTGGTGTGGGAAGAGACCCCATCTTAATCACATTAAGATATGGGGAAGTCCAGCTTTTGTCAAAAAGCAGCATGCGGACAAGCTCGAGGCACGCTCAGTACTGTGCAAGTTTGTGGGATATCCAAAGAATTCCAAGGGATATTTCTTCTACTGCGAAGAGGAACAAAAAGTTCTTGTTTCTCGTCATGCCCACTTTCTAGAACACCAGTTCATAGAAAAGGAAATAAGTGGGAGCGCAGTAGAACTGGAAGAGATTCCAGAACCACGGACTATTACTGAAAGTTTAGTGGAACCAGAGGGTTCGGAAGAACAGGACATTCCTACGCCGCTCCGCAGAAGTAGTAGGCAGTCTCATCCGCCCGAGAGATACTACGGTTTTCTCATAGACGGGGATAGAGAGGATTGCATCATAGATTATGATGAGCCTACTAGCTTCCAGCAGGCCGTTCAGAGCGTTGACTCAGTGAAATGGCTGGATGCAATGCGGACCGAAATGGAGTCCATGTACACCAATAAGGTTTGGACGTTGGACATTGCTCCAGACGGGGTAAAACCCGTAGGATGCAAGTGGATCTTCAAAAGGAAGATTGGTGTAGATGGACAGGTTGAGACCTATAAAGCTAGGCTGGTAGCAAAGGGTTTTCGTCAAAGACCTGGCTTGGACTATGACGAAACCTTTTCTCCAGTAGCCATGCTGAAATCCATTCGGATCCTTCTTGCCATTGCTGCCTTCCACGATTATGAGATTTGGCAAATGGACGTAAAGACAGCTTTTCTAAATGGAAATTTAGAGGAGTGTGTCTATATGGACCAGCCAGAGGGTTTCATTCAGAGTGGGAGCAGCGGAAAGGTGTGCAAGTTGCTTAAGTCCATCTATGGACTAAAGCAGGCATCGCGGAGTTGGAACATCTGCTTTGATGAGACAGTCAAGGAATTTGGCTTTATCAAAAATCCAGATGAACCATGCATCTATAGTAGATTTGTAGCGAGAACTGTAGTATTCCTCGTTTTATACGTGGATGACATTCTCTTAATAGGAAATGACATTCCTATGCTACAATCTGTCAAGGGGTTCTTGTCACACAGGTTCTCCATGAAAGACCTGGGTGATGCCTCATACATTCTGGGTATCCGGATCTACCGTGACAGATCCAAGAGGATATTAGGACTTTCACAGTCCAGGTACATCGACACCATACTGAAGAGATTCAGTATGGAAGATTCCAAGCGCGGTAACCTACCGGCTTGTCACGGGATCACCCTCTCTAAAGAGATGTCTCCCAAGACTGATTTGGAGAGGGATCGCATGTCTATTATACCCTACGCTTCTGCGGTAGGCTCTATAATGTATGCGATGTTGTGTACCAGACCGGATGTAGCTTATGCACTGAGTGTGGTAAGCCGGTATCAGTCAAACCCTGGGGAGAAACATTGGATAGCAGTAAAGAACATTCTCAAGTACCTGAGAAGGACTAAGGAGATGTTCTTGGTGTATGGCGGAAAGGACCTCCAGGTCAAGGCCTTTGCTGACTCCAGCTTCCAGAGTGACAAGGATGATTCCAAGTCCATGTCGGGTTTTGTCTTCACCCTCAATGGAGGGGCGGTGTGTTGGAAGAGTTCCAAACAAGAAACCGTTGCAGACTCGACGATGGAAGCGGAATACATCGCTGCATCTGATGCCGCAAAAGAAGCTGTCTGGATGAGGAAGTTCTTGAAAGAACTTCAGGTGGTTCCGTCCATTGTTGATCCAATACCTCTGTATTGCGACAACAACGGGGCTATAGCTTTAGCAAAGGACCAGGTCCCATCAGAGATCCAGGCACATCTTGAGGCGGTATCACCTGATCAGGGAGATCGTGGATCGCCAGGAGATCGAGGTACGGAGGGTCGCTTCAGAAGATAACACTGCAGATCCATTCACCAAGGCCCTACCCCAGACTCAGTTCGAGCGGCTGATCGAGATGATAGGTCTTCGATACGCCAGTACATGGCCTTAGTGCAAGTGGGAGATTGTTAGTGTATATGCCCTAGAGGCCATTACTGTATCATACTAGTATGTATATTACTTAATGGAAGCTTGGGATATTCACCTTGTATATACAATCTTGCTCAAAATAGTAGTATGCTACTTGGTTTATTTCAACTTCAATGTGTACATGTGTTTATTTTTGTATATCGCCTATACACATTAGTGGAGCCCTTAGGATCTTTTGCTTGATTACCAGCGATGTGATGGCCGTCACACTAGTGGGGCTGGGTAATCTATAAGCACATCCTTATGCAGGTCCCTGGTCGCAGGACTATCGAGACAGGGCATCGATACTCCGAAGTAGACCAGCGCATGCGCTTCTCATCCCAGTGTGGGAGACGGTCTGTCCCACAGCCGTCAGTACGTCGTACTTGAGAGAGTATGCGGGTGCTCGTTAGGTTACGGGTACACTGGACAGGACTCGTCGGGAACTGACTAGTTGGTATTATACCTATCGTCAGTTATCAGTTCCCAGGTGACATGAGTACAGCTTAGTCCGCTGACTTGACACTGTCACTTCGCCTCGGGTGTGTTCCCACTGTACTTTGATCACTACCCTACCACGGCTCAAAGGAGTCGTGCAAACAGGTGGTGGTTGGGTGCAGTCCCGAAGCACTTGGAGGCAGTGACGGTTAGACAGGATTCGTCTCTCCCGGTATTGGGGGTTGACATCGCGCTGTGTCTAGGAGAGCCATTACACGAGTAGTCCCTGGCCAGGGCAAACGAGATATACTGGTAGGTTTCCAGTGTTATCTCAGGGTGTTTTGGGCTTTCGCTCCGGCACGACTTGTACCGCTATTGGGGGACTGACGTTTACCGCCCCCTAGGCCCGCCATGCGATGTATCAGACGAACAGACCGGACTGTACGGAGAATGTCACACTCAGGCTCAGTAGGAGTTCAGATGGGTTTCGCCTCGTCGGTCTTCCTGTCGGCATTACCTGGGGACCGTTACGCACAGCTAGTGCCGCTTGCGGTCTGTGGTTTAACCCACTGCCAGCGTAGTGTCGAGTCTTTAGAGTCCCACACAGAAAGCTTTTCGCCTTTAGGCAAAAGAGTAGAGGTCGCATGGTATTGCGACAGGTCGCATGGTTTTGCGACAGGGTTCGGTCACATCCGTGCACTTGTGCACGTACAGTGTCCGGACAGTTTACACTAGCGGGCTTTGGTTTAAGCCAGATCTAGTGTACCTTATGGGATTGGATTTATCCAGTTTGCATTCGTGTTTCTCGGAACGCGGATGCGGGTGTGTATGCACAGTTGACAGGGAGGCACAAACAGCGGATTCTCATTAGGGTTGTTGACAGTTGACCGTTGACTTTTTGACTTTTTGCTCAACCCTAATGAGAATATGATATGTGATTAACTATTATATTAATTAAGTATTATGGTGACTTGGTTGTTGACTTTTGTTGACTTTTGTTGACCTGTTGACTTTTGTTGACTTGTTGACTTTGTTGACCGGTTGACTAGGCTTGACTAGTTGACCATCATGATAACCATGGCTATCATTTCATGCCAAAGACTTTTACTTGCTTGCTCATTTGAGTAAAATGAGTGCATGACATGATAAGGTTATGGTTGCTTCAACCATCACATAAGACTTTTATTGATATGATGAGTTATGATTACTTTGGATTATGAGAGGGTGAGAGACAAAAGAGAGCCTCATTCTTTCTTGCTCATTCTCTCTCTTGTTCTTGAGCTCTCCACTTTGCTCTCACTCTCATCCTCTTGCTCCCTCTCTTGACTCTATGGTTCATATCTCTCATGTGTTGAGAATCAAGAACCATAGATAAAATCCCATTCTAAATCTTCTCTACTCATTCTAGTTCACTAGGTTTAGCAAACCAAGTGAACTAGTTTCTTCAAAGAACGAAGAAGGAGCTAAAGGTTGGAGCTTTCAAGTGGATCTATCTTCGGCGTACGGAGACGACGAGAAGGAGCCATCGGACCACCACCGGAGCTTGAAGACGAAGGAGTTCAAGACAAGCTAGGTATAACCCCCTAACCGAGTAGCTAGAAACTCTTAGTTAGGATGTTAGATAGAAGTTTAACCAAGATCCGGGTTATAGGTCCATGTTACCACCTCCGTAAAAATTGTTATTTACCAAATTCCGCATTCCCGAAAGTACCGGGAGAGGTAGCATGGACTTACAATATATTCTTAGTGGAATAAGTAATACTTTATACCTAATTAATGTTGGTTTCCTTACTAACATATTTTCTAATTATTCTCAGAATGAGCACAAAAAATGGACTATAAATAATGGACATAATTGACTACTAATTGTAGAATTGAACATAAATTCTCTTAAAATTTAATATCTTTTCATATCCCATTCTCATTTTCTAACCATAGCTATAAATATATAATGCAATGAGCTATAAATAATGGAGATAATTGACTATAAATGGTGAAAATAAGCATAACTTCTTTTAATATTTGGTTAGTTTGATAGAGGACACCGAAAGCTTTCATATATTGATAAAATCCATCCTAAAATTGATATTTTAAAAACAACACTCAAATCTTCAAATTTAACTAAATTAGCCACTCTAGTTAACTTTCATCCATTTACCACACTCATTCCATTAAATACATGCTACTTATGTTTTTTTGAAAGAGAGATCAACCAAAATATCCCTCCGCCAATAACTAATAAAGAGATTTAAAAAGGCTTTATGACTTTTTCTCTTCATGGCTCTATGTCTTGATGATTATCTCTCTCTATCTTTCCCTCCCTCACACACACATGAACACACACAAAGAGAGACATCTTCAACCTCATATTTTTCTGTGAAAACCCATTTTTTGTAAGTGGGTACATCAAGGAAATGGATTAAGTCTCTTTTAACCCCAAAAATTTAGTTCGACTCTTCCAGAAGTAACCCATCTTTATTATTCTCATCTTAACCTTCCATTTATTATCATTTTTTCAATGAGTTTTTTCATTTTGTCTTAATCTTTTGAAAGAAAAAAGCCAGCTATTGTTGGTAGAAGAAATGGTAGGAGGAACTATAGCGAATCTCCTTCGCTAATCTTGGTTCAATGTGGAAAGGATCAAGGAGTAGTAGAGCTTGACATGAGATGGGGATTTGAGAGAGAAGATGAGTTTTGAGAGAGAAGGTTGCTAAGGTAATGACTAATATAATTTAAGCTTGATCATTCTAACTAGTTAACTAACGTAACCCAAACTAACGGAGTTGTATTTTTAGTTACCATAGAAGATTTGAGTTTCAATTTTTGGGTGTTTTTATATGAAAGTTGAGTATCGTATATCAAAAGAATCCTTTAAATTTTTTTTTAATTTCCATTCTGTTTATTTTTCTAAACACGTATCATAATTCTTTACAGTAAGACCACTCTACCTTTTGTAAATCTAATTTGACAACTATACATAATAGGATTATTTTGATATACCACACCCAAAACTTTCATATTTTGAAAAAAACACATCCAAAAATTGGTATTAAAAAAACAATATTTAAATTTTCTCTGTTAACTAAAAGCCCCACTCCTTTTAGTTGGGTTAGATTAGTTGGTTACTTAGCATAACCAGGGTTAAATTAGATGAGTAATTACCATATCTTATCTCTACTATCATAAAACTAGTCTTCTCTCTTAAATTCCCATCTCCTTTCAAGCTTTGGAAGTTCCTTCTTGATCCTCTCCACATACAACCTAGATTAGCAAATGTGTTCCTCCATAGTTTCTTCCTACCATTTCCACCACCAACACTAGCTTGCTTTCCCTTTCAAAAGATTGAGACAAAATGAAACAAATACATTGAGAAAATGAGAAGATATGGAAGGATAAGGAGAGATGAATTGCTTTTGGAAGTTGCTACCTGATTTGTAGGGTTGTGAGAGACTTAATCCATACTTGATTTACCTTGGTACAGATAGTTCCTGTAGGAAAACGGGAGGTTGAAGATGTCGTGTGTGTGTGTGTGTGTGTGAGAGAGAGAGAGAGAGAGAGAGAGAGAGAGACAGAGTTATTATAGTCATCAAGAAATGGGCCATGGAAAGAAGAAAGTCTTAAACTTTTTAAAACCTATTTATTAATTATTGGTGGAGGGATATTTAGGTCTTTCTATCTATCTAATAACTATATCAACATGTATATGATGGAATATGGATGATAAAGGATGGAAGTTTGCCGGGGTGGCTAATTTAGTTTGATTTTGAAAATTTGACCGTTGTTTATAGAAACACCAATTTTTGGGTTTTTAAAAAAAATTGAAAGTTTTGAGTGTCCTCTATCAAAATAACCCGATATAATATAATTGAGTGGGATAAAATTGAGGGTGAACATATAAAAGGGACTACCAAAAATTTGGTTCTCATTTTCACTTCTTAGAGTACTTTAGATTAGTTTCAGATTAGATAGATAAATATTATGCCTAGTAGAATACGGCACGTGTTATCCACGTGAAACCAATTTTTAGCATTGTCTTTTAAAGAATGATTGTAATTTCGATATAGGCTTTATTTTCACTAAAGTACCATAATCTTTCCATGTAAATGAGAAAATGCTACATGCCTCGCTTGTGTTATAGTTATAATAGTAGAGATATATCCTCTGAAACTGCCTATTAGTTTTCTTGATGTAGGAAGATATGTATGTCTTTGTAGGGCTTCATCATGGAGCTTCAATCTTGCAAACCCTTGTAAATACCGCAGAGCTTACTTGGTGCATTGTTCGTCTGAATTGGCTACCAGATCATATTAGCGTATACAGACTTGTTTGGTCTATGTTAATTCATTTACGACAGAGACATTAATTAGGAATGTTGATATCTGAATTTTGACGGTTTATTGATCTCAGGCCATAGTGAGCAGTCTCAGGGTATATTTGTTGTCTGCATTCGACTTTCGCAAAGAGTACTGAGCCATACATGCTCTTTGGTTATATTTGATTCAATATTAAATTCATAACATGAGTATGATGTATTTTATGTATACTAGGTAACGTAGACTAGGATTTAGGTTTTACTGGAGAAATTCATGCTGTTTAACTTTACACCTATAAACAATGAATGGCTCTTGGAATATTTGATAGGTAAATTTAGTGGAATTCAGATGGAGGAATGATCTGGGTTGAAGGAGGGAATGATTGCGACTCAAGAAGATCCAGTCTATGGGCATATGGGGTCCATATGGAGGAAAGGGATGAATTTCATCTTGCTGGAAAGAGGACATGTGATGAATTTCAAACGAACTGCCAAATAAATTCCCAAGAATTATAATCTTCCATGATGAATATTTGATGATAAATCTAAACTGCCCATACGCAAAAAAGGGTAAAAGTCCGGGAGACATTAAAATTCATGGGGGCAACTTTAAAATAATTTATTTATCAGAATATGCTCAACATTGCTTTTTGCTCATATACATTGTGGTTTGAGATACCAAAATTCTATGAGAGTGAGAGTTCTGAGCTCAAGGTGGCAAAGAAAAATGATAAGCACTTTCTCAGAAGTCATATGTGATCTATTTCTTTATTTTGCAGTTGTATTCCAACACCCCTGCTGATTTTGATTTCAAGCTAGAAAGGTCAGCTGCTCAACTTCTGTGTTCAGGCATCTTCTCTTCATATTAATGTTATCTAATTTGACTTGGTCCCAGTTCATCTTCTACAGCCTTGCCCAAGGTTTCTGTTCTTTGTCAGAGTTTGCAGAGCATCTTGCTCTGTCGGTTGATATAGTGTTCCCGGTTATCCATGGTCGTTTTGGTGAAGATGGTGGTATCCAGGTTTCCCTTGTGGCTTTGAGGACAGAATTTGGTTATTCATATTACTTTCCATTAGCAATTGTTAGAAACCACAATAACCAAATGCTTAAGCTGATTGGTTGTGGCTAGCAACGTATACAAGCAAACTTACTAGGAATAATTATATTAATATATGATGTTTATATTCAACGTTTCAGGAGCTGTTAGAGAAAGCAAATGTTCCATTTGTTGGTACTCCCTCAGCTGAATGCCGCCAAGCGTTTGACAAGGTATCCATCTTCATCTGCTTATTTCTTATATAGCGAATCAACATCACTACACTTTCTAAACTCGTAAGGACCTCTCTATCTCTCAGTGTGTGTGTCCTTTCTGCCTAGGAAATGTGTGTGTTTTTTCCTTAATCTTCCATTTGCATATGCAGTACAATGCTTCAGTAGAGCTCTCCAGACAAGGCTTCGTGACTGTACCTAGTTTTTTAATACAGGTGCTAAAATAACTACTTTGATATTCAGATTTTCATTTAAGGTTTATGAGTCTATTTACCTACATGATTCAGTTGGTTTACAAATCAAGATCTTTGAAAATTTCAACTAAGTAAGAAGTGGACTGGAAATTTGTTTCTTCCAGTCACTGGATATGACAAGTTTCACCAACTAATTACTTGTTATTCTGGACGAACTTGTAAATCCATCAATTATCTTAATTTTGTGATGAATGGGACCAGGACAACCAGGCTGACAATTCTGAACTAGTGAAGTGGTTTGAAAGCAACCAGTTAGACAAGGATGCAGGAAAAGTTGTGGTAAGATATAATTTGATTTTCTTTGAATGTTACCGAGACGCATTATGAAAATAGAATCATGCTTGATATTTGTGGGTTTGCAGGTCAAACCAGCAAGGGCTGGATCGAGCATTGGTGTTTCCATTGCCCATGGTGTTGACGATGCCATTAAAAAGGCTTTAAACATTATTTCAGAGGTAGTTTTCTTGCAAGGTAGCATTTATATAGAAAATATATAGGGAAGAAAACATGACATACTGATCTAACTCTAGTATTAATATGGTTAACAGGGTATTGACGACAGAGTTCTCATAGAGTTTTTCTTAGGAGGAGGCAGTGAATTTACAGCTATTGTCATTGATGTTGGGATGGGAACTGATTGCCAGCCTGTGGTTTTACTCCCAACTGAGGTATATTATCCCTTTCCTTTTTTCTTGAAGTTAGCAAGCGGAAGAAATCATGTTCGTAGACATATCTCTCTAGGAATTAGTAGTCTCAAAATTGTTGGGACAAGATTGTTAGTCATGGACCCATGGTTATATTGAGTCTGCTGATCTTGACATTCTAGTGATCATGGTTGCAAGGCCCAGACAATGGTTTGCTGTGTGTGCAAAAATGCTTTGAAACAAAATTTAGTTTTTATATTCAGGTTTCAGGGTATCTCATCTTTTTCCTCCCTCGTATGTTTATTTGTAACATCGTCACTTCCATGTTCTAGATTACCAAATTCTTTTGTATTGGGGGTCGACATTCTTTTTCGGTCTCAAATCATTTGCTTGAGAAGTTTCCTTAATAACTTTCATCTAATATATCCCCTACTTATTTTCTTCTCAAACTTCCAAACAAACAAAGGCCCTTCATGTTCTTGTTAATATGCATGTTGAAATTGGCAAATACGTAAGCCCCTTTTCTAGCATGTGCCATCCGTGTACTTATTTAATAATCAAATTATAAGATCCAATATAATACTTTTATCTTATTGATATTCAATTTTATTTGACCCTTTAATGACAGGTTGAGCTTTCTGGTAATAATGATGTTAAGGAGGACAGCATATTCAACTACCGCAGGAAATATCTTCCTACACAGCAGGTATCATTAAATTCGCAAAATTGAGATAGGTATGATTAATTTTGATTTGTTAAGGTTGATTCTGTCAAATAGCTTTACTGTCATACCTTTCTTTTTGTTAACATCTGCTCTGATAACTATGCTGCTGCATCATAGTGGGATGTGTCAAGTCATTGATAATGATTACCTATTTTTAGTTAGGATGGATTTGGGAGTATTTTTTCTTTAGGTTTTTGGAAGAAGGATTCTTTAATATGTTTATTCCACTTGCTGATTTAATTCCACAACTTAAAGAAAAAGGCAGCGAAGGAAAAAGAAAATGAATTTGGTAGGCTAAGCAACCATGCAACTATGTTTGGGCACACAGATGTCACCGTTCCTTTACATTTACTAACAAGTAACAAGTGTCTTAACATACCTATTCAGGCTTCTGAAGTTCTTACCCATCGTCAGTCCACTACTGTCACGCCCCGCTTCCCAGAGTACGCAAGATTGGGCACGTGACATAGCCAACCATGCTACCTGTCACATTACGGTTGTAAGGATATCAAGAACAAGATAATAAGCTAATCTAATAC
Organism: Agapanthus africanus; assembly: GCA_030015575.1. NCBI lineage: Eukaryota > Viridiplantae > Streptophyta > Magnoliopsida > Asparagales > Amaryllidaceae > Agapanthus > Agapanthus africanus. The sequence goes on along the minus strand of JASDDO010000031.1, from coordinate 376,187,283 downwards.
ATGTCCAAATCCATAATAACAAGAATCAATAAACAATAAGTGCGGAAGCAAATGATCCAATATAATCATAGAAAGGTACGCCCCATAATGCGGGATCGCACCTGGAAATAAAATGCAATAAACAAACTAACCACTATAGAACTCAAATCAGCCTGCTGGCTGAAGTACTCCTGCACGGTCGGCGACAGTGGTAAAGAATCTGGGCCATGCAAAACCCAGACGTCAGCGCGTCATGACATCAAGTATATAATGTAAACATGGTGATAAGCAATGCAAATATGAACATGAATAAAGCAGTAGTAAGAAATAACAGAGCAGGGAAATGTGCAATGGTGACTAAGCTGTCCTATCAGGTTTTCTACTCTATAGTCTTTGAAACCAATTGATGAATCGTCGATGTAACTCAATAGTATCCCGTGCGTGCCCGGGACCACGGTCATACCCTCGGGGCTGAATCCGAGACGTGCCGCTAAGCAGTAAGAGGTAGTAGGATGGACGAGTGATGTCAGCATCAACACTCCGGAGCTGGCCAAGCCCGTAAGACTGATCAGAACAATGTATCGAACTGTTGAGTTACAAGTCGGTTTCACCTTTGATTTCCCCATACCCCCAAACTATGTATGTCAGGTCAGGTATTCAGTAGTCAAGGACTAATGCCAACAAAAAATCAAGTAAAAGTAGGTCTGTCTGGATCGACAGCAGGAATGGTCAGGTTTGTCGGCATTAGGCATGAGATCAGGTAACAGGTAAGCGATGATACATCAGGTCAAGCCAGGTAATGTATAAAGGTGTCATGTCATGTCAAGAGTGTACGGTACCATGTCATGTCAAGTAGGAAGTGTAACAGGTCATGTCAGGAAGCACAAGATGTCATGTGGGTGCTCATAATCAAACTAACATAAACATGTGTATAAATAAACAAGCATGAGTACTATCAGAACAATAACTGGAACATGTAATATGATATGCCAATAGATATAATTTCAAGGATATGGATGCACAGTTATCGATTAGGGTTACATTTATAGTTCCAATATTAATTAGGATACAATTTATTAAACATGGAGTGTTAATATCACATTATTATATAGTGATGTGATCTATGGATGCAATTATATGTATCTTAAATGCGATGGATGCAAACGGGTATCCGAAAAGTTATAAAACTATAAAATGGTAATGTGGGATGTACAACTAAGCAATATGTGATATAAATATTGATATAATAATTATTAATATGGATAGCATATTCAAAGCGATTAGTAACTATAAAAGATGTATTGATTAACCATGCACAAGAAGGTTCCGTTCAGAAATTTAGCGTCACCCTAATTTGTAAAATAGCTTAAAAATAACAAATGTTCTCCAAAAGAGACGTATCTTATACTAAAACAAAGATAATTCAATAAGGTTTTCAGTTTTATAAGTATAAGTATAAGCATCTCAGGTTATCCCTACAAAAAGTTATGAATATTCAAAGTTGAAAGTTTGCTGCTGGAATTTCCCTGGACAGCAGTTTAGAGACGTGTTCATTTGCATTTTACGTTAATTAAACAATTTATTTTGCAAGTAAATATTTCATAGAGTTATAGTATTCTGAATTAGCTTCGTAACGAACTAAAGAACGTATACTAATGATTTTTCTATGATTTCTAATGAATTTTATAAGATAAAGTGTACAGTAAATTTCAGATTTGTCATATCCGATTTTTCAACGACATTTCATATGTAAACTATAAGATTTTCAAATGTATAACATTATAAAATGAAGATTATAAAAGTATATAGCATGTAGCAAGATTAACTTGCCTCGATGGGTCGCGAATCGGGAAAACGGAAGGGAAAACTCGCGACGGCGCACGGTTCACGGAATGAACCCAAACGACGAACAAAGGAACTACACGGGTCGGGGTATCTTGCTGGAACGTCGAGAAACGTCACCGCCACGACGGAATTCCGGTAACGAAAGAACAGTTAAAAGAAATGAGAAACGAGACATGAAGCAAGAAGAGAAAAATGATAAAGAGAAGTACGAGAGAATATATGAGGGAGAGGGAGAGAGAGAAAGTGGAAAGAGAGAGAAGAAGGAGAGAGAGGAAGTGGGGCCCACGGGGTTAAAGGGGAGGTTGTGATTGGCTGAGAGAATAAATTGAGAAAGATATAAAAGATTGTAAAAATATTATATGGTTAACTTAAAGATTTAAAAGATAGGTAATGAACAGTAAGATATCAGGTTAGTTAGAAAAATATATGTGATGGTTTTAATAATATTAAAATTTGGGATTTTGGCGCCAAATGAAACATTTCCAAATTGCGTCCGGGTTGGGTCCAAAAATTCGAAATTCAAATAATAGGATTTTAAGCGGGTTCCAAATTTTAAAATGAAATGTTTTATGATTAAAAAGCATACTCTCAAAACGGACACACGTGCGTGCACGTAGCCATCCAAACTCGCCCGTTTCACTGAACGGGACGAGAACACAATGCACGGACGCTACCACGAGGCTAGGGGTGTCAAGTAGGCCAAGATGAATATTTTTAATTTCATTTTAGGAGTTAAAATTTGTTATGTGCCAAAATGATTTAACCGGTTAAAATTTTGCAAAAAGCACCAAACAATCAGGATAATTGGAAATGAGCAATATATAACCCTCAACTAGTAATAGAGATAGTATTATTGGGCTCGGGTGTTACATCATATCCAACTACAAAAGAATTTCGTCCTCGAAATTCCAAGAATACAAGATAGATAACTACAAGAAAAGGTGAGGAAACTTCTGCCGGATTTCATCTTCTCGTTCCCAAGTGGATTCTCTATGCGATCGATTACCCCAAGAAACTAGCACAAGAGGGGTAACCTTGTTCTTAAGAACCTTTTCTCTTCGATCCTTGATTTCAACCGGTCGCTCCTCAAAAGTTAGGTCCTCCCGTACAGTCAACTCCGAATGATCCAATACGTGGGTTTCATCTCGAACATACCTCCGTAGTTGAGATACATGAACCACATCGTGCACATCTGCCAAGGACTGTGGTAACGCCAAACGGTACGCTACCTCTCCAACACGCTCCAATATCTCAAAGGGTCCAACGAATCGAGGACTAAGCTTTCCCCGACTCCCAAAGCGAATCACCCCTCTAGTCGGTGATATCTTCAAGAATACCAAATCACCCACGGTGAACTCCAGAGGTCTTCTTGACGTATCTGCCCAACTCTTCTGTCGGTCCTGTGCTGCCTTCATATGATTTCTGATAGGGTTAACCTTCTCAACTGTCTGCACAACCAAATCTGTTCCCAATAATCTTCATTCACCGACATCGTCCCAACAAACAGGTGAACCGCATTTACGACCATACAAAGCTTCAAATGGAGCCATCTGAATAGTTGCCTGAAAACTATTGTTGTAAGACAACTCCACCAAAAGTAGATGATCCTCCCAAGACCCCTTGAAGTCCAACCTGCATGTTCTCAACGTATCCTCAAGAGTTTGGATCATTCTCTCCGACTGACCATCAGTTTGAGGATGATAAGCTGTGCTAAACTTTAATCGAGTCCCCAAACTTTCCTGTAAGCTCCTCCAGAAGTGTGATAAGAAATGAGTGTCCCGATCGGACACGATGCTCACCGGTACTCCATGCAATCTTACAATCTCCTGCATGTACCGCTCTGCCAAAGTCTCCGTTGATTGACCAACCCGAAAAGGAATAAAGTGAGCTGCCTTGGTCAACCGATCGACAATCATCCATACTGCATTGTTGCCCTTTGGACTCCGCGGTAAAGCCGTCACGAAATCCATGGTTATATGTTCCCACTTCCACTGAGGAATCGGAAGTGGTTGCAACAAACCAGCAACCCTTTGGTGTTCAGCCTTGACTTGCTGACATACCAAGCACTTAGCCACGAAGCGAGCAATCTCCCGTTTCATGCCTTCCCACCAGAAATGCTGTCGAATATCACGGTACATCTTTGTACCTCCCGGATGTATAGAGTAAGCTGAACTGTGTGCCTCCTTCATAAGCTCTTCACGTACATCATCCTTTGGCACACACAAACGGCTACCATACCTCAACGAACCATCTTCGTGGACCAGTAAATCTCTTCGTAGTCTAGCCTCAACCTGCTCTCGAAACTTTTGCAGTCTAGGATCCTGCGATTGTGCCGCTTTAATCTTCTCAACCAAGAACGACTGTACTTGCAACTGCATCAACTGTCCCGTAGAATGTGGTAGCACAACTTCTAAGTCAAATCTTCGAAAATCTGCAATGATCTCCCTCTGCGTAGTTAACACCTGAATCGCTGGTAACCGACTTAGCGCATCTGGCACGACGTTAACTTTTCCCGGATGGTACTTAAGATCAAGGTCGTAGTCGGCCGTCAGCTCCAACCATCTGCGTTGCCTCATGTTCAACTCCTTCTGCGTGAACACGTACTTCAAGCTCTTATGATCTGTAAAAACTTCGACTCTTACGCCCAAAAGGTAGTGTCTCCAAATCTTCAAAGCGAAAATCACAGCCGCAAGCTCCAAGTCATGAGTTGGATAATTCTTCTCATGGGTCTTCAGTTGTCTTGATGCGTATGCTACGACCTTCCCATGCTGCATCAAAACACATCCCAATTCTTTCCCAGATGCGTCGCTATGAATCATCAGTCCTCCGGAATTGTCTGGTATGGTCAGGATAGGGGCGGTTATCAACTTCTGCTTCAACGTCTCAAAGCCAACGCACACTTATCCGTCCATACAAAAGGTATCTCCTTACGCATAAGCTTGGTCAGCGGTTCTGCCAAACGAGCAAAGTTCTCCACAAATCTCCTGTAGTATCCGGCTAATCCAAGAAAACTTCTTATCTCAGCTACATTCCTTGGAATAGGCCAATCTCGAACTGCTGCAATCTTTTCGGGATGGACGGCGATTCCATCACCCGACACGACATGTCCCAGAAATTTCACTTCTTCCATCCAGAATTCGCACTACTCATCTTCGCATAAAGCTTCTCCTGTCTCAACATCTGCAGGGCCTAATGATATCCGGATCGCAAATCCAGTTTCGAGAATACTCTCGCGCCACTAAGCTGCTCAAAAGTCCTCCAATGCGAGGGATCGGGTACTTGTTCTTAATAGTCACCCGGTTCAATTCTCGATACTCAATGCACATCCTTCTCGTGCCATCCTTTTTCTTTACTAAAAGAACTGGAGCTCCCAAGGCGAGTTGCTGCTTCGAATCCAACCCTTCTCAAGTAATTCACCAACTTGCTTCTTAACTCCTTCCAATTCCACTGGTGCCATTGGGTAGTAAGCTTTAGACACTGGCGCTGCACCAGGACTAAGGTCAATCGTGAACTCCACGTCTCGCTTCGGCGGTAAGCCCGCTATATCTTCAAACACGTCCATAGAATCACGAACAACAGCCGGCTCTTTACTTTCATCACTTTCATTGATGCAAGAACATTGTTTGTCGGCCTAGCCCTAAACTCGACCGGCCCGACAGAACTGCTTCCTTACCGCAACTGCTGTCTGCTGTGAACTCCTAATTTTCCTGATATGCTCTGCTGTTCTCGAGCTGCCGTAAGAACCTGTGAGAAAGTGGTCAAACCCAGGGAGACGGTTTGCCTTTGGATGTCCACATCCAAGCTGCGCATGGACCTTCGTGCCCTGTCTGCATCGTTGGCGACTAAAGGTCCAGCGAAACTGCTGAGTCTCGTCCACTCTGCTGCATGCACGTCCACGGGTGCTCCATTCTGCCTCTGCCCAATAAATTTCTCTTCCATTTCCTCCCGTGCAGTCCGCGGAAAGAACTTCTCCAGGAAACTCTTAGAGAAATCCGCCTAACTGCTTGGCTTGGGCAAACGGTTCTCCTCCACAAGCCACCACTCTCGGCGTAATCCACTAGTTGAATGCGCACCACATCAACTCCTTTGTCCTCTGGAATCTGTGTCGCAATCAGCGAATTCTCCGTGCCGACTAGCCACTGCTCGGCTGGCACGGCTCCTCCAAACCAGTGAAAGTAGTAGGACCCACACGTCTGAACTCTGCCACGGTCCCTACTCGGTCAACTGGTCTAGTTCCAATCTTGTTCACAGACTGCTGAACGATCTGCAAACCTTCCTGAAACGAGTCCGCTTGCTGCTTGATCAGCTCGGGCTGTTTCTTTGATTTCCAGCATTCCTCTTATCACTCCAAGCATGGCGGCTTCGTTCACACGCCTCTGGTACGTCTTCAACTTCTTACCTGTCATAATCCTGAACTCAAAACACCCAATATTAGCATGATGATAGATTCTGAATATGGATCAAGGCTAGAACTCCAAGATACTTAAATAGAGTACCGCATTGTAGCTATGCCGCGGTATCATAGCCGCAATTACTTAACTCCACCCAAGTCGCCTAAGTCCTAGAGATAACAAGGAATTAGGTTTTCGAATTGACAATGCAAAGTAAGTTTGCATGTCGACATGATCCGGAAGAATGATTCAAAGATGGTAAAACGGTCAAGGTGGCTGGACATGTTTCCTAATCACGGGTGTTCTGATTCGTGTATTGGGTACAATACCCAACTACAAAAGAATCAACCCAACTAACCTATGGTTCTGATACCAAAAAGAACCATGTCACGCCCCGCTTCCCAGAGTACGCAAGATTGGGCACGTGACATAGCCAACCATGCTACCTGTGGGTAGGAAGTATCCATCTACAGTCACATTACGGTTGTAAGGATATCAAGAACAAGATAATAAGCTAATCTAATACATGTCCAAATCCATAATAACAAGAATCAATAAACAATAAGTGCGGAAGCAAATGATCCAATATAATCATAGAAAGGTACGCCCCATAATGCGGGATCGCACCTGGAAATAAAATGCAATAAACAAACTAACCACTATAGAACTCAAATCAGCCTGCTGGCTGAAGTACTCCTGCACGGTCGGCGACAGTGGTAAAGAATCTGGGCCATGCAAAACCCAGACGTCAGCGCGTCATGACATCAAGTATATAATGTAAACATGGTGATAAGCAATGCAAATATGAACATGAATAAAGCAGTAGTAAGAAATAACAGAGCAGGGAAATGTGCAATGGTGACTAAGCTGTCCTATCAGGTTTTCTACTCTATAGTCTTTGAAACCAATTGATGAATCGTCGATGTAACTCAATAGTATCCCGTGCGTGCCCGGGACCACGGTCATACCCTCGGGGCTGAATCCGAGACGTGCCGCTAAGCAGTAAGAGGTAGTAGGATGGACGAGTGATGTCAGCATCAACACTCCGGAGCTGGCCAAGCCCGTAAGACTGATCAGAACAATGTATCGAACTGTTGAGTTACAAGTCGGTTTCACCTTTGATTTCCCCATACCCCCAAACTATGTATGTCAGGTCAGGTATTCAGTAGTCAAGGACTAATGCCAACAAAAAATCAAGTAAAAGTAGGTCTGTCTGGATCGACAGCAGGAATGGTCAGGTTTGTCGGCATTAGGCATGAGATCAGGTAACAGGTAAGCGATGGTACATCAGGTCAAGCCAGGTAATGTATAAAGGTGTCATGTCATGTCAAGAGTGTACGGTACCATGTCATGTCAAGTAGGAAGTGTAACAGGTCATGTCAGGAAGCACAAGATGTCATGTGGGTGCTCATAATCAAACTAACATAAACATGTGTATAAATAAACAAGCATGAGTACTATCAGAACAATAACTGGAACATGTAATATGATATGCCAATAGATATAATTTCAAGGATATGGATGCACAGTTATCGATTAGGGTTACATTTATAGTTCCAATATTAATTAGGATACAATTTATTAAACATGGAGTGTTAATATCACATTATTATGTAGTGATGTGATCTATGGATGCAATTATATGTATCTTAAATGCGATGGATGCAAACGGGTATCCGAAAAGTTATAAAACTATAAAATGGTAATGTGGGATGTACAACTAAGCAATATGTGATATAAATATTGATATAATAATTATTAATATGGATAGCATATTCAAAGCGATTAGTAACTATAAAAGATGTATTGATTAACCATGCACAAGAAGGTTCCGTTCAGAAATTTAGCGTCACCCTAATTTGTAAAATAGCTTAAAAATAACAAATGTTCTCCAAAAGAGACGTATCTTATACCAAAACAAAGATAATTCAATAAGGTTTTCAGTTTTATAAGTATAAGTATAAGCATTTCAGGTTATCCCTACAAAAAGTTATGAATATTCAAAGTTGAAAGTTTGCTGCTGGAATTTCCCTGGACAGCAGTTTAGAGACGTGTTCATTTGCATTTTACGTTAATTAAACAATTTATTTTGCAAGTAAATATTTCATAGAGTTATAGTATTCTGAATTAGCTTCGTAACGAACTAAAGAACGTATACTAATGATTTTTCTATGATTTCTAATGAATTTTATAAGATAAAGTGTACAGTAAATTTCAGATTTGTCATATCCGATTTTTCAACGACATTTCATATGTAAACTATAAGATTTTCAAATGTATAACATTATAAAATGAAGATTATAAAAGTATATAGCATGTAGCAAGATTAACTTGCCTCGATGGGTCGCGAATCGGGAAAACGGAACGTTAACCGTCGGCGGGGAAAACTCGCGACGGCGCACGGTTCACGGAATGAACCCAAACGACGAACAAAGGAACTACACGGGTCGGGGTATCTCGCTGGAACGTCGAGAAACGTCACCGCCACGACGGAATTCCGGTAACGAAAGAACAGTTAAAAGAAATGAGAAACGAGACATGAAGCAAGAAGAGAAAAATGATAAAAAGAAGTACGAGAGAATATATGAGGGAGAGGGAGAGGGAGAAAGTGGAAAGAGAAAGAAGAAGGAGAGAGAGGAAGTGGGGCCCACGGGGTTAAAGGGGAGGTTGTGATTGGCTGAGAGAATAAATTGAGAAGGATATAAAAGATTGTAAAAATATTATATGGTTAACTTAAAGATTTAAAAGATAGGTAATGAACAGTAAGATATCAGGTTAGTTAGAAAAATATATGTGATGGTTTTAATAATATTAAAATTTGGGATTTTGGCGCCAAATGAAACATTTCCAAATTGCGCCCGGGTTGGGTCCAAAAATTCGAAATTCAAATAATAGGATTTTAAGCGGGTTCCAAATTTTAAAATGAAATGTTTTATGATTAAAAAGCATACTCTCAAAACGGACACACGTGCGTGCACGTAGCCATCCAAACTCGCCCGTTTCACTGAACGGGACGAGAACACAATGCACGGACGCTACCACGAGGCTAGGGGTGTCAAGTAGGCCAAGATGAATATTTTTAATTTCATTTTAGGAGTTAAAATTTGTTATGTGCCAAAATGATTTAACCGGTTAAAATTTTGCAAAAAGCACCAAACAATCAGGATAATTGGAAATGAGCAATATATAACCCTCAACTAGTAATAGAGATAGTATTATTGGGCTCGGGTGTTACAACTACCTAGGAAAAGAATCCTTTTGGGATGTCTTACTTGGCAGTTTTTGACTTATTGAAACTGAAATCCTGACGGGAAGAAGCAACGACCTTATTTTTCAGACCACACGTAATGGTTCCCTCATGGGTGGAATTTAGAACCCAAACATAAGTACTTTTTAATCCTTTTGGGATGTCTTACTTGGGAGTTGTTGACATATTGCGAATCAGACTTACATACTAACAGGAAGAACCTTATTTTCAGAACACCTGTAATGGTGCCCTCGTGGGTGGAATTTAGATCCCAAACATAAGTACTTTCTTTAGTATTCTCTCCGGGACAAACCATACCCTTTTCCACTTGAAAATTCTAGCTGATCATCCTAATATCTCCCTTTAAACTGTCAGCCACCAATTAGACACCTGCTATTATTCATTGGTTCACTGCATATGTAAATAATTTCTTGGGACCAGTGATCTAAATGTAGGCGATATATAGCATATTCCAGTTGATGTATCAGAAATAGAGAAGAAACAACATGATTCTATCAACTTTAATATCGTTTTGTTGTTTTGGAGAAATATCGGCCGACATGTCAGCATGACAACCAATTTGTAGGGAATTTGTTACTATTCAAACCCGACCCGTCATTATACCCTATACTGAAGTAAAGAAAAACCTAGTGGACCCGATATTTCTCAAAACCGTTCATCATCAACAAACCCTAGACTTGAGCTTCCTTCTCCCGTCTTTGACAAACCTCGACAAAAGCTTAGGTCTGAGCATCCTTCGATAAAGGTAAGATTTTTTTTTTGATATTGAATTTTCTCTCTCATGCTGCATTTCTTACAACTTTATCTCCCATTTTTATTTTTAGATGTGTTTTTCAGTATTGTTTTATGTTTATGTTTTATTTAAGTTTGGATAATAAATGCTTACTACTAGTGTTTTTTTATACTCGATTGTTTGTGTTTTAACATCAATTCTCCTCAAGTAGATTTGACCTATGACAACTCGCTTAATAGTTGAACGCTACTACTGAACTGTTAAACTCAATGAAGATGGCCGACTCTTTTTTGAGTTACATTAATGATATTTATAATATTTAGTACATGTCAATCTTGTTAATGTTTAAATTAGAACGCAAAATTTAGAGTCTGCCATTTAGAAAATATCTGCTGATATATCACAACATCCGACATGAAAATTTGCGTGTTAACACGACACCGACATCCGACATTTAGAATAATACTTGGGGGGGGGAGGGGGTGGCATTTTATTTCATATAACATTCTATGGACCAGAAAGCTGACTTAATATATACTGATTACTTCACTAAGAAGCAAGAAATAAAAAATGAAGTTTCAATCTTATGGGATTGACTAAGATTCATGTACCGATGCAGAAACGACCCACAACTATACCGATCGTTACAATTAAGGTTTCAGATCTTATCTAATGAACCTTAATTAAAGAAAGTCTTGACCAAGGTTCAAGAACTCGGTTTCGGTTTCAGTTTCGGTCTCATAATTTTATTAGTTTTGCTGGGTATCTGCTTGTTTCGCTAATCTCGGTTTGGGTTTGGGTTTCGACGGTAATACAACATACATAAATGTAGATATATTAAATACTTAAATTTATGGTTATATATTACAAGACAATGATCTTTATGTTTAAAAATCCAGCCATGATGCAAAATATATTGAAAATTGTACTTAGATAAGTATTAATATAGGGTTTGGATTTACTTTTTTGCTGTTTTCTAACAACAAATGAACGATCACAATGACAGTAAAAATGATATATAAAAAATAAGTTTTTAAAGGTTTCAGCCGAAACGATATTTGTATGGTTGATATCGTATCGGTTTTGGGTTTCAAATCGGTCTCTGCCAAAACCGATACGAAACCACCACGTATCGGTGGTTTCGGTCGAAATCTCGAACCTTGGTCTTGACTAGACTTGACCTAATGGCTTCGAAGCGAGAATGCCATTTTTTCTCTTTGGCTTAATTTGTGCCTTGGTGTTTGCAATGGTCTTCACCTCTTTTTTCTTAGGGAATTGACGCTTTTGCATGGTTGCAACTTGCATGAGCCTAAAACTCATTATCTTGCCTACAGAAAATGTATTTGTACCTTTTCCAATAGGTGATCAAGGCTATATGACATGGCCTTCCCATTCTAAAGTTATTTATCCTAAAAATTCAACCCCACAATGATAGGTTGGTAGACAACCTGTTGTGGTAAATTAGTCCAGGCTTTTGGGGAGCTTTGCTTACCTAAGTCGTGCTTCATAGCTAACCCATCCCGTGCCATGAGCTCTTCTCTAATCTTAAGTTATGTTAGAGTTGTAAATTTGGTACTCACAACAAGCCATCATTGTCTACATGGCATTGTAATGGATGAAAATGGAATGTATTTTTGTTATAGCATTTACCGCTATATTTTACATTAGACGACACTTCCGCGTTATGGATAGCTATGAAGCTCGGCAACGGGTATGAGTATCCGATACGATACGATACGGATACGCGGAAACATAATTTTCCAAAAACCTAGGATACGAGATACGTTTTTATATTAATTTTTTCTAACTATATATATATGTTTATTTTTAATATATACATAAATATATAAATAAATAGAAGGGCAGGATTACATCACATATATTCCATTAACACTTTAGCATGCTATTCAAAGTAAACAATTGTAGCATTCTCATGTATCATGTTCTATATCAAAAGTTTTTGATTTCAAATACCAATTCGATCCTATCATATACTAATTCTTTTAAATAGCATTCAATTACTTTCAATCGAACAATTAAAGATAGGGCATCACAATATTAAATCGTAAATCTAGCCATAAACTAGAGAGAGCTGATTCGAACCGATTAATGTAGATTGTGGGGAGGTCTCAAGTCGCGTGCAATCTCCGGTGGGGTTTCAGATCCAAGAGGGACGCAGGACCAGTTCTAAAATTTGTCGATATTTTAAAAACCTTAGAGATATCGGAATTAAAAGTAAAAGTAATTGGGGTCAAATATCAGTCTTATATTGAAAAAATAACCATCATGAATCGGGCAAGGCATCCGATTCGCAAATCGAGAAATATCCCAAAGTTTTCAAATATTTTTTGATTTATTTAAATAAAAAATATAGGATTCGCGTTTCCGAGTCACGTTACCGAGAGTATCGGTATCCGATACACATTTGGGGAGGATTTGTGAGGCTGATTGGTGTCTTCGTGCTTCATAGATGGCTAGAATAGGAATTATATTCACAAGTGCATTTCACTTTTTGCATAATATTAAATCAATTTCATACCATTGCAATCCATTTTAGTTGTTCCAAATTCATTTTTTGTGTCACATAATCATTTTGAAAAATTGGGACCAAGCTATTGGCACGTTCGTCAAGCAAAGATTATTCGATGAAGAATGACTGCATAATCAAAATGATACCAATGTGGGTTCTACATAATTTATTTAGCTACAGCCTAACAGAGTTTTGAGTACTGATACAGATTATAAATATAGACCGGTTTCGGGTAGTTTGGTCAACAATAATCGATAAGACGACTTGGCAACTTATTTTTTCATTATTAGCTTGAAGTCTTGTTGTAGCTTTCATCTTCTTAAAGGACTCCGAATTGTAAAATTTCACATATCAATGATAAAAGTTGCCATTGTCGAGAATTCAAACTTTTAGTAAAATGTACATAAGGAGCCGTTTGTTATGGAAACAAAACCTATGAGTGTGAGAATTTGTTTTAGCATATGCATAACACCTATGTCAACTAAAATTTACAGCAACATACTGGCATGAAGTTTAAGATCAGATGTAAACCATGCATATAGTTCATGCACTTTGTCATGGCATTCTAACATTTTGGATATCCATAAGAATCTCTGCATTAAGTTTGATGTTCAAATACCAAATTTTGTGATTGTGATGTGTGCGTGAGACCCATGTTCATTGTATGACTACAACTCAGCCCATTAAAAGATGTTTTCAACAATCCATCCCAAGTTTATTGCATTTCTTTTCGGTTTCCTTGATTGTAGGAGAATATCTCTCCACTAGTTAGTGTGTGCTTTTTATGTAAGGTAAATGAATAATGAAAGTAGGGTAAGCTAGAAAACCCAAAATATTTTAGTAATTATGCTTGAGTAGATTCGCCATCTCGAATTGGGTTTATCTTTTGGTTATATATCAATGTGTAGCAGAGCTTTTCCGGCCCTCCGCGATGGCCGGAAACACTCCCCCTAGCCCGAGGCTTGGAGATGTTGCTCATTCCCTTGAGTTTTTCTTGTCAGAGCTTCTCCGATCCTCTGTGATGGTTGACAACCTAACCTGAGGCAGACATTGCTAAGTGGTATATTAACTACGTGAAACTACAAAAGATGGAGAAATGATACAATACGATATGTCGGACATTCCTCCAACACCTTCAAGCAGCTGGTCCAGAGAGTGCGACAAGAGATCGGATGCGATATGAGATGACTACCATGCGCCATGGAGCTCGTGGATGAAACGTACTGGCTCTACTCAACCTTGAGGACAAGGTAGTTTGGAGGGGAATGAATAGATGTGTGCATGGGACCCATGTTCATTGCATGACTAAAACACATTACCCATTAACTTATGTTCTCAACAATCCAATCCAATATCATTGCATTTTCTTTTCGGTTTCCTTGATTGTAGGAGAATCTCGCTCCACTAGTTGGTTGTCCATTAGTTTGTTTTCTACTTAAGGTTGATAAATAATAAAAGTAGGATGAGCATGAAAACCGAGACAATATTTTAGCAATTATGCTTGAGGAGGTTCACCATCTCGAATTGGCTTTATCTTTCGGTTATATATCATATTGTCACTTTTAAAGAATAGGATTTGTAGGCATATATATTGCGATCAGAATTACCATCATACAACTTGCAGTTTCTTGTTTTGTTGTCCGTAACTTTTTGATACATATGCAATAATTAAAGGCCGATTTCGGAATTTAAAATACTATGAAGGGAGTTGGCTTGTTTTCGTTTGTTCATAGAAACACTATTCAATTGATGTGATCATAAAGCTATCAAATAACAGTCATAGAACTCGTATATCATTATGCTAGGTTGCTATCCAATAAACTAGGGTTCTAATTCAATGTCATAAAGATTAGCAAAAGAAAGTAGAGATGCCCTAGGATAGGTAAAGAGAAAATGAAGTTATAATTTATTTATATACAATTAGTAATAACGGGTTTGGAATTGAGGACAATTTACTTTCCTTTTGCATTTATGAAACCTTCTTTTTCATGTTTCTGGTTATAATGTTTTCAAGCAGTTAGGTTAAATCCCTTTTATGCTCGTAATTAAAAAAGCATGGCTGATGTTTCACCTTTTTTTTTCTTTGTTGCTGTATGGAGGTACAAGTTACGCCCTTTATATTTTTATTACCTTTTATTGCAGTTGGAAATTCTTGATCGTGTAGATTTCCAGTTTTATATGATTTTCTTTAAAAAAAAAAATCTGACTCTGGATTTTAAATAACTCATTCTCCATAGGTTTCTTACCACACCCCTCCACGTTTCCCCACTGATGTTATTGAATGCATAAGAGAAGGAGCAGCTTTGTTATTTCAGCGATTTGGATTGCGGGACTTTGCCAGGATTGATGGCTGGTTCTTATCTTCTAGTATAAATGCGCTTTCGTCCCCAGATAACGTTAATAAATTTGGAAACACTAAATCAGGCAGAATCATTTTTACCGATATCAACTTGGTAAGTATAATTTTATTCTAATGGAGGCCAAAGCATTCCATTTAATGTTGATTTTCTCCCCTTTGAATTTTATAGTGATTATAGTTTGGTACCACTAAACTTGTTGGAATTCCTGGTTCTAGATAAGTGGGATGGAGCAGACCAGCTTTTTATTTCAGCAAGCCTCTAAGGTGCCTTCCAGACGTTTTGCTTATCATAATTATGGACATTTAAGCTGCTTGCATTGTATATTTGATGTGGAAAGAAGCTATATACCAAAACAGTAATTTCAGAACATATCTCATGTGCATTTACAAAATTTGGGTAACTTGCAGGTTGGATTTTCTCATTCTAACATACTTCGTACAGTTATTCAGCGTGCTTGCCTAAGGTTTCCTTCACTCGGACCACACAGAAGTGCATGGAATGCATTAGCTAAAAGATTACAATCTACAAAGCCTGCTAAGGTGAACTCCAAAAGTCAGGGGGCACAAAAGGTGTTTGTTATTTTTGGAGGAGACACTTCCGAACGCCAAGTGTCTCTCATGAGTGGCACAAATGTATGGCTAAATTTGCAAGCTTTTGATGATGTAAGCGTCCATAACTCACTGCTAACCTAGATCACTAATAATTTATATTTTATGCTCATCTTCTTACTATTATCAATGTCAACTTATGTACCCAACCACTATTTCATGAAATTTCCATTGTGAAACACAAACCTTTTTGTAAATTTGTTTTTCCATTTGTTGATCCGACATGTGAGCCTGGTGGCCTTACACCCCCCCAAAAAAGGAAAATGCATTTCTTGGGGCACATTGTATCATTCCTTTGGTTGCATTTATTTTATATTATCATTTTCATGATAACTATGCCTTTCCCATTGCATGCTTAAATTCTTTTGTTTATTGTTTTCGTCTTCAATGCTTTTCCAGTTAGCCACTGACAGCTGGTATTGCAGAAGACTATTAGGTAGTGTAAGAAGGTGAACAATCATGAATTCTCTTGTTTCCATAACTCATTAATCAAGTGTAAATTTTAATTTTACATTTGACGTTCTTGTAAATTGTCAGAATTTGCAGTACTATGGGATTATTTAAAATATAGTTTTATTTCATTTTATATTGTACTTTTACTTTAATGATCGCATTCAAAGACGTGACACATGCACGCATGGTTGCTTTGTGCATTGGTCCTATCCTGATTCTTCAATTTTTATTTCTTCAGCTTGATGTACTTCCGTGTTTGCTTGCCTCAGCAAATAGATATACGTCTCAGCACCAGGATATAGACCGTCATGCTCCTAGAACTGTTTGGTCTTTACCGTAAGTTTTAATATTACATTTCATATATGCACTCTTGTGAAATACTGTGTACTTCCTGCTCAGGTGAGGTATTTAACTCAAATTTCCTGGTTCTTGCTACGTTGTACTATCAGAAAAAATTATGTCTTGTATATAAATTTGTAAAAGTTTGGTAATATTTTTCTTCATACCCGTTTAAAACCAATATTCAGTGATTATTATTATATATGTTCATATGCACGGCATATTGAAACATAGCATGCAATATATTATTTTCATCTCTTTTTTAACACCCTTATTTCATCAAGTAGGATATTCATATGTGATGCACTCAATATATATAGTCTAAATTGTACTTATCAATCAATCTGCTTGAAGGCAGTTCCTTTTTGCTTCCCTTTCTGCTCATCATCAAATTCCGTTTGGGTGCAACAGTTATTCTCTTGTCCTTCGCCATACTACTGAGGAAGTGTATGATGCATGCATAGAGGCTATGGAGCCAGCTAGAGCTGCAGAAACTTCCCGTCTACGAGAATGCGTGATGACTGCACTTGCAGAAGCTCTAACTAAACACAGTTGGTTTACTGGTTTTGATATCGTTGATGAACCACCTATGAAATTTTCAATGGAACAATGGGTCAACCACGCCAAAGAATCTCAAGCTATAGTATTCATTGCAGGTTAATCTCAAAACTAAATCTCTTTTTTTTCTTGTTCTTATCTCATTGATTTTTGTTAGTTTGATTATTAACAGAGATGGTACTACAAAATATAATAATGCAAGCAAATACTAACATGGCCTTTCATGTACAAGTGATTATGCATGCACTAATTATTAATGTAAAACTTGGTTTGGGCCCACAACACATGGGCCCACACATGTATGCACATGGGCTTTTAATATAGTGGGGACTCCATCCAAAAGACATGCGGGACTATATTATCCAGATTCTCAATGCTCCCCTCACATGCAATGTGGGACAAACAAACATTCGAGCTCTGATACCATGTAAAAATCGGTTTGGGCCCACACATGCAACGTGGGACAAACAAACATTCGAGCTTTGATACCATGTAAAAGTCGGTTTGGGCCCACACATGTATGCATGCGGGCTTTTAATATAGGGGGACTCCGTCCAAAAGACTAAAGCATTATGGAGGTTTATCTCATCTTATATCTTATACCCATATGCATCCCACAATTTTCCTGATGTGGGACTATGTTATCCACATTCTCAACATTTAATATAATCTATAATTGTCCACGAAATTGACTTAATAGTACTTTCCTTTTTATTACAAAAGTTAATACATTTTAAGTTTGCACTTGGCAGCAGTAAATTATATTTGCTAGTTAAAATTTTACCAAATAGTTACACTGAAGGTTTGTGATCTAACATTGTATCTGCGAAAGTTAACACTCTCTCCGCCTTATGTGAGCCTTTGGGTCACCTAGAATTCTTGAGTGTACACATGGCTTACTTGCTAATAATATAAATGGGGATAACTGTAAATTTTCTAATCATGAACTTTGAAGCAAGATTTCATGACACTTGGTGCTATGAGACCATGCTGGATGGCCACTTCAGTCAAAAACAGCTTCCGGATTGTGGGCCAGTAATGCATTAGGTGCATAACAGACTTTGCTGGAGACTGCAGTAGTGTTAGCTATGATTGCTTCCGCTGATAAGAGAGCAACATGTGGTTCAGTTTAAGAAGAGCACTATATTATAGTAAAATTAGCTTTGTGGGCAATATTGCTGATAAGAGAGAAGAAATGTCTTCTAGGTTTAATAATAGAGCTGAATTTTTTTAATGACCCATTAACCTTTTCGTATGGCTATATTTTAAGCATCATAATACTGGAAATCTGCAATTGATAGTGCATGGTGGTATTGGTGAAGATGGTACCCTTCAGGCTTTGCTGGAAGCTGCAGGTGTTCCTTATACAGGTCTAACCTTAACACTGTTTTCATTTTGTAAATAAATATGATTATCTTGCACTTAAGACTTCTAATTGAATTTTAATTTTAACAGGTCCTGGAACAACAGCTTCAAAAATCTGTATGGATAAAGTGTCAACATCTCTTGCTCTGAATCATGTATGGTAACCTTAGTAGTCTTTTGGTATTCAAATACTATCCGATATTATTCTTGCACATCTACAGGGCATCTCATGTTACTGCATCATTCGGTTATGAAATATTGATTGATTCATCAGACTGGATTGAGTGCAAGCATTTTAAATTTGATTTCTCTAGTCATGGTAATGTGCAGTAATTGGAACCCCCACTTTGTTTCTGTGTTTAACTGATTTTTGCAACAAAGAGGTCTAATCGCTTGGTGAATGATGGGCAAGGCATTTGCTTTTGTGAAACTTTCTTTTGTCAATTTCTAAATCTAGTTTTTAGGTCATCAACTGGATGGTACTTTTCCTACGTATAGCCATGTGATGCAAAAGATTTTGCAAACTTCAGGTCTGAATGGTGTACTCGAAGTATTTGTTGGGTCTTTGATAAGCAAAATTCTATTAAACTACTCTGGTATTCTCTTG
Organism: Agapanthus africanus; assembly: GCA_030015575.1. Classification (NCBI taxonomy): domain Eukaryota; kingdom Viridiplantae; phylum Streptophyta; class Magnoliopsida; order Asparagales; family Amaryllidaceae; genus Agapanthus; species Agapanthus africanus. The sequence goes on along the minus strand of JASDDO010000031.1, from coordinate 376,168,247 downwards.
CCATGTAATGCATTATTAGCCTCCTATTATCCGAAGATAAAGAAATGCAATTCAGGTTGATGGTAATTTTGGTTAGGACTCATGCATGTTACATTGGGTAGCCCATATAGGCAACCTATGTAACTTCAAGTAACAAAGTTTTTTCTTATTAAAATCCAAATAAGCAAATATGTTGCTGAGAGCTCTAGTTCTGGTTAACTGGATCTAATGTCATCACAAGCATATCAAATTTGTCTCTTGGATTCTGCTTCAAACATCGTCCTACACTATAGTAAAAACATCACGGTGGATACTTCTATACCAGTTATTTTATCTGTTGCCGATGCAATCTCAGATAGCTTGAACCCAATTTGTTTATGATTTATGCATTCATAAGTGGGTTCCAACAATAAGACTCGAGTCTTGTTGAGGTGTGATGCAAAAGATTTTGCAAACTTCAGGTCTGAATGGTGTACTCGAAGTATTTGTTGGGTCTCTGATAAGCAAAATTCTATTAAACTACTCTGGTATTCTCTTGCCATGTAATGCATTATTAGCCTCCTATTATCCAAAGATAAAGAAATGCAATTCAGGTTGATGGTAATTTTGGTTAGGACTCATGCATGTTACATTGGGCCCATATAGGCAACCTATGTAACTTCAAGTAACAAAGTTTTTTCTTATTAAAATCCAAATAAGCAAATATGTTGCTGAGAGCTCTAGTTCCGGTTAACTGGATCTAATGTCATCACAAGCATATCAAATTTGTCTCTTGGATTCTGCTTCAAACATCGTCCTACACTATAGTAAAAACATCACGGTGGATACTTCTATACCAGTTATTTTATCTGTTGCCGATGCAATCTCAGATAGCTTGAACCCAATTTGTTTATGATTTATGCACTCTTGTGCTCCATTAGCTATATCATCCTTCCAATTTTAGAAAACATCGGTGCAAACTTTTTTCTCACTTTCTTTTTATTACTCCTTTTAAAGAGTTTAGAGTATTTAAAGTTGGAGTGATGGGTTCCAACAATAAGACTCGAGCCTTGTTGATGTGGGACTATCTTTAAAGTATCATCATTTGGTTTTTATTTTCAACACTCCTCCTGAATCACTTATTGCTCGTCATGAAACCAGAGTTCAGTTTACTTTTATCTCTCTAATTTCCCATAAAACGAAGGGACATCCACCAAAAAGGGATTCGTACAGGAAATAACTGTCCACTAGCCACCAATGATTTAAAGGCAGTTTGCCTTGGCATCCTGGGGTTGCTCAGACCATGCAAATATTGGTTCTCGCTTCTGGGTACAGAGCCAGGCACTAAGATGAACTCAGGTACCATCTTTCTCCCCTCAGTTGCTCAGAAGCTTAGCTCAGGTGCCCAAGACTAGGTGCCTATGTTCTAGCTTGATATTTCTCCTCTATGTACCCCATGGATACACAATAAAGAAAGAGCATATGTTTTAGAATCATAAGTCTCTATAGGAAAATTAGGAGTTATGATCAACAGTTTTCATGATCTTATCTCACTTTCTTGCCTTCCTCTCTTCTGTCTTCCCATCTTACCTCCACTAGACTCACAGTTTTAGTGACCACTGCGACACTTTGATGACCAGCAGCGATTTCTTTAATAGATGAAGGTTTTCTTTAGTTTTTAAAATTATGTACTTGTTTTTCGCCTTATTACACTTAACTGCATATGTTATTTACTAGTTTATGTTTTCCCCGTATTATGCAACATTCTTAGTAATTTAATAGTTTGAGTTTCTGTCTAGGCTTCTAGCTATTCAATGGTTTTGTAGTATGTTAATGCATGATAGTTTGCCATTGATTTGACTTTTTTAGTGGTTGTTTGATAGTTTTGATTTTTTTACATCTTGTTTATCAAATTCCTTTAGTTAATCAATCATTGAAATGTGTTATTCTATATCGTTGATAGTTACATATTATTTGTATATAGATTTTGTATTATAAAATATTTTTGCTTCATTTTTCTCTGATTATAACCTTTTTGGTGTTTCTTGTCTCAGCAATATAGGACCCCGTCTCTTTAGGCTTACCTTTTGCTTTTATAACTTTTCTAGGCACATAGTACTATGTAGTTGGATTAATTTACAAAATTCCTTATCAGTGTTTACGGGATAAATAAAAGCCTGAGTGATCCGGATGATGGATGGATAGATGGAAAAATTGAAGAGTGGTTGTCTATGGTTCAAAGTACTTTATCAAGTTCAAGTGACAACCTATATTGCACAGATTCGTTGTCAAGGAGGCATTTGAATCAGATTGCTCATGATTCAAGAACACTTGTGGAACTCTCTTTGGCAATCCAAATATTAATATTATATTGCAGATGTATGGAACGTCACATGTATAAAGCGAGGTTTAAATTAACAAACAATTCTTTTTACATTTTTTAAACTGTTTTTGTAATTTTGCTGATTTTGTAGAACTTTAAGTAAACAAATAACAAACAATCCGATATTTCTGATCGGCGATGGCTGATACACCCTAAGACGGCCGATTCTGATCTCAAAGTTGACTGTCAGATACCAAAACTGATTCTGAGATTTAAACCTCAGAAATTATGCGCTAATCCACCAACAATCTATGAACCATAACAAACAAATTATTTGTTCTCTTAGAATACATCTGCTAAAATGATAAATTATTGTTATTGTGTGTGTATATATTGAAACACCAAAAATCAGTGTATCCCAATGAACAGTATCCTAGACTTTTGGATAACTGTGAATATGCAAGTTCAACATGTATCAAGTCTCGTATCTTTATCCTAATCCATGCACTTTGGTGGCTACTTCATTGGAATCTGCGTGGTGTAGAGTGGTTACCAATGTCATCTATTCTATATTAAAGATCCACCACAAACAAATGATTGCATGTTTTTGGCTACCACTCTTGTAGGGTTTTTCTTTCCTTCATATTTTTCATTTTTATCCAAAGCTGCTACTGGGATGGTTTGACTAAAGGTATCATGAGGTCGTATTGTCCTCTGACCTTTTAAGAGAAAAGAATAGGAAAAGGAAATTTATGGCAAGAGATCATAAATTGAGAAATAATTTGTCTCCATACACAGACCGACATAAGTTAACATTATTTTATAACAAACAACCGCATTAAGATTTGTTATTACTGCTGCATGTTGTTAGATAAAGTGGACTCACGGATGAAGCAGCAATTTGAGGAATTGGTATGGAAAGAAAAAGATTGAAAGTAGCAACGAAAGGAGAGAAGTTAGAAATTGGGTGTGTGGAAATTAAAGGGAAAAAAAACTAATTTGCATCCAGTTTCAAGTTTATAACTAAACATTTGTTTAACCCTATTCCAAACTCTACTCCTGCATATTCTTTGTTTCACGGCATACGGGATGTAATCTCTTGGTAATAAGATACAAAATTGATAATGGTTTTTTTTCCGTTAGCCCCCCAATATACTTCAATATTTTTCTCAGTCCGGCCATTGTTAGTATTTACCTAGAGCCTCTCTATACTTATAAGTTACTTCTGCGGTCCCTCTATTTCACTTTTGAAAATGGTTTCTCCTCCTTCCCGGCTATCGCCGCTGTCCCCACCGCCGCCATCTTCTTTCTCCAATTCAACACCGCCACCATCACTGTCACCGCCACCATCCTCTTCATCTGCTTCAACCCATCAACACCTCCTTCATCCTTTTCAATACTGCCGCCGCCGTCATCATCAACACCATCACCATCTTTTTCTTCCTCTTCTTTAACCCACAACCGCCGCCGCCATCATCAACAATACACCGCCGCCGCCATCCTTTTTCCTCTTCTTCAACCCACCACCGCCACCTTCCTTCTCCCCGGGCATCGCCGCCATCCATACCGCCATCTCCTTTCTCCTCGAGGAGGAAAAAAGAGGTGTTGATGGGTTGAAGAGGAGGAGGATGGTGGTTGATGGAGCTCCTTTTCGGGTCTCCATCAGATGTTGTCTTCCGTCGATCTCCCGGTAGATTTTGGAGGTGATCTCCTGTTGCGTGTGGGTCTCAATGGGTTTTGAGGAGATTGGTGATTTGAGAAGTTTAGTGCCGAGTACCTGCAAAGAAGTCCGGGGTGGTTTGGTACCACCGAGGACCCTCCGACGATCAAGTTAGCACTAGATCCGAGCAGAGTAACGGCTAAGTGGAATAAAAATGGCTTACTTGACCCCTCTGTGATGGGGGTTTATATAGCGGCGGCAGCACGCAGCAACAGGCGCGAGAATCTCACCGGCAGTTACGCTCCCGACGTCACGCCCGTGTAAAGAGCGGATCGCCCGTTAATGGGGATCGTGATGGCGTGGAACGTGGGATGTTGCTGGCGGAGAATCTGCGCATGGCGAGATTTGCGGGACGGCGGTTACGCCTGTGAGTGGAGTTTGTCGGAGGACCGAGGAAGATGGCCTCGGCTGGGGGCTCGGGGACGAGCGGGAGGGTCGAGGAGTCTTGGTCCGGTGGCAGCTCGGGGCGAGCTGAGAGGCCGAGGAGGACAATTTCAAGGGGCTCTGAGGAGAGCCAGCTAGAGCTTGCAGGTCGGGTACACGGGTGGCCTGGTCGGCCCCTGTAGGTCCTTTCTTCTGAGTTCTGGGACACGTCATCTGCCACGTGTCGTGATCATGAAGATCGCCAATTTTGAGCATCATCATTAGCCCTCCACTCTTGTCCCGACCAGCTAGTGGGTCGGGTTAGGAGTGGACTGCCGGGCCGCCCGGGATGAGCTCCCTCCTAAGGTTTCGTTGGGACGCGTCCCCGGGCTGTCAGCTGTCTTTTCTGCCAGCGAATCAGGGCGAGATCTCTACATTTAAGGAAGGTGCGCCGGTTCGTGCATCCTGCCACTGAAGCGACGGTCCACGTGTCAAGCGTCAGTTGGCCGACGCGACGTATGCAGGCCTGCGACGTCTGATGGGATGCAGCCCAGTGCGGGAACGACACGTGGAGCGATCGGAGCCGTTGGACACGAGGAGGCGTTTTGGCGGGAGTTGACGGGCGCTGTTGGATGAGATTGTTTTTGGTGATAAATAGGGGCGGGGCCCACTCCAGGGGCCTCTACTCCTTCATATTTCCTCGTTGTAGGCCCTGGTTGCTCGGCGCTCGTCTCCCTTCTTCTGCTTTCGTTTCCCGAGGATCCCTCTTCTCCAGGTTAGAGGTCTTCTTTCGTAGAGTCTGTAGATGTCGTAGGAGTAGGTTCTAGGGGCCCTTTAGTTGAGCCTGAGTCTTCTCGGGGATAGGGATCAAACCCTCTTCTCGGGATCATGCGGCGGGGGCAGCCCCCAGGGAGGGGGCGGTAGATGCTACCCCCGGTGCCTCGTGTTGGGTAAGGCATGAGGACGAGCTCACCAATGCTCGGGCTTGCTTCCACATCCCCTCACGTTATACGCTTCGTCTGGCCAAGGAGGGAGAGGGCAGACCAAGTACGGGGTAGGAAGATCGCCCTTTACTTGAAAACTTTTTGGGATGGAATGCGCCTGCCCTTCTCTCCCGAGGTCGTCGAAGCGCTGAACTTCTTCGGATTAGCCCCCGGCTAGTTAGTGCCGAATTCGTGGAGGATTCTCCTCGGGTTCCTGATCCGCCTGAAGTTACAGGCGGTTCCCTTCAGCCTCTCCCTCCTCGACTCTTCTCTCGTCTTCAAAAATCATCCCGGTGGTCGAGCGGGCGACCCGAGGTGGGTATACCTCTATTTTAGAAAGCGACTGGGGGGCTCTGCCGGGACAGGGGTTGTGGCCCTGCCTTCTTCCATTCACGATTGGAAGAAGTTTTTCTTCGTTTCCCCTCCCGAGGGCGAGCACTGGCCCGTGCCTACAAAGTGGTCGAGGGAGAAATGCTTGCCGGGGAACCAGTCCAATGACCCCGCCGCGGTGAGAGTAGCGTCGTGGGAGCCCATCCCCCGATCCGACGTGCTGCTGTCTGAGAGGGTCCTGAGTTGGCCGGGCTCAGCCCCGTTGAGTTCGTGGGTAAGTTAGGCTTGTTTTTTGGCTTGTATATTGCTTGTGTCGCTGACTCCTTTGCATTTGGTTATGTGCAGGACCCATGGATATGGACGAGCTTAAGGCCTCCATGCGCCAGCCGAGGAAGGTCACGAAGGCTGGGGGTGCCAGCTCTTCTCGTGCGAAGCCTGCCCCGGCTCCCTCCCCTCCGGTGGTCGCGTCCCGTGAGCGTTCGGGAGCTGATCCCGCCCCGGGGCCTAGAAGTTCGTCGGGCCGGAAGCGGGCTCGAATTCTGGATGACCCTGCCTCGGAGGAGGAGGAGATTGACTCTCCATCGGAGCCTCTTAAGAGGAGTTCCCAGAGGTCTTCCCGGGGGTTGCCCTCGCTGATCATGGTGGAGGAAGGGGGCCTCCAGTTCGCGGTGCCCTCGGGGCTATCCGTCGCGGATAGCTTGCTGCATGAAATAGAGAAATCGGCAGGGGGTAGGGTCCCCGGGGGACCCTCAGGGCCCAGATGGCGTCCATCGCCCAGGAGTCCGTGCAGATAAGTGTTTGGTTTTTTGTGAGATTCGGTGCCTCCTTCGTCCTTCTGATCTCTTTCCTATTCTTTAGGTTCTCCAGCACGTTGCCCTTGCCTTGCGTATGAAGGCCGAGGTGATAGCCCCGGCGATGAAGGCCGCGGGCCAGCTTGCCTCGCTGGAAGAGAGCTCCAAGCGGGAGCTGGAGCCGGTGATGGCGAGGGTTGCCGGGAAACGGGAGGTTTCCCGATACCGCGAGGCCGCCGTGGCTGCCGAGGTCAAGCTTGAGGACGCTCAGGTGCTCGCCGGCAACCTGAAGAGGGCGGTGAAGACCCTCCGGAAGGAGCTGGGGGCGGCGGCCGAGGCGGCGAAGTTGGCCGATCTCTCGGCGGCGAAGGCGGTGGATGGCTACAAGAAGTCGAAGGACTTCTACGATGACCTGGCCGTGGCCACAACCCGCATCTGGCACGAGGCCCTCGACGTCGTTAAGGCCCGGATGCCGGAGTTTGTCGACGGAGAGCTCCGGGCCGAATTCCCCCTCGCGGACGCCGATGAGCAGGGGGAAGAGATTCCTGACGAGGAAGTCGTCGAGGACCCTGCCCGTCACGTGGTGGACGTCGAGGACCCCGAGGTCGCACCTGGCCCCGAGGCCTAAAGCCCCGGTCTTCCTCTTTTTATTTTGTTGTTTTTGGAATTTTTGTAAGCCTCCGGGCATTTTGTAAGGTTGGGGAGCCCAAAATACCCTTTGTAAAGCCTTTGCCTTTGGTAGTAATAAAACCTTTTCCTTTGGTTTCATCGGTTTGCACTTTATCTTCTGCCCGTGAAGAATGCTTGTAAAATATCTCTGCTTGCACTGTTGGGCTTTCATGTCAGGTCGGCCATCTGTCCAGCGATCGTTCGTCGAGTTGATTTCGATCACTTGCCAAGCGTGCCAAGCGCTGCCGAGGAGGCTATCTCCATGGCCTCGAAGTCGAGAGAGGATCGCTTAGACTTGGATAGACTCGATGCCCTTTATTGGGGCCTCGGATCCCTTGCATATGATGGGCAGAGGGCCGTTCGCCGTATTTGTGCCGAGCATGAATGGGAAGCTGCTCGGTTGCCCCCTGGTAGGGGCCTTTCGACTTCTGGCAATGCGAGCAACGACTACTAGCCGGGGATGGTCGAGCGAGGGTCGGGCTCGACTGCCTCTGGGAGGACTTTGGATCCTTAGCGTTGGAGGGGCTGTAAGAAGCCCACTAAAGATGACCGGGCAGTGTAGCCGCTCGGATGCCTCTTGCGAGGGCTTCGATCCTTGGCGTCATGGGTAGGGAGCTACCAGCCGGAGATGACCGAGCAGGGTAGCTGCTCGGTTGCCTCTTGCGAGGGCTTTGATCCTTCAGGACGGGGACCGAGCAGGGTTATTGCCCAGTGCCTCTTGGCGATGACTTTGATCCCTGTCGGTTGTGGTAGGAAGCTACCAGCCGGGGATAGCCGAGCAAGGATTCGACTGTCTCTGGGAGGACTTTGGTCCTTAGCGTGGGAGGGGCTGTAAGAAGCCTACCAAGGACCCTTGGCCGGGCAGGGTTACTGCCCGGTGCCTCTTGGCGAGGGCTTTTGTCCTGAACGATAGCCGAGCGAGGGATCCTCGGGCTCGACTGTCTTTGGGAGGGCTTTCGATCCCTGTCGGTCGTGGTAGGAAGCTACCAGCCGGGGATAGCCGAGCAGGGTAGCTGCTGAGCTGCCTCTAAGGAGGACTTGGATCCTTAGCGTTGGAGGGGATGTAGGAGGCCTGCTAAGGATAACCGGGCAGTGAAGCTGCGCGGCTGCCTCTTGGCGAGGGCTTTGATCCCTGGCGTTGCGAGTAGGGAAGCTACCGGCCAGGGATAGCCGAGCAGGGAAGCTGCTGAGCTGCCTCTAAGGAGGGCTTGGATCCTTAGCGTTGGAGGGACCGTAGGAGGCCTGCTAAGAATAACCGGGCAGTGAAGCTGCGCGGCTGCCTCTTGGCGAGGGCTTTGATCCCTGGCGTTGCGAGTAGGAAAGCTACCGGCCAGGTATAGCCGAGCAGGGTAGCTGCTCGGCTAATTCTTCATGAGGTTTCGTCCGACCATCCAGTTGCAGGTATAGGGAACATGAACGGTCGCGGCGACCGTGCGTGTAACACGCGCGTTGAATGTGTGGGGAGGCGAAGCGCCAGGGCCGCGTCGTTTCGGTTCCGTCAGAGAAGGCTCGATGATCGCCGCATGGCAGCGACTTTCTGGGCGAAAGCGGGCGACTGTTGAGCTCCGTTGGGGCGCAGTGGGCTATATAAGGCTGAAGGAGCACTGGCCCTTCCCTTCTTCGTAGACAGATCGTCGAGAATGCAGGACTTGCCCTTTACCATCCCCGAAATCATCCACTTCGAAGACGTATATCTCTATGACCAGAACTGCACCGAGGACACAGTGCAGTTGGTCTATGGGAGCATCGAAGACCACTTCGGCCGGTTGCTCCCCCGACTCTCCTCCCTGCCGCAGCTGCTGATGTACTCCATCTGGAGGGCGTCACCGAGGCTTTACAACCCCTTGTCTGAGTAGCTCTATGACGAGGCTATGGGTAAGCTGCGGTCTCTGAGGCGATTCGGCCTGATCTCCGCGAATCTGTTGGCTCGCTCAGAGGCACTCGTCCGTAAGTGCTATGAACTGAGGCTCGGGGTCAACGCACGCTGTGGGAATCGATGGCTGAGGCTGGATCTCGCGGGGCTGAGGCTGGATCTCGCGAGGCCGAGGCTGGCGGAGATCTTCACCGAGTACCATGAGCAGTACTCTCTGTACCCCCTTCCCCCGCTGTTGTAATTTTCTTTTTCTTTTTGTATGTATGGCTGAGGAGCCCATAATACCTTTTTGAATAAACAAGATCTTTCCTTCTTTTTCGCAATGTTCCATTGATCATTATTAAATTAACAAATGGCCCTAGGAAGAGTTTACATTGCCTTAAGAGAAAAGTACATGCTAATAGATGATCTTATTAGCGCGGCCCGAGCTCTCCGGAGGCCTGTTGATTTCGGTGCTCGGCACCGGGTACGGGGCTCCCTGAGCGCCGAGCTAGTCGTCTGTCGAAACGAGCATGATCTGGCCGATGGTCAGCTCGGCGGGAGGGGGACGCTGCTCCTGCTCGCGGTCGGCCTGCCGTTTGTCTCTCAAGTAGGCGGCGAGGTGTCCCGATCGGATGAGCTCTTCGATGTAGTCCCGGAGTTGCTTACAATCCTCCGTGGCGTGGCCCAGTGTCCGGTGGAAGGCGCAGTAAGGGCCCTGGGTTCGCTTCGAGGCCTGACGCGGGATTGGAGGGAACTTGAAGAACCCCTCACTCTGGGCCTCCTCTAGCAACACTGCGAGGGGACGTTGAGTGAGGTGTACTCCTGGAACTTCGGATGATAGGGCTGCTGACGCTCCAGCCTTTCTTCCCGGGCCCTCTTCTTCTGGTCGGATCGGTCTGCTCGAGAGAGGTTTGCTTTCACTTCGGACTCTAGTTGAACCTCGCGCTCGGTCCACGTCTTGACCTCAGCCATGGTCTTAGGTTGCGCCAACGCAAAGGAGCGCAACCACTCCTTGTGCCTGAGACCGGACCTGAGCGCCGTGATGACTGTCTCGTCCCGGTGCTCGAGGTCCTCGAGGAGGGCGTTGTAGAAGCGGGTGATGTAAGCTTTGAACGTCTTCTTGTCCCCGCTCTTAATTGTGAAGAGGTAGTCGACCGTGCGCTTCTGCCGATGGTTGCCGACGAAATGGCCGAGGAACTGAGTAGCCAGCTCCTCAAAGGTCGAGATTGAGCGATGCTCGAGTCCTCGGAACCAGTCCCGACCAGAGCGTGTGAGGGTGGCTGGGAAGGCCCTGCACTGGGCGGCGTCGGAATGGTCCTGGAAGCTCATCCCCGCGGTGAAAGCGTCCAAATGGTCTTTCGGGTCTGTTTTCCCATCGAACAGAGAGACCTTCGGGGGCTTGTTGAGCGAGGAGACGTGGACAGCGAGCAGTTCCTCGATAAACGGCTTGGTGAGCGAGTCGGCGGCGTACTTAGCCCCCTCGCCCGAGAGGTGTCCTTCCCGGCGCATGCCCTCGATCTTCTTTTTGAGGGTGTCGAGACGGCCGTGGTACCCCGAGGATTCGGCTCCTGGTGATCCCTGGCTTCTTCTGTGGGAGGTCCGCGTCTGGGCGCGGCCCCGGTTCCTCTCGATGAGGTTCCTCAGATCCCCGGGCGAGATGGCCCTCGAGCCGTCGTGGCGGGCCCCTTCTGTGCGACCCCGTCGGGGGAGGGGGCGTCGATCATGCCTGGGGATAGGTGAGGTGACCGACATCTCCTCAGGGGTAAGGGTCGCGAGGAGGTTCGAGGCCAGGCGCTCTGGCGGCGGATCTCGGTGTGGAGCCGTGGGGCGCCCAGCAGGCCTCAGGGAGTATCGGCCCGTGAGATCTGTGGCCGTGGCCGTGGGACGTAACCTGTCGGTGGTCAGCCGTGCCGACGAGGGTAGAGTCTTCTGGAGGCGGAGGAGCAGCTATCTGGCCCCCTGGCCCGGTCGCTTGGACGCGGATGAGCGTCTCCACCATGGCCTGTAGTCGGTCTATTCGGCCGGTGAGGGCGCTGATGGCGGTCGTCGTCGGAGGTTCATCCGCGCCTCCGGCGAGGGGAAGGCGGCGGCTGGTACCTGGGTCCTCAGGGTGATCGCTTGCCATGTGGATGGAGATCGGAAGGCCAACTTTGTGTTTTGTGGAGTCTAGTTTCCCACCGACGGCGCCAACTGATGGAGCTCCTTTTCGGGTCTCCGTCAGATGTTGTCTTCCGTCGATCTCCCGGTGGATTTTGGAGGTGATCTCCTGTTGCGTGTGGGTCTCAATGGGTTTTGAGGAGATTGGTGATTTGAGAAGTTTAGCGCCGAGTACCTGCAAAAAAGTCCCGGGGTGGTTTGGTACCACCGAGGACCCTCCGACGATCAAGTTAGCACTAGATTCGAGCAGAGTAACGGCTAAGTGGAATAAAAATGGCTTACCATAGGCAGTAGGCTCTTTTAAGTAAGTCTCACTCCGATCGCCTTGAAAGTCGGACCTTCCTTTCCGGCTTGACCCCTCTGTGATGGGGGTTTATATAGCAGCGGCAGCAGCAGCAGGCGCGAGAATCTCGTCGGCAGTTACGCTTCCGACGTCACGCCCGCGTAAAGAGCGGATCCCCCGTTAATGGGGATCGTGATGGCGTGGAACGTGGGATGTTCCTGGCGGAGAATCTGCGCATGGCGAGATTTGCGGGACGGCGGTTACGCCTGTGAGTGGTGGAGTTGGTCGGAGGACCGAGGAAGATGGCCTCGGCTGGGGGGCTCGGGGACGAGCGGGAGGGCCGAGGAGTCTTGGTCCGGTGGTAGCTCGGGGCGAGCTGAGAAGCCGAGGAGGCCAATTTCAAGGGGCTCTGAGGAGAGCCAGCTAGAGCTTGCAGGTCGGGTACACGGGTGGCCTGGTCGGCCCCTGTAGACCCTTTCTTTTGAGTTCTGGGACACGTCATCTGCCACGTGTCGTGATCATGGAGATCGCCAATATTGAGCATCATCAGTGGTGGTGTTGACGGTGATAATGACGGTGTTGAAGAGAAGGAGAAAGAAGGTGGCGACGGCGGCGATAGCCGGAAAGAAGGAATCATTTTCAAAAGTGAAGTAGGGGGCTGCGGTAATAACTTATAAATATATCGGGCTACAGGTAAATACTAACCATGGGGGATAGAGAAATATTGAAGTAGGGGGGTTAACGGAAAAAACCCAATTGATAAACTATGTTTAACACACTCATTCAACGTGGAGACCCCAACAACAATTTTCTTTGTTTCATGGGATATGGGATATCTCTCTTGGTAAAAATATACGAACATGATAAATTATGTTCCACACGCTTATTTCATGTGGAGACCTAACCGATACGAAACCAACCATACAATATCGTTTTGGTTGAAACTTTTAAAAACTTATTTTTTATACCATTTTTACTGTCGTGAAGAATATTGTAGGCCTTCGTTGTTAGAAAACCGCAAAAAAGTGAACCCAATCCCTATATTAATACTTATCTAAGTATACTTTTCAATATATTTTGCATCATGATTGGATTTTTAAACACTAGGATCATTGTCTTGTAATATAGAAGCATAAATTTAAATATTTAATATATCTACACTTATGTATGTTGTATTACCGTCGAAACCGAAAGCCGAACCGAGATTAGCAAAACTAGCCGAAACCCAGCAAAAGTAATAAAATTATGAGAGACCGAAACCAAAACCGAGATCTTGAACCTTGCCCTAGGAGCAACATCAGGATAGCATCTATTTACTTAAGAAAAGTTTGATCTTTGTCATGCATTTTGTGGAAATTTAACAATATATGTCATGCTATGGGAGCATGTTCTTATCTGGAAAGTCCTAGATATGAGGATCTCTCTCTCTCTCTCTCTCTCTCTCTCTCACACACACACACACACACACACACATGACAAAATTGTCTCCCTATATATACGCAGTTGGTAGACTTGGGAGTTCTTACCATACCGAAGGATGTAAGGAGTAAAGAAGAGCTGCTAAATTCATCAATACCTAATATTTGGCATGACTTGAGTATGAAGCTCCAGTCCAAAACTTTATGTGTGAAACCAGCTCGTGATGGATGTTCTACTGGAGTTGCCAGATTGCGGTATGTGGATGCCATTTTGTTTGTCTTCCTTGTGCCTTTTGTTTAGCTTGAATCTTCAGCTATGCTCGACAAACTCTAATCCAATATTTGTGGGTGTTTCTTCAGTTGTTCGGAGGATCTTAATGTTTATGTTAATGCCTTGCGTGATTCTCTTCTGCGACTTCCTGCTAATAGTTTATCAAAGGTAAGCTAAGCCAATGGTTATAACTGACTTCCCTATTTTCTGTTATCAATAGTTTATCAAAGCTAATAGTTTATCAAAGGTAAGCTTCCGCGACAATCCTAGCTGCTTTATAAGAGACTATCTAAACTCATAGATCTGGGCATGTTCAGATCTGCAAAAAAGCCAACAAAATTGACTTCTTTATTTTCTCCCTATTTGGTTAGTATTCCCTGCAGAATATCAGTAAAAACTGGGTACCGGTTGATATATATTTTGCTTTGTTTTTCTTTTTTCTTTTGGGAGGGGGGGGGGGGAGGGGGAGAGAGAGGTTGACAGCGGCTATTATTTTGGATTGGTTGATAGTGAGCTTGTCTTATGTAGGCCATGGATTTATAAGGAGTTTTGTAGTAAGGTTGAGGAGCAATACTGTGTACGAATTAAATATCATAATGCGACACTAGTATCAAATAGCTCATATCTATGCAGGCATCAGTGATTCATCTGAAATATACACATATAATATAAGGGAAGAAAAGCATACATAAATAATATACTGAATTTGTTAACCAGTTATTGGTTTCTATTCCTTACCATCTCTAACAGTTCGAGTTCATGTATGGCGGAATAAAAGGGAAAAAAAAACAGTGGACAACATCTATTCCCTAGTACATGCTATCTAAAGTCTACTACAACACATAATAATGCCTCACAGTAACTTTCTACTCACATGCATAAATTGTGATATCAAGCAACACGAAAAAAGTCTTTTTTCGTCTTCTGGGTAAACATGGGGAGATGCACTCTGTGAGGCCTAGTATTACTGTCAAGGGTACTGGTGGCATTTTATCACTGGAGGAGAAATTTCATGGTATATTTTTCAGTGACTTGTTGTAGCAAGTTATCCTAATTCATGATTTTATATGTTTTATGCTCTACCATTTTCACCTATTGGTGTACTAGAGATGTTTAACGGAGAATATCAAATGAGATTTTTCCCCTATTGCTTTATGTCACATTTTATGTCAGTGAGTAGAAAGTTACTGCAAAGCATTGGCCATGATAAGTTCTAGTGCTATTTGGCTAGTACTTGAGTTTCAAATTAATTTATTTTCTAATAGTGATGTGTTCTCTTAAACTAAATGCAGAGATCTCTTGGAATTTCTAATCAATTTCAATCATATATATATATATATATATATATATATATATATATATATATATATATATTGAGTTCCATTGCAGCTAATCATCTTATATTGTTACAATTTGATCAAATTTAATGTCTACGTAGTTAATGACTCTGTCAGGCACATGGGGTGATTGAGATGCCAAATCCACCTCCAAAATCATTGATCTTCGAGCCTTTTATAGAAACCGATGAAATAACCTTCTCATCGAAACCAACAAACAATGCTGACCGCCTTAAGTGGAAAGGAGATAATGAGTGGATTGAGGTGACAGTTGGTGTTGTGGGTAAACTCGGACAGATGCACTCTTTGAGTCCAAGTATTACTGTCAAGGAGACTGGTGACATTTTATCATTGGAAGAGAAATTTCAAGGTATGTTTATCAATCTATCCTGATTCATGATTTGATAAGTTTACATTCTCTGCCATTTTCACCTATTGGTTTACAAGAGACGGTTAACCAAGCATGTCAAATGGGCAAATAACAAAGAACTTTTTTCTTATTGCTTTACATCTCATTTTATGCGAGCAAGTAACTGCAAAGCATTAGCATGTGTTGTAGTAGGCTTTAGATAATTAGATGACATGTTTAAATGTTTAGTGGAAACATATTTTATGGGTTTCTTAAATGTCAGGAACTAAGGGAGTTTTGCCGTTATTATTAGATGCTGTCTTCCATCTTATTTGGCTTATTTTGTTGGTTTATTAGGTAAAATATTTATTATGTGTAGATGATAGAACATCTATGCCTTTCCATCAAAATGGTTGTGACCTTCATTGAATGTACCTTTTTGAAAGCACTGTCAACAAATATTGCACTGCAATATTCCTCGTCCTAAACTAGGTTTTCAATGATGCCATCAACTTTCTCTAAGCCATAATCAATGCCTTATACAAATCACTTACAATAACTAGAATATTGAATTTACTGACATCACTCTTATTATTAATGTTCAAAAAAGTTGTCCTAACACTCAATGTCTTTAATATTCTTTATTGATAAAATTGCCATGCTACTTATATGCACTATGGATTAAATTAACCTGTGAAGTGTAAACTATCGATGCATAGATCATTAGTGTCTTAATCAATGATACATATTCAATATATGTAAAAGGCATCGTAAGTTGAGGATATGAGAAAAGGAGTATATTACAATTAATCCTTGAGTATCCGGGTATCTGAGTGTCTAATACAATCCGATATGGATACGTCTTCTCAATATAAAATCAATGCATAGACTATGAACCAGTTGCATCCTTGTTGATAGCATGTGAGCAAGTGTACAATATAAAATCAATGCATAGACTATTGTGGATCTCGCCGCCGCTCGCTTTAATTTTTTTGGGATGCAATGTGTACAATAGTTTCCTAGTCATCTGATTTATTCTATGCTATAATCAACATGCTGATTATATTTTATCTGAATCCATTTTATCTTGATGCAATATCTCCTCATACAGACTGCAATTCTTAAGGATCCTGTCCAATCACCTCTGGTATGAGAAGAATCCTATAGCCCTACTGTTGGGGTTTGCTAGCGTCCTGGCTATCTACAGTGGCCGATGCGGAACAAAAATAGTGTTTAAAAATTTTGGCGCTAAAAAACCCGTCCTAGAATCGAACCATAAATCTTAAACTAGTTACTAGAGATAGAAGTGTTATACCGAATGATTCGTGTCCTTCGGTCTTCTACCCTCTTCTTTGGCTCCTTGAGGTGTCCTCGATTGAGCTTGGCCGCCGGTCTTCCTCCGTCGAAGATAATCCACCCAAGAGATGTATCTCATGACTCTAGCTCCACACTAAGAATCTAGTGAAGCAACCAGAGACTCTAGATTGCTAATTTAGAGTGTTTAGGGATGTAGTGAGTGGCTCTAAGTATTTATCTATCTCTTTTCTACTCATGATTCTCAACACATGAGATGGTAGGGTAGAAGATGAAGATGGAGGAGGAGCTCAAGAAAGGTAGTGAGGAGAGAGAACAAAATGGTGAGAATGAAACTCAGCTCTTGTGAGAGAAAAAGATGGAGCATGGTTTTGTAAAACATTTATTTCAATAAACATATAGCAACCATACTTGAATAGTTTGCACAAATGAATTAACAATTCATTTGTCAACGCTATTCAAGTATGGTTCTAAACATTCTCACCTCATTTCCATTTAAATAAATAAATGGATAATTCAAAATGAGGTGTCCATCTTGTAGAATGTTTTCCGTATAAATACGGATTACACTCAACTGTATATACATACCTGTATTCGTACCAAAATGCGAATATCCAAAGAGATAGAATAACACAAAGAACATAATACTTGAATATACATATCGAAATACATATACGTAAATTATTAAATCAATATCTGACTTATTAATCCGGCTCAATCCCGAGCCGGCTAGTATTATCAACCGTCCGATCGAAAGTCCGGGTAACCGGTACAATCATTCGATCGAAACCCTGCACGTATCAAAATACGGCTACTACATCGTTTTGCCTGAACTAGGGAAACTCTTTGTGTGGGACTCTAAACACTCGTCAATACACTGGCAGTGGGTTTAACCACAAGCACGTCAATGACACTAGCTGTACGTAACGGCTATCCAGGTATTGAGAGAAAGGAAGGCCGACGAGCAAACTCATCCGAACCCCTACTGAGCCTGTCTGTGACAATCTCCGTACAGTCCGGTCTGTTCGTCTAAGAGTCTTGCATATCGGGTCCTCCTAATACCGGGAGAGACGAATCCCCGACGATCCGCTCACTGCCTCCATGTGGCTCGGAACTGTACCCAAGTAAAACCTGTTTGCACGACTCTTTTGAGCCGTAGTAGGGTAGTAATCAAAACACAGTGAGAACTCACACGAGACAAATGATGATCTCAGGTCGACAGACTAACATGTACTCATGTCACCGGAGAACTGTTATCTGACAATAGGTATAATACCATCTAGCATGTTCCCAGCGAGTCCGTCCAGTGTAACTCATAACCCAATGAGCACCTGTATATTATCTTAGGTGACTAACTGACACTAATGGCTTGTGAGATCGGCCACCGTCCCTCATCGGGGTCTTGAAAAGTAATACACAGTCTACTCCGGAATATTGATGCCCAATCTCGATAATTTCTCAACTAGGGACATTTAAGGATGTGCTTATAGACCACCCAGCTCCCACGTATATGATCGCCATTATAATGCTGGTAGTCAAGTAAGAATCCTATGGACTCTATCAACATGTAATAGTGATATGTAATACTACATAATCCATGTACATGATGATAAAGAAAAACCAGATAGCATACTATCATTTTGAGTAAGACTATTCTACCCATATAGGTCTTCCCTCAATCATCATAATCGCGTGCCTGCGATTACAATAATTGACTTGAGGGTACTATAGCCAACAACTAGTGGGCATTGCTGTAAATAGTTGACATGGGTATATTAGTTATTTACTCATAAGTTGAACTGAAAGGTTAATATCATCTTGTATTTTAAGTTTAATAATTACATTGCAAAATGAATGTAACTTCACTTTATGTGGTACAGAGCAAGGGTTCTTTTCAAACTGTAATGTAAGCATTGCTAAATTGAATGTATGATTTGCAGGTGGTACTGGCATCAATTTGACACCACCTCCCACAACAATTATCAGGTTTGCATCAAGATCTTTTATTCTTTGAACCATGCAACACTCATGGGGAATATTTGGATGATTGTGGCGAAAAATAAAATTTCGAAAACTCAAAATTCTGGAGGTTGAGATTGACATCTAAATTCTTTTCTTTCTTTTCTTTCCTTTTCTTTTTATTGGGGGATGGGGAATCAAATCTGTAGGTTGCGCTAATCATCTAATTGCTAAAAAGAAAACTTAAAACTTTCAGTATCAAGATACAGTTTTGTATGATATTATGGGCGTAACAACTGTAACCTTATATTCTTGGGTTAACCAATCTTCCCATCAGCATATGGATTTCATAAAGTCCCTAGCACTTCATGAAACTTCAATGTTATGAAGAGGGTTAAAAAAGGATATGTATTTCTATATTCTAACACAACATCACAGGTTGATCTTTGTGCAGCTGTATATTTTTTAATTAATCCACTTTAGAATGCATGGTTGGCATTTGAACCTGCGTTGCTCCAATATCATTAAAATCCCTGCCACTGCATCAAACTTCGAATTTATGATGATGGTTGATGAATATATATCTACTAATATAACACAAACCAGGGGGTTGAGTGGTTCCTGTTTCAAAATTTAGCCCAAATCCATATCTGTATGCAGCCAAACAGCTTTTGGACAGAACAGAGCTAGCTCATTTTGTATGTGCACCTTTAACCCTTCTCAATCATACATAGGGCCTTAAAATTTAAATGATGAAAGTTAAATCACGTGATGGCTCATTTCACATTCAAAATCCGTGGGCCCACTTTCTTACAGCAAAAGACTTAAATTAAAACACTTCTTCACCATGAAAGGTAGTCTATGGAAACAAGAAGGATTTCAATCAAATAAACCAAAATTAATTGATCTATAAATTAATACATTTTAATATTGATTTGAGCCTCACCAAAATAATCGAGAACTCTATAATATATGAACAACTTTAGACTGTATGTATTTCCCTAATATGATGGTATTTTTTGTGTTTACACTTAACATATGTTGTAAAACTTTTATGCATCTATTTCCAAATCTAATAGTTAAAAGTAAGTTTTTACCATATAATACTGGAATTTACACAAAGCATGGGACAAAATCTTGTGATGCACTAAAAAATTGGATAACAAATGAGTGTGTCCGTAACAAGGGAGAGATAGCTCCTTTAGAGAATAAGATGAGAGAACCGAAAGGTTTTGATCACACATCTCTGGGAAACGGAAAAGACACATACCCCAAAAGCGGTGGTTTGGACATGTGCAACAGAGACTAACCAATGCTCTGGTTAGAAAAGGTGACAAAATTATAGTTCATGGAGCAACTAGGGATGGGGGTAGACCTAAACGAATATGAATAGAGACAATTAAGAACGGTATGTTAATTGTTAATTTGACCACGAAGACGGTCTTTAATAGAGCAAAATGGGAGATAAGGATTCATATAGAGGACCCCAAATATTTGGGATGAAGGCTTGTTGTTGTTTATGAGACAAAATCTTATTTTTATAATTTAAAAAAATCTCAAGGAAATCATGACTTGAACCTATAGAAACATGCTTGAACCTATAATTGTTTCAATCTCTTGGAATATATTATCCTTTTATTGGTCAACACATGGAGTCTGAAAAAACACTAGTCATAAATATGGGCGTGAAATAATTATTATCAATATATATGCCATTAGCTACTGCAATGTTATGCATGTACACATGTGGATAGCATATCATGTATACAAACACTTGTATTTATATTTTCTAATAGGATTAACATTTAACAGTATGCATGCATGCCTTCAGTGTAACTTGCGTTAAAATAAAAATCGTCAACAACCACCCAGTCAGACTACAGACCAAGTCTTAGGAAAATGTCATATGAAATGCTTGATCTTGTAGGAGCATAGAAGAGTATAAATTCTGAAGGGGCCACATCCAAAAAAGGAAAAGAGGGTCGAAGAGTGCATACATCAATCACACATGCATTAATATCTTTTTTCTAGGTTTGCTTGTGTACTTATGTCGATTAATTTAGACAGGCGTAAACTTGCATATGAGGAAAAATGTCAAATTTATTGCAGAAGGAACAATGGCAATTTTCCTGAATTCTCATCTACATTAAATATGATCAATTATTGTTTGGTTTTTCCGTTGGTATCTCATTCTATTTTTGAGTTCGGCAAGTTTTTCTTGATCAACGATCCCTGAGTCCAAATCAAGGTTTGAAACATTGGTACAAGGCAGCTATGTCCTCCAGAATAATTTCCCCATCCATCCCTCTTCAACCGTATAGATTACATCTGCTTCATTCATCATCATTATAAATCATTGATTGTAGCTAGTGAAAATGGCCTCTTCTATATATTTTATTATCCTCAATTTGCATTTATATATTTATCTATTGTTGAATTGCTGCTCTGTCAAAAGCTATGTTATAGTTTACTTTTGTCGATAATTACCTTAATATTTAACTGAACACTTCGCTTATTTCTTTTTATAACATTAATATAATGAATACACAAGATTATGATTACAATTCTTTTTTAATTTTTTCCATCAGTAATGAGGTGCTGCAAAGATGTAAACAAAGAATTCAATTGGTGGCGAATACTTTAGGATTGGAAGGTTTCTCCCGTATTGATGCATTTGTTAATGTGCACAGTGGTGAGGTAAAGTCACTTTTTTGGTTCTCATACATTCTTTCTTAAATATTCTATATAGCCCAATGGCTGACCGGTTGTTTATATCCACATAATTATCTGTGTTATAAGGCTTAAATGCAGACTGTTTAAGGACGGTTTACTTGTAATTCATAGAAACTTCATGGGAATAATATCATCATTTCCGCTATTATAACTAGAAATTAGGGGGACACTTGGCAAACCCAGTTTAATGCAAATAGAATATTACAGATTTTTAGAAAAATTTCTTGATTGTCAGAGTCCACCAATTTGTTTGTGAGGAATTGACCAATTATATTTTTTAAAAAAGGTTATGTATGTAGCCTAAAGTTGAGATCGCCTAAGAAACAGGCTCAAATCCCGAACATTATAAATTAAATTTTGCTAGCTTTAACCAAGTACAATTAGATTCGAATCTCAATTACTTCGTCTGCTCATTGAAAATGTTAATAAACCAATCAACAATTACTTAATCGATAAATATAAATTAATTAAATCAAAAAATAGAATGTAAATTACTCTTAGATGGTATTTAATATTTATAAATGTAGACAAGGTGGTGTCCATTACACGTGCATTACATGTGCAAAAACACTAGTTTATTATCTATCAAAGAATTGGAAACAATTTCATGGTTATGAAAAACTGATCCTTGTTTTCAGTTCTATGTATTCTTAGAAGTATAATATCATCTTTAATATTATAACTAAAAGATTATGGGTTGCACCATACACATGACAAGCGCAATTTAATCGAAATAAAAATAAGAAAAAATAATTATAAATTTTTGTGAGGAATTGAAAGACCAAATTTCTCGGATCTTTTCTTATAAATATAAGTGGCATAACGTTTAGATTGCCGAAGAAATAGGCTAAAATCTCGAATATTGCAAATTAAATTTGGCCAACTTTCTCTAGCTAACTACAAATTATTTTGGTCAAACTTAACTACTATTAGTTTTTACTAGTGTTTTTGCACGTGCGTTACACCTGTGAACAAATGTTGTATATGATTAAAATTTGGTTTAACTTTCTAAAAACCTAAGATTTACTTCGTACTTTCTTTCTTTTTTACTTTGCTTTATTTATGCTAATGACAATGTTATGCGATTTCAATATGAAAATGCAAGAGTGGTCTCTTCTTGTTGAGTTAAATTAGTTGATATATCTAATTTATATATTAGAAAATAACATGTTCTTTTTCTCCAAAAAGTTAAATAACATAAATTTTATTTGCATTGTATTTAGGCCATTTATCAAAATTCTAGCTTTTGGAATCAATGCCTTGAAAATGAGTTTTAAAATGAATAAAAAGAGATTTTGTGAGTTGGAGGTGAGGACTAGTGAATGATTACGGGTCAGTTCGGGTGAGCAGTGTGAAACTATGGTTGTGAAACCATGTTTTATAACCAAACCATATTTTGAAGTGTGTTCGGGGGAGCGGTGTGAAACCTTGGTTTGGTAAATATGGGCCTACCATTGTAATTTTAAAAAAAGAATTAAACAAGGGGGACCCACCATTTATTTCCTTTTTAATTAGAAAAAGAACAAAGCACGACCTAATTTAAAAAAAAACCATTAATGGGGGGTACCCCTTCCCCACCGCTCAATGAGCGGTGGGAAACCGTCGCCTCTCCCCCCCCGAACGGGGGAGCGACATGAGCCGCTCAACGCTCGATAAACATAATTAATATACTTCAAAAATTTTGATATCAATCAAGTACTCGATTCTTAATCATGAAATATATATGGGTTTTATACTAAAAAGTCCCCTCATTCTTTGCTAATTACTAAAAAAACCCATCATACTCATATTTACTTAAAGCCCTCCATACATTTTAATTGCACTAAAAACTCCCCTTTAGTTTTCCATCAAAATTTTACGTCCCGTTAGGAAGATGGAGCTGGAGTTTATGTTTGAGTTCTCTTACCTTCTAGCTATTCAGGCAGGTCTCTCTCATAAAAAAAAACCCACACAAAGCTCGCTTAGCTGAAGATTGGGATTTAGCACAACTAAAGAATTGCTTTCCTTTCAAATAAGGTTTCCCACGAACTCAACTTGCAATTGAAGGGACAATGGCACTCGACAAGCTCATTGCTGGAGAAGGTTGAGAAAGATGAGCCGGTTTAAATGATCGATTTGAGAGATCTTTAATCGAAACTTTAATCCTAAAACCAAATTGGTGGAAAATTTAGGAATTTTGGGAAAAGAAGGGTTGTGATGGTTTTTTAAAACCTTACACGATACTTACCATTAGCCTCTTAACGGAATAATGAAAGATGCTAAAAAGATGAGAGGCTTTTTAGTGCAATTTAAATGTATGGGATGTCTTTTAAGTACGAAATATGGAGAGGCTTTTTAGTAACCAACGAAATATAATGGGGCTTTTTAGTAAAAAGCCCAATATTTATATGCAAAACAGGAATTTAGGTGGGTTAATTGAGATGCACGCTTATTATCAAATATGAGTTTCTTTGTGACTTCATTGAAATCAATAGCCCTACCTAATTGCTTTTACCCTTACAAAGGCATATGGGCCCAAATCCAATTTCATTCTATAAGTGACACAGAGCACATAGAGAAGAGTTCACTTTTTTTAAGACTATTTGAACACATGTGTGCAAGTTAAATTGGTAGTCAATTCAAACTAGACCGAAATAGCAAACTCTGTAATAGCGAGTCTGCATTATATATGTAGCGAAAACTTCATCTATTCATTGAAAAATCCAAAAATCAATTGGACATTTATTAATAAATATATGGTATTTTATTAAAGAATTAGAATATAAATAAATTTTTGGTAGTTGATGTTCTTATATGTAGACAACACGTACATATAGACATAGGCTGCACATGCGAAACACTAATGTACTTGATTTAAATATTTTCTATATACTTAAAGAGATTAATGGAACAGCGGTCGCCCGCAACCAAGAGCTTACAGACGTGTAGCCCTGAAAAAGGGAAAACAAGGGCATTGGTGCGGTTCAGTGTTAAGTTGGGCGGCCCCACCCTCTAGGGCTGGGACACGGAGCCGCAGTCAACCCTAGCCTCATTTTTCTTTATATATATATATATATATATAAGAATATGTGAGAACAAAGGCTTTATGAGGAAAACCCTTTAAAATGTTCTATTATCGGAAAATCGTTAGTTTTAAACCCCATGAAATAAACGGTGAAAATGGTGGAAAAAAGTGAAATTTGGTATATATACATCTTAGCTGATAAAGATAAGGATGTTGTATGCCGATCGATGAGAAAAATGTTAGAGGGTAGACTTTTTGCGACGACATAGAGGATATCCTCTTCTAAGGTCTTTTTCGTTAGGTGGCGTCAAAATTCTATGTCCTCTTTTTTTCAACGATCGACACTCATCATATTTATCATATAAGATTTGGATATACCAAATTGCATGTGATTGCATCACCTTTTCACCGCTGATTTGGTGGGTGCAAAATTAACGGTCTACCGACAATAAAACTTTCTACATTGCTAATTCAACGATGATAAAGTGGTGAGAATATATATATATATATATATATATATATATATATATATATATATAATGAAGAAAAGAGGCCCTATGAGGATTTTTCGTTAGGTGGCGTCAAAATTTTATGTCTATTTTTTCAACCATCGACACCCATCTTTATCATGTCAGATGTGAGTACACCAAATTTCATGTGATTTCACCACCTTTTCAGAGTTGATTTAGCAATGTAAAAAGTTTTATTGTCGGTAAACCGTTAATTTTGCACCCATTAAATCAACGGTGAAAAAGTGATGGAATCACGAAATTTGGTGTATCCACATCTTACATGATAAAGATGATGATGGATGCCGATCGCCGAAAAAAATCGTGGAGGGTGTATTTTTTCGTCACCATAGGAGGAAATTCCCTCCTATGGCACCTTTCCTCCATTATCCTTATATGAGAATGAGAAAAAGAGGCCCTATGAGGCTTTTCATTAGGTGGCGTCAAAATTCTCTGTCCTCTACGATTTTTTCAACGATCGACACTTATCATGTTTATCATATCAGATGTGGGTATACCAAATTTCATGTGATTTCACCACCTTTTCACCGTTGAATTAGTAATGTAAAAAGTTTTATTGTCGGTAAACCGTTAATTTTGCACCTACTAAATCAACGGTGAAAAAGCGATGGAATCACGAAATTTGGTGTATCCACATCTTACATGATAAAAATGACGATGATGGGTGCCGATTGTCGAAAAAAATCGAGGGTTTAATTTTTCGTCGCCATAGAAGGAAATTCCCTTATATGGCACCTTTCCTACACACACACACAATATATATATACATACATATATATAAGAATAATAAAGAAAAGAGGCCCTAAATCGTGGAAGGTGTATTTTTTCATCGCATTGGGAAGAAATTCCCTCCAATGGCACCTTTCCTCCATTAACCTCATATATATATATATATATATATATATATATATATATATATATATATATATGAGGTTAATGGAGGAAAGGTGCCATAGGAGGGAATTTCCTTCTATGGCGTTGGAAAAATGCATCCTCCATGATTTTTTTCGACGATCGGCATACATTATCTTCATCTTTATCATCCAAGATGTGGATACACCAAATTTCACGCGATTATATCATTTTTTCACCGTTGATTTAGTTGGTGCAAAATTAATGGTTTACCGACAATAGAACTTTTTACATTGCTAATTCAACGGTGAAAAAATGGTGGAATCACATGAAATTTGGTGGTATGCACATCTTGGATGATAACGATGATGATGGATGCCGATCGTTGGAAAAAATGACGGAGGTTGTATTTTTTCGACGCTATAGGAGGAAATCCCCTCCTATGGCCTCTTTCCTCTATTATTCTCTCTCTCTATATATAATAGAGGAAATGTGCCATTAGAGGGAATTTCCTCCTAAAACGATGAAAAAATAACCCTCCACGATTTAGGGCCTCTTTTATCATATATATATATATATATATATATATATATATATGATAATAATGAAGGAAAAAGGCTCTAGGAGGCTTTTTCATTAGGTAGCGTCAAAATTCCATGTCGTCCACGATTTTTTTCAACACTCGGCACCCATCATCATCTTTATCATGTCAGATGTGGGTACACTAAATTTCATGCGACTTCACTTTTTCACTGTTGCATTAGCAATACAAAAAGTTCTCTTTCCTCCATTATATATATATATATATATATATATATATAGAGAGAGAGAGAGAGAGTTCGACTAGGATCCTATCGGAAGGATTTGTTTCATTCTTCCCACTTTTTCACTATTATATTAACTTTAGGATTTGTGTATTCAATTATGTTATATTTGGTAATAAATGAAAGCTTTTATTTATAATTGTTAGTACACATCTCAAAATTAATCTAATGACGAAAATGTGGGAATGATTTGTTTCCAAATTCTTCTGATAGGATCCTAGTCGAACTCTCTCTCTCTCTTTTTCTCTCTCTCCCTCTCTATATATATAAGGATAATGAAGAAAAGAGGTCAAATCAGGTTTTTTCGTTAGGTGACGTCAAAATTTATAATCTCCATTTTATTCGATCAGCACATCATCATCACCATTTTCATCATCAGATACACCAAATTCCATATGATTCTATCACTTTTTCACCATTGAATTAGCAATGTAAAAAGTTCTATTGTCGGTAAACCGTTGATTTTGCGCACACTAAATCAATGGTGAAAAAATGATTGAATCATATAAAATTTGGTTTATCCACACCTTAGACGATAAAGATGAAGATGATGAATACCTATCGTCGAAAAATATCGTAGAGGGTGTATTTTATTCCCTCCTATGGCACCTTCCCTCCATTATTCACACACACACTCTCTCTCTCTCTCTATATATATAGAGAGATTTATTGCAAACCGGTTCGTGTTTTAAAAAACGGGAACCTTTGATCTACGACATATTTGAACGATCCGATCCGTTCAAGTGGATCAACCTATCCTCAAATACATCCGTATGAAAAATCAAAGGATTTGTATATATCTCTAATCCGTGCATCTGATGAAGTCTATTTTGCCTTATCGAAAGACTATATTTTTGCACTCATTTGATGCATTGGTTAGAGGTGTTCAAATTCTTAAATTTTTCATACACATATATTTGAGGGTAGATCAACTTGAACTGATCGGATCGTTCAAATATGTCGTAGATCAAGAGTTCTTGTTTTTATAAAAACAGGAACCGATTTGCAATTTGAGTGTTTGTTTGTTTAAATTTGAGTTTATGTTACTAATGCTTTAAAATTAAAAAAAACCCTAAAATTCTGTTCTTATTGCTTAAAAACTTGAAATTGTGTAGATTTGTGGTTATAATATTCTTATAAAAATACTCTAGTTTTGCAGAAAATAATAGTTTCGATACTTTTTGGTTTCGTGTGCAATGAACTTGCAAGAACCAAAATCTCTATGTGAATGCTTGCAGCAAGCTTAAATTTTTCATATTGTATTGCTATTCAGGTATTGATCATCGAGGTTAACACTGTTCCTGGGATGACTCCTTCAACTGTTTTAATCCATCAGGTATGGAGAACAATCTTTCTCTTAGCTCAAGGCATTGATATTAGAATGCACTAATTTGTTTGTGCTTCGCCATCTGCAGGCACTTGCAGAGCAGCCACCCATGTATCCTCATCGATTTTTTCGGACCCTGCTTGACTCATCTCTTCATAGGTCCAAGTAGATTCTTGCAAAGGGTTGCTGTCAAAGTAATTTGTATGTGCATTATCTTTTGGACTTGGGAACAATAATAATGTTGAACTTTCCCGTAGTTTGAGAATCATGGATTTGTTAATCCATTTCATCTTGTTTGGTTATTTATAAATGAGACGTGGGTTTATCAAATGTATAATGTGACTTATTTCTCTCCCATGAGTAACATGTTTATGTTGGAATAATGAATATGGTTTTTCTTTTTTCTTGCCCCCGAGTTTTGTTATGTGTGCACATCGTTGTACTCTCTTGGGGCAGTAGCAGTAGGATATTCTTTGGGGTTTTATTCTATAGATATGGTTATGACTAGAAGCTTAAGATACTAAATAAATTTTGAGGTTGGAGACACTCGAACGGCGGCGCGTGCAAATTTCCATGTGCAAATAAGGTAAAACAAGGGATCGGGTTTCTCTAACCCTGTCCGTTGCGCAGGGAAATTCACAGGAGGTGAATCGCAAGGCCTCTTCTTTTGCCTCAACTCTTATGATGTTACACGAATGCGTTGGTCTTGATCCTGTTGCTTAATGTCAAGTTACTGTTGAGATTTTCATATCCCTACTTCCCTAGTCATATTATTTTTTTAATCATATTTCGCCTTTATTATCAATTTGGTACGAGCATGTGTGTCCCAGACAATTCTGCTGCAGCTTTCTTCCAGTGGTCCTTCATTTTGTTATCTCCTTGGTCTTATTTATTATGCTAATTAACCTACAAGCCTAACTTTTTTAATGAAAGAAAAAAACATAGCGTTAGGATCAATAGAATAACTTTATAACATTTTGGGTTCAAGCATCCAAGCGGCTCTTTGGGAAGAAAAAACCTCTACATGTTCGTTATGCTGAAGTTCCCTTATTTTCTTAAACTCACAGTATAGAGTCAATCTTTTTCCTAATTTCTTGCTTCGTCATAGGGTTTAACAATGCCACAATATATACTGAATCAGCCTTTCGGTATAATTAATGGTTGTGATTCTTCCGTATTTTCATGGGATAGTTCTCCTTTATCAGCCAACCCCATCCTTGAAGTCTTAAAGCGGCTATTTCTTATCGTAAGGTCAATCACTAAGTTAATAGTTTCCGTGTTTATTTAGAAATTAAGTGACTAGCAGTGGGATCCAGTTTCTTCAATATCGAAGAGTCCATAACCAAAGATCCATTACTAATGGGCCCTCTATAACT
This sequence comes from Agapanthus africanus, assembly GCA_030015575.1. Classification (NCBI taxonomy): domain Eukaryota; kingdom Viridiplantae; phylum Streptophyta; class Magnoliopsida; order Asparagales; family Amaryllidaceae; genus Agapanthus; species Agapanthus africanus. The sequence continues at coordinate 376,139,521 of JASDDO010000031.1, read as the reverse complement.
GATATAGTTATCCACCGCTGATGTGAGCAGTGGACCTTTTACCACTAGAAAGGACCATAGCTGGGAATGTGCTGTGCATGCTTTCAATTTAAATACTTTTTTGGGATGAATTTTTCGATTTGAGAAGTTACAACTGCATATTAAAGATTTCAATCAGTTTTAGTTAGTTTGCTGAATGTGAAATTGCATTCAACAAACCTAATATGCTAGCCCATAAACAAAGCATAACAAACCTAACTTGCTTGTCCTTAAAATTATTTCCGGTCTACAATCAATTGTATTTTCTATTTGATTTCTCTTTTAATCAACAACTCAATAAATTTTATCAACCCATCATTTTGAAAGGAATACATTGTTCAGCCATTTAAAAATCTACTCATATCTATCCAAAAATATAAAAAATAAATAAATGAAAGATACCCACCGTAGATATTAGCGTCAAACAAAAGAATTCTTGTGCATATAGATATGAATTGTGCATCATAAGCCAAAAAATGAAATAATGGGCCCACATAACATCTGAGAGTTAAGTTGTTGGGTTAGTTATAAAGTTGTTGGAAAAATAATACCAAAGACCAAACGTGGACCGACTGAAACACATTCATTAGCGCAAAATAAAAAGCGTGACTTCCCAAATACGGATCCATGCTTCCATCGTGAACCCAATTTTATAATCCTTTTCAAATCACGTGGCACGAACGGTCCATTCCTCCTCCTTATATTTGTGTTGAACAAAAGAACATCTAGAAGTTGTTTGAAGTTGAACGACGAGGCCAAGCATTGTTCAAAAAGTCTTCTTAGGATTCAAAGCAGAGTTTTACCCTTTTTCTTCCTTTAATTTTCTTTGTTTCCTCTTTAGTTTCTCATGTAGAAGAGAAATAAATGGAGAGGAAAAAAAATATTTTAATCCTCGATCCTCAATCTTCACCATGAGTTTTTAGCCCCGGTGAGTCTCTCCCCCCCTCTCTTTTTACTTGATATGATTTATTTTGTTCTTTTTTAGGGATAATTTAGTGCTTTTTAGGGGAGTTTTCATTGATTTTTATAGCGGGGTTTTGCGTAGAATCTTTTGTTTTGGGATAATATTTGGATTGAATTTGGTGCATGGGTTTCTTTTAGGTTTCAATAGTTTCCTTAACTGGGATTTTGGCTCGAAGTACAAGATTGGTTGGCTAATGGATCCATTGTAATTGGAAAGAATACATATATATGTGATGACATTAAGATGAGTTTGTGTTGCGCTAGAGAATTGTTAAAGTGTAAGTTCTGAATCCACCACTACTTGGTTGCAATTGTTATTACCCCTTTTTGGGTAAACTCAAAATTTAGCTGTTAAGTTTAGAAATGAGAATTAGGTTACTTTGATGGGAAGACAATGGCCCAGAAAGGGTTTTGTGGGAATAGGAAACAGCCCATAATGTGGTTTAACTTCCCGCTTCGGAAATTAAAACTAGATATGAAGGATGGACCGCCTTTGGATACTATTTAGAGCAATGAAGCATAGGTACAAAACAAAACCTGATCCTAGTTAGTAGTTACATTAGTAGTCCCATTCTCATGATGATTTATGGTCCTATACCAACACCCCCTTGAAACCAACGGTGTTTGTACTTCGAAAGTTGAGAGTTTGAATAAGCTTGCTAGCTTTGTCAATATCGTTTCCAAATACATAACTTGGGAAAGAGGAATATGGAATATGATCGATTTCTGCTTAACAAGGCGAATGAGCTACGAATTAATGATTAAAATATGTGTTTGGATTTGGTTTGTAGAATTGTTCAGGGTTGGTTGTTTGAGTTAAGAGGGGTATAGGCGGTGGTGACTGTAGGGAGAGATTAATTCGTGAAGAAGGATTTTCGCGAGATTTCTTTTTTTTTTTTCCTCTTGTGGAAAGAGAAAGTAAGAAGAGAATCCCTAATTTTAGGCTCTGCTGCCATGCAATCTTCAAGTTTAAGGATTAGTATATTGAAGGCGGTGACACACACACACACGCGCGCGCACACACACACACACGCACGGAGATGATCCTATGAGGCCGGTTCGCATTTCTTATTTTGAGGCTAAATTTTTAAACACACAACCCTGTGATTTTCACTGATCCATACCCGTCAATTTGATCTACTTGTATTAGATAGATTACGAATGAAGTTTCATTAGATTTAGAGACCTCTAACACATCCATCAAGCGATCTTGTTTTTCATGCATCGTAAAGCTGTCGATTTTTTTAGTTTATTTGATGGATTAGTTAGAGATCTCCAACTCTTATAAAATTTGATACATAACCTATCTAACATATATAAATCACGATGATCAGTGCGAATCGGTGAAAAACACGACGTATTGTGTGTTTGAAAAGCGGACCTCAAAATAAGAAATGAGGCCGGACCTCATAAGATCGGCCCCCTATATATAGATGTACATACATACATATAGATAAACATACATACAAATATACATAGATATACATACATATACCCATATACATACAGATACACATACATACACATACACATACATATTTACAAAGATCCCTGGTTCCAGAACATGAGAAAATAATTAAGTAGTCATAAATATCCATTGGAATAAGTATTTTGCAAGGGGAGAGAACATTTCAAGAGAGACCCTTTTGTTGCAGAAGAACTCTCGATTTTATAAAATATAATGGTAATGAAATGAGAAATAATAATAACAATGATGAAAGGTGCACAAAAACTACGTAGGTTGGAACAGTAGCCTCTATCGCATCCACCAACTCAAAAATGAATACACCGGGTAAACATAACCTCTTGAGATAACCTAACCTTGAATTTTTTATTCCACTAGGATTAGGTTACAAATGAGATATAGTTATCAAAGAATCATGAAATTCATCATTAACTGAAAATAGTTCATTAGGGGATTACTTGATTGTGAGAACTGATAAGCGTTCCCTATGTACTCTACCCTAAATATTCCAAGTAAGGAATTCCCAACTAAAAAGAAAAAAAGAAGAGATTATAAGAAGAAAACCTTCGTCAAGTTTACACCTTCTTTCTTCTCCTTTTTCAAAGCTGAGAATTTGGATTTTAGAACTAAGAAAATTATGGATGTCCCTTTTTTGTCTTTAAAAGGGGTATTTATACCTCCTTATTTAAGTGGGTAGTTATGGAACTACCATTGCGCATTTTGGGGAGTGGGGGCCAAAATAGTCCCCACTTGTCCTGAATCGTAAGCAGAACTGCCTATGTCCGGTACATCTTTTTAGGTACCCGACACCGCTTCAAGAACATGGGGTATTTGTAGGGTTGCTGGGCATGTTCACAAGGTTCTACGGGGTATCAACCATGCCCGATTTAAAAATTAGCCGTGCCGAACAACCCGAAGCCGGATCATTAAACTAGAGTTTGGGCGAAATCAAGCATGTTGAACTCTTTAACACTAAGTGAGAGGGATTACAACCTTTGTAGATCCGGTCCTTCACTTCTAAAGCTCCGTGTTGAAGTCCCTTCGCTGCGATCGTCGTGTTCCGGACTCTCGAGAGGTTCCACGAAGAGAAAGATGTAGTCTTGCTTCCGATCTTCGATATAAAGATGATCTACCTTGAAGTTTCGTTAACACAAGCTATCACTCATGAAATGATGTGAACACCCTCATCTAAATGGTAAGGATAGATGAGGATGATGAAGTAGGATTTTTGCTCTCATTTGTTTTCTTATTCTCACTCATTTTTCATCACTTAGAAAAAACTTGAAAGCTTTTTCATCACTTAGAAAAAACTAGAAAGCTTTTTCATGAAAAGAAAAGAAGGAAGAAGATGAACAATAATTAGAATCCTTTTGTGATGAATAATGAAAAGATGATAATGATGAATAATGCAACCATGGTTGACTAAACCTTTGTAGAGATTTAATTAGGGCTAGGGTTTAGGTTGAGTTAAAGATGAGTCACTTGAAAATATCTTTTTTATGACAAAATAAAAACCTTCTAGAAACTTCTAGTAAACATTAACACAAATCAAACCCTAATCTTGTTTAATCTCCACTAATTATGTTGCATTATTTATCATATCATGTTACAATATTATATATCATATATATAATATTTATTGTAACAAAATAAAATAATACATTTAACATATATCGCATATATATCAATGTATTACCCGAGTGAGAAAAAGAATCTTTTAGCGAGCTAATATTAGTTAATGTAATTTAATATATCATATATATTATTATACATTAAATTATCGAATCAACACTTGATCCGACAATCCGGCTATATCACATATAACCGACTAATATTTATCCGTACCGATTCATCGAATCAACACTTGATCCGATGAGCCGGCTGATATCAAATATCGTGAGAATAGAATACGGTATCTCATATCGCATTATCCTCGGTCCTGCACATATCACATATGTGCCCCTACTCCGTTTTGCCTGAGCCAAGAAACCTCTGTGTAGGACTCTAAAGAATCGTCAATACGCCGGCAGTAGGTGATGATCATATCAAACACCCACAAGCTGCAAGCGGTCAGCTAAACGTAACAGCCACCCAGGTATTGAGCGCTCAGAAGATCAACAAGCAAGCCTGTACATTCTCCTGTGAATCCAATCAGTAACACTCCCGTACAGTCCGGTCTCGTCGTCTGATATGTCGCATATCTCGTCTAGGGGTGGTAAACGTTAGACTCCAGTATCTCGATAAGTCGTATCGATTTGAGGTCTATAACAGTTTGAGAAACTACTGATAACACTTACCAGTAAATCTCAGCAACCATGGCCAGGGATTTCCGATTATAGCCAATCGTACACAGCACAACATCAACTCCCTATATCGGGAGAGACGAATCCCCTCCTATCGCTCATTGCCTCCATGTGATTCGGGACTGTACCCAAAAGCCACCTTTTGCACGCCCTCTTGGACGTGGTATGATGGAAATCAAACCACAGTGGGAATCACACAAGACTCTATGACGATCTCGGGTCAACAGACTACTCTGTACCAGTGTCACCGGAGAACTGCCATCTGACGTGAGGTATAATACCATCTGAGAGTTCTCGGCGAGTCCGTCCAGTATACCCAGTCTCCACTGAGCACCCGTACACCATCCTTGATGTCAAACACCGATGGATATGGGATCATCCATCGCCCATCATATGGGTCAAGATGCGTATACGCTAGTCTACTCTGGTGCATCGATGCCCTGTCTCGATACACCCTCGACTAGGAACAGTTAAAGGATGTACTCGTCGACTACCGTGGCCCCACTAGTATGATCTCATCATAGTCCCAGTAGTCGAGTACATATCCTAAAGGCTTTATCAACATGTAACATAGAGACAATCAGAGTACATGTTAAGATAAAGTACAACCAGATAGCATACTATCATGTCGAGCAAGAAAGTCCTCCCTATATATGTCCAAGCATTCATTAGAATATACATCGTATGTACAGTAATGGCCTCTAGGGCATACATATAACTAACAATCTCCCACTTGCACTAGGGCCATCTGTTGTGGTATCGCATACCCAACTATTAGCTGCGGTTGAAGTATCTCATACTCAATCATCCCATAAAAGTCTCTACTGGGAAAAATGCCTTTGTGAGTGGATCCGCGCTGTTGTCCTCTGTGTCTACTCTCCTAACCTCGACCTCTCTGAAGATCAACCATCTCCATGATCAGGTGATACTGCCTAAGAATTATATCTGGATTTCTGATGGGACGTTAGTTCCTTGGCTAAAGCCACAACTCCATTGTCACACAATGGTAGGAACGAAGTTCATCTCATGAACCTTATATATATCCAGACCGTCTCTTTGGTAGCATCCTTGGTAACGATGTATCTTGTCTTTAATCGTCTAGTATGTCACGGTATCTAGCTTGGAGCTCTTCCAACATACCTTCCCTCCACTGAGGGTATAGACAAGCCTGCGACTGACATTCAGTCGTCCTTATCATCCTGGAACTTTTCCAGTGATTCTCCCCAGGATCGATTGATACCATCTCACTACAACTAGTGAGTAACCTAACATCCAATTAGATCTATCTCATAGATCCAAAATCCAGGATTCAGGAGGTATCACTATGATCCTATATGGAGAATCCTTATGATAAGCGGAGATTGACCGAGCGTAGCATAGGAAACTCATTCCCTATCAAGAGTATGTCATCCACGTACTCTACGAGTATCACCACCACACTCCCTACTACCTCTTTGTATATACAAGGTTCATCTACCATTTTGATGAAGTCAAACTCTTTGACTACCACATCAAAACAGATGTTCCAACTCCGCGATGCCTGCTTTATCATATAAAACATCTTGCACACGTTTCCGCTGCTCCCACTGTCTACGAAGCCCTCTGGCTGCGTACTTATAGACGCTTTCTAATACATCATTTAAAAAAAGTAGTCATGACACCCAACCGCCAGATATCGTAGTCATGGTATGTAGCCGTGACAAGTGGGATCTGGATGGACTTAAGCATAGCTTTGAAAGTCTCAACTTTTCCATGTACACCTAGTAATCTTCTCAAGATATACTTGCTCCTGATGGGGATTTAACCCTTCAGATAGAGCAACCAAAGTCCATACTTTGTTGGTATATAAGGATTCCATCTCAGATCGATAAGCATCCAGCCATTCTTACAGAGTCCCACTTCTGATGGCCAGCTCGAAACTAGTTGGGTCATCATCTCATGATGCAATCCTCGCTCCCACTGTCATAGAGAAACCGAAGTATCTCTCAGATGGGTGAGGAACCCTACTAGATCGGCGGAGAGGCCGAGGTTCGTTGGTTACTATTGAATCCTTTGGTTCTACCAAATCATCAGCTGCAGTTTGTATAGCTGGAACCTTTCCAGTTCTACATAACAGACCTTGCCTCGAGCTTGTCCGGATTTTGCTTTTCAGACATAGGCCGGACAACCCCAAATCTTAACAAACTTAAGATATGGGCTCTTCCATTTCCATATCACATATGAAGTGGTAGGCAACTGATTTGATTTGAACCCTATTCAATAGGTATGCAGCTTCTCAAGCGCATAGCACCCAAAAGGAAATAGGAAACTCAGTAGTACTCATCATAGAGCACACCATATCACATAGGGTGCTATTGCTCTGCCTCGATACACCGACGTGCTGTGGTGTATACGGAGGAGTAATGCTGAGAGAGAATCTCATTCTCCTTTAGAATAATCCAAGAATTTCGTGCTCAAGTATTCTCCTCCTTGATCTCATCAAAGGACGTAATGCTTATACCCATTTTTGGTTCTCTACTTCTAACTTATATTCTGTGAATATCTCAAAAGCTTCGGACTCATGTTTCAACAGGAACATATGTCTGAATCTTGAGAGATTATCAGAGAATGTAATGAAGTACAAAGAACCGGTCTTGGCATGTGTAGACAGGGGACTTTCATACATCAACATGTATCAATCCCAAGAGTTCATTAACTCTTTCTCTGTTTCCAATAAACAGAGCTATGGTCATCTTATCTTTGTGACATGACCGGCAAGTTTCATAAGATGTAAATTCAAACAGATTTAAATATGCATCTAAATGTAACTTAGCTAGTCGGGTCGCATTGATATGACCTAGTCTACAATGCCTCAAGAAAGATTCGTTCATTTCTGAACTCTTCCTCTTGTGTGTGTTCTGTATACTAAGAACTGTAGTTTGATTTAGAACGTCAATGCTTTTAGATAACGTGCCTGAACTGATCAACTCTTGATATAGGAAATGTTAAAAACATTATCCAACAATACAAAATTATATCCTTTCTTTACTAATAAAGAGACTGATATGATGTTGTATATCAGGTTCGGTATCTAATAACATTCGTTCAGAATCAATATATTCTGGTAATACAGGGTGACAGTGACCAACAGACTTGGCTGCAACACTTGCACCGTTTCCTGTCTCATGAAACTTATCACCCGTTCTCAGTTCTCTACCTTTCTGTAGCCCATGTAATAGATTACATATGCGGGATCCTGATCCGGTATCTCATACTCAGAACGTAAAGGATACTGAGAAACAGTTCTCTGTAATGGACACACCCGAAGATGATGCATCAGCATGCACTTTCTTTGTTTGGGCGGTACGGGAATCTGGTATTCCCTAATTTCCTGCTCTGTCTTATAACAATTATAAGTTGGAGCGGGACCAACGTTCCCCAGCTCAGTATAACAAGCGGGTTCGGTCAATACATCCGTATTATTATCTTGATTAAGGCGTGATATGGTCGCTACCTGGAGAGAGAGAAGAAAACACTCAGCGCATGCTCTTGCAAGATTAGATTGGTTATCTAATATATCTAATCAGGATGTCTCCCACTGTTTTAATCAAATCTTCCTTCAAACCCTAAAAGGATAGACTAGCCGGGATTAATTACACGCTACAATTTCGTCAATCTTTCAGCCAGGCCAGTGCCGGTACTTTGAGGGAGGTCCCCCGTGCTTTCGCACGAACCTAATTAAAGTAAACCTCGTTTTCCCAGGGGCGTAACCCCGTTGACACCTTTCTAGACACCTACTTGATCGACTAATTGTAATGTGTAAAACTCTCCCAGGAGTAACTCTTACTCGCAGCGGGTATCGGGATCCAATCATCTCATAGAAGGTGTGCAATCTCATTGCAAATTTCAACACTTGAAATTCCCAATAATATATTACCCCTAGTACTTATGACCTTAACTAAGGTCAACATATCATAAGTACTAGTCAAGTTCTACCCGTCATTTCATGATTAATCAGACCCACCCTATATGACTCTCAACTATGGTCGACATAATCACATGAATGTCCTAACTAATCACATCATATGCTGTGTAGGAAGACATCACTTAGCTACCGTACACTACGCCTCAACTAAAGTCGACATACGCAGCACGAATACTAAGTACTCTACTTCCTAAAATGACGGAGGGCTACGACAGGTTTTTATGAAAACCTATTGCGTAATGAACTTGATATCGTTGTAGAATCGAGTGATTTTAAATGGAATGTTTTTGAGGCCTTTTCTAGTTTCGCTAAAGAGGTCACTCCCGGTGAAGGGATCGTCGGCTCTTTCCTCATCGAATAAGATGCATGATATTTCACAAATATCACTATTCAAGTACTATAGAAGCAATCAAAAGACAAACCGAGTTTGTAGCAACTGCTAGTTTCACTAAAGAGGTCACTCCCGGTGAAGAGATCTCGGCTCTTTCCTTATCGAATAAGGTGCTGGATGTTCTACAAGGAACACCGCTATGCAAAGCAAGAACTAGAGCTACCAGTTTTTAAACAAGTTTCTATAACATCTTAGGTTTCTTTTAGTTTCATTAATCTCATTAATGAAGTCCCATTTTAATATGCTTCACAAGCATCACATTTGAAACAAAATCTGCAATATAACATATATCTCATATATATACAATATAAACATTCGTCACAGGCAGTAATATGATCTCATCACAGAACATTGCAGCAGAAGAACATATATGAAATATTGGATATACTAGGACGTCCGTGTTTTCAATACGAGCTTGTATAAAACACGGATTCCACGGTCGCGATGAATAGCCAAACCCATATCCCTAGACCCCTATGAGAGCGGCAAGCAACACTGCCAATTCTAGGGTTAGGAGACCCGGTCTCGACTCCTCGAGATAGTCTCCTACTGGACCCTAGAACCCGGTTACTTGTGCTCCCCGTCTTGGGTCTACCTAATGCGGAAAAGTAAATAATATACAACGGTGACATCATCCTCAGCCCGGAAGTGCCCCAATAAAAGAATATTACATACAAATGAATTTTACATGAATGAAAAAGAAAAAACTCTCATCTCACATAAAACCCCCGGCCATTCAAAATGCGACGATCCAATATAACATATCACAGCAACACATAATATCTCATATCATCAACGTAAGCAAGTATGTGTATCACGATTGTCGTTGATGTATAGCAATGAAGCCGGCGATACACCACATACTACGCTTACGGTCACAGAAAAGAAAGTGTAAAACTACAACAGTTGGAATCCGCAACCTCTTTAGACATCGCATGCCTAACCAAATGAATTACTTAGACATCGTATGCCTAACAATTATAAACCCCGCATTTTAGTCTCATTATCGAAAACTCTTTTCAATATCAAGTCGGGCAATTCAACAAAATTCCCGACATCCTGATCGAATGCTCGTCGCAAACTTTAGTAGAGGCCGCACCCCCAGATGCCGTCGACGAAGTGCACTAAGGCGGAACACCGCTGCCGCGAGCACCCGAATGGATGCTTTTGGCGACGGGGTTCTCCTACAGTCACTTGGTCGGGCTATGGGGCTTGGCTGTCTATTAAGTTTACCCGGTGAGTATCCGCGTATGCTACGTGATTGCGACGGACTTTTGATCACATCAAAATTCCGTGGCAACTGATCATCTGAGACTAAACTGCTATGTTTATAATATTTAAATTAGTTATCTCATAACTACATGTGGATTCCAAATATTGTATCACATTCCAGATAAATAGACAATGTTAAACTTTCCGATCGAATAATCAAACACCCAAGATTTCCCCAATATATCTCAACAGTTGAAATCAGTTTAAAAAACATCCATCACATGCCACAGTACCAATGGTCCAGCCATAGAAGGGTCAAGCCAACTCCTCACATGTGGCACGCCGTACTGTCCCAAACCCTAAGGTTTAGAGGCAGTTCAAGACGGTCACATAATCGAGTTAATGTTTGTTGTCTTCTAGAGGGTCCACCGCGTTACTTGCACGACTTAGAACGTTCTTAAACTTGAGAAAAATTCCAACTTTTGAAAATTTTCCGACAGTGGAAAAAGTGAGTTATTGATATCCGTTCGAACTTTTTAACAGTTTCTAAAAAATATCCGGAAAAACATAAACGAAGTTAAATTACCCGATCGAATCAACGAGTCCCTAATACACCCCAAAAAACTCAACACTTGAGTGGAATTAAAACTTCCCAGAATAGTGCAAGAGAAACCTGGAATATTACTGTGAAGTGGTGGGCCCCAATATCACTATTACGCCGCGGAACCGCGGTCATGTGCATGGTTTGGCCGCGGTTCTGCGGTCACGTGATCGATTCAAGGGTCCGTACTTCACAGTAATTTCTATATTTCCCTGCTTATTTTTCTGAGCATTTTTAATATGAAAAAAATCACAGTTTTGAAAAATTTCCAGAGAAGGGGTTTTATCGGGGTTCTCGGGTTCGATCGGACTTTAAACTTCGTCTAGACTTCGCCTAAAGCTCTAGCTTGGCTCTGATACCACTGTAGGGTTGCTGGGCACGCTCACAAGGTTCTACGAGACATCAACCATGCCCGATTTAAAAATTAGCCGTGCCAAACAACCCGAAGCCGGATCATTAAACTAGAGTTTGGGCGAAAACAAGCATGTTGAACTCTTTAACACTAAGTGAGAGGGATTACAACCTTTGTAGATCCGGTCCTTCACTTCTAAAGCTCCGTGTTGAAGTCCCTTCGCTGCGATCATCGTGTTCCGGACTCTCGAGAGGTTCCACGAAGAGAAAGATGCAGTCTTGCTTCCGATCTTCGATACAAAGATGATCTACCTTGAAGTTTCTTTAACACAAGCTATCACTCATGAAATGATGTGAACACCCCCATCTAAATGGCAAGGATAGATGGGGATGATGAAGTAGGATTTTTGCTCTCATTTGTTTTCTTATTCTCACTCATTTTTCATCACTTAGAAAAAAACTAGAAAACTTTTTCATGAAAAGAAAAGAAGAAGATGAACAATAATTAGAATCCTTTTGTGATGAATAATGAAAAGATGATAATGATGAATAATGCAACCATGGTTGACTAAACCTTTGTAGAGATTTAACTAGGGCTATGGTTTGGGTTGAGTTAAAGATGAGTCACTTGAAAATATCTTTTTCATGACAAAATAAAAACCTTCTAGAAACTTCTAGTAAACATTAACCCAAATCAAACCTTAATCTTGTTTAATCTCCACTAATTATGTTGCATTATTTATCATATTATGTTACAATATTATATATCATATATATAATATTTATTGTAACAAAATAAAATAATACATTTAACATATATCGCATATATATCAATGTATTACCCGAGTGAGAAAAAGAATCTTTTAGCGAGCTAATATTAGTTAATGTAATTTAATATATCATATATATTATTATATATTAAATTATCGAATCAACACTTGATCCGACAATCCGGCTATATCACATATAACCGACTAATATTTATCCGTACCGATTCATCGAATCAACACTTGATCCGATGAGCCGGCTGATATCAAATATCGCGAGAATAGAATACGGTATCTCATATCGCATTATCCTCGGTCCTGCACATATCACACATGTGCCCCTACTCCGTTTTGCCTGAGCCAAGAAATCTCTGTATAAGACTCTAAAGAATCGTCAATACGCCGGCAGTAGGTGATGATCATATCAAACACCCACAAGCTGCAAGCGGTCAGCTAAACGTAACAGCCACCCAGGTATTGAGCGCTCAGAAGATCAACAAGCAAGCCTGTACATTCTCCTGTGAATCCAATCAGTAACACTCCCGTACAGTCCGGTCTCGTCGTCTGATATGTCGCATATCTCGCTTAGGGGTGGTAAACGTCAGACCCCAGTAGCTTGATAAGTCGTGTCGATTTGAGGTCTATAACAGTTTGAGAAACTACTGATAACACTTACCAGTAAATCTCAGCAACCCTGGCCAGGGATTTCCGGTTATAGCAAATCGTACACAGCACATCATTAACTCCTTATACCGGGAGAGACGAATCCACTCCTATCGCTCATTGCCTCCATGTGATTCGGGACTGTACCCAAAAGCCACCTTTTGCACGCCCTCTTGGACGTGGTGTGATGGAAATCAAAGCACAATGGGAATCACACAAGACTCTATGACGATCTCGGGTCAACAGACTACTCTGTACCAGTGTCACCGGAGAACTGCCATCTGACGTGAGGTATAATACCATCTGGGAGTTCTCGGCGAGTCCGTCCAGTGTACCCAGCCTCCATTGAGCACCCGTACACCATCCTTGATGTCAAACACCGATGGATATGGGATCATCCATCGCCCATCATATGGGTCAAGATGCGTATACGCTAGTCTACTCTGGTGCATCGATGCTCTGTCTCGATACACCCTCGACTAGGAACAGTTAAAGGATGTACTCGTCGACTACCGTGGCCCCACTAGTATGATCTCATCATAGTCCCAGTAGTCGAGTACATATCCTAAGGGCTTTATCAACATGTAACATAAAGACAATCAGAGTACATGTTAAGATAAAGTACAACCAGATAGCATACTATCATGTCGAGCAAGAAAGTCCTCCCTATATATGTCCAAGCATCCATTACAATATACATCGTATGTACAGTAATGGCCTCTAGGACATACATATAACTAACAGTATTTGCCGGTCCATTATATAGGATACCTCATTTAGGGGTATCGACTTGAGGGTTCCCACTTGGGGTATCCGACTTGAGAGTACCCGCTTGGATACTCCTACATTTGTTAGTAAATTTTTTTAACGGGGCACTGTCCCGCACCTCACAACGGGGCTGCAATCTCCCTTGACCCCCTGCTCGCTGTCCGGGCAACGGTACCCTCCAAAAACTCTGTGTGGCCCCAAAAAATCCAAAACGTGTTATTTTTTTGGCTTCAACAAGGTATTGCCACTAGGATTTGATGACATGGACCATAAAAGTAAGAATGGAGCTCATGTTGGCAAATCAAGGAAAATTGAAAAACAATAGTGATGAATCCGTTTTAATCATGGTATAGGTTAGGTTGCATGGACTCTTCCAACGGGTTGCCATATCCGTGTCCGACGCCGACACTTGCATGATGCGTATCGGAGGTGTTATATATATATGTCATATGCGTATAATATGTGTTCTATGCGTTTCATATACGTATAAACATATTTTCAGTATGTTACTAGCGTATGACATGTTAGACTTGGTAATTTTTTCCATTTTAATGTCATAATAATTTGATATCTTATTTATCTTTATAACATTATATATATAACCGTGACCTCATATCCTATATTTTGGGATTATTCTGCTAAACGATAAAGCTAAGATGTAAGAAAAGTCGAGGGTGCCAGAAGAGAAGGTAGAGTCGACCAAATCATCAAAAGATAAAATACCATGGCCAAATGATGCTTCTTATGAAATGATGGAGGTGTGTATCCAAACTAGTAGCTAATTATCAAAGACCAAGTTAAAGAAAGGCAAAAATTCAACAAAATGATAATGCAATGGTTGTAGAACCAATATTAGTATGGACTGTTTACTCAGTCAGACTTTACTTATTAATTCGGCTTTCCAATGAGTGACCCACACAAAGGGTCATGTTGATAAAAGTTATTAAGTGGCAGGCAAAGAAAATAGCATGTATGCTCAGCTTTGTATTTTGTTCAACCATACAAAGCATAGATTGACAGTTCTTGGTATAATCTACTATCTTCTCAACATGGAGTCTTGTATCCAAAACTGTCCACCGGACTATATACATATACTAGATGACATTCTGGGTCTGTCGATAATAGTCAAAGCTGGCACAATCTAGCACTCTTATTTATTTGCATTGAAACACCATTTAAAGACGATTACCTCTTTTTGATGGAAATGCCTTGTGTAATCAATTTCCCTAATTGTAAACACGAACCTGTATAAGTCCGCTGAAAAGGTACCACCGAAACAGCATAGAAAGATTACCATCTCTTTTTGTGGATGGTGATGTGCTTTTTTTCATATTCTTTGGTCCACAATCTGTTCAATGCCAGAATACTGGACAATGCTTGTGCGTGTACGCTGACATCCCATGTAAAACTTAGATGGTTTCGTATGAATGTGCCTCCCTTTATTGTGGATAATGGCTCATGTTACCCATCTTTCCCTTATTGTCGTCTTCTCCATAAAAGACAACCCTAGACAAGTCGCAACCAAATGTTTTTAATCACTCTTAACATAAAAAGACGGTCATTACTTGTCTGTGTTATTGTTGTTATTACCCTTGATGTGTTATTTCATATTTTATGCTATTAATTAACTCATTGATTTGTCGATGACCAACTTAAACAGTCTTAAGATTTAATAAATGATGATAAAGTCCTGAACTCCTGATGACTATAATGAACTTAAAATTTAGATGGTGCATTTCTTGCAGGAAACTCCTTTGATGTGATCAGACAAGATTGTTTGATTTCTAGGGCAATAGTTTTGCTATACCTGTAATAGTTTGATTCAAGGGAAAATGGTTTCAACTGGAAATGATATAAATACAAATGAAATTCAGGAAGAATTGGGACCCGCTACAGCACCAAATAATTATGTATGCAACAACGACGTTTGTCTTCGCATCGATTCATCTCAAAGGGGGTTATTAGATGAGGGAAAACACGGGATCGGATATTGGGGTAAAATGAAAGGTCTTGCAAGATCAATAAGATATGGAACATCTAGCAGGTTATCATCTACTTCTTTTGTTCCCTTGGTCAAAAAGTATAACTGGCCAACTCTATGGGAAATGTTTAAGCAATGGATAAAGGATCCTATGAACATGGCTCTTTTAGTTTGGATCACTTGTGTAGCTATATCCGGTGCCATTCTTTTTCTTGTTATGACCGGAATGCTAAATGCTGCTTTACCAAAAAAATCAGAACGCGATGCTTGGTTCGAAATCAATAACCAAATCTTAAACGCGTTATTCACTCTCATGGCCCTCTATCAATTTCCGAAAAGGTTTCATCATCTCGTTCTTTTATGCCGATGGCAACCGACAGACATTTCGAGGCTCAGAAAAGTATACTGCAAAAACGAGACCCAGAAGCCCAACGAGAGGAAACATATGACGGTTGTCGTAATTCTTCTTCATGTAAACTGTATCGCTCAATATGTTTTATGTGGTCTTAATATCGGGTTTTCAAGGTCTAAACGGCCCGCTTGGGCAGTCGGTCTTAGCATTTTCATTGCAATGGCCGCAGCTGCTATAGCTGGCGTTTACAGCTTTCTAAGCCCTTTAGGAAAGGAGTACGATAATGAAAGAGATCAAGAAGCAGCGGAGAAAAGAGACTCTTTCATAGCAAGAGAAGACCGAAGAACTCCAGTAAGTGAACCGCAATGGAGAGGAGGCTTGTTTGATTTCTGGGACGATATCGCTGTAGCCTACTTGTCATTTTTCTGCAGCTGTTGCGTTTTCGGTTGGAATATGAGTAGGCTCAGGTTCGGTAACATGTATGTGCATATCGCGACTTTCATTCTATTTTGTTCGGCCCCTTTCTTCATTTTTAACATGGCGGCTATAAATATTAATAGCGATGGCGTTCGAGGAGTTCTGAGTGTAACGGGCCTTGTGCTTTGTGTGTTCGGGTTGTTATACGGTGGGTTCTGGCGGATTCAGATAAGGAAGAGATTTAACCTCCCGAGAAATACCGTGTGTTGCGGGAGAGCTTCGGTGACAGATTGTTTTCAGTGGCTATTTTGTTGCTCGTGTTCTCTTGCACAAGAGGTGAGGACCGCAGATTATTACGATGTCGGTGACGGCAAGTTTTACATGAAGCAGATGTTGAGCGATGATAGCCGACATGAAATGACTCCCTTGCCTCGAGAAAACGGATCCTCTAGTTATCGATACTGGGGCAACACCGTCTCGCCTATGGTGGAAGAAGAGGGTACTTCATCTATGGGAGGTAAAATTGATGCAATGAAACCACCAAGTACAGCTGTTATTGCAAGAGAAGATAAAATGTTACCATAAACAACATGAGTTCCTCTGCTGTGCTTTTTGTTAAATCTCCATCCTTTTTTCTTTGTTAATGATGTGTTAAATTTTGATGCTCTGATGCTCATCAGGAGAAATACGAATATGATCATTACTCTTCTGGTTTTCCATTATTAATTTTGCTGGACTGTGTATAATTATAAAAGAAATGTGAATTTTTCATCTAATATGATAAAGGTGGATGGATGCTAGCTCTCAGATCAGGATATCTAAATAGCTCTCATTTTTTTTTCATTTATGTTTTTATATATTTTTAGTAAACTACAATGGGAGCTCTGATGTCACAACTCAATGGTAGTAGCTGTATCAGCAGGTTGAACAATTCCCAAGTTTGGCCAGGTTGGATTCGGAATGGCTGCTATTATGGCAATAATAGCATCTATGTTATTGTATCGAACGATCCAGATCTATCCAACATAGAAATGAACAGTCGAGATCTATGTGAAATATGGAGCCTTTGGTGTTGGTGTATTCTACATGCAAAGCACGTAGGATTTATGGTTAGGATATTTGCATAGCATGCTATTAGCTTTTACATAGCAGCCATTTTTTTACTGGTCTGGGACCTCCCAAACTAAGATGATGTCAACAAAAAGAAACTTTAATGAGAACAAGACATGCAGCCATTTTATTTTCCAAGTCCAAATATTGAAATTAAATCAAAGTCTTAATGCCTCGTGCCTGTTGGTGGAGTCCATGTATCTTTCCTTTTCTTTGAATTTTTCTAGTTTTACTACTTCTAAATTACAAGTGTTTCTTCCAGAAAAAAAGGGAAAGGAAAGAGCAGAGCTTCTGCTGAGTCAACAAACAACAATTTGTTTTGAAAGGAAGCTATCAATCTATTTGTGGGAATAGTCATTGCCCAATTTGAACTATTCAACAAGTATGATGGAATTTTTAGGGTTTTCTTTTATGTCCAATTTGAACCCTCAAATCTCTGGTATCTTAGAAAATGAAATTCAAATCTTTTTATTTTTATTATTAATAATTAAATACTTTAGCTACCTGCTTTTAATTTCTACCTGCATTTTTTAAATAAATAAAAAGTTGGGACTCACATCATTTAGATGTTACCCATTGCATTTATTTTTTGAAGTAGATGCAGATAAGAGCAAGAATGGATAGCAGAAGTATTTTACCTGAAAGATACCCTCGGTACCAAGTGCAACCTCAATTCTTTTTTGTTAACTTAAGAAATAAAACCGTCCATTTGGTTCAGTCTCATATTGGTGTCGTCAGGCTTATGTTGGTTTAGACTTGAGGATTTATAATTTTGCGCAGCTCTCTCTTTATTCTCGACAAACTTTTATCTCCACTCCATCCGAGTTGCTACCAATTCCAAATCTCCTCTTATATATTCGTCGTCGTCGACGCCTAATCCTTTCATGTCCTTAACTCCTTTCATCTCTCTTCTCCTCTCTCATAAATCTCCTACTTGTTTCCCAACTTTCCGAGCGAGAAGTCATAGCTCTAAATTTAACTTGCATTGAATGTTGATTCCATAATATAGTGTTTTATTCTAGTTACATTAATCCATTTAAAAGAAATTCTTATAATTTTTGTAACGGAGCAAGTCTGTCTAGGATAATTGAGTTACTCGCTTTATATTTTATATTATAATTATAATTGATCAAACAAGTATATGATTTATATATGTCAAATATAGAGAGACAGATAGAGTAGCAGCAGTAGAGAGAGGCGGGAGAATCAACAAACGAGACAAGCGTGGAGCAGTGACAATTGAAAAGGAGAAAAGTCTAACTATTTTTAAATTACCTTGCCAATTATGGAGATGTATGAAGATTTTGAAGTCTTTTATTTGAAATACCAAAGTTATTATGGAAGTTCAAATTAAAAAGACCAAAGGAAAGAGAGAGAAAATAGGTGGAAAACCCTCCTTATTGTATTAACAGGTTAAAAAAGCATGTTATAATTTTCTAAATAAAAAGTATCTTCATATAAATTTGGGTAAATTCTCACAAAGTTTTCAATGTCAAAAAAACCCCTTGCCCAAAAGAATCTCATAAAAAATCCCCTCGAAAAGTTTTCCGCAGTCAAAAACCCTCCGTCCGCATCTAATCAGCACATACTTATTGTAGGAAACTATATATATATATATATATATATATATATATATATATATATATATATCTAATGGCAAATTTTTCCACTTGGTTTGAAAGAAGATTCTTTGGGCCATGTGTTTTTTGAAATAAGAAAACTTTGCCATTGGGATTTTAACAAACTTAATGTTAGGCTTCTTCATGAGTTTAAAAGCAAGTCATTTAAAATACTTGGGCATGGAGACAAATTTTCCTTTTTTTATTTTCCAACTTGTTTGTTTATCATTCATGTGCTTTACTCTTAATTGCCGCGTTTCGGCAGTTGCAAGGCAAGTTCCTTAATTTTCCCTCTTTTAATTCCCCCAAAACACAAATCATTACAATCCAAAACCAATAAACTCTTGTGTTATATCATGCACATCTCTTGTTCTCTCGCTACATTATTGCATCGTTATGCCAAACAGAAGCAACAACTCTAGCTGATTTCATTTCTTCTAACTTTCAAAAGGTATGATCTCTCTTTTCATAAAATTTATATCTGGGTTCTGTTCATCTCCTTGCGGTTTTCGATATAAATTTAGTTCAAGAGTTCAATTCTTTGATGCGTTAGTATATATTTGAAGCCATAAGTTCCTCCTGTTACATCACATCTCCGTAGAGAATGGCTTCGGATAGTAATGAGTCGACAGAAGAAAATCTTGATGACATCGGATTATACGAAGAAATCACTTCGTCTAAGCCTCATGAATACATTCGAATCGATGTATCATCGATGCGAAAAAGATCTTTAGGTGATAGAAATCGGACGAAACGGCTTCTTGATTTCTTAGAGGCATCTGTCTATAAAGCTTTCTCTGTTTTCCGCCCGACCGTTGATCAAAGAGAGGAAGTTTCCGTCTCGGTTCCTTCAAGAGTTAGCGTAAGGCGGCATTTTCACACCAATTTCATCAAGAAACTCAATCTAGCCTCCCTTTTAGGCATATTCAAGAATTGGATGAAGCATCCTGTGAATGCTGCTTTACTTCTGTGGCTAATTTGTGTAGCAATCTCTTCCACAATGCTCGCTCTCCTCTTACTTGGCTTATTAAACAAAGCGTTCCCTACAAAAACTTCGAGAAACCGATGGATCGAAACAAACAACCAATTACTCAACGCTCTCTTCACTCTCATGAGCCTCTACCAACACCCAAATCTCTTCCACCATTTAATTCTTCTATTAAGATGGAGGTCTCCAGACGTCGTACAACTTAGAACGATCTACTCCAAAAACGGATCATACCGGCCTCGCGAATGGGCCCACATGATGCTCGTCGTGGTCCTCCTGCACATCACTTGTTTCTCTCAGTACGTGTCGTGCGGGCTCATCTGGGGATATTCAAGTGATCTGCGGCCCGAGTTTTTAGAAACTATTTCTTTTGCTCTTGGAACGATTGCTCCGTTAATCGCGGGCTTGTACTCTGTTTATAGCCCTTTGGGGCGAGGATTTGGTGCAGATACAGAGCCGGAAGAACTAAAAGAAGTCACGGTATCGAACGAATGCGTTGATGTGATCATAGAGGCTGAGCGAAAGTGGAACGGAGGTCTGTTCGATTGCAACGGCGACAAAAACGTCGGCTGTCTTTCCTTCTTTTGCACTTTCTGCGTTTTCGGTTGGAACATGGAGAGGCTCGGGTTCGGGAATATGTATGTCCATATGGTGACATTCTTTTTGCTATGTGTCGCGCCTTTTTGGATCTTCAGCATATCGGCGATGAACATTAGCAATGATGTTGTAAGAGAAGTGGTTGGGGTTTTAGGATTGGTTCTATGTGTTTTTGGTTTGATTTATGGAGGATTTTGGAGGATTAAAATGAGGGAAAAGTTCGGGCTCCGCGGAAATAGTTTTTGTTTTGGGTCCGAATCGATGACGGACTATTTCCAGTGGATTTTCTGTTCGGCTTGTTCATTAGCACAAGAGGTGAGGACGGTGAGCTTTTACGACGACCAGGATGACAGTTTTCATAGATGGAACGTGGAAAGCGATGAAGAGAGTTGTACGTTTCTCGAAAAAGACGAGGAATTCGATTCAGATGTTGTTATGATGGCACCTATTCAACATCGTATAGGATCAGAATGTGTAGATAGTGATGGAAATTTTGTTGCAGTTTCATTGAGTTCAGCATTGGCACAAACGAAATGAACTGTTTCAGATTCAAATCAAATTGCAGAAATAAACAGTTCATAGATAGCATGCAATTAACAGGGTTGTTCTTGTTTTGCATCAACTTTCAACTCTCCAACACAATTTCTTCTACAAAAACTTCCTCCGTTGATAATTTAGAGATAATGTGGTAATCAATATATTTTGTTTCCAAGAATATTTCTGTGCTCAGAATATTTTTGTAATTTGATTTGACCAAAGCTTCATGACAATTCGAAGGTTTGGGATACTTTCTAATTTTGAACAAGTTCATGTCATGAAATATCTTCATGACAATTCCAAGGTTTGGTATACGAGCATGGACCCTTGCGCAGGTGCAGGGACCTTGCGGTTTCGAAAAATATCTTTCTGCAATATAGTATTTAGCTTGCGAAGACTATATTAGCAAAAGAAAGAAGTAAATTCTTATAGAAGTCTTCAATAATTTGATCTTCCTAGACCATAAATATAGTTTGACGATTTTAATGTCATCTCTTTCGATGGTATTGAAATACTCTTGAGCATTGTTATAGCTCTTAGGTTTGTCTAATTATAACCTGATCGAATCCATTCAATTATGCTTTTGAAATTTAAATTTCAAATTTAAGCGAATGCATTTTGTTATTCTCTCGGAAATGTAATTAAATTCTAATCGGACCAAATCAATTTTTTTTACCCACTTGAAAATCTAAATTTATCCCAGATTATCACACTACCATAGCAATTAGATGGGTGTAGATTGTATCTTAATAAGGGAGTCAAATAAAATTCGAAACCAAATGAGGGATCTAAATTAACTTTTGTATCCACTATTCACTAATCCTCCCAAAGTGGATACATGGTCATATGATTTCAAAATCATGTCATCTAATTGAATATGCTCATTATCTGGATGAATATGCTCGTTTTGTAACTATATATCCATCTCGTTATCTGACTGAATCCATCCCATTATCCGTTTGAAATCCAATTCGTATTAAAACGTAAACATATGTTCGGATGCATGGTTGATTTTTACCGTAGACAACCTTTTGAGAAATGCTAGATGGTAGTAGAAGACTCTTAATAAAGTTTAGCCTTTATCAATACAGAAACCACACTGATGAGTGATTTAACACATTTTATATCCTCTATTTTCATAGCATCATTCATTAACCTTTCAATGCTCGCTAAATATGTTTATTCTAGCATTGCATGCAATTAGGAGACTAAACTAAATTGGAAAAAAATTGGAGGGTGTTAATGAATTTTTGCATTTCAAGTTGAGTCTTGTGAGAGGAAAAATCGAATTTGAACCTGTTAGATATGCCTTACATTTAGATCCCTGAAGATTTCCTATTTTGAAGATCCAACATTATCACAAAGAACTCGAAAATTTGGTGTTATCAACATGGTAGATGTCTGAAACTCATCACGACTGACGTCCGCCTCCGCCTCGTATGAACATGATCTTCACTTATGCAGACGTCTTCCCCGTTGAGGTTCAGATGTCTACTAAGCGCTCTGTTATTTCGATGAGAATATCAGACGTCCGATCTATCCTTGTTCAGACACCTGGATAGAGTTCTGGAGTTTCGTGACTACAAAGACAGATGCTTGCCAATCTCTTGTGCAGATGTCTGCCGTATGTCTGGGCTGGATATTTCCTTTGTTCGGAAATTAGTTATTTGTGGAAATCTTTTGTATGCTATATATATGATAACTTATTTTAGATCTGGATTTGATAACTTTTGTTAATTTATGAGAATCTATTGATAATTGTGAGAGATCTTGGGTTTGAGAGGGATTCGTAATTCTCCATCAATTTAAACTGTCCGGATATTGTTAATTAATAAAACTTCGCTTTCGTCTATTTTGTTTTGTGGTCAGTATTCATATTTCTATCATGCCTGTGGTTTGCTTTTTCTTCTCGTTATCGATTGTGTGTTTGTATTATGATCGTCTTGTATACGCAACAAAACCAAAGGTGGGAACGAAATTAAATTTGAAAACAATTGAGGTTGGTATTAAAGGACTAAAAGTGAGCTTTAAAGCAATTTAGGGTCACATGTAAATTTTGAATGGCACAAAATGACAAAAAGGTGCTTGAAATAGTGAAGCCAGCTTTATTTATATATATATATATATATATATATATATATATATATATTTGAGCATATCCATATAATTCCCGAATTATTTGGCGAATTCGTGAATAATTCACGAATTATGTGACTGCCGATTAAATCTGTGAATTATTCGCCATCACCGAACGCACCGAATTATTCGCGAATAACTCCCGAATTATTCCCGAATTATTAAAAAAAGCGAATTATTCAAAAAACAGCAAATAATTCACGAAATCAAAATCTAACGTCTCATACATTAATTTTTTGCTCGAATTCCTTCCCGAACATTTCCCGAACACTTACCGAATCTTTCCCGAATATCTGCCGATTTTTTCCGAATAGCTCTCCGAATCCGAATTTTCCACCTCGCCGAATTATTGCCGAATAACGAATTTGTGATTTGAGAGCTGTAACACTTATAAATGGAGATCTTTTTATTAATGTAAAGGAGCCTGAAATTGTTGTCCAAATTCTCAAAGTCAACAAGGGTCGCAATCACTGACACCTAATTAAACCATTTGATTATAGAAAGGTCTTTGATGGAGCAAAGTCTTCCCTACAACCTGGAATTTCTAGACTTCTCCTGAAAGACTTGGCTTTCAAGGATTAATCCATCCTCTCGTCACATGTCATATCAATTTGTCAGCAATAGATACACCGAACACGTCGGAGAAAAACGACCAATAAAGAAAATAAAATATTCACATAAATAAAATGGAGATACGAGATTTTATTGTGGTTCAGCAATTTGCCTAGTCCACTTTTGTCGCATCAGTTTTTCTTCTTTTTTTTTACAAGATACAAGATTGCGAATTTTTCTCTCATTCCAAATTTGCAGTTCTTTTGTTTTGAAGGACACACACAACTTGTACCTTCGTGATTGGGATTTTTGATTGAGAGATTTTATGGAATTTTCCTTGGGTTTTTTTTGTGAACTCAATGAAATGAGCACATATTTATAGGATTTGGTTAATGGGTCGGATAGTCCAAAATCCGCCCAAACCCACTTCTCTCTCATTTTATTTTTCCACTTGTCCCCCCTCTCTCTTATTCCCCCAAATCTCTTCGTCCTTCATGAGAAACTCATGATCTTTGAAGACGGTGGCGAAATTCACGTGCGGTCAAACCCACGCATATGGATCTCTACGCTGCCGACCACGTGTTGTCGGTGTCTCCTTCGTCGGCCTCGTTGCGTCACCCTAATGGTCGGCGCCGCCCTCGTGAGCCGGTGGTCCTCTTCGTCGGCGCCATCTCGTGGTCGCCTATATCGGCGCCACCATCGTGGTAATCTCGGCCACCAAATTTGAATTAATTTTCAACAATCTCCCATTTGATTCAAATTCGTTATAATCTTGTATCATTCCCATAATCCAAAAAATACTTTCTAGTACAGCGCCTCCTCATCATTAATCGTGAAGGCTAACTGAGCCATTACACAGTTTCAGTTTCTCAATAGTGACAACCTTGGTAAATATATCTGCCGGATTCTTTGATCCAAGAATTTTCTCTAATGACAATGTTTCACCATCTACCAGCTCGCGAATAAAGTGATACCTTAACTGTATGTGCTTTGTTCTTGAATGAAATATTAAATTTTTTGTAATATAGATAGCACTCTGACTGTCACTGAAAAGAACATTGTTGTTTTGCTCTTTACCTATCTCCTTCAGAAAGTTCTGCAACTAAATCATCTGCTTTGCGGCTTCCGATATAGCCACATGCTCTACTTCAGTGGTTGATAAAGCAACACTTTTTTAGAGTTTAGACATCCAACTTACAACCATACCATCCAAAGTGAATACATAACCTGTTGTACTCTTCCGGCCATCCAAGTCACCACCTAAATCTGCATCGGTGAATCCTTGCAAAGTCACACTGCTTTTCTTGAACTGAAGTATCATACCTGAGGTGTCTTTGAGATATTGTAGAAGCCACTTCACAGCTTCCCAATGTATCCTTCCAGGATTTGCCATGTATCTGCTTACTACTCCGACTGCATGTGCTATATTAGGTCTGGTACAAATCATAGCATACACCAAATTTCCAACCGCTGAGGCATATGGAACTTTTTCAATATGTTTTCGCTCCTAATCTTTCTTGGGTGACAACTTCTTTGTGAGTTTGAATTGGATTTCCAAAGGAGTGCTTATAGGATTTGCATCACGAAGACTGAACCTGCTCAGCACCTTCTTTATGTATTTCTTTTGGGATAATTTCAGAGTTCCTTCTGCTCTATCTCAGGTGATCCTCATCCTACGTATTTGCTTTGATGGTCCTAAGTCTTTCATCTCAAATTCTTTTGACAATTGTATTTTTAGCTTATTGATCTTCTTCATGCTAGATCCTGCAATAAGTATGTCATCCACATACAAAAGTAAAATAATACAGGAGTCATCAAAATTCTTGAAGTAACAACAATGGTTCATCTTACTTCTTATAAAACCATTGTCACACATGAAATTGTCAAATTTCTTGTACCACTGCCTGAGAGCTTGTTTCAAACCATACAAACTCTTCCTTAAACTACATACAAGATTTTGTTTATCAGGAACTTGAAAACCTTCTGGCTGCACCATGTATATGTCCTCATCTAATTCACCATGGAGAAAAACCGTTTTCACATCTAATTGCTCTAATTACAAATCCTCAGCACTAATAATACTCAGCACCAATCTGATAGTAGTTAATTTGATTACAGGAGAAATAATTTCAGTGTAGTCAATATTTTTCTTCTGTCGAAAACCCTTCACTACTAACCTTGCTTTGTATGTCATGTTGCCATAATTATCTTCTTTGATCCAGTAAACTCATTTGTTCTGCAAAGCTTTCTTTCCCTCTGGCAACTGAGTTAGTACCCATATTCTGTTTTTCTCTATAGAATCCATCTCATCTTTCATGGCTAACTCCCACTTGATAGAATCTTTTACCTATACTGCTTCATCAAAATATTCTGGTTCACCAGCATCAGTCAACAATAAATAATGTAAGGATGAAGAATACCGTTGTGTGGATCTAGATACCCTTTCCGATATCTTTACAACCACTTGATGAGTGGTTTGATCCTGTTCTACTTCCTGTTTAGTGTTTTCAGGATTTTCTTGAGATCTCATAGCGATATCATTGTTCATATCAGAATTTTGCACTTTATATCACCCACTCTTGATCGCATTGCATATAGATAGGTGTTTTTGATCCGTGATTGCTACATAATTGCAGTTCACAGGTTCTTAGTCCAAAACAATGCAAACCCCGAACAGTCATGACAAATTCAGGACAAATGCTAACAAACGGATAAAAATACGGGTTCCGCTCACCATCCGTTCGGTGTCGCTTACCAGTTCAGGAGACAAGATCAAGCGAGAGTCATTCGTGTCTCGAACAAGCACAGAGCACGAGAGAGGTGGCACAAGAATCAAGAAGGCAACACGGAGTTCGAGAAAAATTAAGGCAAAAAGTCCACACATTTTCATTTTTTAGGACTGCTGTAAATCTGGGAGTAATTTGGAATGATTTGCAAGATTAGATTGGTTTTAATCTAATCAGGATGACTCCATAGTTTTTATAAAATCTGTTAGTTATATGTATGCCCCATGTGCCATTATTGTACATATGATGTATATTATAATGGATGCTTGGACATACATAGGGAGGACTTTCTTGCTCGACATGATAGTATACTATCTGGTTACTCTTTATCTTAACATGTACACTGATTGTCTCTCTGTTACATGTTGATAAAGCCCTTAGGATGTGTACTTGACTACCTGAATTATGATGCGGATCATACTAGTGGGACAAAGGTAGTCCGCGAGTACATCCTTTAATGTCTCTAGTCGTGGGTGTATCGAGACAGGGCATCGATATACCAGAGTAGACTAGCGTATACCTTCTCGACCCATGTAGATGGGCGATGGATGATCCCATGTCCATTAGTGTTTGATATCAGGGATGATATATGGGTGCTCTGGGTACACTGGACGGACTCACCGAGAACTCCCAGATGGTATTATACCTCACGTCAGATGGCAGTTCTCTGGTGACACTGGTACAGGTTAGTCTGTCGACCCGAGATCGTCATAGAGTCTTGTGTGATTCCCACTGTGCTTTGGTTTCCACCTTACCACGTTCAAGAGAACGTGCAAAACGGTGGTTTTTGGGTAAAGTCCCGAGTCACATGGAGGCAATGAGCGATAGGAGGGCATTTCGTCTCTTCCGGTATTAGGGGTTGATGTTGCGCTGTGCTCGATTGGCCATAATAGGAAGTCCCTGACCAGTGCTGTTTATGAGATTTACTGGTAAGTGTTATTAGTACTTTCTCGACCCGTTATGAGCCTCACATCTGTTGGGAATTCCTTAGCACCTATTGTCGGAGATAGTGCCCTCAGAGTCAATTATTGGATCATAGGCACGTGATTGCAATGATTGAGGGAGGACCGTTCCCAGTAGGACAGTCTTACTCAAGATGATAGTATGCTATCTGGTTTATCTTTATCATCGTGTACTGCTTTTGGTGACCCTACAGGTCACTATTGCACGTTGATAGAGCCCCTAGGATTCTTGCTTGACTACCAGCAGTATGAGGGCGATTATATAAGTGGGAGCTGGGGTCTATAAGCAAATCCTTAAAAGGTCCCTAGTCGTGGGAGTTTCGAGACAGGGCATCGATACTCCAGAGTAGACTAGTGTATACAGTCGAGACCCCGACGAGGGGCGGTGGCCGGTCTCACAAGCCACTGGTGTCAGTTGGTTCACCTAAGATGTATACAGGTGCTCATTGGGTTATGAGTACACCGGACAGGACTCGCCGGGAACCTTCTAGTTGGGATTATACCTGATGTCAGATAGCAGTTCCCTGGTGACATGTGTACAGGTTAGTTCATCGACCTGAGATTGTCATTTGTCTCGTGTGAGTTCCCACTGTGCTTTGATTACTACTCTACCACGCTCAAAGGAGACGTGCAAACAGGTTTTAGTTGGGTACAGTCCCGAGCCACATGGAGGCAGTGAGCGGATCTGCAGGGGTTCGTCTCTCCCGGTATTGGGGGTGAGGCCGCGCTGTGTCTAGGAGAGCCAGAACATGAAAAGTCCTTGGCCAAGGCAGGAGATTTGCTGGTAGGTATTCCAGTAGTATCTCAGGGTGTTCTTGGCTACACTCCGACACGACTTGTACCGCTTTTGGGGGTCTGACTTTTACAAACCCCCTAGGCCCGCCATGCGATGCTCATAGACGAACGGACCGGACTGTACGGATATTGTCACTGATAGGCTCAGTAGGGTGTCAGGATGAGTTCGCTCATCGACGTCCCTTTTAGTCAATAGCTGGTAGCCCGTCACGTATGGCTAATACTTCTGACGTGCTAGTGGTTAAATCCACAGCCATAGTATTGACGAGTCTTTAGAGTCCACCACACTCAGTTACTCAGGTTTCGGGCGAAACGCTGTAGAGGCCGTATGGAGATATGGCAGGGTTCGATCAGATACGTGCGGTATTGCACGGATCGTGATCGGACGGTTTTTACTAGCCGGCTTTGGCTTAAGCCGGATCCTAGTATTAAATAGTGTAGATTTTGTCTCTTTGCATTTGTGTTCAGTGGGAATACAAATGCGGGCATGTATATGCAGTCACGGGGTATTCCTGTAATTTATTACGGGATCAGTTTTCTGAAGTTGCCAGTTTGCATTCCATTCCGGCCGGTTTTCCTTTGTTCCTTCACGGCCGGACTTTCGATGGAGGGGGTTATTTGCAAGTTTGCGAATAACTTTTTGTGGAGGGGTTTCTTGCATGTGTGGCTTCATCATCATTAGATTCCATTCCTTTCTTCATCATGGTTTTGCTTTAATGAGAAAGGATTAGGATGGGATTGATTTGCATCTTTGATATGAGGCTTGCTTTTGATGTGGTCACCATTTTTAGTTCCTACACTCACCTCCCTTATTTGATTCCCTTCTCTTTTTTGGCCGGCCACACATTGGGAGGGTGGGAAATTTTTCATTTGGTGAGTAAAATGTTCATCTCATGTATTTTTTGCTTGCTACCAAAAATCATTCATCTCCATTGTTCATATTTCCCTCCATCCAAAGGCAACTTGAAAACCCTCAAAGAGACAATGGTTTCTATACTAGTCTACAACATTCCTTGGACGCGTCGGCTAGCCAACTTCGCGCCCGAGTTGTAAGTCGATGTAGTACACCCCAGTACTTATGGGGAGGCGGAATTTTCCAAAACGATCAAGTTTAAAGAACGAACATCGACTAACCGCTTAAATCGAAGCTAAACGATAACTAACCAAACATATAGTTATTTTAAACTACTATGCTTAGGGATTATACCTATCGTAACCGGTCCTTCGTCTTTGTGTCCTCCTTTGTTCTCCTCGACCTTCTCTAGGTAGTAGACGATCCACCCGAGAGCAAGACACCAAGCTACACCTCTAACTTGAGGTAACTAATCAACTTTGATTGCTAATCAAAGAGGAAAGGATGATATAGAGTGAAGGTAATGGATGCTTAAGTCTAACTAAACCTTTGATCTCAACACATGAGGATTAAGGATTAGTCTCTTGAAGATGAGAGCTTGAGGAGAGAGAATATGAGATAAGATCATGAGAAGAGAGAGAGTGTATCATAATATATTATGAAGCATTCTTATTTAAGAATAATGAATAAAAGAAATGAATAAGCATGCTTCATAAATGAAAAGAGGTGATTCATTAACCATGAGTCATTATCATTTATGGTGCAATTAATGATAATGATGAATCACCTCATGACTCACTTTCTTATCCATAAGTAACCTCCTTAGTCACATCTTCTAGAAGCTTCTCGTGCAATTACGAGAACGCCCCTCCAATCCGCAAAAATACGGAAAAACTTTAGACTGTAAAAATCCAATAACCGGATACCAGTAACTGGCTTAAACCAAAGCCGACTAGTAAAAACTGTCCGAAAGTCGTACGCGCGTAAACGCACGTATGCGTCCGAACCCTTTGTCGCAAAACCATGCAACCTCTATATCGTTTCGCCTGGAGTAGGAAACTCTCTGTGTGGGACTCTAGAGACTCGACTACTACGCTGGCAGTGGGTTTAACCACAGACCGCAAGCGGCACTAGCTGTACGTAACGGTCCCCAGGTAGTTGTCGATAAGAAGGCCGATGAGTAAACCCATCCGAACTCCTACTGAGTCTGATGTGACAATCTCCATACAGTCCAGTCCGTTCGTCCAAGACTATCGCATATCGGGCCTAGGGGGCGGCAAGCGTCAGTCCCCTAATAGCGGTATAAGTCGTGTCAGAGGGAAGCCCATTACACCCTGAGAAACTACTGGAACCTACCAGCAAATCTCGCTTGCCCTGGCCAGGGACTTTGCGTAATGGCTCTCTGACACAGCACGATATCAACTCCCAATACCGGGAGGGACGAATCCTGTCTAACCGCCACTGCCTCCAAGTGCTCGGGACTGCACCCAACTGCTACCTGTTTGCACGACTCCTTTGAGCCGTGGTAGGGTAGCAATCTAAGAACAGTGGGACACACTCGAGACGAAGTAGCAGTGTCAAGTCTGCGGACTACGCTGTACTCATGTCACCTGGGAACTGTTCACTGACGACTGGTATCAAACCAACCAACAGTTCCCTGTGAGTCCTGTCCGGTGTACCCGTAACCTAACGAGCACCTGTATACTATCTCCAGTACGACGTACTGACGGCTGTGGGACAGACCATCTCCCCAACTGGGATGAGAAGCGTACACACCAGTCTACTCCGGAGTATCGATGCTCTGTCTCGATAATCCAACGACCAGGGACCTGAATAAGGATGTGCTTGTAGACTACCCAGCCCCCACTAGTGTGACTGCCATCACAACGCTGGTAGACAAGCAAGATCCTAAGAGCTCTATCAATACGTACACTCACATATTAAGATAGAAAAACCAAGTAGCATACTACCATGTTTAGCAAGACTGTTATATACATGTGAATATCCCAAGCTTCCATTAAGTAATATACAAGCTAGTATGATACAGTAATGGCCTTCTAGGGCATAAACACTAACAATCTCCCACTTGCACCAGGGCCATGTACTGGCGTATCGAAGACCGATGATCTCGAGTAGCCGCTCGAACTGAATCTGAGGAAGGGCCTTCGTGAATGGATCAGCAATGTTCTCTTCTGAAGCAACTCTCCGAACCTCGATCTCATGACGATCAATGATCTCCCTGATCAGGTGATACCGCCTCAAGATGTGTCTGGACTTCTGATGGGACCTTGGTTCCTTCGCTAAAGCTATAGCTCCGTTGTTGTCGCAATACAGAGGTATTGGATCAACTATGGTAGGAACCACCTGAAGTTCTGTTAGGAACTTCTTCATCCAGACTGCTTCTTTTGCGGCATCGCAAGCAGCTATATACTCCGCTTCCATCGTCGAGTCAGCAACGGTGTCCTGCTTGGAGCTCTTCCAGCACACCGCCCCTCCATTGAGGGTAAAGACATAACCCGACATGGACTTGGAATCGTCCTTATCACTCTGGAAGCCGGAATCAGCAAAGGCCTCCAACCTGAGGTCTTTTCCGCCGTAAACCAAGAACATCTCCTTAGTCCTCCTCAGGTACTTGAGAATGTTCTTTACTGCTATCCAGTGCTTCTCCCCTGGGTCTGACTGATATCGGCTTACCACGCTCAGTGCGTAAGCTACATCTGGTCTGGTACACAACATCGCATACATTATAGAGCCTACCGCAGAAGCGTAGGGTATAATAGACATGCGTTCCCTTTCCAAATCAGTCTTGGGAGACATCTCTTTGGAGAGGGTGATTCCGTGACAAGCCGGTAGATTACCGCGCTTAGAATCTTCCATACTGAATCTTTTCAGTACAGTGTCGATATACCTGGACTGCGAAAGTCCCAACATCCTCTTGGATCTATCACGATAGATCCGGATCCCCAGAATGTAAGAGGCATCACCCAGGTCTTTCATGGAGAACCTGTGTGACAAGAATCCTTTGACAGATTGTAGCATAGGAATGTCATTTCCTATCAATAGAATGTCATCCACGTACAAGACGAGGAATACGACACTTCTGGCCACATCTTTACTATATATGCACGGTTCATCTGGATTTTTGATAAAGTCATATTCTTTGACTGTCTCATCAAAACAGATGTTCCAACTCCGCGATGCCTGCTTTAGTCCATAAATGGACTTAAGCAGCTTGCATACTTTCCCGCTGCTCCCACTCTGATTGAAACCCTCTGGCTGATCCATATAGACGCTCTCTTCTAAATTTCCATTCAGAAAAGCCGTCTTTACGTCCATCTGCCAGATTTCATAATCATGGAAGGCAGCAATAGAAAGAAGGACCCGAATGGATTTGAGCATAGCCACTGGAGAAAAAGTTTCGTCATAGTCCAAACCAGGTCTTTGACGAAAACCCTTTGCAACAAGTCTAGCTTTATAGGTTTCCACCTGTCCATCTACACCAATCTTTTTCTTGAAGATCCATTTGCATCCTATGGGTTTTACCCCATCTGGAGCAAAGTCCAAAGTCCATACTTTGTTGGTGTACATGGACTCCATTTCGGTCCGCATTGCATCTATCCATCGTACCGAGTCGCCGCTCTGGATGGCCTGCTGGAAGTCAGTAGGTTCATCATCATCTATGATGCAATCCTCTCTATCCCCGTCTATGAGAAAACCGTAGTATCTCTCAGGCGGATGAGACGGCCTACTACTCCTGCGGAGGGGTGCGGGAATGTTCTGTTCTTCTTGAACCTCTGGTTCTACCAAACTTTCAGTAGCAGTTTGTGGTTCTGGAATTTCTTCCAGTTCTATTTCGCTCCCACTTGATTCCTTTTCTAAAAACTGATGTTCTAGAAAATGGGCATTACGAGAAACAAATACCTTTTGTTCCTCTGCGTAATAGAATAGATATCCCCTGGAGTGCTTTGGATATCCCACAAACAAACACTTTACTGATCGTGCCTCGAGCTTGTCCACATGCTGCTTTTTAACAAAAGCTGGACATCCCCAAATCTTTATATACTGTAGATGGGGTTTCTTCCCACTCCACATCTGATATGGAGTGGTAGGCACAGTCTTGGTAGGTACCATGTTCAAAAGATATGCCGCTGATTCTAGCGCATGTCCCCAGAAAGATCGCGGTAACTCAGTATTACTCATCATGGATCGTACCATATCCAATAGGGTTCGATTCCGTCTCTCCGATACACCATTATGCTGTGGAGTGTACGGAGGAGTAAGCTGAGAGAGAATTCCTTTCTCTTTTAGGTAACCTAGGAACTCGGCACTTAAGTATTCTCCACCTCGATCAGATCTAAGTGTCTTTATACTTTTGCCGGTTTGGTTTTCTACTTCATTCTTATACTCTTGGAATTTCTCAAAAGCCTCGGATTTATGTTTCATCAGATAAATGAATCCGTATCTTGAGTAATCATCCGTGAAAGTAATGAAATAGGAAAAACCACCTCTCGCATGTGTAGACATTGGACCGCATACATCACTGTGTATGAGTCCTAAGAGCTCGCTCGCTCTTACTCCTTGTCCAGTGAATGGAGTCTTTGTCATCTTTCCTTTGAGACAAGATTGACAAGTGTCATAAGTTTGATATTCGAACGTGTCCAAATATCCTTCTCTATGCAACTTAGTCAACCTTCTCTCATTGATGTGACCCAGTCTACAATGCCATAAGAAAGCTTTATTTAAATCTGGAGACTTTCTTTTTAGTGTGTTCTGGACATTGAAAATTTGGAGTTGGTTTAAAACATATATGCCGTTATTTAGAGTACCGGACCCAATCAAACCATGATTAAGGTGGATGTTGACAACATCTCTTACAAACGTGAAATCATAACCTTTATTTGATAACAAGGAAACTGATATGATATTACACGTTAAGCTGGGTACAAAATAACAGTTATGTAAAACCAAAATGTGTCCACTCGTCAATCCTAGGTGATAATCCCCGACGGACGCAGCTCCCACGCTAGCTCCGTTAGCAACCCTGAGGATCATATCACCTTCCTTCAGCACTCTACGGTTTCTCAGTGCCTGCAATGAATTGCAAATATGAGATCCTGATCCGGTATCCAATACCCAGGAAGTAGAGTTGATCGACAGACAATTCTCAATTACAAACACACCTGAAGTCGAAGCCACAGCTTGCTTCGGTTCCTGGTTCTTGGCGTTCCACGCCTTGCAATCCTTCTTCCAGTGCCCTTTCCTGTGACAATGGAAGCACTCATCCTGGCCAACTATCGGTACTGCTTTATTTTTCTTTCCCTTCCCTCCCACCTTACTAACACCTCCTCTAGGTCTGGGTGCGGCCTTCTTCTTCCTTCCTTTGGCCCTAGCCTTGGACCCGGAAGAAGATGCACCGCAAACAAACATAGCGGGTGTTTCCCTTGATGTCTTCAAGGTGCCCTCTGCACTCCTTAACATGTTCAGGAGTTCCGGAAGTTCAACTTCTTTTCTTTGAAGGTTGAAGTTCAGGATAAACTGGGCGTAGGTGTGAGGAAGGGACTGGAGAATAAGGTCTGTATAGAGCTCATTATCCAAAGTCGTCCCAAGGTCTGCGAGCTCTTCAATATAGCTGATCATCTGTAGGACATGTTCACCTACCGATGACCCGGCAGCCAACCTCGCTCGAAACAAGTTCTTTGAGGTCTCGTATCTTGCTATACGAGATTGCTCTCCATAAAGTTCCTTTGTATGGAGAAATATGCCATCAAGGTCCATATCCTCGTGCCTCCTCTGATGTTCATTGTTCATCGAGGCAAGCACGATGCACTTGGCTCTCGCGCAATCTAAATCCCAGGTTTTGCGGATTTCCTTATCCGCATTGCTGGATTTGGGACCAGGGACAGCAGGTGCCGTAGCGGTGAGGACGTACCCCAGTTTGTCATAGGTCAAAGCCATTTTGACATTCCGCAGCCAATCTTTATAGTTTGGCCCCGTCAGTATATTTTTCTCTAAAAGTAACTTAAGTCCAGTCATTTTCAGGGTCGCTGCAATTAGGAGAGAGAGAAGAAAACTCTTTAGCATGATGCTCTTGCAAGTTTAGAGTGGTTTTTAGTTTATCTAAACTGGATGGCTCCCACTGTTTCTCGAATCCTTCCTCAAACCATAAAAGAAGAATTAGCCAAGACTATTCTCACCGTACAATACTTGCTTAACCGTTCAGCCAGGCCGGTGTCGATACTTCGAGGGAGGTTTTCCAACGCTTTCGCGAAGTTCCTTAATTAAATAACCTCTTTTCTCTGGGGGCGTAACCCCGCTGACACTTTTCTGGACACCTACTAGGTTTATAGCATTGATCGTTAAGTGACGAATATCCTGATAAGTATCATATACTCACAGTAGGATCGGGATCCAAATATCATCGTATGATAATGTTGAAGGAATCCTACCAACATTCATCAAACTCCAAATGGTATGCATCTCTTTGCAAATTTCAGTTTCTTTAGAAATTCCCGATATAAGTTTTTGCCCCATGCTCTTATGACCTTGGCGTTAGGTCAAAATGTCATAAGTCACATGTCAAGTTCTACCCATCATTATCTTGTCAATTTGAACCCATCCGTATATATCCTTGACGTTCGGCCAAAATGATAATACGACTGTCCCAAACTAACTCATCTATATATGCAACAAATGAATATCCAGCAGCTACCAAACACTATGCCTTGGCGTTAGGTCAAAATACATAGCTTGAATACTACTGAATACCCAGATGAAATGACGGAGGGCTACGAATGGTTTTGGCGAAACCGTGAACGTAGTGAACTTGATATAACCGAAGGAACCTGATAGCTTTTAAAAGGAGTGGTTAAATCTCCGCATTTAAAAATATCTGTTTTTAAAATAACCGAGTGGTTTCTTTTGAATTGTTCCAACGATTAAAACTTTGGTTTATTTTTCTTTGCATTATAGATAATGCGTCCCATCATTAACCTATCATTGCAGAAAACAACGAAAATACAACGTCCTCTTATGCCATCCGCATTCGCCACGGGGTCCCGTCATCACCCGTTAGGTTACTTAACTAACGACAGAGCGGGGGCTGGGCTAGCGCGGGTGTAAAACATAAGTGGCGTCTAAATAGCTATCATAAATATAGATATTTTACATTCGTCTGACGCAATGATATTCATTCCAGAACACAGATAAACAATATTGGATTTGCAAGCAATCTGTATTTCTTTTGAGCCTGCAAGAAAAGACAGATTACACAGTTGTGATGAATAGCCGTTACCCCACCCTCGACCCCTACGGGTACGGCAAACTACCCACCCGGTAGTCTGTGTACCCCACCTTGGGTCAGTCCTAGGAGCAAAAACAGTAAAATGAAATAATACAACGGTGGCTACAACCGCAACCTGGAAGTGCCCCGCAAAAATAATATTACAACAAATTACATTTACAACAAATGAATTAAACAATAACCCATTGCAAAACCCCGGCTATACACCACAACAGTCCAATACAGTTTATATGCACAAACAGATATAACCATTTCAGAAATGTGCAACCCCCTGCCAACCGACATACTAGCAGTTAGGGGAGGTTTACGAACACATTAAACAATCACAGATATAATCCAATATGCAAATACTGTACAATTTCGATCGAATAAACAACATCAATATTGCTCCAAAATCTGCTTTGTTAAACAGTAACCTGAGCAATAATTAAACATTCCAGAAAACCCAAAACACCACAGGGGACCCACCCAAAAAAAACGAGTTCCTGACTCGTCAACTCGGCCGCGGTTGCGCGGCGGATCGGTGGGATCCGCCGCCCTTCCGCGGCACTGTAGACGAATCAGAAGCCCAAATTTTTTGGGTGTTCTTCTGTGTTCATTTCATGCTCTCTGAATACACCTGAACAATTTTAGGACTTCATTTTAAGTTCGACAGAAACATGCAATTTTTAGGGTTTTCCGGCTTCGTTTTTCCGTTCGAAATTCGTACAAATTTGCAATCAAGTTATTTATTGTTTAGCGAGGCTCTGATACCACTGTAAGTCGATGTAGTACACCCCAGTACTTATGGGGAGGCGGAATTTTCCAAAACGATCAAGTTTAAAGAACGAATATCGACTAACCGCTTAAATCGAAGCTAAACGATAACTAACCAAACATATAGTTATTCTAAACTACAATGCTTAGGGATTATACCTATCGTAACCGGTCCTTTGTCTTTGTGTCCTCCTTTGTTCTCCTCGACCTTCTCTAGGTAGTAGATGATCCACCCGAGAGCAAGACACCAAGCTACACCTCTAACTTGAGGTAACTAATCAACTTTGATTGCTAATCAAAGAGGAAAGGATGATATAGAGTGAAGGTAATGGATGCTTAAGTCTAACTAAACCTTTGATCTCAACACATGAGGATTAAGGATTAGTCTCTTGAAGATGAGAGCTTGAGGAGAGAGAATATGAGATAAGATCATGAGAAGAGAGAGAGTGTATCATAATATATTATGAAGCATTCTTATTTAAGAATAATGAATAAAAGAAATGAATAAGCATGCTTCATAAATGAAAAGAGGTGATTCATTAACCATGAGTCATTATCATTTATGGTGCAATTAATGATAATGATGAATCACCTCATGACTCACTTTCTTATCCATAAGTAACCTCCTTAGTCACATCTTCTAGAAGCTTCTCGTGCAATTACGAGAACGCCCCTCCAATCCGCAAAAATACGGAAAAACTTTAGACTGTAAAAATCCAATAACCGGATACCAGTAACTGGCTTAAACCAAAGCCGACTAGTAAAAACTGTCCGAAAGTCGTACGCGCGTAAACGCACGTATGCGTCCGAACCCTTTGTCGCAAAACCATGCAACCTCTATATCGTTTCGCCTGGAGTAGGAAACTCTCTGTGTGGGACTCTAGAGACTCGACTACTACGCTGGCAGTGGGTTTAACCACAGACCGCAAGCGGCACTAGCTGTACGTAACGGTCCCCAGGTAGTTGTCGATAAGAAGGCCGATGAGTAAACCCATCCGAACTCCTACTGAGTCTGATGTGACAATCTCCATACAGTCCAGTCCGTTCGTCCAAGACTATCGCATATCGGGCCTAGGGGGGCGGCAAGCGTCAGTCCCCTAATAGCGGTATAAGTCGTGTCAGAGGGAAGCCCATTACACCCTGAGAAACTACTGGAACCTACCAGCAAATCTCGCTTGCCCTGGCCAGGGACTTTGCGTAATGGCTCTCTGACACAGCACGATATCAACTCCCAATACCGGGAGGGACGAATCCTGTCTAACCGCCACTGCCTCCAAGTGCTCGGGACTGCACCCAACTGCTACCTGTTTGCACGACTCCTTTGAGCCGTGGTAGGGTAGCAATCTAAGAACAGTGGGACACACTCGAGACGAAGTAGCAGTGTCAAGTCTGCGGACTACGCTGTACTCATGTCACCTGGGAACTGTTCACTGACGACTGGTATCAAACCAACCAACAGTTCCCTGTGAGTCCTGTCCGGTGTACCCGTAACCTAACGAGCACCTGTATACTATCTCTAGTACGACGTACTGACGGCTGTGGGACAGACCATCTCCCCAACTGGGATGAGAAGCGTACACACCAGTCTACTCCGGAGTATCGATGCTCTGTCTCGATAATCCAACGACCAGGGACCTGAATAAGGATGTGCTTGTAGACTACCCAGCCCCCACTAGTGTGACTGCCATCACAACGCTGGTAGACAAGCAAGATCCTAAGAGCTCTATCAATACGTACACTCACATATTAAGATAGAAAAACCAAGTAGCATACTACCATGTTTAGCAAGACTGTTATATACATGTGAATATCCCAAGCTTCCATTAAGTAATATACAAGCTAGTATGATACAGTAATGGCCTTCTAGGGCATAAACACTAACACGAGTTGCCTCGGTCAAGAGGTGGGAGCCCGTAAAAGAATCCGGCTACGTGGTGCCCTTTCCGACGAGGTGGTGACGGACGGAGATTCCGCGGGAGATCGGAGTGGAGACGAAGACCGAAGGACACAGATCGCTTGGTATACTTCTCTACCCATCTTTTAGTTTGCTAGTAGCTAGGTTAATGGCCCGATCCGGGATAAAAGTGCGCGGTGGTGCCGGTTTGCTAGTTTGCAAAGTTTTTCGTTTCCGCGTTTCCGGCGTCGGATCGACGGCCGGGGCGCCGCCGTGCACTTACATTGGTATCAGAGCCACGCTATTAACCTAGCCTAGCTTGCTCTAGTATGTTTAAAGACTCGATCGAACAAAAATCCCAAAAACCGTATTTCGTGTGCATCAGTTTTCTGTTGAAATTTTTTGGGCTCTAAAATTTTTTCAGGTGGTTGCAGAAACACATACAAGAAATTCTAAGATTTATGGGAAAATTCGATCCAATGATTCGTTAGTACGACCGCGGAAATGCGGCCAAACCCCGGGTTTGGCCGCGGTTCCGCGGTGGGAAAGTGTCTTCATTGGGCCAAATTTTTCCAGTGGGCTTTTGAATAGGAAATAGGGGTTTTGAGATATTCTGTTTGGGCCCAGATTTTCTGTAAGTGCTACAGTACTGCTTGGGGCCCACTTAGGTAATTTTGATCGATCGAGAATTTTAAACATGTTAGTTCACAGTATTTACATTATATCTGCGACCGTGAATGTCACTCGATCGGTAAATCCAGTCTATCTGCTATAGCCCTTTAGACGGATTTACGAACGTGACATTCACGTTGATGTTCTGTGTTGTGCTGTGATGTTGCGGATTGGTCATGGGGGATAGCCTGGATGCAATGTTAGTACAATTTTTGTTGTATTATGTACATTTGATATTGCGGGGCGAGCGTCCGACATGTGGACTGCCGTCACTGCCTGTTTGTATTATTCTTTTGGGGCACGACCAGGTCGAGGTCGATGTACCCGTTGTATGTATATTTTATTTTCTGTACTAGGATTACCCCGCGGAGGGGTGTACGGATAGCCGGGTTCTAGAGGGCAACGAGCCCGCATCTCATGGCATTGAGACAGAGGGGGCTTCACTCTAGAATTGGCGGGCTATTCGCCGCACTCGTAGGGGGTATAGGTTGACCCAGGAGGGGTGCCCAAGTTACCGGATTCCGTGAAGTGCTGGGTGGTCCATTCACGTCGCTGAAGGGGGCTGCCTCGCTTCAGGTTTTGGTGGGTAACTTGCCGCGCCAGTAGGGGTCTAGGATTTCATTGCACAGGCTATCCACACGACCAGGGGAACGTCGGGTTTCAGTAGCGGCTCTATGAAACCCGGGGATCCCAGATATCTGTATTGTTCTGTGATGCTGTACATTTCTGTGATGTTGCATTTTATCACGCCTTGAGCGAAAATTATATATTATATATATACTAGTAGATGTTGTATATGTTTTGCATCCGCGCTAGTCCTGTCCCCGCTCTGTCGTTAGTTAAGTAACCTAAAGGGTGATGACGGGACCCAGTGGCGAATGCAGATGGCATATACGTACATCATTATTTTCGTTCTTTTGTGGTGTGATCAATTGATGGGACTGCGTTGATTCGGATCAATGCAAGCATAAAAAACCTATTCTGATGTTGTTGGAACATTTTTCAAAAAGCTGCTATTGCAAGGGCGTTCTCTTTTGTTTTGCACAGTGGTATTCGATTATGAATATCCAGCTCCTCAGTCGACGAGGCAAGGGCCGAGATCCCTTCACCGGGAGTGACCCCTTGGACAAAAGTTTGCGTTAGGGCAATAACTTCACTATAGCAGATTACTTTTGCTTTGCATCGTGGTATTCAGTTGGAATATCCTGCACCTCATTCTTCGGGGAAAGAGCCGAGATCTCTTCACCGGGAGTGACCTCTTTAGCAAAGGTTTTCGTCACTATATTTTTCTAAAAAGCTATCAGTTCCTTCAACGATATCAAGTTCATTACGTTAAAGGTTTTCGCCAGAAACCATTCGTAGCCCTCCGTCATTTCAGAACGATAGCACTTAGTATTCATGCTATGTATGTTGGCCTTCGTCAAGGCATAGTGTATGGTAGCTATTTGTTACTTTTCTGCAGCATAGATAGATGCGTTGGTTTGGGACAGTCGTATTACTATTTTGGCCTTCGTCAAGAGTATGTACGGGCAGGTTCAAATTAACCTGGATAATGACGGGTAGAACTTGACATGTGACTTATGATATGTTGGCCTTCGTCAAGGTCATAAGAGCATGGGGAAAAAATCCACATCGGGAGTTTCTACAGAAACTGAAACTTGCCAGATATGCGCATACCTTCTGGAGTGTGATAACGTGAGCGGATTCCGTCACGTTATCATGCGATGATAGTTGGATCCCGATTCCCACTGATGAGTTGGTTTACTCCTCGGGTGATCCCGGCTAATTCTTCTTTCAGGTTTGGGGAAGAATTTGACGTTACAGTGGGAGGTTTCCAGATTAGATAAAGTGATAACCATTCTGATCTAGGTTAGAGTGCACGCTGAGTGTTTCTTTTCTCTCTCTCTTTGGCAGCGACCATGTCCCGACCCTAGGCTATGACTCAGTGACCAAAATTGACCGAACCTTCTTAAACACTGGCTTTTGGATTGTCAGAGTTGCAAACCTCATTGCCACTCCTACTTTTACCCTTTTCTCCGGGACACCCCGTATTACTACGAACGTCCACTTCCATTGGACAAAACCATCGTATAGTTATATACGAACTCGAAGGAATTCGAGGATGGTTTCCGGTTCTGGAGAAAACGAATATGACTATTCAGTTGTCTTTTCCTTTTACCTTCTCTCTCAGATTGCGAGTACTCCTTGACTTAGGAGATAGTACACCTATTACGCAAATTGGATAGTCTTCTTCCAAACCTTAGGCTGGTGCCGACCGGTAGGAAATGAAGAAAACCAATTAGCCTAACGGTGGTGTACAGAAGGTATTATGTAAAGACAAAGAAAGGGATTAGTAAGAGGGCAAAGTAAATTGCGACTGCTATTCACGACCAAACCAAGTATTTCTTCGCCAATCCTAAATCACCTTTGTATTTCTCCAGGACACTCCGTATCACTATGAAGATCCCAAGTTTATTGGATAATCCACCGTATGGTTATATACGAACTCGAAAGGAACTTGTTCCAGTTCGGGGATGGATCCTGGTTCAGGAGAAATAGGAATAAAGTTCGTTCATGTGTCTTTTACCTTCACCTTCTCTCACATTGCGAGTGCTCCTAGGACTAGGATAGTACACCCATTATGCTTATTTGATAGTCTTCTTCCAAACCATAGGCTGGTGCCGAACGGTAGGGAAGGAAGAGAACCATTTGGCCTAAAGGGGTGTACAGAAGGTAATGACTAAAGACATATAAAGGGATTTGGAGAAATGGCAAAGAATTATACGGTTATAGTTGTGAATCTGGATAATAGAAGAAGCATTACTAGGAATACCAGTAGACCCCATCGAAACATTTCAATGTTTCAGTCTCACTGTGTACTGTTGAAAGAAAACTGATTTTCCAATTAGACACTTACTCCAGGGTATGTATTTACCAGGTATGATTCTCATATCTGTATGGTTTTACAGATGATGAGTGGGAGTAAGTTATTGGGAATTAGGTGATCATCCTCATTATATCGGAATTCATTGTAATTGGTGATATTTGAGGAAGTCACCTGGATTGTTTGCCGGTCGGCAACTAT
Source organism: Agapanthus africanus (assembly GCA_030015575.1). Taxonomy (NCBI): domain Eukaryota; kingdom Viridiplantae; phylum Streptophyta; class Magnoliopsida; order Asparagales; family Amaryllidaceae; genus Agapanthus; species Agapanthus africanus. Next base: position 376,096,663 of record JASDDO010000031.1, on the reverse strand, counting down.
TTAGTTTTGAATATCCGTTATAATGCACCAATTTCAAATTGATACATCTGTACGTCTATTTTTATAGAGTGAGATATACCTTTTTGAAATTATGTATGTGACATTTACCTATATCAGTGGATGGTTAGGTAAGGAGCATTGAACAACGGTGTAATTCTTCTTAACCATAAGTACAGTTTTCAACCTACGACACACAGTGAATGAGTCACTAGACTCAGGGGACTTATACAGAGTATTGTATATTGTCCAGTGTCCATTAGGACAGAGGGGTTGGTCCTCGTACTATATTCTGTTTACTTATGACTTCTCTAGTTCTTAGACACGTGTTTCGTATAAATGCAAGGTCTAAGTTTTGAGGAGTTATAGGTATAAGAGTAAAGTAGAGAACCAGGTATTGCAAGTATCGGGATTCTTCAAGGTGATCGAAGATGTAGATACTTGTATATGGTATTCAGTTGATAGTAATGGTTAAGAGAACTTGCTTCTCTTTCAGGTTACTCATAATTGGAAGCATTCCTAAGTTGAGTAACGCTGATCGGCCTCATTCCATTTACTTCACATGCACTAGAGACAGCTGCATGATTTGAATCTGGTTCAATTAAATCAGTGCCTCTGTTTCTGTATTGGATATAGAACAGTTCATATCTTAACGATGTTAAGGTACGGGGAGTTGTCCGGCTTAGGCTTAAAACCAGACACTGGACAACTCAAGGCACGTTTCTGTAATGGCTGTTTGTGGGTTGACCCGGGCTATGACGAGGGTTGACTTTCTACCATCTGGAAGATCAATAGTGATGTTGTTCTTGACTTGCCATAGTTTTAATAAAAATGGATTTTTTCAGAAAATAGTAGTGGGAGTATGGTAGAACTGGAAGTGATTCCAGAACCGCAAACGATTACTGAAGATTTGATAAGAACCTAAAGATTCAATCTGGTTTGACATTCCATTAGCCACTCCGCAGATATGTTGGGTAACCTCAGGCACTCGAGAGGTACTTCGGTATGCTCAAGGACGGTGACAGGGAGGTTCTTGTTTACCCAGGCTTGCCATTGCTGTTATTCCAGGCTGTGAGACCCGGCAGGAGGATGAGTATAGCGTCGTTCTAAACTAGCTTTAGAAGTGTACGTCTATATGACTCTGCCAGAGGGTTGTCGTAGTCAGTGGGAGCAGCGGAAGCATTGGTGGATAGTTGGCTTATGTCTATTTATAGACTAAAGAAGATATAGCGGAGATAGATCATTTATTTCTGATGTGACAGTCATAGGTTTGACTTCATCAGAATAGGGGATGGATCTGTTAAGAAGGTAGTAGGGTGTGATGTCCTGGTATTTGATGACATACACGGAGTAGGAAGTGATATTCCTATACTACGATCGGTTATACTTTGGTTGTCACACAGTAGTTTCTCCACATGGGACTTGGATATTATATCAGATATTCTGGTTACTAGATCTATGGTTTTAGATCTAGATTTGGGTGATTTCCCAATCAGGGTACTTTGACAGCATTCTAAGAGTATTAGAATGGACGATTCCTGGCATGGTGGTGTACCTGCAGGTAATGGAGTCACCCTCTCTAAAGGTGTCTTACAGACTAAAGGGGAGAGGGATACGCATGATTGGCAGATCACTTGCTTAGGCAATTGAGTCAATCATAAGATGTCAAGTACCACACCAGATGTTGTTTTTGCAGTAGGTGCAATAAGATGATATTGATCCAATCCTGGAGAAACATTTGGAAGCGGTTTTAGAACATAAGAGGATGTTCTAGGGATATGATAACAGCATTCTCCTTCGGGAGACAGTTATCATTCCAGGCATCCAAGGTGACCTGGATGACAGAGAGGTTGTCAGAGTTATAGTTTTCCCTCTGACGAGGGGCAGTATATTGGACAGGTGGTCCAGGTGGATACTGAGGGAGGCATGGCGCAGGATACTGATTAAGTTCAGTTGACGATACAGTCTAAGAAGTTTGGATTTGGAGTTCACTTATGAACTAGGTCCCATCAGATATCCAGACACATTCTAAGACAGGTATTGCTCATTTCGGGAGATGGCTTTCTCCGCGAACTTGAGATAGAGAGAGACATAGAAAGAAACATCAGAGCGGATCCACTCACTGAGGCTATTCCTCGAACGCATTAGTTTTGCAAACGAGCTTTGTGAGACTGGCTAGTAGAGGAGTTGGGTGTTCGGTATCACACGGGCTGTAAGTATGAGACATTGCAATAATTAGTCTTGAGTGCAAGTGGGAGATTGTTGGAGATAGTGCCCTCAGAGTCAATTATTGGATCACAGGCACGTGATTGCAATGATTGAGGGAGGACCGCTCCCAGTAGGACAGTCTTACTCAAGATGATAGTATGCTATCTGGTTTATCTTTATCATCGTGTACTGCTTTAGGTGACCCTACAGGTCACTATTGCACGTTGATAGAGCCCCTAGGATTCTTGCTTGACTACCAGCAGTATGAGGGCGATCATATAAGTGGGAGCTGGGGTCTATAAGCAAATCTTTAAAAGGTCCCTAGTCGTGGGAGTTTCGAGACAGGGCATCGATATTCCAGAGTAGACTAGTGTACACAGTCGAGACCCCGACGAGGGGAGGTGGCTGGTCTCACAAGCCACTGGTGTCAGTTGGTTCACCTAAGATGTATACAGGTGCTCATTGGGTTATGAGTACACCGGACATGACTCGCCGGGAACATGCTAGTTGGGATTATACCTGATGTCAGATAGCAGTTCCCTGGTGACATGTATACAGGTTAGTTCATCGACCTGAGATCGTCATTTGTCTCGTGTGAGTTCCCACCGTGCTTTGATTACTACCCTACCACGCTCAAAGGAGACGTGCAAATAGGTTTTAGTTGGGTACAGTCCCGAGCCATATGGAGGCAGTGAGCGGATCTGCAGGGGTTCGTCTCTCCCGGTATTGGGGGTGAGGTCGTGCTATGTCTAGGAGAGCCAGAACATGAAAAGTCCTTGGCCAAGGCAGGAGATTTGCTGGTAGGTATTCCAGTAGTATCTCAGGGTGTTCTGGGCTACACTCCGACACGACTTGTACCGCTTTTGGGGGTCTGACTTTTACCAACCCCCTAGGCCCGCCATGCGATGCTCATAGACGAATGGACCGGACTGTATGGATATTGTCACTGACAGGCTCAGTAGGGTGTCAGGATGAGTTCGCTCATCGACGTCCCTTTTAGTCAATAGCTGGTAGCCCGTCACGTATGGCTAATACCTCTGACGTGCTAGTGGTTAAATCCACAGCCATAGTATTGACGAGTATTTAAAGTCCACCACACTCAGTTACTCAGGTTTCGGGCGAAACGCTGTAGAGGCCGTATGGAGATATGGCAGGGTTCGATCAGATACGTGTGGTATTGCACGGATCGTGATCGGACGGTTTTTACTAGCCGGCTTTGGCTTAAGCCGGATCCTAGTATTAAATAGTGTAGATTTTGTCTCTTTGCATTTGTGTTCAGTGGGAATACAAATGCGGGCATGTATATGCAGTCACGGGGTATTCCTGTAATTTATTACGGGATCAGTTTTCTGAAGTTGCCAGTTTGCATTCCATTCCGGCCGGTTTTCCTTTGTTCCTTCACGGCCAGACTTTCGATGGAGGGGGTTATTTGCAAGTTTGCGAATAACTTTTTGTGGAGGGGTTTCTTGCATGTGTGGCTTCATCATCATTAGATTCCATTCCTTTCTTCATCATGGTTTTGCTTTAATGAGAAAGGATTAGGATGTGATTGATTTGCATCTTTGATATGAGGCTTGCTTTTGATGTGGTCACCATTTTTAGTTCCTACACTCACCTCCCTTATTTGATTCCCTTCTCTTTTTTGGCCGGCCACACATTGGGAGGGTGGGGAATTTTTCATTTGGTGAGGAAAATGTTCATCTCATGTATTTTTTGCTTGCTACCAAAAATCATTCATCTCCATTGTTCATATTTCCCTCCATCCAAAGGCAACTTGAAAACCCTCAAAGAGACAATGGTTTCTATACTAGTCTACAACATTCCTTGGACGCGTCGGCTAGCCAACTTCGCGCCCGAGTTGCCTCGGTCAAGAGGTGGGAGCCCGTAAAAGAATCCGGCTACATGGCGCCCTTTCCGACGAGGTGGTGACGGACGGAGATTCCGCGGGAGATCGGAGTGGAGACGAAGACCGAAGGACACGGATCGCTTGGTATACTTCTCTACCCATCTTTTAGTTTTCTAGTAGATAGGTTAATGGCCCGATCCGGGATAAAAGTGCGCGGTGGTGCCGGTTTGCTAGTTTGCAAAGTTTTTCGTTTCCGCGTTTCCGGCGTCGGATCGACGGCCGGGGCGCCGCCGTGCACTTACACCTAGCCTAGGGTTTGCAAGCATCAAGCATGCCACAACAAAATTTTTAGGGGGTGCTAAGAAATCATCCTAGGAATCATACTAGAATATTAGGGTAACAAAAACTTTGCAATCAAATATTACATAAGAAGTGAATAAGAATACAACATTTGTAGACCCGGTCCTTCACTTCTAAAGCTCCGTGTAGTCGTCCCTTCGCTCCAAGCATCGATCACCCGGATTCAAGATGAACTCCACAAAGCGTAGTGAGTAAGCAAGTTGGAAGACTTCGAGGCCGAAGATGATCTACGTCGAGAGAACTCAAGCACAAGCTACCTTTTGGATTTGGTTTTCTCATTTGGATTCTTCATCTTTCAAAAACCCTAGAAAGCTTTTTTTAGATGAAGAAGAAGATGAAGATGAGAACAACAAAAGAATGAGAATGAGGTTAGATTTACACCCATGGTGAGTTAGTGTCATACACTTAACCATTGTAGAGACTTAACCATGGGTTATGATAAGTGATTGGGTTTATAAAATATCTTTAATCAAACAAGAGAGTGGACTATGTCAATGAAGCTTACAAGCTTCTAAAAGCTTCAAGCCATGACTTAATTCTCACCATTTTGAATTTCTAAATATAAATAAAACCCTAATTCTTATCATGGTCATGGTAGGAGTCCAACACACACAAGTTGTAAATATAACCTAGCATGATACAATGTATATATCACATGTATACAAAAGTGAGAAAAAGAAACAATTAAGTGAGCAATATTAGTTAATGTAAATTCATATATCAAATATATAATTATACATTAAATCATTAAATCAATACTTGATTTAATAATCTGGCTATATTACATATAACCGACTAATATCAATAATATCAATTTACTGAATCAACACTTGATTCGATAACCGGGCTATATCACGTATACCTGGCCGATATCACATATCGCGAGAATACAATACGGCATCACATACTCGTATCAATCTCGGTCCCGCATATATCACATATGTGCTCCTACTTCGTTTCACTTGAACCAGGAAACCTCTATGTAGGACTCTGAAGACTCGTCAATACGCCGGCAGTAGGTGGTGATCATATCAGTCACCCACAAGCCGCAAGCGGTATGCTAAACGTAACGGCCACCCGGGTATTGAGCGATCAGAAGATCAACAAGCAATCCTGCTCATACTCCTGCGAATCCAATCAGTTACACTACCGTACAGTCCGGTCTCCTCATCTGATATGTCGCATATCTCGTTTAGGGGTGGTAAACGTCAGACCCCAGTAACTTGATAAGTCATGCCGATGTAAGGTCCATAACGGGCGTGAAACTACTGATAACACTTACCAGTAAATCACATCTACCCTGGCCAGGGATTTCAGTTATGTCCAATCGAGCATAGCGCAACATCAACCCCCAATACCGGGAGAGACGAATCCCCTCCTATCGCTCATTGCCTCCATGTGACTCGGGACTGTACCCAAAAATCACCTGTTTGCAAGACTCAGTAGAGCCGTGGTAGGGTGGAAATCAAAGCACAGTGGGAGACACACAAGACTCTATGACGATCTCGGGTCGACAGACTAACCTGTACCAGTGTCACCAGAGAACTGCTACCTGACGTGAGGTATAATACCATCTAGGAGTTCTCGGCGAGTCCGTTCAGTGTACCCAGTCTTCACTGAGCACCCGTATACCATCTCTGATGTCAAACACCAATGGATATGGGATCATCCATCGCCCATCACATAGGTCGAGAAGCTATACGCTAGTCTACTCTGGAGTATCAATGCCCTATCTCGATATTCTCTCGACTAAGAACAATTAAAGGATGTACTTATAGACTGCATAGGCCCCCACTAGTATGATCTGCATCATAATCCTGGTAGTCAAGTGTTGGAGATAGTGCCCTCATAGTCAATTATTGGATCACAGGTACGTGATTGCAATGATTGCGGAGGACCTATACCGGTAGGACAGTCTTATTCGAGATGATAGTATGTATCTGGTTTGCCTTTATCAGTCGTGTACATGATCAGGTGACTGATTAAATGTTACACTTTGATAGAGCCCTTAGGATCTTGCTTTACTACCAACAATATGATGGCGATCATATACGTGAGAGTTGGGTAGTTTATATGCATATCCTTAATTGTGGTCCCTAGTCGTGGGAGTTTCGAGACAGGGCATCGATACTCCGGAGTAGACTAGTGTGTACAGTCGAGACCCCGACGAGGGGCGGTGGCCGGTCACACAAGCCACTGGTGTCAGTTGGATCACCTAAGATGTATACAGGTGCTCATTGGGTTATGAGTACACCGGACAGGACTCGCCGGGAATCTGCTAGTTAGTATTATATCTACCGTCAGATAGCAGTTTCCTGGTGACATGTGTACAGGTTAGTTCATCGACCTGAGGTCGTCATTTGTCTCGTGTGAGTTCCCACTGTGCTTTGATTTCTACCCTACCACGGCTCAAAGGATTCGTGCAAACAGGTAGCTTTTGGGTACAGTCCCGAGCCATATGGAGGCACGTGAGCGGATCGGCAGGGGATTCGTCTCTCCCGGTATTGGGGGCGAGATCGTGCTGTGTCTAGGAGAGCCATTACACAAAGTCCATGGCCATGGCAGGAGATTTACTGGTAGGTACTCCAGTAGTATCTCAGGGTGTTATTGGGCTTCACTCCGACACGACTTATAATGCTATTGGGGGTCTGACGTTACTAGCCCCCTAGGCAGATATGCGATACTCATAGACGAACGGACCGGATTGTATATACATTGTCACTGTTAGGCTCAGTAGGGTTTCCGGATGAGTTCGCTCATCGGCCTCCCTTGAGGTCAGTCCATGGGCAGCCGTTACGCATTGCTAATGCCGCTGACGGTTTGTGGTTAAACCCACTGCCAGGGTACTGACGAGTCATTAGAGTCCCCCACAGACAGTTTCCCAAGTTCGGGCGAAACGTTGTAGAGGCCGTATGGTTTTATGGCAGGGTTCGGAAAATGCACGTGCGTTTACGCACGTGTTATTTTTCGGGCAGATGATACTGGTCGGCTTTGGTTTAAGCCGGATCCGAGTATTATATTGAGTAGGTATAATATCTTTGTCTCAGTTGCATTTGTATTCGGTCGTAATACAATTGCGGGTATATTTATACAGTTTCGGGGTTATCCTGAAAGTCGTTTCAGGATCACTTTTGGAAGTTGCCAGTTTCCAGTTTTCTATCAGCCGTCTTTTAACATTCGGTTAAAGACGGATTTATCTTTTCTTCAGTTGTGGTCAGTCAGTGTTCTAGAAGCATCTAGATGAGGTGACTAGGATTAATTGGTGTTGAGTTTTCATTGGATGCATTTAATGGTTCATTAATGCATGATGACTAGGTTTATGACTCATGCTTTAACATTAAAGCATTTTGTTTAGCTAATGATATTTGTTCATGATCTTTTGCTTAAAGTTACTCTCCCCTCTCTCCTACACTCACCTCCCTCTACCTATATATGGCCGGCCCTCTCTCTCCTCACACACTCTCTCACTTGATGTTTTCATATGGTTGTAAAAGATATGATAGTATTTGGGGTGCATGGAATTTTACAGTTCATTTCATTCCATCACCCAATTCCCTCGGCAACTTCATTAACCGATCGTCCACGGATTTGGACGAAGTGAGACAAAGTCATCTACTCATTCTCTACATCATTCTTGGTCGTCTCTTTTAGCAAACTTGACGACCGAGTTGCCTCAAGTCAGAGGCGGGAGCCCGTTTAAAGAATCGTCGACGTGGTGCCACCTCGACGAGGATATCGGAGATCGACGAGACCGGAGCAGCCGCAACGGAGCGTGGGATGATGGTTGAAGAACGAAGGACTCGGATCGTTCGGTATAACCTTTCTACACTCTTTACAGTTTGTTAGTTTAGCAATAATGGCAGATCCGGGTTAAAGTATACGATAGCGCCAGTTAAAAAGTTTTTGTTCCGCATTTGGCGTCTGTAGACGGCCGGGGCGCTAGCGTAGAATTACAGTGGTATCAGAGCCTCACCATTTTGCTATACTAACTTATGCTAACGCGTTTAAAATATCGATCGAAACGAAAATCAAAAATCACATTTTTCCAACTTGACAGTTTCTGTTGATTTTAAATGGTGTCCTAAAAATATTCCACACATCTCAGAAAACTGTGCAGGGTTTTTTGAGCACACGTGCAAAATTTGAGCACGTGATCTCACCAAAGCGCCGCGGATTAGCGGCCAAACCCATGGTTTAGCCGCGCATCCGCGGCCATATGATGGGATCAGTGCACCAAATTTTGTATGTGTCTTCTCTGTTGGAATTTGGGGGTTTTGGTATATATCGTTTGGGCCCAGGTTTTGTTACTGTTCACCAGTAAGTCGTGGGGCCCACTTCTTGATATTTGGTCGATCGAAATTTAAACATGTTAGTTTACAGTGCTTACATTATATCTCCGACCGGGAATGTCATTTGATCAGTAAACCGCGTTTGATTGCTATAGTTCTTTTAGACGGGTTTGCGAACGTGACATTCGCGTTGATGTTCTGTGTTGTACTGTGATGTTGCGGATTTGTCGTGGTGGATAGCAGTGTGCAATGGTAGTACAGTTTGTGTTTATTTGTACATTTGATATTGCGGGGCGAGCGTCCAACTTGTGGACAGCCGTCACTTCCTGTTGTATAATATTATTTTGGGGCACGACCAGGTTGCGGTCGATGTACCTGTTGTACTATTTTTCATTTCTGTACTAGGTTCTGCCCCGCGACGGAGTGCACGGATAGCCGGGTTCTGGAGGGTAACGGGTCCGCATCTCATGGCTTTGAGAGGCAGAGGGGTCGTACTCTAGAATTGGCAGACTATTCGCCGCACTCGTAGGGGGTACAGGTTGACCCAAGGAGGGGTGCCCAAGATTACCGGATTCCGTGGAGTGCTGGGTGGTCCATTCACTTTGCTGTAGGGGGCTGCCTCGCTTCAGGTTTTGGCGGGTAACTTGCCGCACCCGTAGGGGTCTAGGTTTCATTGCACAGGCTATCCACACGACAGGGGAACGTCGGGTTTCAGCAGCGGCTCTGTGAAACCCGGGGATCCCAGATTATCTGTATTGTTCTGTGATGCTTATTACTTTTCTGTAATGTTGCATATTATCACGCCTGGAGCGATTATTGTATATTGGTTTATATATTATTAGATGTTGTATATGTTTTACACCCGCGCTCGTCCAGTCCCCGCTCTGTCGTTAGTTAAGTAACCTAACGGGTGATGACGGGACCCAGTGACGATTGCGGATGGCATATACGTACATTTTATTTTCGTTCTTTTCTGGTGTGATTAAATGATGGGACTGCGTTGATTCTGATCAATGCAAAGTGAAACAAACCTGTTTGCAGTTGTTGGAACAAATTTAAAAAGTGTTGTTACAAAGACATTTCCTTTTGTTATGCATAGAGATATTCGGTTGGAATATCCTGCACCTCATTCGACGGGGCAAGGGCCGATATCCCTTCACCGGGACTGACCCCTTGGGCAGAAGTTTGCGTCAGAGTAATAACTTCACTATAGTCGATTACAAGTTGCTTTGCATAGCGGTATTCAGTGGAATATCCTGCACCTCATTCCACGAGGAAAGAGCCGAGATCCCTTTACCGGGAGTGACCTCTTTAGCAAAAGGTTTTCGCCACTATATTTTAAAAAGCTATCAGGTTCCTTCAGCGATATCAAGTTCACTACATTAAAGGTTTTTCGCCAAAAACCAGCCGTAGCCCTCCGTCACTTCTTTTGGGTATTCAGTAGTATTCAAGCTATGTATTTTGACCAACGCCAAGGAATAGTGTTTGGTAGCTGCTGGGTATTCAATTGTTGCATAGATAGATGAGTTAGTTTGGGACAGTCGTTCTGCCATTTTGGCCAACGTCAAGGGCATGTGCGGGTGGGTTCAAATTGACAAGATAGTGACGGGTAGAACTTGGCATGTGACTTATGACATTTTGACCAACGCCAAGGTTATAAGAGCATGGGGCAAAAATCATATCGGGAGTTTCTAAAGAAACTGAAACTTGCCAAGTATGCGCATACCATCTGGAGTATGAGTAACGTGGATGCATTCCATCATGTTATCATGCGATGAGAGTTGGATCCCGATTCCCACTGATGAGTTGGTTTACTCTTCGGGTGATCCCGATTGATTCTTCTTTAGGTTTGGAGGAGAATTTGACAGGACAGTGGGAGGTTTCCGGATTAGATAAAGTGATGACCATTCTGATCTAGGTTAGAGTGCACGCAGAGTGTTTCTTTTCTCTCTCTCTTTGGCAGCGACCTTTGACCGACCCTAGACTATGACTCAGTGACAAGGTTGACTGAACCTTCTTAAAATACTGGCTTTTGGATTGTCTGAGTTGCATAAGTCATTGCCACTCCTTCTTTTACCCTTTGAATTTCTCAGAACACCCGTATTACTACGGATATCCACTTCCATTGGATAGATCCATCGTATGGTTATATACGAACTCGAAGGGACTTCTTCGAGGATGGATCTAGGTTCAGGAGAAATAGAATTGGTTTATTCAATTGTCTTTTATTATCACCTTCTCTCAGGTTGCAAGGGCTCCTTGGTTTAGGAGAGTACACCTATTACGCTTATTGGATAGTCTTATTCCAAACCATAGGCTGGTGCCGAAAGGTAGGGAATGAAGAAAACCAATTAGCCTAAGTAGGGTGTGCAGAAGGTAATATGTAAAGACAAAATAAAGGGATTAGAAAGAGGGCAAAGTAAATTGCGACTGATATCATTCACGACCAAACCGCGTACTTCATCGCCACTCCTAATTCACCTTTAAAAGAATAAGGTATTATTCAGTTGTCTTTTATCATCACCTTCTCTCAAGATGCGAGTACTCCTTGGTTTAGGAGGGTACACCTATTATGCTTATTGGATAGTCTTCTTCCAAACCATAGGCTGGTGCCGAACGGTAGGGAAGGAAGAAAACCATTTAGCCTAACGATGGTGTACAGAAGGTAATGACTTAAGACAAATAAAGGGATTTAGAGAGATGGCAAAGAGATATACGGTTGAAGTCATGAATTGGATTATGGAAGAGGCATTACTATGAATACCAGGATACCCCTACGAAACATTTTCATGTTTCAGTGCATTGTTAAAGAAAACCTGTTTTCCCGATTAGACACTTACTCCAAGGGTATGTATTTACCAGGTTTCATTCTCATATCTGTATGGTTTTACAGATGGTGAGTGGGAGTAAGATATTGGGAATTAGGTGATCATCCTCATTATATCGGAATTCGTTGTAATTGGTGATATTTGAGGAAATCGCCAGGGTACAGTTTTCTACCTACGACGCACAGGTTTTGAGTTGTTTAACTCAGCGGACTTATACAGAGTATTATATGTTGTCCAGTGTCCATCAGGACAAAGGGGTAGGTCCTCGTACTATGTTCTATTTACTTATAACTTCTCTAGTATTTAGACGAGTGTTTCGTAGAAATACAAGGTCTAAGTTTTGAGAAGTTGTGGGTATAAGAATAAAGTAGAGAACCAGGTGTCACAAGTATCGGGATTCTTCAAAGAGATCGAAGATGTAGATTCTTGTGATTGGTATTCAGATGATAGTGATGGTTTTTGAGAAACGAGTTTTCTCTTTCAGGTTACTCATAATTGGATGGATTCCTAAGTTGAGTAATGCTGATTAGCCTCTTTCCATTAAGTTGATATGCACTGGAGACAGCTGCATGATTTGAATATGGTTCCAATTAAATAAGTGCCAAAGCTTCTGTATTGGATATAGAATAGTTCGTACCTTAAAAGATGTTAAGGTACGGGGAGTTGTCCAGCTTATGCTTAAAACCAGACTCTGGATAACTCAGGGCACGGTTCTGTAATGGCTGTTTGTGGGTTGACCCTGGCTATGACGAGGGTTGATATTCTACCATTTGGAAGATCAATAGTGATATTGTTCTTGACTCGCCACAGTTTTAGTAAAATAGATCTTTTTCAGAAAACAGTAGTGGGAGTATGGTAGAACTGGAAGTGATTCCAGAACCGCGAACGATTACGGAAAATTTAATAGGACCTATACATTCAATCAGGTTTGACATTCCAATAGCCACTCCGCAGATTTGGTGGGTAACCTCAGACACCCGAGAGGTACTCCGGTAGCCTCAAGGACGGTGACAGGGAGGTTCTTATCTACCCAGACTTGACACTACTGTTGTTCCAGGATATGAGACCCGGTAGGAGGGTTGTCGTAGTCAGTGGGAACAGCGGAAGCATAGTGGGCAAGATGCTTATATCTATTTATAGACTTGAGCAGTTATAGCGGAGATAGATCATCTAATTCTGATATGACAGTCATGGTTTTGACTTCAATCAGAATAGGGGATGGATCTGTTTAAGAAGGTAGTAGGGTGTGATGTCATGGTATCTGGATGACATACACAAAGTAGGAAGTAAAATTCCTATACTACGATCGGTTGTACTATGGTCGTCACACAGTTGTTTCTCCAGACAGGACATGGATATAATTTTTGACATTCTGGTTTCTAGATCTATAGTTTTAGATCTAGATTTGGGTAGTTTCCCAATGTGGGTACTTTGACAGATATTCTAATGTTTTTTGGAATAGTTGACTCCTAGCATGGTGGTGTACCTGCAGGTGATGGAGTCACCCTCTCTAAAGGTGTCGTATAGACTAAAGGGGAGAGGGATGTGCATGATTGACAGATCACTTGCTTAGGCAATTGAGTCAATCGTGAGATGTCAAGTACCACACCAGATGTTGTTTTTGCACTAGATGCGATGAGTTTATATTAATCCAATCCTGGAGAAACATAAGGAAGCAGTTTTAGAACATAAGTGCATGTTCTACGGATTTGATGACGGCAGCCTCCTTCGGGAGACGATTATCATTCCAGGCTTCAAAGGTGACATGGATGACAGAGTGATTGTCAGAGTTATAGTTTTTCCCTCTGACGAAGAGGGACAGTATTATGGACAGGTGGTCCAAGAGGATACTGTGGGTGGCATGGTGCCGGATACTGATTAGGTTCAGTGATCGATACAGTCTAAGAAGTTTGGATTTGGAGTTCATTTATGAACTAGGTCCCATCAGATATCCAGACATATTCTAAGACAGGTATTACTCAATTCGGGAGATGGCTTTCTCCGCAAACTTGAGATTAAGAGAGATATAGAAAGAAACTTCTAGGCGGATCCACTCACTAAGGCTATTTCTCGAACACAATAGTTTTACAAACGGGCTTTGTGATACTGATTAGTAGAGGAGTTGGATGTTCGGTTTCACACGGGCTGTGAGTAGTCGACATCGCAATAATTAGCCTTGAGTGCAAGTGGGAGATTGTTGGAGATAGTGCCCTCATAGTCAATTATTGGATCACAGGTACGTGATTGCAATGATTGCGGAGGACCTATACCGGTAGGACAGTCTTACTCGAGATGATAGTATGCTATCTGGTTTGCCTTTATCAGTCGTGTACATGATCAGGTGACTGATTACATGTTACACTTTGATAGAGCCCTTAGGATCTTGCTTTACTACCAACAGTATGATGGCGATCATATACGTGAGAGTTGGGTAGTTTATATGCATATCCTTAATTGTGGTCCCTAGTCGTGGGAGTTTCGACACAGGGCATCGATACTCCGGAGTAGACTAGTGTGTACAGTCGAGACCCCGACGAGGGGCGGTGGCCGGTCTCACAAGCCACTGGTGTCAGTTGGATCACCTAAGATGTATACAGGTGCTCATTGGGTTATGAGTACACCGGACAGGACTCGCCGGGAATCTGCTAGTTAGTATTATATCTACCGTCAGATAGCAGTTCCCTGGTGACATATGTACAGGTTAGTTCATCGACCTGAGGTCGTGATTTGTCTCGTGTGAGTTCCCACTGTGCTTTGATTTCTACCCTACCACGGCTCAAAGGAGTCGTGCAAACAGGTAGCTTTTGGGTACAGTCCCGAGCCATATGGAGGCACGTGAGCGGATCGGCAGGGGATTCGTCTCTCCCGGTATTGGGGGCGAGATCGTGCTGTGTCTAGGAGAGCCATTACACAAAGTCCATGGCCATGGCAGAAGATTTACTGGTAGGTACTCCAGTAGTATCTCAGGGTGTTATTGGGCTTCACTCCGACACGACTTATACTGCTATTGGGGGTCTGACGTTACTAGCCCCCTAGGCAGATATGCGATACTCATAGACGAACGGACCGGACTGTATATACATTGTCACTGTTAGGCTCAGTAGGGTTTCCGGATGAGTTCGCTCATCGGCCTCCCTTGAGGTCAGTCCATGGGCAGCCGTTACGCATTGCTAGTGCCGCTGACGGTTTGTGGTTAAACCCACTGCCAGGGTACTGACGAGTCATTAGAGTCCCCCACAGACAGTTTCCCAAGTTCGGGCGAAACGTTGTAGAGGCCGTATGGTTTTATGGCAGGGTTCGGAAAATGCACGTGCGTTTACGCACGTGTTATTTTTCGGGCAGATGATACTGGTCGGCTTTGGTTTAAGCCGGATCTGAGTATTATATTGAGTAGGTATAATATCTTTGTCTCAGTTGCATTTGTATTCGGTCGTAATACAATTGCGGGTATATTTATACAGTTTCGGGGTTATCCTGAAAGTCGTTCCAGGATCACTTTTGGAAGTTGCCAGTTTTCAGTTTTCTATCAGCCGTCTTTTAACATTCTGTTAAAGACGGATTTATCTTTTCTTCAGTTGAGGTCAGTCAGTGTTCTAGAAGCATCTAGATGAGGTGACTAGGATTAATTGGTGTTGAGTTTTCATTGGATGCATTTAATGGTTCATTAATGCATGATGACTAGGTTTATGACTCATGCTTTAACATTAAAGCATTTTGTTTAGCTAAGGATATTTGTTCATGATCTTTTGCTTAAAGTTACTCTCCCCTCTCTCCTACACTCACCTCCCTCTACCTATATATGGCCGGCCCTCTCTCTCCTCACACACTCTCTCACTTGATGTTTTCATATGGTTGTAAAAGATATGATAGTATTTGGGGTGCATGGAATTTTACAGTTCATTTCATTCCATCACCCAATTCCCTCGGCAACTTCATTAACCGATCGTCCACGGATTTGGACGAAGTGAGACAAAGTCATCTACTCATTCTCTACATCATTCTTGGTCGTCTCTTTTAGCAAACTTGACGACCGAGTTGCCTCAAGTCAGAGGCGGGAGCCCGTTTAAAGAATCGTCGACGTGGTGCCACCTCGACGAGGATATCGGAGATCGACGAGATCGGAGCAGCCGCAACGGAGCGTGGGATGATGGTTGAAGAACGAAGGACTCGGATCGTTCGGTATAACCTTTCTACACTCTTTACAGTTTGTTAGTTTAGCAATAATGGCAGATCCGGGTTAAAGTATATGATAGCGCCAGTTAAAAAGTTTTTGTTCCGCATTTGGCGTCTGTAGACGGCCGGGGCGCTAGCGTAGACTTACATCAAGTACACATCCTAAGGGCTTTATCAACATGTAACAAAGAGACGTCATGTGTACATGTTAAGATAAAGAGCAACCAGATAGTATACTATTATGTCGAGCAAGAAAGTCCTCCCTTTGTATGTCCAAGCATCCACTATAATATTCATCATATATAGAATAATGGCCTCTAGGGCATACATATAACTAATAATCTCCCACTTGCACTAGGGCCATATGTTGTAGTATCCAATACCCAACAATCAGCAGTGGTTGTAGTATCTCATACTCAACCATCCCATAAAAGTTTCTTTTGGGAAAAGGCCTTTGTGAGTGGATTTGCCGTGTTGTCCTCTGAGTCTACTCTCCTAACCTGGATCCCCTGGAGATCATCGATCTCCATAATCAGGTGATACTGCCTTAGAATATATCTGGGTCACTGACGGGACGGGGTTTCCCAGGCTAATGCCACAGATCCATTGTCATATAATGATAGGAACCAAGTTCATATCATGAACAAATATATACCCAGACTACCTCTTTGGTAGCATCTTTGGTAACGATGTATCATCCTTTATCATCTAGTTTGCCCCGGTATCTAGCTTGGAACTCTTCCAACATACCGCCCCTCCACTGAGGGTAAAGACAATGCCGGCGACTGACATTCAGTCATCCTTACCACCTTGGAAGCTATCCAGTGATTCTCCCCAGGATTGATTGATACCATCTCACTACACTTAGTGAGAATCCTAACATCCACTTAGATCTATCTCATAGATCCAAAACCCAGGATTTAGGAGGTATTACCTCGATCCTATACGGAGAATCCTTGTGATAAGAGGAGATTGACCGAGTGTAGCATAGGAAATACCTTCCCTATCAAGAGTATATCATCCACGTACTATACGGGGAAGACCACCTTACTCTCTACTACCCTTTTGTATATACAAGGTTCATCTACCATTTTGATGAAGTCAAACACTTTGACTACCACATCAAAAACAGATGTTCTAACTCCGCGATGCTTGCTTTATCCAGTAAAGCAACTTGCACACGTTTCCGCTTCTCCCACTGTCTACGAAGCCCTCTGGCTATGTACTTATAGACGCTCCCTTCTAAATCAATATTTAGAAAAGTAGTCATGACACCTAACCGCCAGATATCGTAGTCATGGTATGTAGCATGGCAAGTAGGATCCGGACGGACTTAAGCATGGCTATTGGAGAAAAGGTTTCATCATAATCCATACCTTGTCGATGACGAGAACCTTTTACAACAAGTCTAGCTTTGAAAGTCTCAACTTTTCCATCTACACCAAGTAATCTTCTCAAGATCTACTTGCTCCTGATGGGGATATAACCCTTCAGATATAGCAACCAAAGTCCATACTTTATTGGTGTACATGGATTCCATCTCAGATCGCTTAGCATCCAGCCATTCTTACAGAGTCCTCACTCTTAATGGCCTTTTCGAGACTAGTTGGGTCATCATCTCATGATGCCATCCTCGCTCCCACTATCATCGAGAAACCGAAGTATCTCTCAGGAGGATGAGGAACCCTACCAGATCGGCGGAGAAGCTGAGTTTCGTCGGGAACTATTGAATCATCTGGTTCTACCAAATCATTAGCTATAGTTTGTATAGATGGAACTTATTCTAGTTTTACTTCATGACCACAAATTTCTTTCCATAAAAATTCCTTTTTCTAAAAAAGGTGGCATGCCGAGAAATAAAACACCTTTTTGTTCCTCGGTGTGGTAGAAGATATTCCCTTGTGAATGCTTGGGATATCCAACAAACTTCCACAGAACTGACCTTGCCTCGAGCTTGTCCGGATTTTGTTTTTAGACATAGGCCGAACAACCCAAAATCTTAACTTGTTTAAGACATGGGCTCTTCCCATTCCATATCTCATATGGAGTGGTAGGCTCCTGATTTGGTTGGAACCGAATTCAATAGGTATGCAGCTTCACAAGTGCATAACACCCAAAGAAAATAGGCAACTCAGTAGTACTCATCATAGAGTGCACCATATCTGTAAGTCCATGTCACACACCCCACGAACTTGCGGGGAGGCGGAATATATGAAAAACGATTATCAAAGTTTCATAACACGGACTTGAGCGCAAGAATCATATCTAAACCGTTACTAGCAAACTACGAGAGGTTTAACTACTCGGATTCGAAGTTATACCACACCTTACTTGTCCTTCGGGTCTTCATCGCTATCCTCCACTCCTCGTAGGCTCCTTGGAACATCGGCACCTCAACGGCCTCCTCGAGTCAAAGACGATCCACCCGAGAGCTCCTACGCCAAGCTTGATCTCTAACTTGAGATAACTAGGTTGCTCAAAGTGCTAATCTAAGCTACCTAGGGGATATAGAGTGAGGTTATGGAAGTATTAGTCTAGCTAACCCTTGATCTCAACACATGAGAGGTTGGGGTTAGGGTTTCAAGAATGAGAGAGCTTGAGGAGAGAGAAGGTGAGCATAAGTTATGAATGAAAAAGCTTCTCACTTCTAATATATTATGAAGCATAAGAAAATCAAAAAGAATAAATCAAAATGCATTATCATCATGATTCATTAAACATATGCAATGAATCATCAAGTGAGTCATTAAGCAATAAATGCTTCATTAACTCACTTGAATGATTCATCAAAGTGAGTCACAATTTCATTAAATGTTAATGCCACCTTACCCTCCATGTCATCATCCATCTAGAAGCTTCTCGATAAATTACGAGAATGCCCCTCCTTTCCGTGAAAACACGGAAAAACTTTAGACTGTATAAATCCAATAACCTGATACTAGAATCTGGCTTAAACCAAAGCCGGTTAGTAAAAGCCGTCCGAACGCCGTACGTGCGTTTAAACACGTATGCGTCTGAACCCTTGTCGTAAAACCATACGACCTCTATATCATTTCTCCTGGAGCAGGGAAACTCTCTGTGTGGGACTCTAAAGACTCGACACTACGCTGGCAGTGGGTTTAACTGTAAGTCCACGTTGCCCATCCCGGTGCTTGCGGGGAGGCGGAAACGGTATAAAAATCGGATTTTTAGCACTCAAGGCAACATGGACTAACTAAAGGCGGGATCTTTTCTAAACAAAACTAACTAACAAGCTAAAGAGAGTTAGCTACTCGGAAAAGTGGTTATACCTAGGGCTTTATGTCCTTCTCTCCTTGCTCCTTGGAGTGAACGGAAGTGATCTCCTTGTCGTCTTCTCTCATCGAAGAAGGATCCACCCGAGAGCCTCAACCTTTGGCTTCAACTTTAAGCTAGAAGTAACTAAGATGCTAGAAGTGCTAGTCCTAGAACCTTAGATGAGAGTAGAGATTATTTTAGAGTGGTTTTACTCAAGCTCATGTGTTTCTCAACTCATGAGAGGGGAGAGCTTGAGGAAGAGGAAGAGCAAGAGAAAGAAACTATATGATAGAATGAAATTGTTTCTACAACCATAACAAAATATATGTGATTTTTCAAATAATAATATTAATCAAAAATGAAAAGGTGATGGTTAGTTTGAAGAGACCATTATCATATCACAATAAATGTTTTTGCAAAGATCAAAGAGCATCTAAAAAGCTAATGATGATGGTCAATGTTTCAAACCTAGTCAACTAGTCAACCTTGGTCAACAAGTCAACAAGCCCAACCATGACACAATTTCACTTAATTAATATTATTAATTGATAAATCACAAGATCATTAGGGTTTGGAAAAAGACGACTGTCAACTGTGCATACACACCCGTTCCAAAAGCCTAATGAAAGACCTCTTCCTCCGCCTCAATCAACTGTGCATACACACCCGCATTCATGCTCCAATGAACACGAACACAAAAGAGATAAAACCAATCTCAAATCATATACTAGGATCCGGCTTAAACCAAAGCCCGCTAGTACAAGCTGTCCGGACATCAAACGTGCACAAGTGCGCGGATGTGAACGAACCCTGTCGCAAAACCATGTGACCTCTACTCATTTTGCCAAAAGGCGAATAACTCTCTGTGTGGGACTCTAAAGACTCGACACTACGCTGGCAGTGGGTTTAACCACAGACCGCAAGCGGCACTAGCTGTACGTAACGGTCCCCAGGTAGATGCCGATAAGAAGACTGACGAGGTGAACCCATCTGAACTCCTACTGAGCCTGAATGCGACAGTCTCCATACAGTCCGGTCTGTTCGTCTGATACATCGCATGGCGGGCCTAGGGGGCGGTAAACGTCAGTCCCTTAATAGCGGTACAAGTCGTGTCGGAGTGAAGCCCAGAACACCCTGAGATAACACTGGAAACCTACCAGTATATCTCGCTTGCCCTGGCCAGGGACTACTCGTGTAATGGCTCTCCTAGACACAGCGCGATGTCTGTTATTTATATGTATGCCCTAGAGGCCATTGCTATACATAGGATGTATATTGTAGTGGATGCTGGGACATATATAGGGAGGACTTTCTTGCTCGACATGATAGTATGCTATCTGGTTGCTCTTTACCTTAACGTGTACACAGATTGTCTCTCTATTACATGTTGGTAAAGCCCTTAGGATGTGTACTTGACTACCTAGACTATGATGTGGATCATACTAGTGGGGACATGGTAGTCCATAAGTACATCCTTGAAAGTCCCTAGTCGTGGGTGTATCGATATGGGGCATCGATATACCAGAGTAGACTAGCGTGTACCTTCTCGACCCATATAGATGGGTGATGGATGATCCCATATCCATCGGTGTTTGACATCAGAGATGATATACGGGTGCTCAGTAGAGACTGGGTACACTGGACGGACTCGCCGAGAACTCCCAGATGGTATTATACCTTACGTCAGATGGCAGTTCTCTGGTGACACTGGTACAGAGTAGTCTGTTGACCCGAGATCGTCATAGAGTCTTGTGTGGTTCCCACTGTGCTTTGATTTACACCTTACCACGTCCAAGAGGGCGTGCAAAATGGTGGTTTTTGGGTACAGTCCCGAATCACATGGAGGCAATGAGCGATAGGAGGGGATTCGTCTCTCCCGGTATAGGGAGTTGATGTTGCGCTGTGTTCGATTGGCTATAACCGGAAATCCCTGGCCAGGGTTGCTGAGATTTACTGGTAAGTGTTACCAGTAGTTTCTCAAACAGTTATAGACCTCATATCGACACGACTTATCGAGCTATTGGGGTCTGACGTTTACCACCCCTAGGCAAGATATGCGACATATCAGACGAACAGACCGGACTGTACGGTAGTGTTACTGGTTGGATTCACTGGAGTGTGAGCGGGCTTGCTCGTCGATCTTCTGATCGCTCAATACCCGGGTGGCCGTTACGTTTAGCAGACCGCTTGCGGCTTGTGGGTGCTTGATATGATCATCATCTGCTACCGGCGTATTGACGAGTCTTTAGAGTCCTACACAGAGGTTTCCTGGCTCAAGCAAAATGAAATAGGAGCGCATATGAGATATGTGCGGGACCGAGAATAATACCAGTATGTGATACTGTATTCGATTCTCGCGATTTGTAACATTGATCGGTTATATGCGTTATAGCCGGGTTATCGGATCAAGTGTTGATTCGATAAGTTGTTAATATTGATATTAGTCGGTTATATGCGATATGACCGGGTCGTTAAATCAAGTGTTGATTTAATGATTTAATGTATAATTATATATTTGATATATCACTTTACATTAACTAATATAGGTTCACTTAAAAAGGATTTTCTCACTTGATGTGCACATTGTATATGTGATATACTTTTGTGCATTTGAATGTATCATGTTTGATGATACATGATAGTTTGGTGTATGGTTTAAACCATGGTTGGTCAATGGTTAGGGTTTCTTATGCTTCATTTACTTATTCTTTTATTTATTCATTGATTTGTGAAAGAAATAGATTGGTGGCCAATTTTGGATTATCCTTGAAGCTTCATGAAGCTTTGAAATGGTTGACCATTTTGTTTCTTTCTCTAACCCTAACCATACAACCTAACTTAAGTTAATTCTCTACACCTAACTAGGGTTGGATTATGATAAGTATTCATTGATTTTCTATTTTACAAAATAACTTATCATATTCTTTCTTCTTCTTCTTCATCTTCTTCAATGAAGAAAGCTTCACTTCATCAATGGTGACTTGATGAAATGAGTGAGAAATCCAATTCTAAAGTGAACCCACTTCCTATTTCTTCATCCTCTACCTCTTGCCAAGTAGTAGAGTGTGTTTTCTTCATAAGTTTCATGACTTGGTGAAGTGGGAGCTTGATCTAGTGATGCCTCGACGTAGATCATCTTCGGCACGAAGCCGACGACCTTGCCCGCCCATTTCTCCGATGAAGCCGACGCTTGAGCCCGGGATTTCATTTGGACAGCGGAGAGGACTTCATTACGGAGCCATGGAGGTGGAGGACCGGATCTACAAAGGTTGTATTTCCGTTCTTTATTAGTAAAGTTGTTTACTAGTTATTGTTATCGCCTATATATCTAGCCAACGATCCGTATTAGGGTTTCTCGGCACCTCTAATTTTAGAAATTGGCATGGTTGATGCCTTGTGAGACCTCATTAGCGTGCCTAGGAACCTTTCAATGTCAACCCCCAATACCGGGAGAGACGAATCCTGTCTAACCGTCACTGCCTCGAAGTGCTTCGGGACTGCACCTAACTACTACCTGTTTGCACGACTCCTTTGAGCCGTGGTAGGGTAGTAATCAAAGTACAGTGGGAACACACTCGAGGAAAAGTGACAGTGTCAAATCAGCGGACTAAGCTGTACTCATGTCACCTGGGAACTGATAACTGACGATAGGTATAATACCAACCAACAGTTCCCGACGAGTCCTGTCCAGTGTACTCGTAACCTAACGAGCACCCGCATACTATCTCAAGTACGACGTACTGACGGCTGTGGGACAGACCGTCTCCCACGCTGGGATGAGAAGCGCATACGCTAGTCTACTCCGGAGTATCGATGCCCTGTCTCGATAGTCCTACGACTAGGGACCTGTATAAGGATGTGCTTATGGATTACCCAGCCCCCACGAGTGTGAGCGCCATCACAACGCTGGTAATCAAGCAAAGATCCTAAGGGCTCTACTAATATGTATATAAGCGATATTCTAAAAGAAACACACGCACATATTGAAGTAGAGACAAACCAAGTAGCATACTACCATTTCGAGCAAGATTGTATATACAACTGTGAATATCCCAAGCTTCCATCAAGTAATATACATACCAGTATGATACAGTAATGGCCTCTAGGGCATATACACTAACAATCTCCCACTTGCACTAAGGCTATGTACTGGCGTATCGAAGACCTATCATCTCGATCAGCCGCTCGAACTGAGTCTGGGGTAAGGCCTTCGTGAATGGATCTGCAGTGTTATCTTCTGATGCAACCCTCCGAACCTCGATCTCCTGGCGATCCACGATCTCCCTGATCAGGTGATACCGCCTTAAGATGTGTCTGGATTTCTGATGGGACCTGGGTTCCTTCGCTAAAGCTATAGCCCCGTTGTTGTCGCAATACAGAGGTATTGGATCAACAATGGACGGAACCACCTGAAATTCTTTCAAGAACTTCCTCATCCAGACGGCTTCTTTTGCGGCATCAGATGCAGCGATGTATTCCGCTTCCATAGTCGAGTCAGCAACGGTTTCCTGTTTGGAGCTCTTCCAACACACCGTCCCTCCATTGAGGGTAAAGACAAAACCCGACATGGACTTGGAATCATCCTTGTCACTCTGGAAGCTGGAGTCAGCAAAGGCCTCAATCTGGAGGTCTTTTCCTCCATACACCAAGAACATCTCCTTAGTCCTTCTCAGGTACTTGAGAATGTTCTTTACCGCTATCCAATGTTTCTCCCCAGGGTTTGACTGATACCTGCTTACCACACTCAGTGCATAAGCCACATCTGGTCTGGTACATAATATCGCATACATTATAGAGCCTACCGCAGAAGCGTAGCGTATAATAGACATGTGATCTCTCTCCAAATCAGTCTTGGGAGACATCTCTTTGGAGAGGGTGATCCCGTGACAAGCCGGTAGATTACCGTGCTTGGAATCTTCCAGACTGAATCTTTTCAGTATGGTGTCGATGTACCTGGACTGTGAGAGTCCTAAAATCCTCTTGGATCTATCACGGTAGATCCGGATCCCCAGAATTTATGAGGCATCACCCAGGTCTTTCATGGAGAACCTGTGTGACAAGAACCCCTTGACAGATTGTAGCATAGGAATGTCATTTCCTATTAAGAGAATGTCATCCACGTATAAAACGAGGAATACTACAGTTCTCGCTACAAATCTACAATAGATGCATGGTTCATCTGGATTTTTGATAAAGCCAAATTCCTTGACCGTCTCATCAAAACAGATGTTCTAACTCCGCGATGCCTGCTTTAGTCCATAAATGGACTTAAGCAACTTGCACACCTTTCCGCTGCTCCCACTCTAAATGAAACCCTCTGGCTGGTCCATATAGACACACTCCTCTAAATTTCCATTTAGAAAAGCGGTCTTTACGTCCATCTGCCAAATCCCATAATCGTGGAAGGCAGCAATGGCAAGAAGGATCCGAATGGATTTCAGCATAGCCACTGGAGAAAAGGTTTCGTCATAGTCCAAACTAGGTCTCTGACGAAAACCCTTTGCAACCAGTCTAGCTTTATAGGTCTCAACCTGTCCATCTACACCTATCTTCCTTTTGAAGATCCACTTGCATCCTACGGGTTTTACCCCATCTGGAGCAATGTCCAACGTCCATACTTTGTTGGTGTACATGGACTCCATTTCGGCCCGCATTGCATCCAGCCATTTTACCGAGTCAACGCTCTGAATGGCTTGCTGGAAGCTAGTAGGCTCATCACAATCTATGATGCAATCCTCTCTATCCCCGTCAATGAGAAAACCGTAGTATCTCTCGGGCGGATGGGACTGCCTACTACTCCTGCGGAGTGGCGTGGGAATGTCCTGATCTTTCGAACCCTCTGGTTCTACTAAGCTTTCAGTAATACCTCGTGGTTCTGGAATTTCTTCTAGTTCTATTGCGCTCCCACTTATTTCTTTTTCTATGAACCGGTGTTCTAGAAAGTGGGCATGGCGAGAAACAAAAACCTTTTGCTCCTCTTCGTAATAGAAGAAATATCCCTTGGAGTTCTTTGGATATCCCACAAACTTGCACTGTACTGAGCGTGCCTCGAGCTTGTCCGCATGCTGCTTTTTGACAAAAGCTGGACATCCCCATGTCTTAATGTGATTAAGATAGGGTCTCTTCCCACACTACATCTGATATGGCGTAGTAGGCACAGTCTTAGTTGGAACTCGGTTCAAAAGGTATGCAGCAGATTCTAGCGCATATCCCCAGAACAATCGCGGCAACTCAGCGTTACTCATCATGGACCGTACCATATCCAATAGGGTTCGGTTCCGTCTCTCCGATACACCGTT
This sequence comes from Agapanthus africanus, assembly GCA_030015575.1. NCBI lineage: Eukaryota > Viridiplantae > Streptophyta > Magnoliopsida > Asparagales > Amaryllidaceae > Agapanthus > Agapanthus africanus. The sequence continues at coordinate 376,071,387 of JASDDO010000031.1, read as the reverse complement.
ATGTTGCGGAGTGTATGGAAAAGTAAGCTGAGAGAGAATTCCATTCTCTTTTAAGTAACCCAGGAACTCGGCACTCAAGTATTCACTACCTCGATCAGATCTCAGTGCCTTGATACTTTTGCCTATTTGTTTTTCTACTTCATTCTTATATTCCTGGAATTTTTCAAAGGCCTCGGATTTATGTTTCATTAAGAAGACATATCCGTACCTTGAAAAGTCATCCGTAAAAGTAATGAAATAAGAATAACCGCTTCGTGCATGCGTAGACATTGGACCGCACACGTCGCTGTGTACGAGTCCCAAGGTCTCGCTCGCTCTTACTCCGTATCCAGTGAACGGAGTCTTTGTCATCTTTCCTTTGAGACAGGATTGACAAGTTGCATACGATTGATATTCGAACGAATCCAAATATCCTTCTGTATGTAACTTAGTCAACCTTCTCTCATTGATGTGACCCAGTCTACAATGCCATAAGAAAGTTTTATTGATTTCTGGAGACTTTCTTTTGTGTGTATTCTGGACATTGAAAATCTATGGTTGGTTCAATACGTATATACCGTTGTTTAATGTACCTGACCCAATCAAAACTTGATTAAGGTGAATGTTCACTACATTACTTACAAATGCAAATTCATAACCTTCTTTGGATAATAAAGATATAGAAATGATATTACAGGTTGCATTTGGTACAAAATAACAACTACGTAAAACCAAAAAGTGTCCATCTGACAATCCCAGGTGATAGTCCCCCACGGACTCAGCATCCATGCTAGCTCCGTTTGCAACTCTGAGGGTCATGTCACCTGCCTTCAAAACTCTACGCTTTCTCAACACCTGCAAAGAATTACAGATATGAAATCCTGATCCGGTATCCAATACCCAGGATGTAGAGTTTATTGATAGACAGTTTTCAATAACATACACACCTGAAGCTGAAGCCGCAACTCGCTTCAGATCCTGGGTTCTGGCCTTCCAAGCCTTGCAATCCTGTTTCCAGTGTCCACTTTTGTGACAGTAGAAGTATTCTTCCTGTAACGTTTTGAAAATCGTTTCGGTGAAATTTCAAAAAAATCGGTAAAATAAGGGGGTTTTCTGTAAAAAGTTAAAATACAAATATCTTATTATAAAAATTAAATATACATATTCTAGCTATGTAATTACTAGTATTTGGTGTTTATTGAGCCACTGGTGAAATTTCAAATTTTCTGAAAAAAAAATTATTTTATTATTATTTTAAGCCGTCACTAATACATTTAATTAGGAAAAATTACAAACTGGAATGGGTTGAAACAAATTTTGTGCATCATAAAACATTAAACAAAATTTTATCATGTGGTTTTTGAAACGAAATCGTTTGCCAAAACGGTTTAGAAATTATTGATGAAAAAAAGCTTTTTTTTTAGTGTAAATGGATGTTGGGGTATTGTATTTGTCATTTTCCTTCACCCCACACTCACACACTACACCAATTCCCCTCCTTGGCTGAATTTTCAGCAGCCAAATCCCCCATGTCCCCACTTCTTTTGATAAAAGAAAAGAAAATCAAGAGAATAGAATAAAGGAAATATTAAATAAAGAGGTATGGTGTTAGATAATGGTGACTTGGACTTTTCCTTGACTTTACAAACACCCCCACACCCTCTCTTCTCCCCCTCCTCAATTCTGGCCGAGCCCCCCCCTTTGTGCAGCCCCCCAATTTCCCCCCTCTCATTTCATCACAAAATTCCATCAAAAATCCACAAATTTACTCTCAAATTCAAAGCAAACTCCAAATCCAAGCTTTACCCATTATTCTTTAGCCAATTTAGTATGGATCTTGGGGGATGGAAGCAAGTTTGGGAGGCTAAGCTTCATGTTTGATCTCTTGATCATGAGGTATAAAGTTTCATCCAAATTTGTTAATTGTTAATTGTATGTTTGAATCTAGTTTTAATTAGATGTTTAATTATGGAATTAATTAAAATTTAACTTTCAAGAGGAGGGTTTGAAATTCAAGTTAGGTTTTTATTTTGGAGTTGGGTTGTGATCAATTGTGCATGGTTGTGTGATATGGGCTAGCATCTTAAAACTTGTTAAAACTAATCTAATTGCTAGTTTGCAAATTGTTAGTTTAAAATTGTAATAATTGTACAAATATTGCAGACTAGGTTTTTTAGAATTGATGGAAATGTGTGTTTTTAAAATCTAATTAATATTGGTATGACATAATTAAGATGTTTAATGAACATTATAGCCACTAGAATTGTTAAAATGTTTAGATTGGTTAAAACACCAAGTTTTGAACTAAAAAGGTAACTTTTGCTAACTAGATTTTGGTTTAATATAATTTAGCAAGATTAAAAATCTAGTAAATGTTTATGTGGCCTAATTAAGATAATTAGTGAGTATTGTGACCACTAGTTTGCTAAAATATCAAGACTTGTAGTAAAACGGTTAACGACCCCTTTACTAGGCTTTTGGAAATAAACCGATTTGATCAATTTATTGGTTTTGATGATTTGCATCCTATTTCATATATTTTTAGTGACTTATAAAACAACGATTGGTATGTCTGGTCTTTTTCTCGATCAATCGGCGTGTGTACACCGATGTCGAGGGTTTTTGGGTTGATTTGAGAAAGCAACCATAGGTTTTGACCTATGTGGGATTCGTGAGTAGTTTTGGTCATGAGTCGGATTTTAATGCGATACGGTGCGTTATGATATGTAGGTACCCCATGTGGACTTCGAGACGACAAGCAAGCGCGTGGCGACGTCGGCACCGGCGAGCGAGGACCAGGTGAGTAGATTTATATTTACGGGGAGAAGTCGGGTGGATGGCGTATAGCACCCCCGCAGTTCGTGGTGATGTATACGAATACGTATACACACATATATATATTGTTTATATATTGTTTGAGTGCATTGATGATAATATGGATATTTGGTGTTCTTGGATATTTAGTGTCGCGAAACCCTAGAGTTGTGGTCGCACCACGTATGCATACACCCACCCATACTTGCATACTTTCTTCTTTCATTTGTGCTTATACAGGAATACATAGTTATGTGTTCACATGGGTATGGGACTATGTGTTCACATACAGATTTGAGGATGATACTTGGGTTTGAGATGAGTCGATGAGATTTGTATTGAGGTTGTGAATTCGGTGATATGGCAGGATTCGTATTTGAGATACGACATGGCGTTGTAGCGGGTCCTTTAACGTAGTGTTTCACACACGTGCATGCATACGTAGGTGGTATCAGTATTGTACTAGACATAGATCCGTACCCGGATTATGATCTTTGATAAAGGGGATACCAGATGAATAGTGTGATGAATGTGATATTGACCCGTACCCAGATGTGGGGATGCCGTACGACGGATTTACGTACGAGCTATATAGTGATGATAGATCCGCACTCTTGACTTGGGAATATCTGATTATAGATATGGTATCGGATGTGATATTATCGAGGTGGGATCACCGACTAATATATATATCTATATGTTTATATATATATCGACTCAGATGTTAGGCGGTTTCCTTACCTGTAGTTCAGCTTGTTAGTTCAGCCGTATAGTTTAGTGTAGTTGTTAGACTAGATTAGACTCCTACCTATTTCAAAACTAACGAATCATGGGTATTTTAAAAGACAGGTCAAGGGATTCTACGGATATTTCAAAAGACGTGTCTTTTCTTAAAATCACCGTGGCCCTTATTTTCAAAACACCGCGATTCGTGTTATTTCAAAAGGCGCTATTGTAGGGCTTATATTAGGGTAATGCAGTTTAGTTACCGTTGTGTCTAGTTTTCAGCTCCCGCATATTATTGCTGTTGCTCCGCATCGCATACTTATTGTAATTCACATTTCATTATTGATATTATGCTGTTAGGACACCATCACCATTACCGATGATGCGTATGTACCACGTACACTTACATGCCGGCTCACACACATCTTCATCGGTAATTGCCATGTCACGTACACATAGAAAATACTATTACATTGACATAGCCTGTTAGTTAATAGTTTAGACATGATATTAATGTACTTGCCTTATATGCTAGTTTAGACATTGTAGTTATTACCTGCTACTTCATGCAAACTGTTATTCATTATATGCCGCATTCATGGATGCTCATGCTTATATTCATAGTTTTACATGCTATTGATGATTCGGATTTCCATGATATTTTTTGGATTTGGAGAAAAACCGCAAAACATATATAAACTGCTTTCTCTCTTTTTAAATAAAAATGCGGTTTTCCCATGATGTATGAGTTGTCCACCATGAGTTTGCTGATGGATTTCGAGACCCGATTCAAGGACATGGATGAACCGTTTCGGGTACATGGTGGGCCCGGTAAGGTACCCCGGGGCAAGAAGCGCGTGGTGATGACGATGTGAGCCTGGCAGGGGGAGACTACCTACCGGTGATATTACCCGACGCGTCGGATATCCAGAGGATACCGTCGTGGTCTTGAGATGGATGGTAGGGTCGGTCTGGACTGACGGCGCCCTAGATATTGAGATTTCGAGATATTGAGGTACTGAGATTTGATGATACAGGCCAGTCCGGATAGCCAGAGCCTAAGGTTTTGAGACATTGAGATTTATGTTTTATGTCGATGCTAGACACTGTTGATGCTGATTTCATTTATGATACCTCATTTTAAAAATACAAAGGAAATCTCACTTATTTATGAAAACAGTTTCTTCATTTATATGTATTCTGTTTTCATGCATTCATACCTCATTCATATGATATATTGCTACCTGAGGCACTGACACGGGCACATGAGATTACACTCGGGTTAGATATTTACCCTAGCCTTGTTTAGGTTGCATGTTATATATAATTGAGGATATATTATGATCATTGACCTAGGTTGCGTTATTTATGCGATTTCTGTTCGTAGATGTTTTTCTATTCACGAGTTGGCAACTCACCCCCGTTGTGCCCCAGTTTCTTGCAGGTTTGCCGTACAGGTTTCTTTACGGCTTGCGGGCTTAGTTTCCCTCGGGTGATTTGCTAGTAGGTGGGTTTACTTGTATCGTACCCCCCATTATATAACTTGTATATCATTACTCTGTTGTATCTAGAAGTTCCATCAACCAAAAATGTATTTTTTTGAGATAGAGACCATAGATGCTATTCTTTCGACCTTAGAGTCGCGCGTTTTATTTCTGTGGTTTTCTTGTGGTTTTGGGTTTTTGATCCTCGCCGTTGGTGTTGTATATTATATTGCTTGTGTGGTTGTGACCGTCGATTGACGAAGAGCTAGCTCCTGCTTGGGGATGCCCTTTTATTGATTTCGTATACTATTCATGTTGTATCCCGTTTGGGGGCCAGTATTTACAAAGGAGACTCTGCCGAAATTTTCAGGAAATATTTGATGTTTTTAAAAACGCATAATTCGGCTTATGCTATTAAAACTACTTGATTTAAATTGGTTTTCCTTCACTCTACTACTTTTCTTGGTTTGGATTTCTGGGTTTTCGGCTTTCTTAGATTACGAACGCCTCGAGACGTTTCGTAGTTTAAGTGCCGGTCATGTTCCGTACTTTCGGGTCGTGACACTTCCTTCCCCACCAGCTTTCCCGCTACCTTTGTTGCCTTTCCCTTTCCCTTCGTATCCACTTTACTGACACCGCCCCTTGGTTTGGCGGGGGCTTTCTTTTTCTTTCCCTTGGCTTTCTCCTTGGACCTAGAAGAGGAAGATCCTCCTACAAACAAAGTGGATGTCTCCCTACCTTTCTGTAGGGTGCCCTCAGCACTTCTCAACATGTTCAGAAGTTCGGAAAGTTCAACCTCCTTTCCTTGCATGTTGAAGTTAAGGATAAACTTGGCGTAAGTGGAAGGAAGGGACTGGAGAATCAAATCAGTGTAGAGTTCATTCTCCAACATGGTCCTAAGGTCCGCGAGCTCCTCTATGTAGCCAATCATCTTAAGCACGCGTTCCGCTACCGATGATCCGACGGCCAATCTTGCCGAAAATAGCTTCTTCGACACTTCGTATCTTGCGATACGAGACTGCTCTCCATACAGTTCTTTTGTATGGAGAAATATGGACTCTAGGTCTATATTCTCATGCCTCCTCTGATGTTCGTTGTCCATCGAGGCAAGTACGAGGCATTTGGACTTCGCGCAATCGATCTCCCATGTCTTACGGATTTCTTTATCCGCGACGCTGGAGGTGGGACCTGGGACAGGGGGAGCTTTGGTGGTAAGGACATACCCCAACTTGTCGTAAATGATTGGCATCTTGACATTCCTGAGCCAATCTTTGTAGTTTGGCCCTGTCAGTATGTTTTTATCTAATAATAACTTAAGTCCGGTCATGTTGAATGGTCGCTGGAATTAGGAGAGAGAAAAGAAACACTTTAGCATGATGCTCTTGCAAGTTTAGAGTGGTTTTTAGTTTGTCTAAACAGGATGGCTCCCACTGTCTCTCGAATCCCTCCTCAAACCATAAAGGAAGAATTAGTCGGGATCAATCCCACTGCACAATACTTGCTTAACCGTTCAGCCAGGCCAGTGTCGGTACTTCGAGGGAGGTTTTCCAACGCTTTCGCGAAGTTCCTTAATTTAAGAACCTCTTTTCCCTGGGGGCGTAGCCCCGCTAACACCTTTCTAGACACCTATTAGGTTTATAGCATTGATCGTTAAGTGAGAGTTTTCCCGAGGAGTAGCATATACTCACAGTAGGATCGGGATCCAAATATCATCGCGTGATAAAACAGAAGGAATCCTACCAGAATCATCACACTCCAAATGGTATGCAGCGCTAGCAAGTTTCAGTACTTATGAAACTCCCAAAGTGGATTTTTGCCCTATGCTCTTATGACCTTGACTTTGGCCAAAATATCATAAGTCACATGTCAAGTTCTACCCGTCATTCTCTTGGTTAATTTGGACCCACCCGTACCTACCCTTGACTTTGGCCAAAATGGAAGCACGACTGTCCCAAACCAACGCATCTATCTATGCTGCACATGAATACCCAATAGCTACAAATCACTATGCCTTGACTTTGGCCAAAATACATAGCTTGAATACTTTTTGACCATTCATGTGGAATGACGGAGGGCTACGAATGGTTTTGGCGAAACGGTGAACGTAGTGAACTTGATATAATCGATGGAACGAGATAGCTTTTAAAAGGAGTGGTTCAAGCTCCGCGTTTAAAAGTTTAGTTTTGAAAAGAACCGAGTGGTTTTCAAAGTGTTCCAATCGACTTTTACTTGGTTTATTTTCTTGCATTAGTTCTTTTAATGCGTCCCATCATTTAATCCTACCATTGCAGAAAACAACCAAAATATGACGTACGCTTATGCCATTCGCATTCGCCACGGGGCCCCGTCATCACCCGTTAGGTTACTTAACTAATGACAGAGCGGGGGCTGGGCTAGCGCGGCTGTAAAACATAAGCAACGCCTAAATAGTTATTGTATATAGATATATAGCAATGATAGACATTACAGATCACAGATGAATACATTGGATATACTAGGAATCCGCAATCCGTTCGCGCCTGCAACGAAAAGCGGATTACACGGTCGCGGTGAATAGCCAATACCCCACCCAAGACCCCTACGGGTGCGGCAAACTACCCGCCAAGTACCCGAAGCGAAGCAACCTCCCTCAACACCGTGAGTAGGCCACTCGGCACTTCGAGATACCCGGTAGTTTGTGCACCCCCTCCATGGGTCTATCCTAGGAGCAAAAACAGTAAAAAGAATTATACAATGACGGCTACAACCCCGACCCAGTTGTGCGGCCATACAAATAATATTACATCAATTTATATATTACATGAATTGAAAGAAAAGAAAACTCCCGTCTCACAAAACCCCCGGCTATTCACCCACGACAATCCAACGCATTCATATACACATACCATCAACAAACACAGATCACAGATATGTATAACCCCCACTAATCGACGTATAACGATTAGCCGACGTTCAATACATATAAACATCACAGATATAACCCATTAGTCAAAGTATAGTGAAGTTCGATCAAAAAATACGGATTTATAGGCCCCCAAAAACAAATTTCTTTTCTGGAAAATCTGGGCAGAAATAAACCATCTTAAAAATCCCAAAACCTTAACATAGGAATACTGCACCAAACTCGGTCCAGAACGGAGTCAAAACGGCCGCGGTTTCGCGGCAATAGGCATGCTTTTGCCGCGGAACCACCGCGCTTTGAATTGTTCACTGGACCGTTTTTGGTGTGCTTCTTGACAAAACCCTGAGCCGATTTTTGAAGTATGATTTTTTATTTTTTAAGCAGAAAAAAGTTCAACAGAAAGTTAGGGTTTTGATGTTTTAGTTTTGCGATTTTTCCGATCGAACTTCCATACACTTTACTACCTAGCTAGTTTATGTTTAGTTAGGCTCTGAAACCACTGTAAGTCCACGTTGCCCACCCTGGTGCTTGCGGGGAGGCGGAAACGGTATAAAAATCGGATTTTTAGCACTCAAGGCAACATGGACTGACTAAAGGCGGGATCTTTTCTAAACAAAACTAACTAACAAGCTAAAGAGAGTTAGCTACTCGGAAAAGAGGTTATACCTAGGACTTTATGTCCTTCTCTCCTTGCTCCTTGGAGTGAACGGAAGTGATCTCCTTGTCGTCTTCTCTCGTCGAAGAAGGATCCACCCGAGAGCCTCAACCTTTGGCTTCAACTTCAAGCTAGAAGTAACTAAGATGCTAGAAGTGCTAGTCATAGAACCTTAGATGAGAGTAGAGATTATTTTAGAGTGGTTTTACTCAAGCTCATGTGTTTCTCAACTCATGAGAGGGGAGAGCTTGAGGAAGAGGAAGAGCAAGAGAGAGAAACTATATGATAGAATGAAATGGTTTCTACAACCATAACAAAATATATGTGATTTTTCAAATAATAATATTAATCAAAAATGAAAAGGTGATGGTTAGTTTGAAGAGACCATTATCATATCACAATAAATGTTTTTGCAAAGATCAAAGAGCATCTAAAAAGCTAATGATGATGGTCAATGTTTCAAACCTAGTCAACTAGTCAACCTTGGTCAACAAGTCAACAAGCCCAACCATGACACAATTTCACTTAATTAATATGATTAATTGATAAATCACAAGATCATTAGGGTTTGGAAAAAGACGACTATCAACTGTGCATACACACCCGTTCCAAAACCCTAATGAAAGACCTCTTCCTCCGCCTCAATCAACTGTGCATACACACCCGCATTCATGCTCCAATGAACACGAACACAAAAGAGATAAAACCAATCTCAAATCATATACTAGGATCCGGCTTAAACCAATGCCCGCTAGTACAAGCTGTCCGGACATCAAACATGCACAAGTGCGCGGATGTGAACGAACCCTGTCGCAAAACCATGCGACCTCTACTCATTTTGCCAAAAGGCGAATAACTCTCTGTGTGGGACTCTAAAGACTCGACACTACGCTGGCAGTGGGTTTAACCACAGACCGCAAGCGGCACTAGCTGTATGTAACGGTCCCCAGGTAGATGCCGATATGAAGATTGACGAGGTGAACCCATCTGAACTCCTACTGAGCCTGAATGTGACAGTCTCCGTACAGTCCGGTCTGTTCGTCTGATACATCGCATGGCGGGCCTAGGGGGCGGTAAACGTCAGTCCCCTAATAGCGGTACAAGTCGTGTCGGAGTGAAGCCCAGAACACCCTGAGATAACACTGGAAACCTACCAGTATATCTCGCTTGCCCTGGCCAGGGACTACTCGTGTAATGGCTCTCCTAGACACAGCGCGATGTCAACCTCCAATACCGGGAGAGATGAATCCTGTCTAACCGTCACTGCCTCGAAGTGCTTCAGGACTGCACCCAACTACTACCTGTTTGCACGACTCCTTTGAGCCGTAGTAGGGTAGTAATCAAAGTACAGTGGGAACACACTCGAGGCGAAGTGACAGTGTCAAGTCAGCGGACTAAGCTGTACTCATGTCACTTGGGAACTGATAACTGACGATAGGTATAATACCAACCAACAGTTCCCGACGAGTCCTGTCCAGTGTACTCGTAACCTAACGAGCACCCGCATACTATCTCAAGTACGACGTACTGACGGCTGTGGGACAGACCGTCTCCCACGCTGGGATGAGAAGCGCATACGCTAGTCTACTCCGGAGTATCGATGCCCTGTCTCGATAGTCCTATGACTAGGGACCTGTATAAGGATGTGCTTATGGATTACCCAGCCCCCACGAGTGTGAGCGCCATCACAACGCTGGTAATCAAGCAAAGATCCTAAGGGCTCTACTAATATGTATATAAGCGATATGCTAAAAGAAACACATGCACATATTGAAGTAGAGACAAACTAAATAGAATACTACCATTTCGAGCAAGATTGTATATACAACTGTGAATATCCCAAGCTTCCATCAAGTAATATACATACTAGTATGATACAGTAATGGCCTCTAGGGCATATACACTAACATTAACCACAGACCGCAAGCGGCACTAGCTGTACGTAACGGTCCCCAAGTAGATATCGATAAGAAGGCCGATGAGGAAACCCATACGAACTCCTACTGAGCCTGATGTGACAATCTCCGTACAGTACGGTCTGTTCGTCTAAGACTATCGCATATCCAGCCTAGGGGGCGGCAAGCGTCAGTCCCCTAATAGCGGTATAAATCGTGTCGGAGCGTAGCCTATTACACCCTGAGAAACTACTGGAACCTACCAGTAAATCTCGCTTGCCCTGGCCAGGGACTTTGTGTAATTGGATCTCTGACACAACGCGATATCAACTCCTAATACCGGGAGAGACGAATCCTTTCTAACCGTCACTGCCTCCAAGTGCTCGGGACTGCACCCAACTGCTACCTGTTTGCACGACTCCTTTGAGCCATGGTAGGGTAGCAATCTAAGAACAGTGGGACACACTCGAGGCGAAGTAGCAGTGTCAATTCTTCGGACTATGCTGTACTCATGTCACCTGGGAACTGTTAACCGACGATTGGTATAATACCAACCAACAGTCCCCCTGCGAGTCCTGTCCGGTGTACCCGTAACCTAACGAGCACCTATATACTATCTCCAGTACAACGAACTGATGGCTGTGGGACAGACCATCTCCCCAAATGGGATGAGAAGCGTACACACTAGTCTACTCTGGAGTATCGATGCCCAGTCTCGATAATCCTACGACTAGGGACAAGTATAGGATGTTTCTTATAGACTACCCAGCCCCCACTAGTGTGACTGCCATCACAACGCTGGTAATCAAGCAAAGATCTTATGGGCTCTACTAATATGTATAAGTGATACGTTACAAGAAACATATGCACATATTAAAGTAGACACAAACCAAGTAGCATACTACCATTTTTAGCAAGACAATATATATACAACTGTGAATATCCCAAGCTTCCATTAAGTAATATACATACAAGTAAGATACAATAATGGCCCCTAGGGCATATACACTAACAATCTCCCACTTGCACTAGGGCCATGAGCTGGCACATCGTAGACCTATCATCTCGAATAGCCTCTCGAACTGAGTCTGAGGAATGTCCTTTATGAATGGATCAGCAATGTTATTCTCCGTCTCTACTCTTTTCACCTCGATCTCCCGGCGATCGACGATCTCCCTGATCGGGTGATACCGCCTTAAGACGTGTCTGGACTTATGATGGGACCTGGGTTCCTTCGCTAAAGCTATAGCGCCGTTGTTGTCACAATACAGAGGTATTGGACCAACACTGGTAGGAACCACCTGAAGTTCTGTGAGGAACTTCTTCATCCAGATAGCTTCTTTAGCGGCATCGCAAGCAGCTATGTACACCGCTTCCATTGTAGAGTTAGCAACGGTCTCCTGCTTGGAACTCTTCCAACAGACCGCCCCTCCATTGAGGGTAAAGACATAACCCGACATGGATTTTGAGTCATCCTGTAAATGCACGGCGGCGCTCCGGCCGTCAATCCGAGGCCAAAATGCGGAAACGATAATTTACTTTAACTTTTGAACCGGCACCACCGCGCACTAAAATCCCGGATCGGGCCATTAACATAATCCTAGCTAACTAGAGAAGGTGTAGAGAGATATACCGAGCGATCCGTATCCTTCGGTCTTCTTGTCGTCGTCCCGATCTCCCCGCGGAATCTTCGGTCTTCAACTCCTCGTCGGAAGGGCACCACGTCGCCGACTTCTTTTACGGGCTCCCACCTCTGGACCGAGGCAACTCGGGCACGAAGTTGGCGAGCCGACGTGCCCAATGATGTTGTAGGTTAACTGTAGAACTCTATGTCTCTTTGGGGTTGTGGAAGTTGCCCTTTTGTGGAGGAAATGAGATGTGAACATTTTGTAGATGAACTTGGGAATTTTGAAGCATGAAAAGAACAAAATTCCCACATAGAAATTTTTGGACAACCCTCATCTTGGCTTGGCCGGCCATGGCAAAAAGAATTGGGAAGAGGAAAAATTCCAAGGGGGGTGTGTATCAAAATGATGCAAGAGAGAATAAGATAATCATGAAGCAAAAAGCAAGCCACGCCCCCTTTCATCATAACCAATCCAATCAAGAAAAGGTCAAGCCATCATGAGTCAAAAAGTCTATGGATGGTGGAACCATCATGAACCACCAATATGCAAAGACCACCCTCCACAACCCTTATTTGCACAATTGCAAATAAGCCCTCCTCCACCAAATTTCAGCCAAGAAAAGATACAAAGGAAAATGGCCGAAACGGAAAACAAACTGGCAACTTCGGAAAACTGATTCCGTACTAAATTACAGGAAAACCCCGCTACTGTATATACATACCCGCATTTGTATTCCGACCGAATACAAATGCAATGAGACAAAATCTACACTGTACTATACTAGGATCCGGCTTAAACCAAAGCCCGCTAGTATTATCCGTCCGATCATGATCCGTGCAATACCGCATGTATCTGATCGAACCCTTCCATATCTCCATACGGCCTCTACATCGTTTCGCCCGAAACTTGAGAAAACGGTTTGTGGGGGACTCTAAAGACTCGTCAATACTATGGCTGTGGATTTAACCACTAGCACGTCAGAGGTATTAGCCATACGTGACGGGCTACCAGCTATTGACCAAAAGGGACGTCGATGAGCGAACTCATCCTGACACCCTACTGAGCCTGTCAGTGACAATATCCGTACAGTCCGGTCCGTTCGTCTATGAGCATCGCATGGCGGGCCTAGGGGGTTGGTAAAAGTCAGACCCTCAAAAGAGGTACAAGTCGTGTCGGAGTGTAGCCCAGAACACCCTGAGATACTACTGGAATACCTACCAGTAAATCTCCTGCCGTGGCCAAGGACTTTGTGTAAGGGCTCTCCTAGACACAGCGCGACCTCACCCCCAATACCGGAAGAGACGAACCCCTGCAGATCCGCTCACTGCCTCCATGTGGCTCGGGACTGTACCCAACTAAAACCTGTCTGCACGTCTCCTTTGAGCGTGGTAAGGTAGTAATCAAAGTACAGTGGGAACTCACACGAGACAAATGACGATCTCAGGTCGATGAACTAACCTGTACACATGTCACTAGGGAACTGCTATCTACGTCAGGTATAAGACCAACTAGCATGCTCCCGGCGAGTCCTGTCTGGTGTACTCATAACCCAATGAGCACCTGTATACATCTTAGGTGAACCAACTGACACCAGTGGCTTGTGAGACCGGCCACCGCCCCTCGCCGGGGTCTCGACTGTATACACTAGTCTACTCTGGAGTATCGATGCCCTGTCTCGAAACTCCCATGACTAGGGACCATTTAAGGATATGCTTACAGACTACCAGATCCCACGTATATGATCGCCCTCATACTGCTGGCAGTCAAGCAAGAATTTTAGGGGCTCTATCAACGCGCAATAGTGACCTGTAAGGTCACCTAAAGCAGTACACGATGATAAAGATAAACCAGATAGCATACTATCATCTTGAGTAAGACTGTTCTACTGGGACAGGTCCTCCCTCAATCATTGCAATCACGTGCCTGTGATCCAATAATTGACTCTGAGGGCGCTATCTCCAACAATCTCCCACTTGCACTCAAGGCTAATTATTGCGATGTCGCATACTCACAGCCCGTGTGATACCGAACACCCAACTCCTCTACTAATCAGTCTCACAAAACCAGTTTGCGAAACTAATGTGTTTGAGGAATAGCCTCAGTGAGTGGATTCGCCTTGATGTTTCTTTCTATGTCTCTCTATATCTCAAGTTCGCGGAGAGTGCCATCTCCCAAAATGAGCAATACCTGTCTTAGAACGTGTCTGGATGTCTGATGGGACCTAGCTCATAAATGAACTCCAAATCCAAAATTTCTTAGACTGTATCATCAACTGAACTTAATCAGTATCCTGCGTCATGCCTCCCTCAGTATCCCCTTGGACCACCTGTCCAAAATACTGCCCCTCGTCAGAAGGAAAACTATAACTCTGACAACCTCTCTGTCATCCATGTCACCTTGGAAGCCTGGAATGATAACTGTCCCCCGAAGGAGGATACCGTTATCATATCCCAAGAACATCCACTTATGTTCTAAAACTGCTTCCGATTGGTTTTCCAGGATTGGATTATTATCAACTTATTGCATCTACTGCAAAAACAACATCTGGTGTGGTACTCGACATCTCATGATTGACTCAATTGCCTAAGCAAGTGATCTACCGATCATGCACATCCCTCTCCCCTTTAGTCTGTAAGACACCTTTAGAGAGGGTGACTCCATCACCTGCAGGTATACTACCGTGCCAGGAGTCGTCCATTCTAAAAACTCTTAGAATGCTGTCTAAGTATCCTGATTGGGAAACCACCCAAATCTAGATCTAAAACCATAGATCCAGTAACCAGAATGTCTTGATATTATATCCAAGTCCCATGTGGAGAAACTACTGTGTGACAACCAAAGTATAACCGATCGTAGTATAGGAATATCACTTCCTACTCTTTGTATGTCATCCAAATACCAGGACATTACACCCTACTACCTTCTTAACAGATCCATCCCCTATTCTGATGAAGTTAAACCTATGACTGTCATATCAGAAATAGATGATCTATCTCCGCTACATCTGCTTTAGTCTATAAATAGACACAAGCCACATGTCCACCAATGCTTCCGCTGCTCCCACTGACTATGACAACCCTCTGGCAGAGTCATATAGACGTACACTTCTAAAGCTAGTTTAGAACGACGCTATACTCATCCTCCTGTCGGGTCTCACAGTCTGGAACAACAGCAATGGAAAGTCTGGGTAAACAAGAACCTCCCTGCCACCGTCCTTGAGGCTACCGGAGTACCTTTCGGGTGCCTGAGGTTACCCACCAAATCTGTGGAGTGGCTAATGGAATGTCAAACCAGATTGAATCTTTGGGTTCTTATCAAATCTTCAGTAATCATTTGCGGTTCTGGAATCACTTCCAGTTCTACCATACTCCCACAGCTGTTTTCTGAAAAAATCCATTTTTTTGTTAAAACTGTGGCGAGTCAAGAACAATATCACTATTGATCTTCCAGATGGTAGAAAGTCAACCCTCGTCATAGCCTGGGTCAACCCACAAACAGCCATTACAGAAACGTGCCTTGAGTTATCCAGAGTCTGCTTTTAAGCATAAGCCGGACAACTCCCCATACCATAACAACGTCAAGATATGAATTGTTCTATATCCAATACAGAAATAGAGGCTCTGATTTAATTGAACCAGATTCAAATCATGCAGCTGTCTCCAGTGCATGTCAACTAAATGGAAGGAGGCCGATCAGCGTCACTCAACTTAGGAATGCTTCCAATTATGAGTAACCTGAAAGAGAAGCAAGTTCTCTTAATCATTACTATTAACTGAATACCACACACAAGTATCTACATCTTCGATCATTTTGAAGAATCCCGATACTTGCAACATCTGGTTCTCTACTTTACTCTTATACCTATAACTTCTTAAAACTTAGACCTTGTGTTCTTATGAAACACATGTCCAAGACCCAGAGAAGTCACAAGTAAATCGAATATAGTACGAGGACCAACCGCTCTGTCCTAATGGACACTGGACAACATACAATACTCTGTATAAGTCCCTTGAGTCTAATAACTCATTCCCTGTATGTCGTAGGTTGAAAACTGTACTTATGGTTAAGAAGAATTACACCGCTGTTTAATGCTCCTTACCTAACCATCCACTGATATAGGTAAATGTCATGGACACAATTTCAAAAAGGTATATCTCACTCTATAAAAATAGACGTACAGATATATCAATTTGAAATTGGTGCATAACAGCGGATATTCAAAACCAAATATTTGCCGTCCGGCAAACAACCCAGGTGACTTCCTCAAATATCACCGATTACAACGAATCCCGATATAATGAGGATGATCACCCAATTCCCAATAACTTACTCCCACTCATCATCTGTAAAACCATACAGATGTGAGAATCATACCTGGTAAATACATACCCTGGAGTAAGTATCTAATCGGGGAATCAGTTTTCTTTTAACAGTACACAGCGAAACTGAAACATTGAAATGTTTCGATGGGGTATCCCGGTATACCTAGTAATGCCTCTTCCATTATCCAGATTCACAACTGTAACCGTGTAATTCTTTGCCATCTTTCCAAATCCCTTTATATGTCTTTAGTCATTATCTTCTGCATACCCTCTTAGGCTAAATGGTTTTCTTCCTTCCCTACTGTTCGGCACCAGCCTATGGTTTGGAAGAAGACTATCCAATAAGCATAATGGGTGTACTGTCCTAATCCTCGCAATGCGAGAGAAGGTGAAGATAAAAGACAACCGAATAAACCTTATTCCTATTTCTCCTGAACCAGAGTCCATCCCCGAACTGGAACAAGTTCATTTTGAGTTCGTATATAACCATACGATGGAGTATCCAATAAACTATGGATCTTCGTAGTGATACGGAGTGTCCTGGAGAAATACAAAGGTGATTTAGGATTGGCGAAGAAATACTTGGTTTGGTTGTGAATAGAAGTCGCAATTTACTTTGCCCTCTTACTAATCCCTTGATATGTCTTTACTTAATACCTTCTGTACACCATCGTTATGCTAATTGGTTTTCTTCATTCCCCACCATTCGGCACCAGCCTAAGGTTTGGAAGAAGACTATCCAATTTGCGTAATAGGTGTACTATCTCCTAAACCAAGGAGTACTCGCAACCTGAGAGAAGGTAAAAGGAAAAGACAACTGAATAGTCCTATCCGTTTTCTCCAGAACCGGAAACCATCCTCGAATAAATTCCTTCGAGTTCGTATATAACCATACGATGGTTTTGTCCAATGGAAGTGGACGTTCGTAGTAATACGGGGTATCCTGGAGAAAAGGGTAAAAGTAGGAGTGGCAATGAGGTTTGCAACTCTGACAATCCAAAAGTCAGTGTTTAAGAAGGTTCGGTTAATTTTGGTCACTGAGTCATAGTCTTAGGGTCGGGTCATGGTCGCTGCCAAAGAGAAAGAGAAAAGAAACACTCAGCGTGCACTCTAACCTAGATCAGAATGGTTACCAATTTATCTAATCAGGAAACCTCCCACTGTACCATCAAATTCTCCTCCAAACCTGAAAGAAGAATTAGTCGGGATCACCCGAGGAGTAAACCAACTCATCAGTGGGAATCGGGATCCAACTATCATCGCATGATAACGTGACGGAATCCGCTCACGTTATCACACTCCAGAAGGTATGCGCATATCTGGCAAGTTTCAGTTTCTTTAGAAACTCCCGATGTGGATTTTTACCCCATGCTCTTATGACCTTGACTTTGGCCAACATATCATAAGTCACATGTCAAGTTCTACCCGTCATTCTCCAGGTTAATTTGAACCCACCCGTACATACCCTTGACTTTGGCCAAAATAGTAGTACGACTGTCCCAAACCAACGCATCTATCTATGCTGCATATGAATACCCAATAGCTACCAATCACTGTGCCTTGACTTTGGCCAACATACACCGCTTGAATACTTATTGACTATCCATATGAAACGACGGAGGGCTACGAATGGTTTCTAGCGAAAACCTTTAACGTAATGAACTTGATATCGTTGAAGAAACCGGATAGCTTTTAAAAATATAGTGACGAAAACCTTTGCTAAAGAGGTCACTCCTGGTGAAGGGATCTCGGCTCTTTCCCCGTAGAATGAGGTGCAGGATATTCCAACTGAATACCACGATGCAAAGCAAAAGTAATCGGCTATAGTGAAGTTATTGCCCTGACGCAAACTTCTGTCCAAGGGGTCACTCCCGGTGAAGGGATCTTGGCCCTTGCCTCGTCGACTGAGGTGCAGGATATTCCAACTGAATACCACTGTGCAAAACAAAAGAGAACGCCCTTGCAATAACAGCTTTTTGAAAAATGTTCCAACAACATCAGAATAGGTTTGTTTAACTTGCATTGATCCGAATCAATGCAGTCCCATCAATTGATCACACCAATAAAGAACGAAAATAATGATGTACGTTGATCGCACGCTTTTGGCGTGTCGGATGTTCAAAGTTCTAAAGTTATAACCGCGATCAGGACGGTGTCGCTATGCAGCAGCCGGTTGAGCACGGGTCGATCCACAGGGAGATGGTTGTATGTCCGTTCTTGTTTTAGACGAGTCAATAAAGAATGTGTATATGTTTGTTCAATTCTATCCTAAGTGTTTTATATGCAAGTATAAAGTTGTTAAGAAAAAGATACGAAAGTGTAAGCTAAAGAAATCCGCACTCAAAACCTTTGAGCCGAGTCTTGACCAATTGAAGCTAGAGCAATCGGCAACAACGTGGATTAGGGGATTTAAGCACGGTATTCGTGGAATCCGGCTTATTTACCCTTGTCCGTCCGTTCTTGTCTCTTGCTTTCGCCTCCGGCCAAACCGAACGCAACCAGTCATGGTTAGGAATCACCGTTACCTTGGTAGGGTAGGGTGCCTAACGGAGCGCTTGCGTAACGTTTGGGCGGAGTTCAAAGGAAAATAACGGGAAAAGGAAATGAGCAAAGAAATATTAACTTACAATATCATATTTATTCTTAACAACAACGTATTAACAACGAACCAAAAAAAGAGAGAACAAAAGAATAAAGAAAAGAAAAGATTACAAGTAAGTAAGGGCATGAAATTTAAAGTGCAAGAAAGTAAATGAGCAAGAAATGAAACTAGGAACCATAGAACTCAAGACAAGCCATGGGATCAATAGCCAACCCTTAAACTTGCAAGTTCAATCAAGAGGTTGCAAGATCAAGAGAAGGGTAAAGAACTCATGTGAAATGAAACACAAAAGAGAGAACAAAATGATACAACCCCTTGAGATTAATGACCAAAGCTTAAACTTGCAAGCTCACTTAAGAGGTTGCAAGATCAAGTTAAGGTAGAGAGCTCAAGGGGGAAGCTAAGCAAAAAAGAATGATACAAAAACCCTCATCTTCATTTAACATCCACTCAATGCTCTCACTACATTTTCATGGAGGAAAGAATGAAGAAGAAGAAGAAGAAGACTAAAAACTAACAAAAAAGAGGCATAAGAATGGACTCCTTGGCTTGGCTCAGAACTGGGGTATTTATAGGCAGGGAACTGGAAACCTAGGGCAAGAATATGCCCCTAAATGAAGTGACCAAACTGCCCACAGAAGACGACATAGAGAGGAGCCTACATGGCCGCGGTTCCGCGGCCTAGACCCCCTATTGGCCGCGGATCCGCGGCCGTATAGGGGATTTGGGTCCTCGGGTTTTTGGTGCTTCCTTGGTTTCATTTTTCCTTGTGTTTGAAATCTTTAAACTGCAACAAGTCATCCAGAATATCTTCAGATTTCTTAGTCCAAGATTGCTTTATTTTCTTCACTTTTGACTTCTATCTCCCTCGAGCTCCGCGCACCCATTGATTCTTGTGCTGCCCCCTCGTGCTCTGTGCTTGTCCGAGACACGAATGACCACTGTCATATGTCTTGTCTCTGGAACTGGTACTCGGCACTGGACGGATACGGATGACCGGAACCCGGCTTTTATCTGCTGTCAACAGATGTTCTGTATTTGGCGTAACTGTGGAGATTTTGTCTTGCTTTACAATATTTGTACTGGAAACCTGTAATCTGTAAATATGTAACAAACATGGATTTAAAAACACCTACCTATAAACACACGAGCATAAGAATAGGCGGTATAAAATGCAATATTCTGTTATGAACATACGTATATGCCATCCGCATTCGCCACTGGGTCCCGTCATTACCCGTTAGGTTACTTAACTAACGACAGAGCGGGGACTGGACTAGCGCGGATCCAAAACATATACAACATCTACTAATATATATATCGATATATAATATTCACTCAAGGCGTGATAAAATACAACATCACAGAGATATAATAAGCATCACAGAACAATACAGATATCTGGGATCCCCGGGTTTCATAGAGCCGCTACTGAAACCCGACGTTCCCCTGGTCGTGTGGATAGCCTGTGCAATGAAATCCTAGACCCCTACGGGCGCGGCAAGTTACCCGCCAAAACCTGAAGCGAGGCAGCCCCCTTCAACAACGTGAATGGACCACCCAACATTTCACATAATTCGGTAACTTGGGCACCCCTCCTGGGTCAACCTATACCCCCTACGAGTGCGGCGAATAGCCCGCTAATTCTAGAGTGAAGCCCCCTCCGTCTCAACGCCATGAGATGTGGGCCAGTTGCCCTCTAGAACCCGGCTATCCGTGCACCCTACCTTGGGGTAATCCTAGTACAGAAAGTAAAATATACATACAACGGGTACATCGACCTCAGCCCGGTCGTGCCCCAAAAGAATAATATACAAACAGGCAGTAACAGCAGTCCACATGTCGGACGCTCGCCCTGCAATATCAAATGTACATAATAAACCAAACTGTACTACCATTGCATCCAGGCTATCCCCCACGACCAATCCGCAACATCACAGCATAACACAGAACATCAACGTGAATGCCACGTTCGCAAATCCGTCTAAAAGGGCTATAGCAGATAGACTGGATTTACTGATTGAATGACATTCACGGTCGCAGATATAATGTAAATACTGTGAACTAACATGTTTAAAATTTTCGATCGATCAAATTTACCCAAGTCCCCAAGCACTACTGTAGCACTCAAAGAAAATCTAGGCCTAAAAATAATATACCAAAAACCCCATTTTCAAGTCAGAAGGCCTCTGTAAAAAATTGGTGTATTGAACATCCAAAGTGGCGGCAGAACCGCGGCCCAAGCATGGGTTTGGCCGCGGTTCCGCGGTGGGATAGTGAGAACATGCAACCAAATTTTCACATAATCCTTATAATTGCCTGCATGTGTTTCTGCAACAACCTGAAAATTTTTTCGAGCCAAAAATATTTTGACAGAAACTTATGCTTTTGAAAATGCGGTTTTTGAAAATCCGATCGATCGAACTGGTAAACACGTTAGAGCAAGGTAGACTAGGTTAACGGCGTGGCTCTGATACCAATGTAAGTGCACGGCGGCGCCCCGACCGTCAATCCGAGGCCAAAATGCAGAAACGATAATTTACTTTAACTTTTGAACCGGCACCACCGCGCACTAAAATCCCGGATCGGGCCATTAACATAATCCTAGCTAACTAGAGAAGGGGTAGAGAGATATACCGAGCGATTCATGTCCTTCGGTCTTCTCGTCGTCGTCCCGATCTCCCCGCGGAATCTCCGGTCTTCAACTCCTCGTCGGAAGGGCACCACGTCGCCGGCTTCCTTTACGGGCTCCCACCTCTGGACCGAGGCAACTCGGGCACGAAGTTGGCGAGCCGACGTGCCCAAGGATGTTGTAGGTTAACTGTAGAACTCTATGTCTCTTTGGGGTTGTGGAAGTTTCTATTTTGTGGAGGAAATGAGATGTGAACATTTTGTAGATGAACTTGGGAATTTTGAAGCATGAAAAGAACAAAATTTCCACATTGAAATTTTTGGACAGCCCTCCTCTTGGCTTGGCCGGCCATGGCAAAAAGAATTGGGGAGAGGAAAAAGTCCAAGGGGGGTGTGTATCAAAATGATGCAAGAGAGAATAGGATAATCATGAAGCAAAAAGCAAGCCACACCCGCTTCCATCATAACCAATCCAATCAAGAAAAGGTTAAGCCATCATGAGTCAAAAAGTCTATGGATGGTTGAACCATCATGAACCACCAATATGCAAAGACCACCCTCCACAACCCTTATTTGCACAATTGCAAATAAGCCCTCCTCCACCAAATTTCAGCCAAGAAAAGATACAAAGGAAAATGGCCGAAACGGAAAACAAACTGGCAACTTCGGAAAACTGATTCCGTACTAAATTACAGGAAAACCCCGCTACTGTATATACATACCCGCATTTGTATTCCGACCGAATACAAATGCAATGAGACAAAATCTACACTGTACTATACTAGGATCCGGCTTAAACCAAAGCCCGCTAGTATTATCCGTCCGATCATGATCCGTGCAATACCGCATGTATCTGATCGAACCCTGCCATATCTCCATACGGCCTCTACATCGTTTCGCCCGAAACTTGAGAAAACGGTTTGTGGGGGACTCTAAAGACTCGTCAATACTATGGCTGTGGATTTAACCACTAGCACGTCAGAGGTATTAGCCATACGTGAAGGGCTACCAGCTATTGACCAAAAGGGATGTCGATGAGCGAACTCATCCTGACACCCTACTGAGCCTGTCAGTGACAATATCCGTACAGTCCGGTCCGTTCGTCTATGAGCATCGCATGGCGGGCCTAGGGGGTTGGTAAAAGTCAGACCCTCAAAAGAGGTACAAGTCGTGTCGGAGTGTAGCCCAGAACACCCTGAGATACTACTGGAATACCTACCAGTAAATCTCCTGCCTTCGCCAAGGACTTCGTGTAAGGGCTCTCCTAGACACAGCGCGACCTCACCCCCAATACCGGGAGAGACGAACCCCTGCAGATCCGCTCACTGCCTCCATGTGGCTCGGGACTGTACCCAACTAAAACCTGTTTGCACATCTCCTTTGAGCGTGGTAGGGTAGTAATCAAAGTACAGTGGGAACTCACACGAGACAAATGACGATCTCAGGTTGATGAACTAACCTGTACACATGTCACCAGGGAACTGCTATCTGACGTCAGGTATAAGACCAACTAGCATGCTCCCGGCGAATCTTGTCCGGTGTACTCATAACCTAATGAGCACCTGTATACATCTTAGGTGAACCAACCGACACCAGTGGCTTATGAGACCGGCCACCGCCCCTCGTCGTGGTCTCGACTGTATACACTAGTCTACTCTGGAGTATCGATGCCCTGTCTCGAAACTCCCACGACTAGGGACCATTTAAGGATGTGCTTATAGACTACCAGCTCCCACGTATATGATCGCCCTCATACTGCTGGCAGTCAAGCAAGAATCCTAGGGGCTCTATCAACGCGCAATGGTGACCTGTAAGGTCACCTAAAGCAGTACACGATGATAAAGATAAACCAGATAGCATACCATCATCTTGAGTAAGGCTGTTCTACTGGGACAGGTCCCCCCTCAATCATTGCAATCACGTGCCTGTGATCCAATAATTGACTCTGAGGGCACTATCTTCAACACATCCTTGTCACTCTGGAAGCCGGAGTCGGCAAAGGCCTCCATCTGGAGTTCTTTTCCGCCATACACCAAGAACATCTCCTTAGTCCTCCTCAGGTACTTTAGAATGTTCTTTACTGCTATCCAGTGCTTCTCCCCTCGGTTTGCTTGATATCGGCTTACTACACTCAATGCGTATGCTACATCCGGTCTGGTACATAACATCGCATACATTATAGAGCCTACCGCAGAAGCGTAGGGTATAATCGACATGCGATCCCTTTCTAAATCAGTCTTGGGAGACATCATTTTGGAGAGGGTGATTCCGTGACAAGCCGGTAGGTTACCGCGCTTAGAATCATCCATACTGAATCTCTTCACTATGGTGTCTATGTATCTGGACTGCGAAAGTCCTAACATCCTTTTTGATCTATCACGATAGATCCGGATCCCCAGAATGTAGGTGGCATCACCCAGGTCTTTCATGGAGAATTTCTATGATAAGAATCTTTTGACTGACTGTAACATAAGAATATCATTTTCTATTAGGAGAATGTCATCCACGTACAAGACGAGGAATACTACAGCTCTCCCTACAATCTTACTGTATATGCATGGTTCATCTGGATTTTTGATAAAGTCAAATTCATTGACAGCATCATCAAAACAGATGTTCCAACTCCGCGATGCTTGCTTTAGTCCATAAATGGACTTAAGCAGCTTGCATACTTTACCGCTGCTCCCACTCTGAATGAATTCTCTGGTTGATCCATATAGACGCACTCTTCCAAATTACCATTTAGAAAGGCCGTCTTTACGTCCATCTGCCAGATTTCATAATCGTGGAAGGCAACAATAGCAAGAAGGACCCGAATGGATTTGAGCATAGCCACTGAAGAAAAGGTTTCGTCATAGTCCAAACTAGGTCTTTGACGAAAACCCTTTGCAACAAGTCTAGCCTTATAGGTTTCAACCTGTCTATCTACACCAATCTTCTTTTTGAAGATCCATTTGCATCCTACGGGTTTTACCCCATCTGGAGCAATGTCCAAAGTCCATACTTTGTTAGTGTACATGGACTCCATTTCGGTCCGCATTGCATCCAGCCATTTTACTGAGTCACCGCTCTGAATGGCTTGCTGGAAGCTAGTAGGCTCATGATAGTCAATAGTGCAATCCTCTCTATCCCTGTCTATGAGAAAACCGTAGTATCTCTCGGGTGGATGAGACTGCCTACTACTCCTGCGGAGTGGCGTCGGGATGTCCCTTTCTTCTGAAATCTCTGGTTCTATCAAACTTTCAGTAACAGCTTGTGGTTCTGGAATTTCTTCCAGTTCTACTGCGCTCCCACTCTTCTGATTTTCTAAAAATTCATCTTCTAAGAAGTGGGCATGACGAGAAACAAAAACCTTTTGTTCCTATGCGTAATAGAAATAATACCCTTTGGAGTTCTTTGGATATCCCACAAACTTACATTGTACTGAGCGTGCCTCGAGTTTGTTCGGATGCTGCTTTTTTACAAAAGCTGGACATCCCCATGTCTTCACGTACTGAAGATAGGCTTTCTTCCCACTCCACATCTGATATGGTGTGGTAGGCACAGTCTTGGTTGGAACCTTGTTCAAAAGATATGCAGCTGATTCTAGCGCATAACCCCAGAAAGATCGCGGTAACTCAGCCTTACTCATCATGGAACGAACCATATCCAATAGGGTTCGATTCCTCTTTTCTGATATACCGTTGTGTTGTGGTGTGTATGGAGGAGTAAGCTGAGAGAGAATTCCATTCTCTTTTAAGTAACCCAGGAACTCGGCACTTAAGTATTCACCACCTCGATCATATCTCAGGGTTTTGATACTTTTGCCTTTTTGGTTTTCCACTTCATTCTTGTATTCCTGGAATTTCTCAAAAGCCTCGGATTTATGTTTCATTAAGAAGACATGTCCATACCTAGAGAAATCATCCGTAAAAGTAATGAAGTAGGAATAACCACCTCGCGCATGTGTAGACATTGGACCGCACACATCACTGTGTATGAGTTCCAAGAGCTCGCTTGCTCTTACTCCGTGTCCAGTAAACGGAGTCTTGGTCATCTTTCCTATGAGACAAGATTCACAAGTAGCATAAGATTGATATTCGAACGGATTCAAATATCCTTCTCTATGTAACTTAGTCAACCTTCTCTCATTGATGTGACCTAGTCTACAATGCCATAAGAAAGCCTGATTTAATTCCGGAGACTTTCTTTTAAGTGTGTTCTGGACATTGAAAACCTAAGCTTGACTCAATATGTATATGCCGTTATCTAATGTACCGGACCCAATCAAAACTTGATTTAGATGGATGTGAACTACATCGCTTACGGATGTAAAATTATATCCCTCTCTTGAAAGTGAGGATACTGATATGATATTACAAGTCATATTAGGTACATACAGACAGTTACGTAGAATCAATATCTGCCTACTTGTCAAACCTAGGCGATATTCTCCCACGGATTCAGCGTCTACGCTCATTCCGTTTGCAACTCTGAGAGACCAATCACCTACCTTTATAACTCTACGGTTTCTCAAAGCATGTAATGAATTACAGATATGAGATCCTGCTCCGGTATCAAGTACCCAGGAAGTAGAGTTAATTGACAAACAGTTCTCAATTACTAACACACTTGAGGCTGAAGCCATAACATGCTTCGTATCCTGGCTACTGGCTTCAAAAGCCCTGCAATTTTTCTGCATATGCCCAATCCCATAACAATAGGAACGTCCTTCTTTTACTATATCCAGTCCCGAAACTTTTGCCCTTCTCTTTCCGTCTACTTCCCTGGTTTCCTTCAGGGTAGAAGGCAGAGACTGTAGAATCAAGTCAGTATCTGACTCGTTTCCTAACGTGGTCTCCAGGTCCTGGAGCTCATCAATATAGCTCGTCATTGTAAGGACGTTGTCCCCTACAGATGACCCGAAATCCAACCTTGCTTGAATTAATTCGTTCGAGGTCTCATATCTTGCGATATGAGATTGCTCTCCATATAAATCTTTGTTATGGAGAAAGATGGAAACTGAGTCCATCTTCTCGTGCTGCTTCTGGTATACACCATTAACTGAAGCTAACACGAGGCACTTGGCTTTTGCTTTATCCTTTTCCCTTGTCTGACGGATATTCTTATCCGCGATAGTGGAAACTGGACCTGGGATGGCGGGATCTTGAGTAGTAATAGGGTGGTCCAGCTTGTCATAGGCAATGGACATCTGGACAGACCTTTGCCAGTCATATAAGTCAGATTCAGTCAATTTGTTATCTAGATTTAACCTAGTCGTGGTCACAAGGTCGCTGCAATTAAGAGAGAGAGAAGAAAACACTTTTAGCATGATGCTCTTGCAAGTTTAGAGTGGTTTTAATTTATCTAAACAGGATGGCTCCCACTGTTTCTCGAATCCCTCCTCAAACCATAAAAGAAGAATCAGCCAGAACTATTCTCACCCTACAATTCTTACTTAACCGTTCAGCCAGGTCAGTGTCGATACTTCGAAGGAGGTTTTCCAACGCTTTTGCGAAGTTCCTTAATTAAATAACCTCTTTTCTCTGGGGGCGTAGCCCCTCTGACACCTTTCTAGGAACCTACTTGGTTTATAGCATTGATCGTTAAGTGACAAATCTCCTGATAAGTAGTATGTACTCACAGTAGGATCGGGATCCAAATATCATCGTATGATAATGTTGAAGGAATCCTACCAACATTCATCAAACTCCAAATGGTATGCAACACTAGCAAGTTTCATTTTCTTTAGAAACTCCCGATGTGGATTTTTGCCCCATGCTCTTATGACCTTGACGAAGGCCAACAAATCATAAGTCACATGTCAAGTTCTGCCCATCATTATCTTGTTAATTTGAACCCACCTGTACATACCCTTGACGAAGGCCAACAAGGTAATACGACTGTCCCAAACCAACACATCTATCTATGCACCAAATGAATACCCCAGCAGCTACCAAACACTATGCCTTGACGAAGGCCAACAAACATAGCTTGAATACTACCGACCATTCATAAGAAACGACGGAGGGCTACGAATGGTTTTGGAAAAACCATGAACGTAATGAACTTGATATAATCGAAGGAACCTGATAGCTTTTTAAAAGGAGTGGTTAAAGCTCCGCAATTAAAAATTCTGATCCTTTTTAAAATAACCGAGTGGTTTCTTTTAAATTTGTTCCAACGATTGAACTTTGGTTTTTTTTCTTTGCATTATAATAATGCGTCCCATCATTTATCCTATCATTGCAGAAAACAACGAAAATACCACGTCCTCTTATGCCATCCGCATTTGCCACGGGGTCCAGTCATCACCCGTTAGGTTACTTAACTAACGACAGAACGGGGGCTGGGCTAGCGCGGGTGTAAAACATAAGTGGCGTCTAATAGCTATCATATATAGATATTGTACATTAGTCAGACGCAATAATAGGCATTCCAGATCACTGATGAACTTTATTGGATTTACTAGCAATTCGCATTTGCTTTGAGCCTGCAACAAAAGATGGATTACACAGTTGTGATGAATAGCCATTACCCCACCCTAGACCCCTACGGGTATGGCAAACTACCCGCCAAGTACCCGAAGTGAAGCGGTCTCCCTCAACAAAGTGAGTAGGTCACTAAACACTTCAAAGTACCCGGTAGTTTGTGTACCCCGCCTTGGGTCTATCCTAGGAGCAAAAAACAGTAAAAAGAAATAATACAACGGTGGCTACAACCACAACATGGATGCGCCCCGCAAAAGAATATTACATCATATTACATTTACATCGAATGAATGAATATTAAACCCATCTCTAACTCCGGCTAATCATCACAACACTCCAATCAAGTCCATATACACAAACAGTAAACATTACAGAAATGTGCAACCCCTGCCAACCGACATACTAGCCGTTAGGGGAGGTTTACGAACACATTAAACATTACAGATAAAAACCCAATTGGAAAATAACTTAGAACATCGATCAACAACCTTTTTCCGTGTCTACCCCAAAAGCAAACCAGCACTGAAGTAACCTGGGCAGAAACAGAATATACAGGAAACCAAAACACCAAAAATATGAATTACTGAGCAAATCCGAGTCAACTCGGAGTTGACTCGGCGGCGGATCCGCGGCCAAAAGCACCTTCTTGCCGCGGATCCGAGGCCGTCTTGCTGAGTTAGGGGCTCGTATTTTCCCAGTATTCTTATATTTCCCTACTGTGAATTTTAAGGCATATCAAATATTTTTTTCGACACGTTTAAAATTTACAGAAACTGTTAGGGTTCCGGGGTTTCGTTTTCGTGTTTTCCGTCGATCGAACTTCTAATTAGTTGCTAACAAACTAGTAATGGTTTAGTTGGCTCTGATACCACTGTAAGTCTATATCACGCACCCCACGAACTTGCAGGGAGGCGGAATATATGAAAAACGATTATCAAAGCTTCGTAACACGGACTTGAGCGCAAGAATCGTATCTAAACCATTACTAGCAAACTACGAGAGGTTTAACTACTCGGATTCGAAGTTATATCTCACGTTACTTGTCCTTCGGGTCTTCATCGCTGTCCTCCACTCCTTGTAGGCTCCTTAGAACATCGGCACCTCAACGGCCTCCTCGAGTCAAAGACGATCCACCCGAGAGCTCCTACGCCAAGCTTGATCTCTAACTTGAGATAACTAGGTTGCTCAAAGTGCTAATCTAAGCTACCTAGGGGATATAGAGTGAGGTTATGAAAGTATTAGTCTAGCTAACCCTTGATCTCAATACATGAGAGGTTAGGGTTAGGGTTTCAAGAATGAGAGAGCTTGAGGAGAGAGAAGGTGAGCATAAGTTATGAATGAAAAAGCTTCTCACTTCTAACATATTATGAAGTATAAGAAAATCAAAAAGAATAAATCAAAATGCATTATCATCATACTTCATTAAACATATGCAATGAATCATCAAGTGAGTCATTAAGCAATAAATGCTTCATTAACTCACTTGAATGATTCATCTAAGTGAGTCACAATTTCATTAAATGTTAATGTCACCTTACCCTCCATGTCATCATCCATCTAGAAGCTTCTCGACAAATTACGAGAACGCCCCTCCTTTCCGTGAAAACACGGAAAAACTTTAGACTGTATAAATCCAATAACCTGATACTAGAATCTGGCTTAAACTAAAGCCGGCTAGTAAAAACCGTCCGAACGCCGTACGTGCGTTTAAACACGTATGCGTCTGAACCCTTGTCGTAAAACCATACGACCTCTATATCGTTTCGCCTGGAGCAGGGAAACTCTCTGTGTGGGACTCTAAAAACTCGACACTACTCTGGTAGTGGGTTTAACCACAGACCGCAAGCGGCACTAGCTGTACGTAACGGTCCCCAGGTAGATGTCGATAAGAAGGCCGATGAGGAAACCCATCCGAACTCCTACTGAGCCTGATGTGACAATCTCCGTACAGTCCGGTCTGTTCGTCTAAGACTATCGCATATCCAGCCTAGGGGGTGGCAAGCATCAGTCCCTTAATAGCGGTATAAGTCGTGTCAGAGCGTATCCCATTACACCCTGAGAAACTACTGGAACTTACCAGTAAATCTCGCTTGCCCTGACCAGGGACTTTGCATAATTGGCTCTCTGACACAGCGCGATATCAACTCCCAATACCGGGAGAGACGAATCCTTTCTAACCGCCACTGCCTCCAAGTGCTCGGGACTGCACCCAACTGCTACCTGTTTGCACGACTCCTTTGAGCCGTGGTAGGATAGCAATCTAAGAACAGTGGGACACACTCGAGGCGAAGTAGCAGTGTCAAGTCTGCGGACTATGCTGTACTCATGTCACCTGGGAACTGTTAACCGACGATTGGTATAATACCAACCAACAGTCCCCCTGCGAGTCCTGTCCAGTGTACTCATAACCTAACGAGCACCTGTATACTATCTCCAGTACGACGTACTGATGGCTGTGGGACAGACCATCTTCCCAATTAGGATGAGAAGCGTACACACTAGTCTACTCTGGAGTATCGATGCCCAGTCTCGATAATCCTACGACTAGGGACAAGTATAGGATGTTGCTTATAGACTACCCAGCCCCCATTAGTGTGACTGCCATCATAACGCTGGTAATCAAGCAAAGATCCTATGGGCTCTACTAATATGTATAAGTGATACGTTACAAGAAACATATGCACATATTAAAGTAGACACAAACCAAGTAGCATACTACCATTTTTAGCAAGACTGTATATATACAACTATGAATATCCCAAGCTTCCATTAAGTAATATACATACAAGTATGATCAATAATGGCCCCTAGGGCATATACACTAACAATATCTAATAGTGTGTGACTGCTCTGCCCCGATACACCGTTGTGCTGTGGTGTGCACGGAGGAGTAATGCTGAGAGAGAATCTCATTCTCTTTTAAAATAGTCTAGGATCTCCATGCCTAAGTATTCTTCTCCCCGATCACATCAAAGGACATAATACTTATACCCTTTTTGATCCTCTACTTCTGACTTATATTCATTGAACTTCTCAAAACCTTCAGACTTGTGTTTCAACTGAAACATGTGTCTAAATCTTGAGAGATCATCAGTGAATGTAATGGAGTACAAAGAACCAGTCTTGGCATGTATACACAGGGGACTACATACATCATCATGTATCAATCCTAAGAGTTCATTAACTCTTTCTCTGTTTCCAGTAAACGGAGGTATGGTCATTTTATCTTTGTGACATGGCTGGTAAGTTTCACAAGATGTAAATTCAAATTGATTTAAACATGCATCTTAATGTAACTCAGCTAGTCGGGTCACATTGATATGACATAGTCTACAATGCCATAAGAAGGATTCATTCATTTGTGAACTCTTCCTCTTGTGTGTGTTCAGTACGTTAAGAACTGTGGTTTGATTTAGAACGTATATGTTATTAGATAACGTGCCTGATCCGATCAACAATTGATATAGAAAATGTTCAAAACATTATCCAACAATACAAAATTATATCCTTCTTTACTTAATAAAGAGACTAATATGATGTTGTATATCAGGTTCGGTATCTAATAACATTCGTTCAGAGTCAATATATTTGGTAATACAAGGTGATAATCGCCAACATCTTAGCTGTAACAATTGCACTGTTTCTAACTCTTAAAACTTATCACCCAATTACAAGTTCTCTACCTATCTGTAGCCCATGTAACAGATTACATATGTAGGATCCTGGTCCGGTATCTCATACCCAGGACGTAGAGGATACAAAGAAACAGTTCTCGGTAATGAACACACCCGAAGAAGATGCATCAACATGTACTTTCTTCGTTTGGGTGGCACGGGAA
Organism: Agapanthus africanus; assembly: GCA_030015575.1. Classification (NCBI taxonomy): domain Eukaryota; kingdom Viridiplantae; phylum Streptophyta; class Magnoliopsida; order Asparagales; family Amaryllidaceae; genus Agapanthus; species Agapanthus africanus. Next base: position 376,039,441 of record JASDDO010000031.1, on the reverse strand, counting down.
TTCTGATAATCCCCTATTTCCTGCTCGGTCTTATAATAATTATAAGTTGGAGCGGGACCAACGTTCCCCAGCACAGTATAACAAGCGGGTTTGGTCAATACATCCATATTATTATCTTGATTAAGGTGTGATATGGTCGCTACCTGGAGAGAGAGAGAATAAAACACTCAGCGTATGCTCTTGCAAGATCAGATTGGTTATTATTTTATCTAATCAGGATGGCTCCCACTGTTTTCATCAAATCATTCTTCAAATCCTAAAAGGAAAGACTAGCCGGGATTAATTACACCCTACAAGTTCGCCAATCTTTCAGCCAGGCCAGTGCCAGTACATTGAGGGAGGTTCCCCATGCATTCGCACGGACCTAATTAAAATAAACCTCGTTTTTCCATGGGCTTAACCCCGTTGACATCTTTCTAGACACATACTTAATCGGCTAATTGTAAAGTGCAAAATTCTCTCAGGAGTAACAATTACACGCAGTGGGTATCTGTAACATTTTAAAAATAAATAAATAAATAATAAATTAAATAAAACCTTTAAGTGAATTTTCTGATAATCGGTAAAATAAACCGCATTTTTCTGTAAAACTTAACTATAATTATTTTTCAAATAGACTTAAATATACCTATTTAGGCTATGAAATTGCTAGTAATTAATATTATTTGGTCACTTATAAATTGTTAGTTTAATTAAATATTTTTCCTAAATTAATTATTTCAAATATCTATATAAGCTTTTAATTATACATTAAAATAGCGCAAATTACAAATTGGAGTGGGTTACTTATACAAAAGTGGACCATGAAAATTTAAAATAAGTGTGATATGCAAAATTCTTTCTCAAAATCTCTCCATGGTTCTAGATTTTCTAGGATTATTTTTGGGAAAGAAAATTAAATAAATAAAGAAATTGATGAAAAGACTTAAAAGATGTATTATTTGGAGAAATTTCTACACAACTCTTCACATCTTTTTCTCTCCCTTTTTCCTCATGCCATGGCCGGCCTCACCTTGGGCAACCCCCCCATTTCTCCACTTCAATTCTTCTCAAAATCATCCAAAAATTCATCAAAAATCCAAATAAAAACCCGCAAATTTCTAATTTAAATCCTACCCATTATTCTTTGGCCTATTTAGCATGGATCTTGGAGCAAAGTTCACATTTTTGAGGCTATGATTTTCATGTTGAATCTCTTGAATGTGAGGTATAAATTTTTAACCTATAGTGAAATTGTTGTATAAATTGCTTAAATCTAGCATATTTTAGTGTTAATTTTGTGCTAGTTGTAAATTTGAAATTCAAGAAAATGGTTTGTGAGCAAATTAGGGTTGTTATTATTTGTTAATGGTTATAAAGTGTAATTTAACATCCTAAGATATGCACAAACTTAGATTTGTGGTTAAATTGTAAAGAGTTACTTCAAAGTTATTAAAATTTGATAATTTTACAAACTAAGTTTTTATAATATATGTATATTGGTGAGATAAAATTCTAATTAGGGTTTCTATCATTAGATTATGGTTTTAATGAGGAGATTAATATGTTAATGGAATGCAAAACCTAATCTAGTTACTAGTTTCAAATTTTTAGTTAAAAAATGTGATAAATATGCTAATTATGCTAGTTTTTGCAAACTAGGTTTTTGGAAATTGACTAAGTAATTGAGATTAAAATCCAATTAGGGTTTTTATGAAATTATTAGCATTTTAAATTGTAGTTTAATAATTTAGTTCATGCAAAACCAAGTTTAGTTGTGGAATTGTGGATTTTGCTTTATAGGTGTTAAAATTTGATAAAATTGCAAACTAGAAATTTTGGTTTAATACAAATTGATGGGATTAAATTATAGAAATGGTTTGTATGACTTAGTTATGATATTTTGAGTATATTGTGGCCACTAGTTTTTCTTAAACCCCAGGTTGAAGTAAAACGGTTAATTGAGCTTTCTAGGTTTTTGCGAAATAGAACGATTTGATTAATTTTAAGGTTTTGATGATTTAAACTCTATTTATATTATAATTAGTGAGTTTTGGAACAACGATTTGTACTTTTGTGTTTCATCTCGATCAATCGGCGTTTGTATGCCGATATCGAGGGATATTTGGTTCTTTTGTATGAGCGGGTCATAGATTTTAACCTATGCGCGTTTCGTGCACCGTTTTGGTTTTGTCCGTGATTCGGTTTACGATATTATATATGTTTGCGTATAGGTACCCCTCACGCGGACTTCAAACGAGGAAGAAGAGGAGGGCAACATCGACTTCGGCAGAGAAGGACCAGGTGAGTAGATGTATATCTACGGGGGAAGTCGGGTAGATGGCGTATAGCACCCCGCAAACGTAGGATAAGGATATTACATATTATTATTAGGAAGTCAGACGTGACCTTAGATTATTGGCGAGTAGGGTCCTATTAAAGACTTTAGGTTGGACTAGACTGATTTAGAAAGACTTAACCAGATGATGAATGCCTTAGAAGGAATTCGTAGGTTTTAGGTAGACACACACACACACACATAAACTTGACTTGGTGTATATGTGTGTGTGTGTATGTATAGGAATGTGTGTAGGTATATATATATTTATATACAACATATACACGTGAGATGATGAGGTTATATGATACATGGGGTTGAGTCGATATGACTGGGCTTGATGCCGTGATCTATTGGATATACGATCGAGTTATGATATGAGATGCGTTATGATAGTAGTGGATCATTGGGCAATGAGATTATATAAAATATATTTATATAAACGATAATATGTGTTGATGACATTGGAATGAACGAGACTCTAGAATAGAACCCAGATTGTAATATGTGACTTAATCACGATATGATATATGACATGATATTTTAGTGGATCATTTGACGATGTATATTTACACAGACGATGATATATGTTTGATGATATTGGGATGTATGCGATTATAGTACAGTGCCCTTGATCATGATATTATTTGATGATGATACTATACGAACGATGATGTATATATGTGATAGTTGATCTGTACCCCGATTTTGGGACGCTGTACGATGGATTTTACCGTACGAGGCATAGATGTGATGATTGATCCGCACTCGTGACTCGAGGAAGTCGTACTACGTACATGACGCTATTGAGGCTGGATCGCCGACTACTAGAGATATCGACTCAGACTTTAGGAGGATTCTTCTTACCTTTCGGCTAGTGTCTTTAGTTATTTCCTAGTTGGTTAGGTAGATCTTAGTTTAGGCTCGAGTCATACTTATTTGCAAAACTAACGAATCGTGCACATTTTTAAAGACAGCCCGAGGGATACTACGGATTTTCAAAGGACATATCTTTTCTTAAAAACCCCGTAGCCCTTAATTTTCTAAAAACCACGATTCGTACTTTTTCAAACAACAAACTGTATGACTCGTAATTAATATGTATTCTTTAGTTGTGCGTTTACTACACATTCACTGTTATATTCATGTTGCATTTATCGCATTGCATATTCATACATATGTTTCTTTAACCAATATGAAACTCTGCTTGTTAGGACACCAGCACCATTACCGATGATGTGCATGTTCCACGTACACTTAATTGCCGGCTCACACACATCATCATCGGTAATTGCCATGTCACGTACACTTTAGAACATATTATCTTTTATTGATAGAATCAGCTAAAGGCTAGATCAATATAATATTGTGTAATTACTCTCATATGCTAGTTTAGACATTGCATTTATTACTTAGACACTTCATGCATTTACATATTCATGTTATCATGCAGTATTGTGGGGCTTATGCCGATACTCATTATTTATTTACTCATGATTTTGGGATTTTGGATTTCTATGAGATTGCTGGATTTTGGGGAAAACCGCAAGAATATATATAAAAATTTCTCTCTCTCACTCCTTCTCATTTTAAAATACAAGTTGCGGTTTTCTCGTGATGTATGTGTCGTCCACCATGAGATTTCATGTTTTATGTTGGATTTCGAGACCCGATTCGAGGAGTGGATGAATCGTCTCGGGTACATGGTGGGCCCGGTATGGTACCCCGGGGCAAGAAGCTCGAGTTGTAGACGATGAGCCTGGCAGGGGAAGACTACCTACCGGTAATGTCTGGGGCGGAGGATATCCGGAGGATACCGACCGTTGTCGTGAGATTTGATGATATGGGCCGATCCGGACCGACGGAGCCCGAGATATTGAGACTATGAGATATTGAGACTATGAGGTATTTAGACTTGAGATTTACATGTTTTGTGTCGATGCTTGACACGGATTTCCATGGATTTCATTGATGATGTTTCAGATTACTATACAAATTTTACTATGATAAAAGTTAAAGATTTCTTATACAGATATATCCAGATTTCATGGTTGATTGTTTTACATTCATGGTGCATGCATACTGATACACATGACATGTTACTACTTGAGGCACTGACACGAGCACTGAGCATTGCACTTACGCATAGTTTATTACCCTGCCACTACTAGATGACTAGTGATATATTAAATATATTATTATGACCTAGGAGGTCGTCGTGCATGCGATTTCTACTCGCAGATGTCTTCTACTCACGAGTTGGCAACTCACCCCCGTTGTGCTAAATTTTCTTACAGGTTTCGATATACAGGTTTCCTTGGCGACTTGCTGGTACATCATTTCATTCAGGGTGATTTGCTTGGTAGGTTGGTTCATTGTATCGGGACCACCATTGTACTTTTATTATTTCATTTTATCTAGTAAGCTCCATCAACCTGACTTGTATTACTTGATAGATTTAGAAGACCAGTTGTTTTTATTTCGACCTTAGAGTCGCGCTTGCATTATTATGGTTTTTGGTGGATTTGGTTTTCTTTTGAGATTTGAGCCTCGCCTTTCGGCGTTGTATATCATAGTGCATTGTGTGGTTGTTTCCGCCTTTTGGCGTAGAGCTAGCTCCCGCTTGGGGATGCCTTTTTATTGTTGCTTATGTATATATTCTTATTTGTACCCGTTTGGGGTCAGTTTTTACAAAGGAGACTCTGCCGAAATTTTTGAGAAAATTTGATGTTACATTTAAACTTGTTTCCTACATGTTTTCCTTTACTTCTTCTTTTAAATGGTTTAGATTTCTGGGCTTCGGCTTGCTTAGATTACGATACGCCTCTAGACGTTTTGTAATTTAAGTACCGGTCACGTTCCGTACTTTCGGGTCGTGACAAAGTTGGTATCAGAGCTCTAGGTTTAACCCTTGTTTAAGTCTAGGTTGACCTTGGTTGATGGAGTAGGTGACTTAGGTAGAGTGACGTACCGTGGGTATGATCCGCGACATACTTATGATACGCTACTCTGCTTAAGAAGCCTTAGGATGTATATTTCTTTGCACTGTATTCTATTCGTTCCTATGATCTATCTTCGTCAATGTTGGATGGTGGTTTCTGTTACCACAGTCTCACGGGCGGAGGGAGCTGCGGCTTGAATGCTATGACCGTTAGGGTATCGTCTATTCTTGAGGATTGAAGCATTGTTTAGCGTGCGGACGAAGGGTATTCACATGTCTTCCCGACGAAGTTAGAAGGTTCGAATGAATGTCAGAAACCCATTTTCCCAAGTTTAAGGTATTCGGAAGAACATGCAGGTATTTCTATGGACCCTCTAGAAGAATGAAAGCCTAACTCGACATAATGACCATGAGCACGCCTTTGAACCTTAGGGTTTACGGCAGTTCCGCGGTGCCATTAGTGAGGCTTGGGTTTGCCCTTCTATGGCTGGTACGCAGATGCTGGGGCATGTACTGGATATTTTTAAACTGTACTTGAGTGTTGAGCTCTTGGTGAATTATGGGACTTTGATAAATCGATCGAAAAGTTTAACGTAGTCCGGATATTAGGTGAAGGGATAGATTACGTGGGAGACTCTCGATTTGAGTATAGCCGTTTGTAGCGCAGTCAGCACAGCTACGAAGAGACGAGTTCGAATCAGTAGACACCAGAGGAAAGAGGCGCACATTGACGATAGCGTTTACGATTGCGATTTGGTGATTTGAATTTCATACTTCCGTTGTTTGGATTTTGGTATTTTGAGGATTTTGTTCTATGATTGGTATTTCCTATGTGTGCATTCATTATACTCTATTCGTGTTTCATATATCAGTGGTATTGATGTTGTTTTGTGCATACCCAGTGCACTCGATTTGGTTTTATACATTTTGAGATATTGATTTGATTTCATGTATATGGGTTGCATATGATTTTGACGTATGCTTTGACATAGTTTTCATGCACTTTTCATACTGTGATTTTGATTTTGATATTCGGTATATGTTTTCGTGCACCATGTGCACTTGATTGAGATTCTTGCGCACACTTGGCATACTTGATGTGATTTTGTGCACACCAGACGCACTAAATCCGGGTTTTGTGCAGATTAGATGCACCGGATATTATTGTCGTGCACGCCCGTTGCACTTGACAGCTGTTTTTGGTGCATATCCGTTGCACTCAGTTTTGTTTCTGTGCGTATTCATGGCATCTGTATTTGATTTCGATTTTCGTGCGCACCAGACGCATGTGGTACCTCGTATACTGTATTTGAGATTGATTTCATTTTGAACAGTATGTTTTTATGATATTTACTATTTGGTATAATAATCGAGCAGGACTGTCCTGAGACCAGTACCTAAGTGTTTTTGCATGCTTCTCTATTCAGATGTTTGGACGATTTTACTACGATGCGCACTATATACAAATTATTGTTTTGATCTATTTCATGTTGGTTTTCGTATTGGACTTTGATATTGTATTTTCACCAAAACTCCGATGATTGCGTTATACTTGACGGAGTTTTGATTTTGAGATATGTACTTATTTTTCATGCGCATGCATTGCGCTAAGATGTGTCTTATGTATTGATGATTCCGGAGCACCGACGATTTGAGTGTTTTGCTAAATGTTTTAGTATTTGGGGGGAGTTTTAATTTAAATTTGGGGACCAAATTTTCTTTTAAGGGGGGAAGATTGTAAAGTTTTAAAAATAAATAAATAAATAAAACCCTTTAGGTGAATTTTCTGATAATCGGTAAAATAAACCGCATTTTTCCGTAAAACTTAACTATAATTATTTTTCAAATAGACTTAAATATACCTATTTAGGCTATGAAATAGCTACTAGGAACCTTTAAGGATGTGCTTATAGACCACCCATCTCCCATGTATATTATCTCCATCATACTGCTGGCAGTCAAGCACGAATTCTATAGGCTCTATCAAAATGTAATAGTGATCTGTAATACCACCTGAAGCATGTACATGATGATAAAAAAACCATATGGCATACTATCATCTCAAGTAAGACTGTTCCACCGGTATAGGTCCTCCCTCAATCATCGCAATCCCGTTCCTGCGATCCAATAATTGACTTGAGGGCACTATAGACAACAATCTCCCATTTGCACTTAAGGCTAATTATTGCGATATCGCATACTCACAGCCCATGTGATACCGAACATCCAACTCCTCTACTAATCAGTCTCGCAAAGCTCGTTTGCGAAACTATTGTGTTCGAGAAATACCCTCAGTGAGTAGATCCACTCAAAAATTTCTTTCTGTATCTCTCTATATCTCAACTTCGCGGAGAAAGCTATCTCCCCAAATGAGCAATACCTGTCTTAGAATATGTCTGGATATCTGATGGGACCAAGTTCACAAATGAACTCCAAATCCAGCAAACTTCTTAGACTATATCATCCACTGAATTTAGTCAGTATCATGTGCCATGCCTTCCTCAGTATCCGCTTGGACCACCTGTCCAACATACTGTCCCTCAAACGAGTGAAAAACTATAACTTTGACGATTACTCTGTCATCCAGGTCACCTTGGAAGCCTAAAATGATAAGCACCTCCTGAAGGAGGCTACTATTACCATATTCCAAGAATATTCACTTATGTTCATAACTGCTTCCTATCGTTTCTCTAAGATTGGATTAATATATATGCTTATTGCAGCCAGTGCAAAAGCAATATCTGGTGTGGTACTTGACATTTCATGATTAAGTCAATTGCCGAAGCAAGTGATATGCTAATCATGCAGATCCCTCTCCTCATTAGTCTGAAAGACATCTCTTTAGAGAGGGTGACTCCATCACTTGCAGGTACATCACCACTCCAGGAGTAGTCTATTCTAAAATACTTTAGAATAGTGTCAAAGTACCCAAAATTGGGACACTTCCGAAATCTTGATCTAAAACCATAGATCTAGTGACCAGAAAAACTGATATTTATCCAGATCTTATATGGAGAAACACCTTATGGCAACAACAGTATAACCGATCGTAGTATAAGAATTTCACTTCGTATAAATTGCATGTCATCCAAATACCAGGACATTACACCCTACTACCTTCTTACCAGATCCATCTCCTATTCTGATGAAGTCAAAGCCTATGACTGTCATATCAAAAATAGATAATCTATCACCGCTATAACTGCTTTAGTCTATAAATAGACACAAGCTACTTGTCAACTATGCTTCCGCTGCTCCCACTGGCTACAACAACCCTCTGGCAGAATAATATACACGTGCACTTCTAAAGCTAGTTTAGAACGACGCTATACTCATCCTTCTACTGGGTCTCATAGTCTAGAACAGCAGCAATAGCAAGTCTGGATAAACAAGAATCTCCCTGTCACCATCTTTGAGAAGACCGAAGTACCTCTCGGATACCTGGGGATACCCACCAAATCTGCAGAGTGGCTAATGGAATGTCAAAACCAGTTGAATCTTTAGTTTCTATTAAATTTTCAGTAATCGTTTATGGTTATGGAATCACTTCCAGTTCTACCATACTCCTACTAATGTTTTCTGAAAAGAATCCATTTTAACTAAAACCGGTGGCTAGTCAAAACAATATAACTATTGATCTTCCAGATGGTAGAATGTTAACCCTCGTCGAAGTCCGGGATAACCCACAAACTGCCATTACGGAAATGTGCCTTGAGTTTATTCAGAGTCTGATTTTAAGAATAAGCCGAACAACTCCATATACCTTAACATCGTTAAGATATGAACCATTCTATATACAATATAGAAACAAATGCACCGATTTAATTGGAACCAGATTCAAAATCATGCAGCTGTCTCCAGTGCATATCATCGAAGTTGAATGAGGCCAAGCAACATTACTCATCTAGGAGTGCATCTACATATGAGTAACCTAAAAAAGAAGCAAGTTCTCAAAACCATTACTATCAACGGAATACCTAAAACAAGTATCTACATCTTCGATCACCTTGATGAATCCTGATACTTGCAATATGTGGTTCTCTACTTTATTCATATACCTATAACTTCTTAAAATTTGGACCTTATATTTCAGTGAAACACATATCTAAAAACTAGAGAAGTCAAAAGTAAACAGAATATAGTACGAGTACCAACCCTTTTATCCTAGTGGACACTGGACAACATACAATACATCGTATAAGTCCTCTTAGTTAAATAACTCAAACCCCATGAGTCGTAGGTTGAAAACTATACTATGGTTAAAAAGAATTACACCGTTATTGAATGCTCCTTACCCAATCACCAACTGATATAGGTAAATGTCATAAACATAATTTCAAAAAGTTATATCTCACTTTATAAAATAAACGTACAGATATATCATTTTGGAATTGGTGCATAACAATCGGATATTCAAAACCAAATATTTGCCGTCAGGAAAAAACCCAGGTGATTTCCTCAAATATCACCAATTACAACGAATTCCGATATAATGAGGATATAATCACCTAATTTCCAATATCTTACTCTCACTCACCATCTGTAACGCCATACAGATGTGAGAATCAAACCTGGTAAATACATACCCTGAAGTTAGAATCCAATTGGGAAAAACAGTTTTCAATTAGCATTGCACAGTAAATCTGAAACATGAAAATGTTTCGAAGGGGTAGCCGGGTATCCAAAGTAATGACTCTTCCACTATCCAGATCCATGACAGTAACCGTATACTTCCTTGCCACTCACTCCAATCTCTTTATTTGTCTTTACTTATTACGTTCTGTACACCATCTTTAGGCTAAATGGTTTTCTTCCTTCCCAACCTTTCGGCATCAGCCTATGGTTTGGAAGAAGACTATCCAATAAGTGTAATAGGTGTACTCTCCTTATACTAGGAGCCCTCGCAACCTGAGAGAAGGTAAAAATAAAAGACAGCCTGAATAATCTTATTCAATTTCTCCTGAACCGGAATCCATCCTCGAACTAGAACAAGTTCTTTCGAGTTCATATGTAACTATACAATGGCGTATCCAAGCATTATGGACGTTCGTAGTGATACGAAGTGTTCTAGAGAAAACCAAAGTGGATATGGGAGTGACAGGGGTATACGCGTTTTTGTCGTGAATGATACCAGTCGCAATTTCCTTTGCCCTTATTCTAATCCCTTTATATGTCTTTACTTATTACCTTCTGTACGCCAGACTTAGGCTAATTGGTTTTCTTCCTTCCCCACCTTTTGGCACCTGCCTATGGTTTGGAAGAAGACTATCCAATAAGCACAATAGGTGTACCCTCTCCTAATCCAAGGAGCCCTCACAACCTGAGAGTAGGTAAAGGGAAAAGACAACCGAATAATCCTATTCAATTTCTCCTGAACTAGAATCCATCCTCGAATCTGGAACAAGTTTCTTCGAGTTCGTATGTAACTATACGATAAATTATCCAATAAATGTGGATCTTCGTAGTGATACGGGGTGTTCTGGAAAAATGCAAAGGTGATGTAGAAGTGGCAAGGATATATGCGACTCCATGACATTCCAAAAATCAAAGTGTTTAAGAAGGTTCGGTTAACTTGGTTCATGATTTTTAGCCTAGGGTCGGGCCATGGTCGCTGCCAAAGAGAGAAAAGAAACACTCAGCATGCACTCTAACCTAAATCAGAATGGTTAATCACTTTATCTAATCAGGATGTCTCCCACTATATCCTCGAATTCTCCTCCAAACCCAAAAGGAGAATTAGTCGAGATCATCTAAAACCACCCGAGGAGTAATCCTACTCATCAGTAAGAATCGGGATCCAACTATCATCGCATGATAACCTGATGGAAGCCACTCAAGTCATCACACTCCAGAAGGTATGCGCATGCCTGGAAAGTTTCCTGTATGTTTGAAACTCCCGATGTGATTTTTACCCCTGAGACCCAAGTGACCTTGATACAGTCAACAAATCAAAGAGTCCTAGTCAAGTTCAACCCGTCATTATCTAGGATTGCATTAAACCCACCCGTTCGAGCCCTTGACACAGTCAACAAGGCTGCATGACTATCCTAACCAATCGCATTAATATGCCACAAACAAGCACTACTTAGATACCGCACACTACGCCTTGACACAGTCAACAAACGCAGCACAAATACTCAGCAATACTTTTAAGAAATGATGGAGGGCTACGACTGGTTTTTGGCGAAAAACCTTTTAACGTAATGAACTTGATATCGTTGAAGGAACCCAAGTGGTTTTACAAATATATAGTGGTACAAACTTTTCCTAAAGAGGTCACTCTCGGTGAAGGGATCTCGTCTCTTTCTGTTAGGTTCCGTAGGGCGGCAGCAAGGTTTCGAGAGGCATCGTCCATGCCGTTTTCAAATTTTTTGCCGTACTAAAGAACCCTAACCCTAGAATCTTAATTAGAGATTTAGACGAACCAACATGCAAACATCTTTACATACTAAGTGAATGAGGAATACAACCTTTTTAGACCGGTCCTTCACTTCTAAAGCTCCGTGTGGTAGTCCCTTTACTCCAAGTAGTGAACACCCGAACTCTAGTAAGGGTTCACATGAAGAAATGAAAAGGCTTGCTCGAAGTCTTCGAGCCCGAAGATGATCTACGTCGAGGAGACTCAAGCTCATGCTACATCTTCACTAATGGTAGATTAGTGAAGCAAACACCCTAAACTAAATGGCTAATATAGTAGAGGATGATGAAGTAGAAAATGGGCTCACTTTATATTTATTTTTCTCACAATATTTTCTCACTTTTTCAAAAGCTAGAAAGCTTTTCCATGAGGAAGAAGAAGATGAAGAGGAGATGAGAATGAAACACATGAGGTGAGAATAGAAACCATAGGTGAGTTAGTGTCATACACGAACTCATGTAGAGAATAAACCATGGCTAACAATAATGATTAGGTTAATAAATATCTACAAGTAAAACAAAACTAGTGGACTAAGTAAAAAATGCTTCAAGCTTCTCCAAGCTTCCAAGCATGACAATTTCCAACTAATATTGAATTATTTTAAATAAATATAACCTCACATTATTATTAGCATGGTGTGAATCTCACACACCCATGTGGCATGTGGCATCTAGCATGACACAAAAGATGTACATTAATATATATCACATATATACTAAGTGTACACTAGTGAGAAAAAGAAAGTGAGCTAATATTAGTTAATGTAAATTAATATATCACATATATAATTATACATTAAATTATTAAATCAACACTTGATTTAATAATCCGGCTATATCACATACAATCGACTAATATCAAATGTAACAACTTATTGAATCAACACTTAATCTGATAACCCGGCTATATCACATATAACCGACTGATATCACATATCGCGAGAATAGAATGCGGTATCACATACGCACATTAATCTAGGTCCCGCACATATCACATATGTGATCCTACTTCATTTCGCAAGAACCAGAAAACCTCTGTGTAGGACTCTAAAGACTCGTCAATACGACGGCAATAGGTGGTGATCATATCAGTCACCCACAAGCCGCAAGCGGTGTGCTAAACGTAACGGCCACCCGGGTATTGAGCGATCAGAAGATCAACAAGAAAGCTTGCTCATACTCCTGTGAATCCAATCAGTAACATTACCTACAGTCCGGTCTCTTCGTCATATATGTCTCATATTATAGCCCGGGGGTGGTATAGCGTCAGACCCCAATAGCCTGATAAGTCATACCGATGCAAGGTCCATAATGGTTCGAGAAACTACTGATAACACTTACCAATAGATCTCGGTAACCCTGTCCAGGGATTTCCTGTTATGGCCAATCGAGCATAGCGCAACATCAACTCCCAATATCGGGAGAGATGAATCCCCTCCTATCGCTCATTGCCTCCATGTGACTCGGGACTGTACCCAAAAACCACCTTTTTGTACGATCTCTTGACCGTGGTATGGTAAAAATCAAAGCACAGTGGGAATCACACAAGACTCTATGACGATCTCGGGTCGACAGACTAACCTATACCAGTGTCACCAGAGAACTGCTATCTGACGATAGGTATAATACCATCTAGGAGTTCTCGGCGAGTCCGTTTAGTGTACCCAGTCTCCATTGAGCACCCGTATAACTTCTCTGATGTCAAACACCAATGGATATGGAATCATCCATCACCCATCACCCATCATATGGGTCAAGAAGCGCATATGCTAGTCTACTCTGGAGTATCGATACCCTGTCTCGATACTCCCACGACTAGGAACATTTGAAAGATGTACTTACCGACTACCTCTGACCCACTAGTATGCTCCGCATCATAATCCTGGTAGTCAAGTACTTATCCTATGTGCTTTATCAACATGTAATAGAGAGACAATAAATGTACTTGTTAAGATAAAGTGCAACCAGATAGCATACTATCATATCGAGCAAGAAAGTCCTCCCTATATATGTCCAACTATCCACTACAATATACATCACATGTACAGTAATGGCCTCTAGGGCATACATATAACTAACAATCTCCTACTTGCACTAAGGCCATTGTTAGTTATGAATATACCCTAGAGGCCATTGTTGTACATAAGATGTATATTATAATGGATGCTTGGATATATATAGAGAGGACTTTCTTGCTCGTCATGATAGTATGCTATTTGGTTTCACTTTATCTTAACATGTTGACTTATATTGATTTACTGTCTTACTCTCACATGTTGATAAAGCCCTTAGGCTATGTACTCAACTACTGGGACTATGATGAGATCATACTAGTGGGGCCAGGGTAGTCAACGAGTACATCCTATAAATGTTCCTAGTCGAGGGTGTGTCGAGACAGGGCATCTTGACCCATATCATGGGCGATGGATGATCCCATATCCATCGGTGTTTGACATCAAGGATGGTGTACAGGTGCTCAGTGGAGACTGGGTACACTGGACGGACTCGCCGAGAACTCCCAGATGGTATTATACCTCACGTCAGATGGCAGTTCTCCGGTGACACAGGTACAGGGTAGTCTGTAGACCTGAGATCGTCATAGAGTCTTGTGTGATTCCCACTGTGCTTTGATTTCTACCTTACCACGTCCAAGAGGGCATGCAAAACGATGGCTTTTGGGTATAGTCCCGAATCACATGGAGGCAATGAGTGATAGGAGGGGATTCGTCTCTTCCGGTATAGGGAGTTGATGTTGTGCTGTGTTTGATTGGCTATAACTAGAAGTCCCTGGCCAGGGCGGATATTGAGTACTACTGGTAAGTGTTATCAGTAGGTTCTCGACCTGTTATGAGCCTCACATCGACACGACTTATCGGTTACTGGGGTCTGACGTATACCACCCCTAGACTAGATATGCGACATATCAGACGAAGAGACCGGACTGTACGGGAGTGTTACTGATTGGATTCACAGGAAAATGTACAGGCTTGCTTGTTGATCTTCTGATCGCTCAATACCTAGGTGGATGTTACGTTTAGCTGACCGCTTGCAGCTTGCGGGTGTTTGATATGATCATCACCTGCTACCGGCGTATTGACGATTATTTAGAGTCCTACACAGAGGTTTCTTGACTCAGGCACAACGGAGTAGGGGCACATATGTGATATGTGCAGGACCGAGGATAATGCGATATGAGATACCGTATTCTATTCTCATGATATTTTGATATGAGCCGGGTCATCGGATCAAGTGTTGATTCGATGAATCGGTACATGATAATATTAGTCGGTTGTATGCGATATAGCCGGATTGTCGGATCAAGTGTTGATTCGATAATATAATGTATAATTATATATGTGATATATTACATTACATTATCTAATATTGGCTCGCTTTGTTATTTCATTTTCTCACCGGGTAATACATTGATATATATGCGATATATATTAATTGTATTATTTTATTTTGTTACAAAATATATTATATATGTGATATATAATATTGTAACATATTATAATTACTAATGCAACATGATTAGTGGAGATTAAACATGGTTAGGGTTTGATTTGGGTTAGCTCATTCATGAACCTTCTAGAGGGTTTTCTTTTGTTTTTTGCAAAGATATTTTTGTGAGATATTTGTCAACCCAAACCACACCCTTAACCCTAGTTAACTCTCTACATGAGTTAGCCTTGTCATAGTTGACCATGGTTGCATTTGTAATCATATATCTTTTCATTATTCATCACAAAAGTTTTATTAATACATTATTCTCCTTCTTCTTCTTCCTTGAGCTTTGAGAAAGCTTTCTAGGTTTTGATTTTGTGATGATTAAGAGTGAGAATTTGATAATAAAAGAGAGCACAAATACTACTTCATCATCCTCATCTAATCTAGCCAATTAGATTAGGGTGTTCACCTCATTAGAGAGAGAGAGAGCTTAAGTTATAGAAACTTCGAGGTACATCATCGGAGAAAAGGAAGACTACAAGCTAGCATGGATCGTTCGAGTTGTGGAGCCTCTCTTGAGTCCGGGAGATCATGGATCAGGGCGAAGGGACTTCTACTCGGAGCTTATGAAGCGAAAGAGCGGACTACAAAGGTTGTAATCCCTCACTCTTAGTTGTAAAGATGTTTACTTGCATATTAAACTCTAATAATCTATCAAAGATCCCGGCTTTGGGTTGTTTCGGCATGTCTAAATTTTAAATCGGGCATGGTTGATGCCTTATAGACCCTTGTATGACTTTCTAGGAACCCTACAGTGGTATCAGAGCCAAGCTAGAGCATCAGGCGACGTGTATACGAAGTTAAAACTCCGATCGAACCCCGAAACATCGAAAATGACCCTCTCTCTGGAAAATTTTTGTAAAAATGTGATTTTTTCTGCATTAAAAATACTCAAAAAAATCAGTAGGGAATTCTAAAAGTTACTGTGCAAAACGACACCATAATACCACTAAAGCACTGCTGAACCGCGGCCGTACTATGCCTTATGCGGCGGTTCCGCGGCAGTACAGTAGTATTAGGGTTTGGTTTTAGGCACAGTACATCCGTAGGTATTTGTAGCTGCTTCTGTGTATTTTTAATCTGACTCAAGTGTTGAGTGTTCTGGAGATTATTTTGAATTCGTTGATTCGATCGGAAAATTTAATTTCGTTCTGTTTTCCGGATAATTTAGAAACTGTTAAAATGTTCGAACGGATATCATTAACTCATTTTTTCCCGGCACGAAAAACTTTCAAGTGTTGAATTTTTCTTGAGTTTAAATCTTTCGGAAAAACGTGCAAGTAACGCTGTGGATCCTCTAGAAGAACACAAACCTTAACTCGATTATGTGACCATCTGAACCGCCTCTAAACCTTAGGGTTTGGGGCAGTACGGCGTGCAACATGTGAGGCGTTGGCTTGACCCTTCTACGGCTGGACCATTGGTACTGTGACATATTCTAGGATTTTTTGAACTCCGCTCAAGTGTTGAGCTATTTAGGAAATCTTGGGTATTTGATTATTCGATCGGAAAGTTTAATACTGTCTATTTATCTGGAATGTGATACAATATGTGGAATTCATATAGTTAGGCATGAAATGCGAAGTATGTGATATTTCGGATTTACGATATCTAAAGAGATTGTGGATTCCAAATGTTGTAGTTTTACACTTTCTTTTCTGTGACCGTAAGTGTAGTATGTAGTTGTATTGCCGGTTTTCGTTGCTATACATCAACGGCGATCAGTGTATGCATACTTACTTACGTTGATGATATGAGATATTATGTGTTGCTGTGATATGTTATATTGGATCGTCGTGTTTTGAATAGCCGAGATTTTTATGTGAGATGAGGGTTTTTATTTTCATTCATGTAAAATTCATTTGTATGTAATATTCTTTTATTGGGGCACTTCCGGGATGAGGTTGATGTCACCAGTGTATATTATTTACTTTTCCGCATTAGGTAGACCCAAGGAGGGGAGCACAAGTAACCGGGTTCTAGGGTCCAGTGGGAGGCCATCTCGAGGAGTCGAGACCGGGTCTCCTAACCCTAGAATTGGCAATGTTACTTGCCGCTCTCGTAGGGGTCTAGGGATGTGGGTTTGGCTATTCATTGTGACCGTGGAATCCGTGTTTTAAACAGGCTCGTATTAAAAACACGGACATCCTAGTACATCCAATATTTCATATATGTTCTTCTGCTGCAATGTTCTGTGATGAGATCATATTACTGCCTGAGACGAATGCTTATACTATATATATATATATGCTGATATATAAATATTACTGCTTTCATTTCTTCTGTGACGCTTAGGAAGCATTAATTGATGGGATTTTTATTAATGAGATTAATAAAAGAAAAGAAACCTAAAAAGATGTTGTAGAATCAAAACTTTATAAAAAGGTAGCTACGGTCTTGCTTTGCACAGCGGTATATATGATATACCCTGCACCTTATTCGATGGGGAAAGAGCCGAGATCCCTTCACCGGGAGTGACCTCTTTAACAAAACTGGCAGATGCTATAATCTCGCTGTTTAGTTTTTGACAGCTTATATAGTTCTTGCTTTGCACAGCGGTATATATGATATACCCTGCACCTTATTCGATGGGGAAAGAGCCGAGATCCCTTCACCGGGAGTGACCTCTTTAGCGAAACTAGAAAAGCCTCAAAAACACTCCTTTTCAAAATCACTCGTTTCTACAACGATATTAAGTTCATTACGCAATAGGTTTTCTGAAAAACCTGCGTAGCCCTCCGACATTTCAGATATGTAATACTTAGTATTCATGATGCGTTTGTTGGCTTTCGTCAAGGCGTAGTGTGCAGTAGCTAACCATTGCTTATCTATAACATATGATGAGATTGGGTCAGGGTAGTCGTGCGGCTTTGTTGGCTTTCGTCAAGGGACGTACGGCTGGATTTAATTCAATTAAGAAATGTACGGGTTGAACTTGACTAGCGGACTATGGTTTGTTGGCATTCGTCAAGGTCATAGTACGTTAGGGGCAAAATATTATCGAGAATTTCAAGTGTTGAAATTTGCAATGAGATTGCATACCTTCTATGAGATAGATGGATCCTGATACCCACTACGAGTAAGAGTTACTCCTGGGAGAGTTTTACACAGGACAATTAGCCGATCAAGTAGGTGTCTAGAAAGGTGTTAACGGGGTTATGCCTCCGGGAAGACGAGGTTTATTTTAATTAGGTCTGTGCGAAAGCACGGGGAACCTCCCTCAAGTACCAACACTGATCTGGCTGAAAGATTGACGAAATTGTAGGGTGTGATTAATCCCGGCTAATCTTACCTTTTAGGGTTTGAAGGAAGATTTGATAAAAACAGTGGGAGATATCCTGATTAGATAAGATAATAACCAATCTAATCTTGCAAGAGCATACGCTAAAGTGTTTCCTTCTCTCTCGTTCCAGGTAGCGACCGTGTCAGGACTTAATCAAGATAATAATATGGATGTATTGACTGAACCTACTTATTATACTGAGCAGGGGATCGTTGGTCCCGTTCTTTCTTATAAGAGTTATAAGACTGAGCAGGAAGCAGGAGAAAATCTGGATTCTCACGCCGCCCAAACGAAGAACAGGCATGCTGATGCATTTTCTTCGGTTGTGTTAGTTATTGAGAACTGTTTCTCAGTTCACCCTACGTCCTGGGTATTAGATACCGGATCGGGATCCCACATATGTAAATTGTTACGTGGGCTACGTAAAGGCAGAGAACTGGGAAAGGGTGATCATTCCGTACAAGTAGGGAATGGTGCAAGTATTGCAGCCAAAGCAGTTGGCGAATATCACCTTGTATTACCAAGTAGTAATACACTGATTTTGAATGAGTGCTATTATATACCGAACATAATGTGCAACATTATATCAGTTTCTTTATTAAGTAAAGAAGGATATAATTTTGTAGTACAGGATAATGTTATGAACATATTCCTAGATCAAAAGTTGATTGGATTAGGCTCGTTACATAATGGCATATTCATTCTCAATCAAAATACAGTCCTTAATATACAAAACACACACAAGAGGAAGAGTTCAGAAATGAACGAATCCTTCTTGTAGCATTGTAGACTTGGTCATATCAATGCGACACGGCTAGCTAAGTTACATAAGGATGGATATTTGAATCCGTTCGAATTATCATCTTATGATACTTGCCATTCATGTCTCAAAGGTAAAATGACCAAAACTCCGTTTAGTGGACACGGAGAAAGAGTTAAGGAACTCTTAGGGCTGGTACACAGTGATGTATGCGGTCCTATGTCTACACATACCAGGAACGGTTCTTCCTACTTTATTACATTCATTGACGATCTCTCTAGATACGGACATGTGTTCCTGATGAAACACAAGTCTGAAGCTTTTGAGAAATTCAGAGAATATAAGAACGAAATAGAGAACCAAACGGGAAAAAGTATTAAAATCCTTCGATCTGATTGAGGGGGAGAATACTTAAGCAATGATTTTATGGATTATCTAAAAGAGAATGGGATTCTCTCTCAGCTTACTCCTCCTTATACACCAAAGCACAACGGTGTATCGGAGCGGAGGAATCGCACCCTATTAGATATGGTGCGCTCTATGATGAGCGATGCCGAGTTGCCTATTTCCTTCTGGGGGTATGCGCTTGAGACAGCCATACACCTATTGAATATGGTTCCTACGAAATCAGTTCATACCACTCCATATGAGATATGGAAAGGGAAGAGACCATCTCTTAAGTATTTTAAGATATGGGGTTGTCCGGCCTGTGTCAAAAGGCTAAATCCGGACAAACTCGAGGCAAGGTCTGTTCTATGCAAGTTTGTAGGATATCCCAAGAACTCATAAGGGTATATCTTCTACCACACTAAGGAACAAAAGGTGTTTGTTTCTCGACATGCCACCTTTTTAGAAAAGGAATTTCTTGCAAAAGAAATTTGTGGCGAGGAGGTAGAACTGGAAGAGGTTCCAGCGACACAAACTATAACGATGACTTGGTAGAACCAGAGGATTCAGTAGTTCCCGACGAACCCCAGCCTCTCCGCCGATCTAGTAGGGTTTCTCACCCACCTGAGAGATACTACGGTTTTCTCATTGATGGTGGGAGTGAGGATTGCATCATGGAAGATGATGACCCGACTAGTTTCGAGCAGGCCATCACGAGTGGTGACTCTGTGAAGTGGCTGGATGCAATGCGATCTGAGATGGAATCCATGTACACCAACAAAGTATGGATTTTGGAAGTTGCTCCTGAAGGAGTAAAACCCATTGGGAGCAAGTGGATCTTTAAAAAGAAAATTGGTGTAGATGGAAAAGTTGAGACTTTCAAAGCTAGACTTGTTGCAAAGGGTTTTCGTCAACGACCAGGTATGGATTATGACGAAACCTTTTCTCCAGTGGCTATGCTTAAGTCCATACGGATCTTACTTGCCATTGCTGCATACCATGACTACGAAATCTGGCAAATGGATGTTAAGACCGCCTTTCTAAACGGTGATTTAGAAGAGTGCGTGTACATGACTCAGCCAGAGGGCTTCGTAGATAGTGGGAGCAGCGGAAAGGTGTGTAAACTGCTTAAATCCATCTATGGGTTGAAGCAAGCATCGCGGAGTTGGAACATCTGCTTTGATGTTGTGGTCAAAGAGTTTGACTTCATCAAAAACGTAGATGAACCTTGTATTTATAAGAAGGTTGCAGAGAGTAAAGTTGTCTTCCTCGTATTGTACGTCGATGACATACTCTTGATAGGAAATGATGTTCCTATGCTGCAATCAGTCAAGCTCTTCTTATCACAAAGATTCTCAATGAAAGATCTAGGTGATGCCTCCTACATACTGGGAATTATGATCTATAGAGATAAATCTAAACGGATATTGGGATTGTCCCAATCCAGGTACATTGACACCATACTAAAGAGGTTTAGTATGGAAGAATCCAAGCGTGGGAACCTACCGACGATCTATGGACTCACTCTCTCCAAAGAGATGTCTCCCAAGATTGATTTGGAAAGAGCTCGCATGCAAGGGATACCCTATGCTTCGGCAGTAGGCTTAATCATGTATGCGATGCTATGTACCAGACCCGGTGTAGCATACTCACTAAGTGTAGTGAGTAGGTATCAAGAAGATCCAGGAGAGAGTCACTGAATAGCTATGAAGAGCATTCTCAAGTACTTGCGAAGGACTAAAGAGATGTTCTTGGTGTATGGTTACGGAGAACTCCAGGTGGAGTCCTTTACCGATTCGAGCTTCCAAAGTGATAAGGACGACTCTAAGTCGCACTCGGGATTTGTCTTTACCCTCAATGGAGGGGCGGTGTGTTGGAAGAGTTCCAAACAGGATACCGTTGCAGACTCGACGATGGAGGCTGAATACATCGCTGCCAATGATGCTGCCAAAGAGGCTGTCTGGATAAAGAAGTTCATTAGTGAACTTGGTGTGGTTCCATCCATTGAGCATCCAATACCTTTGTATTGCGATAACAATGGAGCTGTGGCTTTGGCCAAGGAACCTAGGTCCCATCAGAAGTCCAGACATATTCTGAGGCGGTATCACCTGATCAGGGAGACAGTTGATCGCCGGGAGATCGAGGTCAGGAGAGTTGATATGAAGGACAACACTGCGGATCCACTCACGAAGGCCATTCCCCAGATACAGTTTGAGAGATTATTCGGGATGCTAGGTATGAGATACTACAACAGCTAGCCTTAGTGCATGTGGGAGATTGTTAGTTATGTGTATACCCTAGAGGCCATTGTTGTACATATGATGTATATTATAATGGATGCTTGGATATATATAGAGAGGACTTTCTTGCTCGTCATGATAGTATGCTATTTGGTTTCACTTTATCTTAACATGTTGACTTATATTGATTTATTGTCTTACTCTCACATGTTGATAAAGCCCTTAGGATATGTACTCGACTACTGGGACTATGATGAGATCATACTAGTGGGGCCAGGGTAGTCAACGAGTACATCCTATAATTGTTCTTAGTCGAGGGTGCGTCGAGACAGGGCATCGATACACCAGAGTAGACTAGCGTATACGCATCTTGACCCATATGATGGGCGATGGATGATCTCATATCCATCGGTGTTTGACATCAAGGATAATGTACGGGTGCTCAGTGGAGACTGGGTACACTGGACGGACTCATTGAGAACACCCAGATGGTATTATACCTCACGTCAGATGGCAGTTCTCCGTTGACACAGGTACAGGGTAGTCTGTAGAACCGAGATCGTCATAGAATCTTGTGTGATTCCCACTGTGCTTTGATTTCCACCTTACCACGTCCAAGAGGGCGTGCAAAATGGTGGCTTTTGGGTACAGTCCCGAATCATATGGAGCCAATGAGCGATAGGAGGGGATTCGTCTCTCCCGGTATTGGGAGTTGATGTTGTGCTGTGTTCGATTGGCTATAACTGGAAGTCCCTGGCTAGGGCGGATATTGAGTACTACTGGTAAGTGTTATCAGTAGGTTCTCGACCTGTTATGAGCCTCACATCGACATGACTTATCGGTTACTGGGGTCTGACGTATACTACCCCTAGACTAGATATGCGACATATCAGAAAAGAGACTGGACTGTACGGGAGTGTTACTGATTGGATTCACAGGAGAATGTACATGCTTGCTTGTTGATCTTCTAATCGTTCAATACCTGGGTGGCTGTTACGTTTAGCTGACCGCTTGCTGTTAGTGTATATGCCCTAGGGGCCATTATTGTATCATACTAGCTTGTATATTACTTAATGGAAGCTTGGGATATTCACAGTTATATAACAGTCTTGCTAAACATGGTAGTATGCTACTTGGTTTTATCTATCTTAATATGTGAGTATACGTATTGATAGAGCTCTTAGGATCTTGCTTGACTACCAGCGTTGTGATGGTAGTCATACTAGTGGGGGCTGGGTAGTCTACAAGCACATCCTTTTTCAGGTCCCTAGTCATAGGATTATCGAGACAGGGCATCGATACTCCGGAGTAGACTAGTGTGTACGCTTCTCATCCCAGTTGGGGAGATGGTCTGTCCCATAGCCGTCAGTACGTCGTACTAGAGATAGTATACATGTGCTCGTTGGGTTACGGGTACACCGAACAGGACTCACGGGGAACTGTTGGTTGGTATTATACCCGTCGTCAGTTAACAGTTCCCAGGTGACATGAGTACAACATAGTCCCCAGACTTGACACTGCTACTTCGCCTCGAGTGTGTCCCACTGTTCTTAGATTGCTACCCTACCACGGCTCAAAGGATTCGTGCAAACAGGTAGCAGTTGGGTGCAGTCCCGAGCACTAGGAGGCAGTGGCGGTTAGACAGGATTCGTCTCTCCTGGTATTGGGAGTTGATATCGCGCTGTGTCAGAGAGCCATTACTCAAAGTCCCTGGCCAGGGCAAGCGAGATTTACTGGTAGGTTCCATTTGTTTCTCAGGGTGTAATGGGCTACGCTCCGACACGACTTATACCGCTATTAGGGGACTGATACTTGCCGCCCTAGGCCCGATATGCCATAGTCTTAGACGAACAGACCGGACTGTACGGAGATTGTCACATCAGGCTCAGTAGGAGTTCGGATGGGTTTCCTCATCGGCCTTCTTATCGACATCTACCTGGGGACCGTTACGTACAGCTAGTGCCGCTTGCGGTCTGTGGTTAAACCCACTGCCAGCGTAGTAGTCGAGTCTTTAGAGTCCCACACAGAGAGTTTCCCTACTACAGGCGAAACGATATAGAGGTCGTATGGTTTTATGACAAGGGTTCGGACGCATACGTGTGTTTACGCACGTACGACATTCAGACAGTTTTTACTAACCGGCTTTGGTTTAAGCCAGTTTCTAGTATCATGTTATTGGATTTATACTGTCTAAAGTTTTTCTGTGTTTTCACGGTTAGGAGGGGCATTCTCGTAATTTCGCGGGAAGCTTCTAGAAGGATGGTGACTTGAGGGTTTAGGTGGCATTAACATTAATTGATTTTGTGACTCATGAGATAAATCATTCAAGTGAGTTAATGAAGCATTTATTGCTTAATGACTCACTTGATGATTCATTGCACATATTAAATGAAGCATGATGATAAATCATTTGATTTATTTTATTTGATATTCTTTATGCTTCATGATATATTAGAAGTGAGAAACAATTTCAATTCATGATCATTCTCACCTTCTCTCTCCTCAAGCTCTCTCTCTTCAAACCCTAACCCTAACCTCTCATGTGTTGAGATCAAGGGTTAGATAGACTAATACATCCATAGTCCAACTCTATATCACCTAGGTTGCTTAGATTAGCAGTTTAAGAAACCTAGTTACCTCAAGTTAGAGGTGAAGCTTGGAGTATAGCTCTCGGGTGGATCATCTATTACGTAGAGGAGGCCGAGAAGGAGGTGGATAACGAAAAGGAGAAGGACACGGTTCATTAGGTATAATCACTTATCATAGTAGTTAACAACTTCTATGTTTCTTGTTAGTTATAGTTTAGCAAAGATTCTCGGTTAGTCGATGTTTACGCAAAGAACAAGATCGTTTTTCAATTTTCCGCCTCCCCGCAAGTCGTGGGGTGTTGTACATCGACTTACAGTGGTATCAGAGCCTCGCTAAACAATAATTAACTCATTAGCAAAGTCGTATGTATTTCGAACGCAAAACGAACCGAAAAAGACATCGATATCACTAAGTTTCTGTCGAATTTAAAACAGGCTCTAAAAATTTTCAGGGACCTGCAGAATAACCTACAGAGAAATATAAGAACACTGAAAAAAATTGGGTTCATGAATCGGCTAAACAGCCGCGGAACCGCGGCCGATCCCACCGATCCGCCGCGGATCCGCGGCCGAGTTGGAGCCGATTCAGCCCAAGTTTTTCCAGTGGCTCTTCTGTGATGTTTTTGTCTTTTCTGGAATGTTTATTTTCTGCTCAAGTCTCAGGTGCACAGAGAAGTTTTGGAGTAGAATTTGATATGTTTGCTCGATCGCAATTATACGATGTTTGCTAATTTGATTATATCTGTCAACTGTTTAAGGTGTTCGTAAACCTCCCCTAACTGCTAGTATGTCGGTTGGCAAGGGGTTGCACATTTCTGTAATGGATTTTACTGTTTGTGGTTATGAACTGTATTGGATTGTTGTGATGATTAGCCGGGGTTTGTGATGGGTTGTTGTATTCATTCATTCAAAATAATTGTAATATTATTTTGCGGGGCACATCCAGGTTGCGGTTGTAGCCACTGTTGTATTATTTAATTTTACTGTTTTTGCTCCTAGGATAGACCCAATGTGGGGTACACAAACTACCGGGTATTTTGAAGTGTTTAGTGGCCTACTCACGTTGTTGAGGGAGACCACTTCACTTCGAGTACTTGGCGGGTAGTTTACCGTTCCCGTAGGGGTCTACGGTGGGGTAATGGCTATTCATCACAACTGTGCAATCCGTCTTTCTTTGCAGGCTCAAAAGAAACACGGATTGCTTGCATATCCAATAATGTTCATCTGTGATCTGGAATGCCTATTATTGCGTATGACGAATGTACAATATTTATATATGATAGCTATTTAGACGTCACTTATGTTTTACACCCGCGCTAGCCCAGCCCCCGCTCTGCCGTTAGTTAAGTAACTTAACGGGTGATGACGGGACCCAGTGGCGAATGCGGATGGCATAAGAGGACGTTGTATTTTCGTTGTTTTCTGCAATGATAGGTTAATGATGGGACACATTATTATTAATGCAAAGAAAATAAACCAAAGTTGAATCGTTGGAACAGTTTAAAAGAAACCACTCGGTTATTTTTAAAAACAGAAGATATTTTTAATTGCGGAGCTTTAACCACTCCTTTTAAAAGCTATCAGGTTCCTTCGGTCATATCAAGTTCACTACGTTCACGATTTCGCCAAAACCATTCGTAGCCCTCCGTCATTTTATTTGAGTATTCAGTAGTATTCAAGCTATGTATTTTGACCAACGCCAAGGCATAGTGTTTGGTAGCTGCTGGGTATTCATTTGTTGCATAGATATATGAGTTAGTTTGGGACAGTCGTATTATCATTTTGGCCAACGTCAAGGATATGTACGGATGGGTTCAAATTAACAAGATAATGATGGGTAGAACTTGACATGTGACTTATGACATTTTGACCAACGCCAAGGTCATAAGAGCATGGGGCAAAAATTTATATCGGGAATTTCTAAAGAAACTGAAATTTGCAAAGAGATGCATACCATTTGGAGTTTGATGAATATTGGTAGGATTCCTTCAACATTATCATACGATGATATTTGGATCCCGATCCTACTGTGAGTATATGCTACTCATCAGGAGATTCATCACTTAACGATCAATGCTATAAACCAAGTAGGTGTCGAGAAAGGTGTCAGCGGGGCTACGTCCCCAGAGAAAAGAGGTTAAGTAATTAAGGAACTTCGCGAAAGCGTTGGAAAACCTCCCTTGAAGTACCGACACCGGCCTGGCTGAACGGTTAAGCAAGTATTGTACGGTGAGAATAGTCCTGGCTAATTCTTCTTTTATGGTTTGGGGAAGGATTCGAGAAACAGTGGGAGCCATCCAGTTTAGATAAATTAAAAACCACTCTAAACTTGCAAGAGCATCATGCTAAAGTGTTTCTTCTCTCTCTCCTACTTGCAGCGACCCTGAAAATGACTGGACTTAAGTTACTTTTAGAGAAAAATATACTGACAGGGCCAAACTATAAAGATTGGCTGCGGAATGTCAAAATGGCTTTGACCTATGACAAATTGGGGTACGTCCTCACGGCTAAGGCACCTGCAGTCCCAGGTCCCAAATCCAGTAATGCGGATAAGGAAATCCGCAAAACCTGGGAGTATGATTGCGCGAAGGCCAAGTGCATCGTGCTTGCCTCGATGAACAATGAACATCAGAGGAGGCACAAGGATATGGATCTTGATGCCATATTTTTCCATACAAAGGAACTTTATGGAGAGCAATCTCGTATAGCAAGATACGAGACCTCTAAGAACTTGTTTTGAGCGAGGTTGGCCGTCGGATCATCGGTAGGAGAACATGTCCTAAAGATGATTGGCTATATAGAAGAGCTCGCAGACCTTGGGACGACTTTGGATAATGAGCTCTATACAGACCTGATTCTCCAGTCCCTTCCTTCCACCTACGCCCAGTTTATTCTGAATTTCAACATTCAAAGAAAAGAAGTTGAACTTCCAGAATTCCTTAACATGTTGAAGAGTGCAAATGGCACCTTGCAGAAGGCAAGAGAAACACCCGCTATGTTTGTTAGCAGTGCTTCTTCTTCCGGGTCCAAGGCTAGGGCCAAAGGAAGGAAGAAGAAGGCCGCCACCAAACCTAGAGGAGGTGTTAGTAAGGTGGGAGCGAAGGGAAAGAAAAAGTTTGCGGTACCAGTAGTGGCTCAGGATGAGTGCTTCCATTGTCATAGGAAAGGGCACTGGAAGAAAGACTGCAAGGCGTGGAACGCTAAGAACCAGGAACCGAAGCAAGCTGTGGCTTTGACTTCAGGTGTGTTTGTAATTGAGAATTGTCTGTCAATCAACTCTACTTCCTGGGTATTGGATACCGGATCAGGATCTTATATATGCAATTCATTGCAGGCACTGAGAAACCGTAGAGTGTTGAAGGATGGTGATATGACCTTGATGGTTGCTAACGGAGCTAGCGTGGGAGCTGTGTCCGTAGGGGATTATCACCTGGGATTGACGAGTGGACACATTTTGGTTTTATATAACTGTTTTTGTATACCTAGCTTAACGTGTAATATCATATCAGTTTCCTTGTTATCAAATAAAGGTTATGATTTCACGTTTGTAATTGATGTTGTTAACATCCACCTTAATCATAGTTTGATTGGGTCCGGTACACTGGATAACGGTATATATGTCTTAAACCAACTCCAAATTTTCAATGTCCAGAACACACTAAAAGGAAAGTCTCCAGATTTAAATAAGGCTTTCTTATGGCATTGTAGAGTAGGTCACATCAATGAGACAAGGTTGACTAAGTTACATAGAGAAGGATATTTGGACTCGTTCGAATATCAAACTTATGCCACTTGTCAATCATGTCTCAAAGGAAAGATGACAAAGAATCCATTCACTGGACATGGAGTAAGAGCGAGCGAGTTCTTAGGACTCATACACAGCGATGTATGTGGTCCAATGTATACACATGCAAGAGATGGTTTTTCCTATTTCATTACTTTTACGGATGATTACTCAAGGTACGGATTCATTTATCTGATAAACATAAATCCGAGGCTTTTGAGAAATTCCAAGAGTATAAGAATGAAGTAGAAAACCAAACCGGCAAAAGTATCAAGACACTAAGATCTGATCGAGGTGGTGAATACTTAAGTGCCGAGTTCCTAGGTTACCTAAAAGAGAAAGGAATTCTCTCTCAGCTTACTCCTCCATACACTCCATAGCATAACGGTGTATCGGAGATACAGAATCGAACCCTATTGGATATGGTACGTTCCATGATGAGTAATGCTGAGTTACCGCGATCTTTCTGGGGTTATGCGCTAGAATCAGCGGCATATCTTTTGAACATGGTTCCTACCAAGACTGTGCCTACCACGCCATATCAGATGTGGAGTGGGAAGAAACCCTATCTTCAGTATCTGAAGATATGGGGATGTCCAGCTTTTGTTAAAAGGCAGCATGTGGACAAGCTCGAGGTATGATCAGTACAGTGTAAGTTTGTGGGATATCCAAAGAACTCCAAGGGGTATCTATTCTATTACGCAGAGGAACAAAAGGTTTTTGTTTCTCGTAATGTTCATTTTCTAGAATATCAGTTTTTAGAAAGGAAAATAAGTGGGAGCGAAATAGAACTGGAAGAAATTCCAGAACCACAAACTACTACTGAAAGTTTGGTAGAACCAGTAGTTCAAGTAGAACAGAACATTCCCGCACCCCTCCGCAGGAGTAGTAGGCCGTCTCATCCGCCTGAGAGATACTACGGTTTTCTCATAGATGGGGATAAAGAGGATTGCGTCATAGATGATGATGAACCTACCAGCTTCCAGCAGGCCATCCAGAGCGGCGACTCGGTACGATGGCTAGATGCAATGCGGGCCAAAATGGAGTCCATGTACACCAACAAAGTATGGACTTTGGACTTTGCTCCAGATGGGGTAAAACCCATAGGATGCAAATGGATCTTCAAGAAAAAGATTGGTGTAGATGGACAGGTGGAAACCTATAATACTAGACTTGTTGCAAAGGGTTTTCGTCAAAGACCTGGTTTGGACTATGACGAAACTTTTCTCCAGTGGCTATGCTCAAATCCATTCGGGTCCTTCTTGCTATTGCTGCCTTCCATGATTATGAAATCTGGCAGATGGACGTAAAGATGACTTTTCTGAATGGTAATTTAGAAGAGTGCGTTTATATGGATCAACCAGAAGGTTTCAATCAGAGTGGGAGCAGCGGGAAAGTATGCAAGTTGCTTAAGTCCATTTATGGACTAAAGAAGGCATCATGGAGTTGGAACATCTGTTTTGATGAAATGGTCAAAGAATATGACTTTATCAAAAATCCAGATGAACCAGAGTTGGAACATCTGTTTTGATGAAACGGTCAAAGAATATGACTTTATCAAAAATCCAGATGAACCAGAGTTGGAACATCTGTTTTGATGAAACGGTCAAAGAATATGACTTTATCAAAAATCCAGATGAACCAGAGTTGGAACATCTGTTTTGATGAAACGGTCAAAGAATATGACTTTATCAAAAATCCAGATGAACCATGTATATATAGTAAAGTTGTAGCACGAACTGTCGTATTCCTCGTCTTGTACGTGGATGACATTCTATTGATAGGAAATGACATTCCTATGCTACAATTTGTCAAAGGATTCTTGTCACACAGGTTCTCCATGAAAGACCTGGGTGATGCCTCTTACATTCTGGGGATCAGGATCTATCGTGATAGATCCAAGAGGATGTTGGGACTTTCGCAGTCCAGGTATATCAACACTATACTGAAAAGATTCAGTATGGAAGATTCTAAGCGCGGTAATCTACCGGCTTGTCACGGAATCACCCTATCCAAAGAGATGTCTCCCAAGACTGATTTGGAAAGGGATCGCATGTTGATTATACCCTACGCTTCTGCGGTAGGCTCTATAATGTATGCGATGTTGTGCACCAGACCGGATGTAGCTTATGCACTGAGCGTGGTAAGCCGGTATCAGTCAGACCCAGGGGAGAAGCACTGGATAGCAGTAAAGAACATTCTCAAGTACCTGAGAAGGACTAAGGAGATGTTCTTGGTTTACGGCGGAAAAGACCTCAAGATGGAGGCCTTTGCTGATTCCGGCTTCTAGAGTGATAAGGACGATTCCAAGTCCATGTCAGGTTATGTCTTTACCCTCAATGGAGGGGCGGTGTGCTGGAAGAGTTCCAAGCAGGACACCGTTGCTGACTCGACGATGGAAGCGGAGTATATTGCTGCTTGCGATGCCGCAAAAGAAGCGGTCTGGATGAAGAAGTTCCTAACAGAACTTCAGGTGGTTCCTACCATTGTTGATCCAATACCTCTGTATTGCGACAACAACGGAGCTATAGCTTTAGCGAAGGAACCAAGGTCCTATCAGAAGTCCAGACACATCTTAAGGCGGTATCACCTGATCAGGGAGATCATTGATCGTCGGGAGATCGAGGTCTGGAGAGTTGCTAGTGAAGAGAACATTGCTGATCCATTCATGAAGGCCTTACCTCAGATTCAGTTTGAGAGGCTACTCGAGATCATCGGTCTTCGATATGCCAGTACATGGCCCTAGTGCAAGTGGGAGATTGTTAGTGTATATGCTCTAAGGGCCATTATTGTATCATACTAGCTTGTATATTACTTAATGGAAGCTTGGGATATTCACAGTTATATAATAGTCTTGCTAAACATGGTAGTATGCTACTTGGTTTTATCTATCTTAATATGTGAGTATACGTATTGATAGAGCTCTTAGGATCTTGCTTGACTACCAGCGTTGTGATGGTAGTCACACTAGTGGGGGCTGGGCAGTCTACAAGCACATCCTTTTTCAGGTCCCTAGTCATAGGATTATCGAGACAGGGCATCGATACTCCGGAGTAGACTAGTGTGTACGCTTCTCATCCCAGTTGGGGAGATGGTCTGTCCCACAGCCGTCAGTACGTCGTACTGGAGATAGTATACATGTGCTCTTTGGGTTACGGGTACACCGGACAGGACTCACGGGGAACTGTTGGTTGGTATTATACCCGTCGTCAGTTAACAGTTCCCAGGTGACATGAGTACAACATAGTCCCCAGACTTGACACTGCTACTTCGCCTCGAGAGTGTCCCACTGTTCTTAGATTGCTACCCTACCACGGCTCAAAGGATTCGTGTAAACAGGTAGCAGTTGGGTGCAGTCCCGAGCACTAGGAGGCAGTGGCGGTTAGACAGGATTCATCTCTCCCGGTATTGGGAGTTGATATCGCGCTGTGTCAGAGAGCCATTACGCAAAGTCCCTGGCCAGGGCAAGTGAGATTTACTGGTAGGTTCCAGTTGTTTCTCAGGGTGTAATGGGCTACGCTCCCACATGACTTATACCGCTATTAGGGGACTGACGCTTGCCGCCCTCCTAGGCCCGATATGCGACAGTCTTAGACGAACAGACCGGACTGTACGGAAATTGTCACATCAGGCTCAGTAGGTGTTCGGATGGGTTTCCTCATTGGCCTTCTTATCGACGTCTACCTGGGAACCGTTACGTACAAGTAGTGCCGCTTGCGGTCTATGGTTAAACCCACTGCCAGCATAGTAGTCGAGTCTTTAGAGTCCCACACAGAGAGTTTCCCTGTAAGTGCATGGCGGCGCCCCGGCCGTCAATCCGACGCCGGAATGCGGAAACAAAACTTTTCTAAAAACTAGAAACCGGCACCACCGCGCACTAAAATCCCGGATCGGGCCATTAACCTACTCCTAGCAAAAACGAGAAA
Source organism: Agapanthus africanus (assembly GCA_030015575.1). Taxonomy (NCBI): domain Eukaryota; kingdom Viridiplantae; phylum Streptophyta; class Magnoliopsida; order Asparagales; family Amaryllidaceae; genus Agapanthus; species Agapanthus africanus. The sequence goes on along the minus strand of JASDDO010000031.1, from coordinate 376,007,288 downwards.
GGGTAGAATGCTATACCGAGCAATCCGTGTCCTTCGGTCTTCGGTCTCCACTCCGATCTCCTCGCGGAATCTCCGATCTTTAGCTCCTCGTCGGAACGGGTACCACATCGCCGGGTTCTTTTACGGGCTCCCACCTCTGGACCGAGGCAACTCGGGCACGAAGTTGGCGAGACGACGTGCCCAAGAAATGCTGTAGGCTAGTGTAGAAGGCTTGTCTCTTTGGGGTTATGAAGTTGCCATTTGATGAAGTGTGGAGTAGAGAATGAACTATGGAGAGAGGTGAGGAAATTTGCAATGAGCCAAAATGATATGAACAATTTCCTGACACCAAAAATGAAAATCCCTCTCTCCTCCCCTCAAAGTGGCTGGCCCCTCATCCTCAAAATGGTGGAGGGAAAAAGAATAAAACATAAAGGGAGGTGAGTGTAGGAATCAAAAGAGGTGACCACATCAAAAAGTGATGATAACAAGGTCATATCCATTTCTAATCCTTTCTAGTCTCATTTAATGCAAATCAAGTGATGGAAAAATATTCTCATGATGCTTGGAACCATCATGAAGCCACATATGCAAATAACACCTCTACAAAAGATAATTTGCACAACTGCAAATAACCCCCTCCATCGGAAAAGTCCGGCCGGGAAGGAACAAAGGAGAACTGGCCGGAACGGAATGCAAACTGGCAACTTCAGAAAAATGATCCCGTAATAAATTACAGGAAAACCCCGCGACTGCATATACATGCCCGCATTTGTATTGCGACCGAATACAAATGCAAAGAGACAAAATCTACACTGTACAATACTAGGATCCTGCTTAAACCAAAGACTACTAGTAAAATCTGTCCGATCACGATCCGTTCAATACCGCACGTATCTGATCGAACCCTGCCATATCTCCATACGGCCTCTACAGCGTTTCGCCCGAAACTTGAGAAACTGGTCTGTGGGGGACTCTAAAGACTTGTCAATACTTTGTTGTGGATTTAACCACTAGCACATAAGAGGTATTAGCCTATACGTAACGAGCTACCAGGTATTGACCAAAAGGGACGTCTGTGAGTAAACTCATCCTGACACCCTACTGAGCCTGTCAGTGACAATATCCGTACAGTCTGGTCCGTTCTTCTATGAGCATCGCATGGCGGGCCTAGGGGGTTGGTAAAAGTCAGACCCCTAAAAGCGGTACAAGTCGTGTCGGAGTGTAGCCCAGAACACCCTGAGATACTACTGGAATACCTACCAGTAAATCTCCTGCCTTGGCCAATGACTTCATGTAATGGCTCTCCTAGACACAGCGCGACCACACCCCCAATACCGGGAGAGACGAACCCCTGCAGATCCGCTCACTGCCTTCATGTGGCTCGGGCCTGTACCCAACTAAAACCTGTTTGCACATCTCCTTTGAGCGTGCTAGGAGTAATCAGAGTACAGTGGGAACTCACACGATATAAATGACGATCTCAGGTCGATGAACTAACCTGTACACATGTCACCAGGGAACTGCTTTCTGACGTCAGGTAGAAGACCAGCTAGCATGTTCCCGGAGAGTCCTGTCCGGTGTACTCATAACCTAATGAGCACCTGTATACATCTTAGGTGAACCAACTGACACCGGTGGCTTGTGAGACCGGCCACCGCCCCTCGTCGGGGTCTCGACTGTATACACTAGTCTACTCTGGAGTATCGATGCCCTGTCTCGAAACTCCCATGACTAGGGACCTTTTAAGGATGTGCTTATAGACTCCAGCTCTCACGTATATGACCGCCCTCATACTGCTGGCAGTCAAGCAAGAATCCTAGGGGCTCTATCAACGTGCAATAGTGACCTGTAAGGTCACCTAAAGCAGTACACGATGATAAAGATAAACCAGATAGCATACTATCATCTTGAGTAAGACTGTCCTACTGGGACAGGTCCTCCCTCAATCATTGCAATCACGTGCCTGTGATCCAATAATTGACTCTGAGGGCACTATGTCCAACAATCTCCCACTTGCACTCAAAGCTAATTATTGCGATGTCGCATACTCACAGCCCGTGTGATACCGAACACCCAACTCCTCTACTATTCAATCTCACAAAGCTCGTTTGCGAAACCATTGCATTCGAGGAATAGCCTCAGTGAGTGGATCCGCTGTGATGTTTCTTTCTATGTCTCTCTTTATCTCAAGTTCGCGGAGAAACCCATCTCCCGAAATGAGCAATACCTGTCTTAGAATATGTTTGGATGTGTGATGGGACCTAGTTCATAAGTGAACTCCAAATCCAAACTTCTTAGACTGTATCGTCAACTGAACTTAATCAGTATCCTGCGCCATGCCTCCCTCAATATCCGCCTGGACCACCTGTCCAAAATACTGCCCCTCTTCAGAGGGAGAACTATAACTCTGACAGTCACTCTGTCATCCATGTCACCTTGGAAGCCTGGAATGATAACTGTTTCCCAAAGGAGGCTGCCGTTATCATTTCCTTAGAACATTCACTTATGTTCTAAAACTGCTTCCGAATGTTTCTCCAGGATTGGATCAATATCAACTTATTGCACCTACTGCAAAAACAACATCTGGTGTGGTACTTGACATTTCATGATTGACTCAATTGCCTAAGCAAGTGATCTGCCAATCATGCACATCCCTCTCCCCTATAGTCTGTAAGACTCCTTTAGAGAGGGTGACTCCATCACCTGCAGGTATATTACCGTGCCAGGAGTCTTCCATTCTAAAAACTCTTAGAATGCTGTCTAAGTACCCTGATTGGGAAACCACCCAAATCTAGATCTAAAACCATAGATCTAGTAATCAGAATGTCTGATATAAAATCCAATTCCTTATGTGGAGAAACCACTGTGTGACAACCAAAGTATAACCGATCATAGTATAGGAATTTCACTTCCTACTCTGTGTATGTCATCCAAATACCAGGACATCACACCCTACTACCTTCTTAACAGATCCACCCCCTATTCTGATGAAGTCAAACCTATGACTGTCACATCAGAAATAGATGATCTATCTCCGCTATATCTGCTTTAGTCTATAAATAGATATAAGCCACCTGTCCACCAATGCTTCCGCTGCTCCCACTGACTACGACAACCCTCTGGCAGAGTCATATACTCGTACGCTTCTAAAGCTAGTTTAGAACGATGCTATACTCATCCTCCTGCCGGGTCTCACAGTCTGGAACAACAGCAATGACAAGTCTGGGTAAACAAGAACCTTCCTGCCACCGTCTTTGAGGCTACCGGAGTACCTCTCGGGTGCCTGAGGTTACCCACCATATCTGCGGAGTAGCCAATGGAATGTCAAACCAGTTTGAATCTTTAGGTTCTTATCAAATCTTCAGTAATCGTTTGCGGTTCTGGAATCACTTCCAGTTCTACCATACTCCCACTACTGTTTTCTAAAAAAAATCCATTTTTATTAAAACTGTGGCGAGTCAAGAACAATATCACTATTGATATTCCTGATGGTAGAAAGTCAACCCACGTCATAGCCTGGGTAAACCCACAAACAGCCATTACAGAAACGTGCCTTGAGTTATCCAGAGTCTGGTTTTAAGCATAAGCCGGACAACTCCCCGTACCATAACATCGTTAAGATATGAACTGTTCTATATCCAATACAGAAACAGAGGCACTGATTTAATTGAACCAGATTCAAATCATGCAACTGTCTCCAGTGCATGTTAACTAAATGGAAAGAGGCCGATCAGCATTACTCAACTTAGGAGTGCTTCCAATTATGAGTAACCTGAAAGAGAAGCATGTTCTCTTAATCATTACTATCAACTGAATACCATGCACAAGTATCTACATCTTCGATCACCTTGAAGAATCCCGATACTTGCAATATCTGGTTCTCTACTTTACTCTTATACCTATAACTTCTCAAAACTTGGACCTTGTATTTCTACGAAATACATGTCTAAGAACTAGAGAAGTCATAAGTAAACAGAATATAGTACGAGGACCAACCCCTCTGTCCTAATGGACACTGAACAACATACAATACTCTGTATAAGTCCCTTGAGTCCAATTTCTCATTCACTGTGTGTCGTAGGTTGAAAACTGTACTTATGGTTAAGAAGAATTACACCGCTGTTCAATGCTCCTTACCTAACCATCCACTGATATAGGTAAATGTCATAGACATAATTTCAAAAAGGTATATCTCACTCTATAAAAATAGACGTACAGATATATCGATTTGAAATTGGTGCATAACAACGGATATTCAAAACCAAATATTTGCTGTCCGGAAAACAACCCAGGTGACTTCCTCAAATATCACCAATTACAACAAATCCTGATGTAATGAGGATAATCACCTAATTCCCAATAACTTACGCCCACTCATCATCTGTAAAACCAAGCAAATGTGAGAATCAAACCTGGTAAATACATACCCCGGAGCAAGTGTATAATTGGGAAATCAGTTTTCTTTTAACAGTACACAGTGAAACTGAAACATTGAAATGTTTTGATGGGGTATCCCGGTATTCTTAGTAATGCCTTTTCCATTATCCAGATTCACAACTGTAACCGTATATCTCTTTGCCATCTCTCCAAATCCCTTTATATGTCTTTAATCATTACCTTCTGTACACCCCTTTAGGCCAAATAGTTTTCTTCATTCCCTACCGTTCGGCACCAGCCTATGGTTTGGAAGAAGACTATCCAATAAGCATAATGGGTGTACTATCCTAATCCTAGGAGCACTCGCAATACGAGAGAAGGTGAAGATAAAAGACAACCGAATAAACCTTATTCCTATTTCTTCCGAACCAGAATCCATCCCCGAACTGGAACAAGTTCCTTCGATTTCGTATATAACCATACGATGGAGTATCCAAATAAACTGTGGATTTTCGTAGTGATACGGAGTGTTCTGGAGAAATACAAAGGTGATTTTGGATTGGCAAAGAAATACTTGGTTTGGTCGTGAATACTTGGTTATGCTAATTGGTTTTCTTCATTCCCCACCGTTCGGCACCAGCCTAAGGTTTGGAAGAAGACTATCCAATTTGCGTAATAGGTGTACTATCTCCTAAACCAAGGAGTACTCGGAACCTGAGAGAAGGTAAAAGGAAAAGACAACTAAATAGACCTATTCGTTTCCTCCAGAACCGGAAACCATCCTCGAATAAATTCCTTCGAGTTTGTATATAACCATACGATGGTTTTATCCAATGGAAGTGGACGTTCGTAGTAATACGGGGTGTCCTGGAGAAAAGGGTAAAAGTAGGAGTGGCAATGAGGTATGCAACTCTGACAATCCAAAAGCCAGTGTTAAGAAGGTTCGGTTAATTTTGGTCACTGAGTCATAGTCAAGGGTCGGGTCATGGTCGCTGCCAAAGAGAGAGAGAAAAGAAACACTCAGCGTGCACTCTAACCTAGATCAGAATGGTTATCACTTTATCTAATCAGGAAACCTCCCACTGTAACGTCAAATTCTTCCCCAAACCTGAAAGAAGAATTAGTTGGGATCACCCGAGGAGTAAACCAACTCATCAGTGGGAATCGGGATCCAACTATCATCGCATGATAACGTGACGGAATCCGCTCACGTTATCACACTCCAGAAGGTATGCGCATATCTGGCAAGTTTCAGTTTCTTTAGAAACTCCCGATGTGATTTTTGTCCCATGCTCTTATGACCTTGACGAAGGTCAACAAATCATAAGTCACATGTCAAGTTCTACCCGGCATTGTCCAGGTTAATTTGAACCCACCCGTACAAGCCCTTGACGAAGGTCAACAAGGCTATACGACTGTCCCAAACCAACGCATCTATCTATGCAGCAGAAAGGTAACAAGCAGCTACCATACACTATGCCTTGACGAAGGTCAACAAATATAGCATGAATACTACGTGCTACCCGTCTGAAACGACGGAGGGCTACGAATGGTTTCTGGCGAAAAACCTTTAACGTAATGAACTTGATATCGTTGAAGGAACCGAATAGCTTTTTAAAAATATAGTGACGAAAACCTTTGCTAAATAGGTCACTCCCGGTGAAGGGATCTCGGCTCTTGCCCCGTAGAATGAGGTGCAGGATATTCTAATTGAATACAACAATGCAAAGCAAAAGGCATCGACTATAGTGAAGTTATTGCCCAGGCGCAAACTTCTGTCCAAGGGGTCACTCCCGGTGAAGGGATCTCGGCCCTTGCTGTAAGTCCACGTTGCCCACCCCGGTGCTTACGGGGAGGCGGAAAACATAATAAAAATTGGATTTTTAATGACTTAGGCAACATGGACCTTGCTTGTGAGGATCTTTACTAAACTAAAGCTAGCTAAAGAAAACTAACAACTAGTTAAGTTGTAGAAAGGTTATACCTTGAGCTCGAACTCCTTCTCTCCTTGCTCGTCGGAATGGTAGAAAGGCCTCACCTTGCTTGTCTTCTTCCGTCAAAGAACGATCCACCCGAAAGCCTCGACCTTTAGCTTCAACTCCAAGCTAGGAGTAACTAGAGTGCAAGAAATGCTAAGACTTGAACCCTAGAAGTGAGTAGAGAAGATCAAGTGAAGGTTTTTCTCAAGCTTTTTGTTTCTCAACACATGAGAGGGAGAGAGCTTGAGGGAGAGGATGAACAAGAGAGAGAAAAGATATGAGAGAATGAATTATTAGTGAGCCATTCTCACTAATATGTGTGTGTTATTTTAATTAATTAATTAGCAAGAAAATTGTCATGGTTTAATCAAGAGGTGACCATTATCATTTCATTATTAATGCAAATTGCAAGGATCAAAGAGCATCTTCCAAATGAAATGATCATGGTCAACTTGTCAACATGGTCAACAAGTCAATGAAGTCAAAATGTCAACAACAACAACCATGCACAATAATCAAGCTAATTATTAATTAACAATAATACACACAAAAACAATAGGGTTAATAAAATGACAATAGTCATTAACCCTAAACAAGGTCCTCTCCCTCAATCTCAAGCAACTGTGCATACGCACCCGCATTCGTGATCCGAGGAACACGAATACAATGAGAAAAACCAATCTCAAATCATATACTAGGATCCGGCTTAAACCAAAGCCCGCTAGTATAAACTGTCCGGACAGCAAACGTGCACAAGTGCGCGGATGCGAACGAACCCTGTCGCAAAACCATGCGACCTCTACTCGTTTTGCCTAAAGGCGAATAGCTCTCTGTGTGGGACTTTAAAGACTCGACACTACGCTGGCAGTGGGTTTAACCACAGACCGCAAGCGGCACTAGCTGTACGTAACGGTCCCCAGGTAGATGTCGATAAGAAGACTGACGAGGTGAACCCCATCTGCACTCCTACTGAGCCTGTATGTGACAGTCTCCGTACAGTCCGGTCTGTTCGTCTGATACATCGCATGGCGGGCCTAGGGGGGCGGTGAACGTCAGTCCCCTAATAGCGGTACAAGTCGTGTCGGAGTGAAGCCCAGAACACCCTGAGATAACACTGGAAGCCTACCAGTATATCTCGCTTGCCCTGGCCAGGGACTACTCGTGTAATGGCTCTCCTGGACACAGCGCGATGTCAACCCCCAATACCGGGAGAGACGAATCCTGTCTAACCATCACTGCCTCCAAGTGCTTCGGGACTGCACCCAAAAACTACCTGTTTGCACGACTCCTCTGAGCCGCGGTAGGGTAGTAATCAAAGTGCAGTGGGAACACACTCGAGGCGAAGTGACAGTGTCAAGTCAGCGGACTAAGCTGTACTCATGTCACCTGGGAACTGATAACTGACGATAGGTATATTACCAACCAACAGTTCCCGACGAGTCCTGTCCAGTGTACTCGTAACCTAACGAGCACCCGCATACTATCCCAAGTACGACGTACTAACGGCTGTGGGACAGACCGTCTCCCACACTGGGATGAGAAGCGCATACGCTAGTCTACTCCGGAGTATCGATGCCCTGTCTCGATAGTCCAACGACCAGGGACCTGTATAAGGATGTGCTTATAGATTACCCAGCTCCCACGAGTGCGAGCGCCATCACAACGCTGGTAATCAAGCAAAGATCCTAAGGGCTCTACTAATATGTATACCTGCAATATGCTAAAAGAAACACATGCACATATTAAAGCAGAGACAAACCAAGTAGCATACTACCATTTCGAGCAAGATTGTATATACAACTGTGAATATCCCAAGCTTCCATTAAGTAATATACAAACTAGTATGATACAGTAATGGCCTCTAGGGCATATACACTAACACTTGCCTCGTCGACTGAGGTGCTGGATATTCATAACCGAATACCACTGTGCAAAACAAAAGAGAACGTCCTTACAATAACAGCTTTTTGAAAAATGTTCCAACAACATCAGAATAGGTTTGTTTAGCTTGCATTGATCCGAATTAACGCAGTCCCATCAATTGATCACACCAATAAAGAACGAAAATAATGATGTACGTATATGCCATCCGCATTCGCCACTGGGTCCCGTCATCACCCGTTAGGTTACTTAACTAACGACAGAGCGGGGACTGGACTAGCACGGATGCAAAACATATACAACATTTACTAGTATATATATCAATATATAATATTCGCTCAAGGCGTGATAAAATGCAACATCACAGAAATGTAATAAGTATCACAGAACAATACAGATATCTGGGATCCCCGGGTTCATAGAGCCGCTACTGAAACCCGACGTTCCCCTGGTCATGTGGATAGCCTGTGCAATGAAATCCTAGACCCCTACGGGCGCGGTAAGTTACCCGCCACAACCTGAAGCGAGGCAGCCCCCTTCAACAACGTGAATGGACCACCCGGCACTTCACGGAATCCGGTAACTTGGGCACCCCTCCTTGGGTCAACCTGTACCCCCTACGAGTGCGGCGAATAGCCCGCCGATTCTAGAGTGAAGCCCCCTCCGTCTCAATACCATGAGATGCGGGCCCATTGCCCTCTAGAACCCGGCTATCCGTGCACCCCTCCGCGGGGTAATCCTAGTACAGAAAGTAAAATATACATACAACGGGTACATCGACCTCAGCCCGGTCGTGCCCCAAAAGAATAATATACAAACAGGCAGTGACGGAAGTCCACATGTCGGACGCTCGCCCCGCAACATCAATTGTATATAAAAAATACCAAAACTGTACTACCATTGCATCCTGGCTATCCCCTACGACCAATCCGCAACATCACAGCACAACACAGAACATCAACGTGAATGTCACGTTCGCAAATCTGTCTAAAAGTGCTATAGCAGATAGACATGATTTACCGATCAAATGACATTCACGGTCGCAGATATAATGTAAATACTGTGAACTAACATGTTTAAACTTTTCGATCGACTGAATTTTCCGAAGTGGGCCCCAAGCACAACTGTAGCACTCAAAAGCATCTGCGCCCAAAAAGAATATACCAGAAACCCTATTTACATGTCAGTAAACCGCTGTAGAAATTTGGTACGGTTTGGCCAAAAAACGGCGGCGGTTCCACATCCAAAACGTGGTTTTGGCCGCTAAACCGCCGCGCTACAGTAACATCAGCGTACCAAATTTTCACAGAATTCATAAAAAACCATGCACGTAATTTTCCAATGTTCCAAATAATTTTTAGAGCACAGAAAAATTCGACAGAAAGTACGACATGGAAATATGGTTTTTGGAAAATCAGTTTGATCGAAATTGTAAACACGTTAGAGCAAGCTAGACTAGGTTAATGGCGTGGCTCTGATACGAATGTAAGTGCACGGCGGCGCCCCGGCCGTCAATCCGACGCCGGAATGCGGAAACGAAACTTTTCTAAAAACTGGAAACCGACACCACCGCGCACTAAAATCCTGGATCGGGCCATTAACCTACTCCTAGCAAAAACGAGAAAGGGTAGAATGCTATACCGAGCGATCCGTGTCCTTCGGTCTTCAGCCTCCACTCCGATATCCTCGCGGAATCTCCGGTGTTCAGCTCCTCGTCGGAACGGGCACCACATCGCCGGGTTCTTTTACGGGCTCCCACCTCTGGACCGAGGCAACTTGGGCACGAAGTTGGCGAGCCGACGTGCCTAAGAAATGCTGTAGGCTAGTGTAGAAGTCTTGTCTCTTTGGGGTTATGAAGTTGCCATTTGATGAAGTGTGGAGTAGAGAATACAATGGAGAGAGGTGAGGAAATTTGCAATGAGCCAAAAAGATATGAACAATTTCCTCACACCAAAAATGAAAATCCCTCTCTCCTCCCCTCAAAGTGGCCGACCCCTCATCCTCAAAATGGTGGAGGGAAAAAGAATAAAACATGAAGGGAGGTGAGTGTAGGAATCAAAAGAGGTGACCACATCCAAAAGTGATGATAACAAGGTCATATCCATTTCTAATCCTTTCTAGTCTCATTTAATGCAAATCAAGTGATGGAAAAAGAATCTCATGATGCTTGGAACCATCATGAAGCCACATATGCAAATAACACCTCTACAAAAGATAATTTGCACAACTGCAAATAACCCCCTCCATCGGAAAAGTCCGGCCGGGAAGGAACAAAGGAGAACTGGCCGGAACGGAATGCAAACTGGAAACTTCAGAAAACTGATCCCGTAATAAATTACAGTAAAACCCCGCGACTGCATATACATGCCCGTATTTGTATTGCGACCGAATACAAATGCAAAGAGACAAAATCTACACTGTACAATACTAGGATCCGGCTTAAACCAAAGCCTGCTGGTAAAATCTGTCCGATCACGATCCGTGCAATACCGCACGTATCTGATCGAACCCTGCCATATCTCCATACGGCCTCTACAACGTTTCGCCCGAAACTTGAGAAACTGGTCTGTGGGGGACTCTAAAGACTCGTCAATACTTTGGTTGTGGATTTAACCACTAGCACGTCAGAGGTATTAGCCTATATGTAACGGGCTACCAGGTATTGAACAAAAGGGACGTATGTGAGTAAACTCATCCTGACACCCTACTGAGCCTGTCAGTGACAATATCCGTACAGTCCGGTCCGTTCGCCTATGAGCATCGCATGGCGGGCCTAGGGGGTTGGTAAAAGTCAGACCCCCAAAAGCGGTACAAGTCGTGTCGGAGTGTAGCCCAGAACACCCTGAGATACTACTGGAATACCTACCAGTAAATCTCCTGCCTTGGCCAAGGACTTCATGTAATGGCTCTCCTAGACACAGCGCGACCTCACCCCCAAAACCGGGAGAGACGAACCCCTGCAGATCCGCTCACTGCCTCCATGTGGCTCGGGACTATACCCAACTAAAACTTGTTTGCACGTCTCCTTTGAGCGTGGTAGGGTAGTAATCAAAGTACAGTGGGAACTCACACGAGACAAATGACGATCTCAGGTCGATGAACTAACCTGTACACATGTCACCAGGGAACTGCTATCTGACGTCAGGTATAAGACCAACTAGCATGTTCCCGGCGAGTCCTGTCCGGTGTACTCATAACCCAATGAGCACCTGTATACATCTTAGGTGGACCAACTGTTGGAGATAGTGCCCTCAGAGTCAATTATTGGATCGCAGGTACGTGATTGCAATGATTGCGGAGGACCTATACCGGTAGGACAGTCTTACTCGAGATGATAGTATGCTATCTGGTTTGCCTTTATCAGTCGTGTACATGTTCAGGTGACTGATTACATGTTACACTTTGATAGAGCCCTTGGGATCTTTCTTTACTACCAACAGTATGATGGCGATCATATACGTGAGAGTTGGGTAATTTATACGCATATCCTTAATTGTGGTCCCTAGTCGTGGGAGTTTCGAGACAGGGCATCGATACCTCGGAGTAGAGTAGTGTATACAGTCGAGACCCCGACGAGGGGCGGTGGCCGGTCTCACAAGCCACTGGTGTCAGTTGGATCACCTATGATGTATACAGGTGCTCATTGGGTTATGAGTACACCAGACAGGACTCGCCGGGAACCTGCTAGTTGGTATTATACATATCGTCAGATAGCAGTTCCCTGGTGAGATGTGTACAGGTTAGTTCATCGACCTGAGGTCGTCATTTGTCTCGTTTGAGTTCCCACTGTGTTTTGATTTCTACCCTACCACGGCTCAAAGGAGTCGTGCAAACAGGTAGTTTTTGGGTACAGTCCCGAGCCACATGGAGGCACGTGAGCGGATCGGCAGGGGATTCTTCTCTCTCGGTATTGGGGGCGAGATCGTGCTGTTTCTAGGAGAGCCATTACATAAAGCCCACGGCCGTGGCAGGAGATTTACTGGTAGGTACTCCAGAAGTATCTCAGGGTGTTATTGGGCTACACTCCGACACGACTTATACTGCTATTGGGGGTCTGACGTTACTAGCCCCCTAGGCAGATATGCGATACTCATAGACGAACGGACCGGACTGTATATACATTGTCACTGTCAGACTCAGTAGGGTTTCCGGATGAGTTCGCTCATCGGCCTCCCTTGAGGTCAGTCCATGGGCAGCCGTTACGCATAGCTAGTGCCGCTGACGGTTTGTGGTTAAACCCACTGCCAGGGTACTGACGAGTCATTAGAGTCCCCCACAGACAGTTTCCCAAGTTCGGGCAAAACGTTGTAGAGGCCGTATGGTTTTATGGCAGGGTTCGGAAAATACACGTGCGTTTACGCACATGTCGGTTTTCGGACAGATGATACTGGTCGGCTTTGGTTTAAGCCGGATCCGAGTATTATATTGAGTAGATATAATATCTTTGTCTCAGTTGCATTTGTATTCGGTCGTAATACAAATGCAGGTATAGTTATACAGTTACGGGGTTATCCTGAAAGTCGTTTCAGGATCACTTTTGGAAGTTGCCAGTTTCCAGTTTTCTATCAGCCGTCTTTTAACATTCGGTTAAAGACGGATTTATCTTTTCTTGAGATGATTGTGGAAGGTTCTAGAAGCATCTAGAAGGTGGTGAAAAGGCTTATGACTCACTTGTTCCTTATTGGTTGCTTTTGGTGTGTTCACACTTTGTGTTCACACTTGAGATATTTTCTTGTGTTCACACTTGATATTTTTCTCTTAAGGTCACCATTTCCCTCTTACACTCACCCTCACCTCCTTATAAGTGGCCGGCCCCCTCCTCTCTCACTCGCACTTGAGTTTTTATCTGGTAAAAAGATTATGATAGATTTTGGGGTGTATGGAATTTCACAGCTCATTTCATTCCATCACCCGACTCGAGTGGCAACTTCATTAACCGATCGTCCACGGCTTTGGACAGAGTGAGACAAAGTTATCTACTCATTCTCTACATCATTCTTGGTCGTCTCTTTTAGCAAACTTGACGACCGAGTTGCCTCGAGTCAGAGGCGGGAGCCCGTTTAAAGAATCGTTGACGTGGTGCCACCTGGACGAGCAGATTGGAGATCGACGAGATCGGAGCAGCCGTAACGGAGCGTGGGATGATGGTTAAAGAACGAAGGACTCGGATCGTTCGGTATAACCTTTCTACACTCTTTACAGTTTGTTAGTTTAGTAATAATGGCAGATCCGGGTTATAGTATACGATAGCGTCAGTTAAAAAGTTTTTGTTCCGCATTTGGCGTCTGTAGACGGCCGGGGCGCTACCGTAGACTTACAGTGGTATCAGAGCCTCACCATTTTGCTTTACTAACTTGTGCTAACGCGTTTAAAACATCGATCGAACCGGATATCGAAAACTGCAAATCTCCATTCACAGTTTCTGTCGATTTTAAATGAAGTCCTAAAATTATTCTATATATTACAGAAAGTTGTGCAGGGTTTTAGAAGCACACCGACCAAATTTGAGCACGTGATTCCACCAAACTGCCGCAGAATCGCGGCCAAACCCATGGATTGGCCGCGCATCCACGGCCGTTCTATTGAATCAGTGCACCAAATTTGCACAGTGTCTTCTCTGTTGGAATGTGGGGAGTTTTTGGTATATATCTTTTGGGCCCAGATTTTGTTACTGTTCACCAGTTGTTCGTGGGGCCCACTTCGTGATATTTAGTCGATCGAAATTTAAACATGTTAGTTTACAGTGCTTACATTATATCTCTGACCGGGAATGTCATTTGATCGGTAAACCGCGTCTAATTGCTATAGTTCTTTTAGACGGGTTTACGAACGTGACATTCGCGTTGATGTTCTGTGTTGTGCTGTGATATTGCGGATTTTTCGTAGTGGATAGCAGTGTGCAATGGTAGTACAGTTTGAGTTTATTTGTACATTTGATATTGCGGGGCGAACGTCCAACATGTGGACTGCCGTCACTGCCTGTTGTATAATATTCTTTTGGGGCACGACCAGGTTGCGGTCGATGTACCTGTTGTACTATTTTTCATTACTGTACTAGGTTTTGCCCCGCGACGGAGTGCACGGATAGCCGGGTTCTGAGGGGCAACGGGTCCGCATCTCATGGGTTTGAGAGGCAGAGGGGCCCCACTCTAGTATTGGCAGACTATTCGCCGCACTCGTAGGGGGTACAGGTTGACCCAAGGAGGGGTGCCCAAGATTACCGGATTCCGTGAAGTGCAGGGTGGTCCATTCACTTTGCTGTAGGGGGCTGCCTCGTTTCAGGTTTTGGCGGGTAACTTGCCGCACCCGTAGGGGTCTAGGTTTCATTGCACAGGCTATCCACACGACATGGGAACGTCGGGTTTCAGCAGCGGCTCTGTGAAACTCGGGGATCCCAGATTATCTGTATTGTTCTGTGATGCTTATTACTTTTCTGTAATGTTGCATATTATCACGCCTGGAGTGATTATTGTATATTGGTTTATATACTATTAGATGTTGTATATGTTTTACACCCGCGCTAGTCCAGTCCCCGCTCTGTCGTTAGTTAAGTAACCTAATGGGTGATGACGGGACCCAGTGACGAATGCGGATGGCATATGCGTACATTTTATTTTCGTTCTTTTCTGGTTTGATTGATTGATGGGACTGCGTTGATTCTGATCAATGCAAAGTAAAGCAAACCTGTTTGCAGTTGTTGGAACAAATTTAAAAAGTGTTATTACAAAGACGTTTCCTTTTGTTTTGTATAGAGGTATTCAGTGGAATATCCTGCACCTCATTCGACGGGGCAAGGGCCGATATCCCTTCACCAGGACTGACCCCTTGGGCAGAAGTTTGCGTCAGGGTAATAACTTCACTATAGTCGATTACATGTTGGTATGCATCGCGGTATTCAGTGGAATATCCTGCACCTCATTCCACGAGGAAAGAGCCGAGATCCCTTCATCGGGAATGACCTCTTTAGCAAAAGGTTTTCGCCACTATATTTTAAAAAGCTATCAGGTTCCTTCAGCGATATCAAGTTCACTACGTTAAAGGTTTTTCGCCAAAAACCAGCCGTAGACCTCCGTCACTTCTTTTGGGTATTCAGTAGTATTCAAGCTATGTATTTTGACCTAACGCCAAGGCATAGTGTTTGGTAGCTGCCGGGTATTCAATTGTTGTATAGATAGATGAGTTGGTTTGAGACAGCCGTTCTGCCATTTTGACCTAACGCCATTTTGATGTGCGGGTGGGTTCAAATTAACAAGATAGTGACGGGTAGAACTTGGCATGTGACTTATGACATTTTGACCTAACGCCAAGGTTATAAGAGCATGGGGCAAAAATCATATCGGGAGTTTCTAAAGAAACTGAAACTTGCCAAGTATGCGCATACCTTCTGGAGTATGAGTAACGTGGATGCATTCTATCACGTTATCATGCGATGAGAGTTGGATCCCGATTCCCACTGATGAGTTGGTTTACTCTTCGGGTGATCCCGATTGATTCTTCTTTCAGGTTTGGAGGAGAATTTGACAGGACAGTGGGAGGTTTCCGGATTAGATAAAGTGATGACCATTCTGATCTAGGTTAGAGTGCACGCAGAGTGTTTCTTTTCTCTCTCTCTTTGGCAGCGACCTTTGACCGACCCTAGACTATGACTCAGTGACCATGTTGACCGAACCTTCTTAAAATACTGGCTTTTGGATTGTCTGAGTTGCATAAGTCATTGCCACTCCTTCTACCCTTAGAATTTCTCAGAACACTCGTATTACTACGGACATCCACTTCCATTGGATAGATCCATCGTATGGTTATATACGAACTCGAAGGGACTTCTTTGAGGATGGATCCAGGTTCAGGAGAAATAGAATTGGTTTATTCAGTTGTCTTTTATTATGACCTTCTCTCAGGTTGCGAGGGCTCCTTGGTTTAGGAGAGTACACCTATTACGCTTATTGGATAGTCTTATTCCAAACCATAGGCAGGTGCCGAAAGGTAGGGAATGAAGAAAACCAATTAGCCTAAAGATGGTGTGCAGAAGGTAATATGTAAAGACAAAATAAAGGGATTAGAAAAAGGGCAAAGTAAATTGCGACTGATATCATTCACGACCAAAACCGCGTACTTCATCACCGCTCCTATTTCACCTTTAAAAAGAATAAGGTATTATTCAGTTTTCTTTTATCGTCACCTTCTCTCAGTTGCGAGTACTCCTTGGTTTAGGAGGGTACACCTATTATGCTTACTGGATAGTGTTCTTCCAAACCATAGGCTGGTGCCGAACGGTAGGGAAGGAAGAAAACCATTTAGCCTAACGATGGTGTACAGAAGGTAACGACTAAAGACAAATAAAGGGATTTGGAGAGATGGCAAAGAGATATACGGTTGAAGTCATGAATTGGATTATGGATGAGGCATTACTATGAATACCAAGATACCCCTAGGAAACATTTTCATGTTTCAGTGCATTGTTAAAGCAAAACTGTTTTCCCGATTAGATACTTACTCCAAGGGTATGTATTTACCAGGTTTCATTCTCATATCTGTATGGTTTTACAGATGATGAGTGGGAGTAAGTTATTAGGAATTAGGTGATTATCCTCATTATATCGGAATTCGTTGTAATTTGTGATATTTGAGGAAATCGCCAGGGTACAGTTTTCAACCTACGATGCACAGGTTTTGAGTTGTTCAACTCAACGGACTTATACAGAGTATTGTATGTTGTCCAAGTGTCCATCAGGACAAAGGGGTAGGTCCTCGTACTATGTTCTGTTTACTTATGACTTCTCTAGTTTTTAGACAAGTGTTTCGTAGAAATACAAGGTCTAAGTTTTGAGAAGTTGTGGGTATAAAAATAAAGTAGAGAACCAGGTGTCACAAGTATCGGGATTCTTTAAAGAGATCGAAGATGTAGATTCTTGTGATTGGTATTCAGATGATAGTGATGGTTTTGAGAAACGTGTTTCTCTTTCAGGTTACTCATAATTGGAAGGATTCCTAAGTTGAGTAATGCTGATTAGCATCTTTCCATTAAGTTGATATGCACTGGAGACAGCTGCATGATTTGAATATGGTTCCAATTAAATAAGTGCCAAAGTTTCTATATTGGATATAGGATAGTTCGTACCTTAAAAGATGTTAAGGTACTGGGAGTTGTCCAGCTTATGCTTGAAAACCGGACTCTGGATAACTCAGGGACACGTTTCTGTAATGGCTGTTTGTGGGTTGACCCTGGCTATAACGAGGGTTGATATTCTACTATTTGGAAGTTCAATAGTGATATTGTTCTTAACTCGCCACAGTTTTAGTAAAATGGATCTTTTTCAGAAAACAGTAGTGGGAGCATGGTAGAACTGGAAGTGATTCCAAAATCGCGAACGATTACGGAAAATTTAATAGGACCTATATATTCAATCAGGTTTGACATTCCATTAGCCACTCCGCAGATATGGTGGGTAACCTCAGACACCCGAGAGGTACTTCGGTAGCCTCAAAGACGGTGACAGGGAGGTTCTTGTTTACCCAGACTTGACACTACTGTTGTTCTAGGCTATGAGACCCGGTAGGAGGGTTGTCGTAGTCAGTGGGAGCAGCGGAAGCATAGTGGGCAAGATGCTTATGTCTATTTATAGACTTGAGCAGTTATAGCGGAGATAGATCATCTAATTTTGATGTGACAGTCATGGGTTTGACTTCAATCAGAATAGGGGATAGATCTGTTAAGAAGGTAGTAGGGTGTGATGTCATGGTATTTGGATGACATACACAGAGTAGGAAGTAAAATTCCTATACTACGATCGGTTGTACTGTGGTCGTCACACTGTTGTTTCTCCAGGGAGGATATAGATATAATTTTTGACATTCTGGTTTCTAGATCTATGGTTTTAGATCTGGATTTAGGTAGTTTCCCAATGTGGGTACTTTGACAGTATTCTAATGGTTTTTAGAATAGATGACTCCTGGCCTGGTAGTGTACCTGCAGGTGATGGAGTCACCCTCTCTAAAGGTGTCTTACTACTAAAGGGGAGAGGGATGTGCATGATTGACAGATCACTTGCTTAGGCATTTGAGTCAATCGTGAGATGTCAAGTACCACACCAGATGTTGTTTTTGCACTAGATGCAATAAGTTTGTATTAATCCAATCCTGGAGAAACATAAGGAAGCAGTTTTAGAACATAGGTGCATGTTCTACAGATTTGATGACGGCAGACTCCTTCGGGAGACGGTTATCATTCCAGGCCTCAAAGGTGACATGGATGACAGAGGGATTGTCAGAGTTATAGTTTTCCCTCCGACGAGGGACAGTATTATGGACAGGTGGTCCAAGAGGATACTGTGGGAGGCTTGGTGCTGGATACTGATTCTGTTCAGTGATCGATACAGTCTAAGAAGTTTGGATTTAGAGTTCATTTATGAACTTGGTCGCATCAGATATCCAGACATATTCTAAGACAGGTATTACTCAATTCGGGAGATGGCTTTCTCCGCGAATTTGAGATTAAGAGAGATATAGAAATAAATATCTAGGCGGATCCACTCACTGAGGCTATTTCTCGAACACAATAGTTTTATAAACGGGCTTTGTGAAACTGATTAGTAGAAGAGTTGGATGTTCGATTTCACACGGGCTGTGAGTAGTCGACATCGCAATAACTAGCCTTAAGTGCAAGTAGGAGATTGTTGGAGATAGTGCCCTCAGAGTCAATTATTGGATCGCAGGTACGTGATTGCAATGATTGCCGAGGACCAATACCGGTAGGACAGTCTTACTCGAGATGATAGTATGCTATCTGGTTTGCCTTTATCAGTCGTGTACATGTTCAGGTGACTGATTACATGTTACACTTTGATAGAGCCCTTGGGATCTTGCTTTACTACCAACAGTATGATGGCGATCATATACGTGAGAGTTGGGTAGTTTATACGCATATCCTTAATTGTGGTCCCTAGTCGTGGGAGTTTCGAGACAGGGCATCGATACTCCGGAGTAGACTAGTGTATACAGTCGAGACCCCGACGAGGGGCGGTGGCCGGTCTCACAAGCCACTGGTGTCAGTTGGATCACCTAAGATGTATACAGGTGCTCATTGGGTTATGAGTACACCGGACAGGACTTGCCGGGAACCTGCTAGTTGGTATTATACATATCGTCAGATAGCAGTTCCCAGGTGACATGTGTATAGGTTAGTTCATCGACCTGAGGTCGTCATTTGTCTCGTGTGAGTTCCCACTGTGCTTTGATTTCTACCCTACCACGGCTCAAAGGAGTCGTGCAAACAGGTAGTTTTTGGGTATAGTCCCGAGCCACATGGAGGCACGTGAGCGGATCGGCAGGGGATTCGTCTCTCCCGGTATTGGGGGCGAGATCGTGCTGTCTCTAGGAGAGCCATTACACAAAGCCCACGGCCGTGGCAGGAGATTTACTGGTAGGTACTCCAGTAGTATCTCAGGGTGTTATTGGGCTACACTCCGACACGACTTATACTGCTATTGGGGTCCGACGTTACTAGCCACCTAGGCAGATATGCGATACTCATAGACGAACGGACCGGGCTGTATATACATTGTCACTGTCAGACTCAGTAGGGTTTCCGGATGAGTTCGCTCATCGGCCTCCCTTAAGGTCAGTCCATGGGCAGCCGTTACGCATAGCTAGTGCCGCTGACGGTTTGTGGTTAAACCCACTGCCAGGGTACTGACGAGTCATTAGAGTCCCCCACAGACAGTTTCCCAAGTTCGGGCAAAACATTGTAGAGGCCGTATGGTTTTATGGCAGGGTTCGGAAAATGCACGTGTGTTTACGCACGTGTCGGTTTTTGGACAGATGATACTGGTCAGCTTTGGTTTAAGCCGGATCCGAGTATTATATTGAGTAGATATAATATCTTTGTCTCAGTTGCATTTGTATTCGGTCGTAATACAAATGCAGGTATATTTATACAGTTACGGGGTTATCCGTAAAGTCATTTTAGGATCACTTTTGGAAGTTGCCAGTTTCCAGTTTTCTATCAGCCGTCTTTTAACATTCGGTTAAAGACGGATTTATTTTTTCTTGAGATGAGTGTGGAAGGTTCTAGAAGCATCTAGAAGGTGGTGACAAGGCTTATGACTCACTTGTTCCTTATTGGTTGCTTTTGGTGTGTTCACACTTGAGATATTTTCTTGTGTTCACACTTGATATTTTTCTCTTAAGGTCACCACTTCCCTCCTACACTCACCCCCCCACCTCCTTATAAGTGGCCGGCCCCCTCCTCTCTCACTCGTACTTGAGTTTTTATCTGGTAAAAAGATTATGATAGATTTTGGGGTGTATGGAATTTCACAGCTCATTTCATTCCATCACCCGACTCGAGTGGCAACTTCATTAACCGATCGTCCACGGCTTTGGACGGAGTGAGACAAAGTCATCTACTCATTCTCTATATCATTCTTGGTCATCTCTTTTAGCAAACTTGACGACCGAGTTGCCTCGAGTCAGAGGCGGGAGCCCGTTTAAAGAATCGTTGACGTGGTGCCACCTGGACGAGCAGATTGGAGATCGACGAGATCGGAGCAGCCGCAACGGAGCGTGGGATGATGGTTAAAGAACGAAGGACTCGGATCGTTCGGTATAACCTTTCTACACTCTTTACAGTTTGTTAGTTTAGCAATAATGGCAGATCCGGGTTATAGTATACGATAGCGCCAGTTAAAAAGTTTTTGTTCCGCATTTGGCGTCTGTAGACGGCCGGGGCGTTACCGTAGACTTACACCAACTAACACCAGTGGCTTGTGAGACCGGCTACCGCCCCTCGTCGAGGTCTCGACTGTATACACTAGTCTACTCTGGAGTATCGATGCCCTGTCTCGAAACTCCCACGACTAGGGACCTTTTAAGGATGTGCTTATAGACTCCAGCTCTCACGTATATGATCGCCCTCATACTGCTGGCAGTAAAGTAAGAATCCTAGGGGCTCTATCAACGTGCAATAGTGACCTGTAAGGTCACCTAAAATAGTACACAATGATAAAGATAAACCAGATAGCATACTATCATCTTGAGTAAGACTGTCCTACTGGGACAGGTCCTCCCTCAATCATTGCAATCACGTGCTTGTGATCCAATAATTGGCTCTGAGGGCACTATCTCCAACAATCCCTACTCCAGACGAAACAATATAGAGGTCATATGGTTTTACGACAAGGGTTCGGACGTATACGTGTGTTTACGCACGTACGACATTCGGACAGTTTTTACCAGCCGGCTTTGGTTTAAGCCAGTTTCTAGTATCAGGTTATTGGATTTATACAGTCTAAAGTTTTTCCGTGTTTTCACGGATAGGAGGGGCGTTCTCGTAATTTCTGGGGAAGCTTCTAGAAGGATGGTGACTTGAGGGTTTAGGTGGCATTAGCATTAATTGATTTTGTGACTCAGGAGATGAATCATTCAAGTGAGTTAATGAAGCATTTATTGCTTAATGACTCATTTGATGATTCATTGCACATATTAAATGAAGCATGATGATAAATCATTTGATTTATTTTATTTGATATTCTTTATGCTTCATGATATATTAGAAGTGAGAAACAATTTCAATTCATGATCATTCTCACCTTCACTCTCCTCAAGCTCTCTCTCTTCAAACCCTAACCCTAACCTCTCATGTGTTGAGATCAAGGGTTAGCTAGACTAATACATCCATAATCCAACTCTATATCACCTAGGTTGCTTAGATTAGCAGTTTAAGAAACTTAGTTACCTCAAGTTAGAGGTGAAGCTTGGAGTATAGCTCTCGGGTGGATCATCTATTACGTGGAGGAGGCCGAGAAGGAGGTGGATAACGAAAAGGAGAAGGACACGGTTCATTAGGTATAATCACTTATCATAGTAGTTAAGAACTTCTATGTTTCTTGTTAGTTATAGTTTAGCAAAGATTCTCGGTAAGTCGATGTTTACGCAAATAACAAGATCGTTTTTCAATTTTCCGCCTCCCCGCAAGTCATGGGGTGTTGTACATCGACTTACAGTGGTATCAGAGCCTCGCTAAACAATAATTAACTCATTAGCAAAGTCGTATGTATTTCGAACGCAAAACGAACCGAAAAAGACATCGATATCATTAAGTTTCTGTCGAATTTAAAACAGGCTCTAAAATTTTTTCAGGGACCTGCAGAATAACCTACAAAGAAATATTAGAACACTGAAAAAAATTGGGTTCATGAATCGGCTAAACAGCCGTGGAACCGTGGCCGATCCCACCGATCCGCCGCGGATCCGCGGCCGAGTTGGAGCCAATTTAGCCCAAGTTTTTCCAGTTGCTCTTCTGTGATGCTTTTGTCTTTTCTGGAATGTTTATTTTCTGCTCAAGTCTCAGGTGCACAGAGAAGTTTTGGAGTAGAATCTGATATGTTTGCTCGATTGAAATTATATGATGTTTGCTAATTTGATTATATCTGTCAACTGTTTAAAGTGTTCGTAAACCTCCCCTAACTGCTAGTATGTCGGTTGGCAGGGGGTTGCACATTTCTGTAATGGATTTTACTGTTTGTGGTTATGAACTGTATTGGATTGTTGTGATGATTAGCCGGGGTTTGTGATGGGTTGTTATATTCATTCATTCAAAATAATTGTAATATATTGTAATATTATTTTGCGGGGCACATCCAGGTTGCGGTTGTAGCCACCGTTGTATTATTTCATTTTACTGTTTTACCTAGGTGGCTGTTACGTTTAGCTGACCGCTTGCAGCTTGCGGGTATTTGATATGATCATCACCTGCTACCGACGTATTGACGATTCTTTAGAGTCCTACACAGAGGTTTCTTGACTCAGGCAAAATGGAGTAGGGGCACATATGTGATATGTGCAGGACCGAGTATAATGCGATATGAGATACCGTATTCTATTCTCGTGTTATTTTGATATGAGCCGGGTCATCGGATCAAGTGTTGATTCGATGAATCGTTACATGATAATATTAGTCGGTTGTATGCGATATAGCCGGATTGTCGGATCATGTGTAGATTCGATAATATAATGTATAATTATATATGTGATATATTACATTACATTATCTAATATTGGCTCGCTTTGTTATTTTATTTTCTCACCGGGTAATAATATATATATATATATATATATGTGATATATATTAATTGTATTATTTTATTTTGTTACAAAATATATTATATATGTGATATATAATATTGTAACATATTATAATTACTAATGCAACATGATTAGTGGAGATTAAACATGGTTAGGGTTTGATTTGGGTTAGTTCATTCATGAACCTTCTAGAAGGTATTCTTTTGTTTCTTGCAAAGATATTTTTGTGAGATATTTGTAAACCCAAACCACACCCTTAACCCTAGTTAACTCTCTACATGAGTTAGCCTTGTCATAGTTGACCATGGTTGCATTTGTAATCATATATCTTTTCATTATTCATCACAAAAGGTTTTTTAATATATTATTCTCCTTCTTCTTCTTCCTTGAGCTTTGAGAAAGCTTTCTAGGTATTGATTTTATGATGATTAAGAGTGAGAATTTGATAATAAAATAGAGCACAAATACTACTTCATCATCCTCATCTAATCTAGCCAATTAGATTAGGGTGTTCACCTCATTAGAGAAAGAGAGCTTGAGTTTTAGAAACTTCGAGGTAGATCATCGGAGAAAAGGAAGACTACAAGCTAGCATGGATCGTTCGAGTTGTGGAGCCTCTCTTGAGTCCTGGAGATCATGGATCGTGGCGAAGGGACTTCTACTCGGAGCTTATGAAGCAAAGGAGCGGACTACAAACGTTGTAATCCCTCACTCTTAGTTGTAAAGATGTTTACTTGCATGTTAAACCCTAATAATCTAGCAAAGATCCCGGCTTTGGGTTGTTTCGGCACGTCTAAATTTTAAATCGGGCATGGTTGATGCCTTATAGACCCTTGCATGACTGCCTAGGAACCCTATAGCCATATGTTGCAGTATCTCATACTCAAAGTCCTATAGAAGTCTTCCTAGGGAAAGGCCTTTGTGAGTGGATCCGTCGTGTTATCCTTCGTGTCAACTCTCTTTACCTCGATCCCCTGGAGATCAACCATTTCCCTGATCAAGGTGATACTTGCCTCAGAATTTGTCTGGATCGCTGATGGGACCGACATTCCTTGGCCAAATCCATAACTCCATTGTTGTCACAATAACAGTTATTGGACGCTCAATGATAGGAACCATGTTCATCTCATGAACAAGAAATTCCCAGACAGCCACTTTGGCAGTAACGTTGGTAGCGATGTATCCAGCCTTTATCGTCTAGTATGCCACGGTGTCTAGCTTGGAACTCTTCCAACATACTGTCCCTCCACCGAGGGTAAAGACAGTGCCTATGACTGACTTTCAGTCGTCCTTATCGCTCTGGAAGCTCGAACCAAGAAATTTCTTTTAGTGCTTCTCAAGTACTTAAGAATGTCCTCCACAGCTGTCCAGTGATACTCCTAAAGATCCGATTGATTCCTGATCACTACAACTAGTGAGTTAGCTACATCTGGTATGGTACATAACATCGTATACATGATAGAGCCTACCGTCGAAGTATAGGATATCCCTTTACACGCGAGCTCTCTCCAAATCAGTCTCGGAAGACATCTTTTTGGAGAGAGTGATTCCTGGGTAACTGGGCGAACCACCATGCTTAGAATCCACCATACTAAACCCCTTTAGTACGGTGTTAATGTACCTGGATTTGGGACACTCCCAACATCTACTTAGATCTATCACCATAGATCATAATCCACAAGATGTATTAGGTATCATCCAGATCTTCCATGGAGAATCCTCGTGATAAGAGGATCTTGGCCGAGTGTAGCATAGGAAACCATTTTCTATCAAGAGTATGTCATCTACATACAATACGTGGAAGATAACATTACTCTCTACAACCTTCTTGTATATACAAGGTTCATCTACCTTTTGATGAAGTCAAACTCTTTGACTGTCACATCAAAACAGATGTTCCATCTCCGTGATGCATGCATTGATCCTGATGGACTTAAGCATAGCCACTGGAGAAAAGGTTTCATCATAAACCATACCTGGTTATTGACGATAGCTTTTACCACTAGTCTAGCTTTGAAAGTCATAACTTTTCCATTTACACCAGGAATCTTCTCAAAATCCATTTGCTCCCAATAGGTTTTACCCCTTCAGGTGCAACATTCAAAGTCATACTTTGTTGGTGACATGGATTCCATCTTTGATCGCAAAGCATCCAGCCATTTCACAAAGTCTCCACTTGTGATGGCCTGTATGAACCTAGTTGGGCCATCATCTACCATGATGCAATCCTCGCTTCCACTGTCATCGAGAAGACCGTAGTATCTCTCAAGTGGATGAGGAACCCTACCAGATTCGCGGAGAGGTTGAGGTTCGTTGGAGACTATTGAATCCTTTGGTATCACCAAACCATCATCTATTAGTTTGTCTAGCTGGAACTCCTTCCAGTTCTACCTCATGACCATAAATTTCTTCATAAGAAATTCCTTTTCTAAAAAGGTGGCATGCTGAGAAACAAAACATCTTTTGCTCCTCGGTTAGGTAGAAGATATACCCTCGCAAATGTTTGGGATATCCTGACAAACTTATATAGAACCGACCTTGCCTCGAGTTTGTCCGGATTTTTCTTTTCAACATATGCCGGACAACCCTATATGTTAACTCATTTAATACATGGTCTCTTCCCATTCTATTTCTCATATGGAGTGGTAGGCACTGATTTGGATGGAACCCTATTCAATAGATATGCAGCTTCTCAAGTGCATAACTCCAAAAGGAAACAGGTAACTCAGCAATACTCATCATAGAGCGCGCCATATCTCATAGGGTGCGATACCTCCGCACCGATACACCGTTGTGTTGTGGTGTATACGGTGGAGTAAGCTGAGAGAGAATCACATTCTCCATTTAGAAAATCCAGAAACTCCATGCCCAAGTATTCGCCTCCCCGATCTCGTCGAAAGACTTAATACTTCCACCCGACTAGTTCTCAATTTCAAGCTTATATTCCTTGAATTTCTCAAAAGTTTCAGACTTGTGTTTCAACAGGAACACAAGTCCGAATCTTGAGAGATCGTCAGTGAATATAATGAAGTACGAAGAACCAACCTTTGCATTTGTAGACATAGGACCACATACATCACCATATATCCGCCCCAAGAGTTCACTAACTCTTTCTCCATTTCCAGTAAACGGAGTATTGGTCATTTTACCTTTGAGACAAGACTGGCAAGTATTATAAAATGAAAATTCGAATGGATTCAAATATTCATCCTTATATAACTTAGCTGGTCGTGTCGCATTGATATGGCCTAGTCTACAATGCCGCAAGAAGGATTCGTTAATTTCTGAACTACTCCTCTTGTGTGTGTTCTACATACTTTGAACTTTGGTTTGATTTAGAATGTATATGCATTTCATAACGTGCCTGATCCAATCAACTCCTGATTTAGAAAAATGTTCACAACATTATTCTCTAATACATAATTATATCCTTCTTTAACTCAATAAAGAATCTGATGTAATGTTGTATATCAGGTTCGTTATTTAATAACATTTGTTCAGAATCAATGTATTTACCATTTGGTAGTACAAGGTGATATTTTCCAATTGATTTGGCTGTAACAATTTCACCATTCTCTAACACTTAGAGATATATCACCCAATCCTAGTTCTCTAACTTTCTGTAGCCCATATAACATATTACATATGTGGGATCCTGATCCGGTATCTCATACCTAGAACGTAGAGGATACTGAAAAACAGTTCTTGGTAATAAACACACCCAAAGAATATGCATCAACATGCTTATTCCTTGAATGGGTGGCAGGGAAATCCGGATATTCCCCTATTTCCTGCTCGGACTTATAACAATTATAAGTTAGAGCGGAACCAACGTTCCCTAGCTCAGTATAATAAGCAGGTTCGATCAATGCATCCATATTATTATCTTGATTAAGGCATGACATGGTTGCTACAAGGAGAGAGAGAGAAGAAAACACTCTGCGTGCGCTCTTACAAGATCAGATTGGTTATTATTTTATCTAATCAGGATGGCTTCAACCATTTTTATCAAATCTTCCTTCAAACCCTAAAAGGTAAGATTAGCCGGGATTAATTACACCCTACAAGTTCGCCAATCTTTCGGCCAGGCCAATGTCAGTACTTTGAGGGAGGTTCCCCATGCTTTCGCACAGACCTAATTAAAATAAACCTCGTTTTCTCAGGGGCGTAACCCCGTTAACACCTTTCTAGACACCTACTTGATCGTCTAATTGTAATGTGTAAAACTCTTGCAGGAGTAACTCTTACTCGCTGTGGGTATTAGGATCCAACTATCTCATAGAAGGTATGCAATCTCATTGCAAATTTCAACAATCGAAATTCCCGATAATCTTTTGCCCCTAGCTTCCTATGACCTTGACGAAGGCCAACAAACCATAGGCCGCTAGTCAAGTTCAACCCATATATTTCATGATTGAATTAAACCCACCCGCACGACCCTTGACGAAGGACAACAAAGTCGCACGACTACCCCCTAATTCAATCGCATCTCATGCTTTAACAGATAAGCACTAGTTAGCTACCGCACACTACATCTTGACGAAGGTCAACAAACATAGCACGAATACTAAGTGGTACTTATCTGAAATGACGGAGGGCTACGACAGGTTTTAAAGAAAACCCTTTGCGTAATGAACTTGATATCGTTGTAGAATCGAGTGATTTTGAAAAAGAGTGTTTTTGATGTTTTTACTAGTTTTTCTAAAGAGGCACTCCCGGTGAAGGGATCTCGGCTCTTTCCTTATCGAATAAGCTGAAGGATATTTCACAAATACCACTATGCAAAGCAAAAACTATAGAAGCAATCAAAAGACAAACCGAGTGGGTTGTAGCATCTGCCAGTTTCACTAAAGAGGTCACTCCCGGTGAAGGGATCTCGGCTCTTTCCTTATCGAATAAGGTGATGGATATTCTACAAGGAATACCGCTATGCAAAAAAAAGAACTAGAGCTACTAGTTTTTAAAACAAGATTCTGCAATATCTTTAGGTTTTTTTTATTTCATTAATCTCATTAATGAAGTCCCATCAAATTATGCTTGCTAAGCATCACAGAAGAAACGAAAGCTTCAATATTTACTATATATCATCATATATATAATATAAGCATTCGTCTCAACATATAAAGTGATCACATCACAGAATATCAGTAGCAGAAGAACATATATGAAATAATGGATATACTAGGAATTCCGTGTTTTAAATTAAGCCAGTATAAAACTCGGATTCTATGGTCACGATGAATAGCCAAAGCCACATCCCTAGACCCCTACGAGAGCGGCAAGCAATCCTATCAATTCTAGAGTTAGGAGGCCCGGTCACGACTCCTCGAGATGGTCTCCCATTGGACCCTAGAACCCGGTTACTTGTGCTCTCCTCCTTGGGTCTATCCTAATGCGGAAAAGTAAATAATATACATCAATGGTGACATCATCCTCAACCCGGAAGTGCACCAATAAAAGAATATTACATAAAAGCTTTTACATGAATGACAATGAAAAACTCTCATCTCACATAAAATACCCCAGCTATTCAAAACACGACGATCCAATATAACATATCACAGCAACACATAACATCACATGTCATCAACGTAAGTAAATATGCGTATCCTAATTGTCGTTGACATATAGCATCGAAACCGGCGATACCCCACATATTACACTTATGTTCGCAAAAAAGAAAGTGAAAAACTACAAAAATTGGAATCCGCAACCACTTTAGATATCATAAACCCAATGTATCACATACTTTGGATTTCATGCCCAACCAAATGAATTCATTAGACATCATATGCCTAACAATTATAAACCTGCATTTTAGTCTCGATATTGAAAACACTTTCCAATAACCTTTCGGGTAATTCAACAAGATTCCCGATTACCTGATTGAATGCTTGTCGGAAACTTTAGTAGACGGCCGCACTCCCGATGCCGTCGACGAAATGCACTAAGGCGGAACACCACGGCCACGAGTACCTAAATGGATACTTTTGGCGACGGGGTTCTCCTACAGTCACTTGGTCGGGGCTATGGGGCATGGCTATCTAGTAAGGTTACCCGGCGAGTATCCGCGTACACTACATAATTGTGATGGACTTTTGATTCACATCAAAATTCCGTAGCAACCGATCAAATGAGACTAAACTGCTAGATTTATAAAATTCAAAATAATTATCTCATAACTAATTATGTGGATTTCAAATATTGTATCACAATCACAGATAGCTTGACGATGTTAAACTTTTCGATCAAATAAACAAACAACCAAAATTTCGCTAAAAGAGCTCAACACCTGAGCGGAGTTTAAAAAATACCCAGAACATGCCACAGCTTCTATGAACCATCCATAGAATGGCCGACCCTTGCCTCACTCATGTCGCCAGGGAATTGCCACAAACCCTAGGGTATGACCGCGGTTCCGCGATCCAAAAAGTCAAGTTTGGGTATCGTTCTTCTAGAGGGTCCACAGAATCGCCTGCATGATTTTCTGAAGATTTTAAATTTGGAAAAAATCCAACTCTTGGAAAATTTCCAGTGAGAGAAAATATGGGTTATTGATATCCATTCAAACATTTTAACGTCTAAATAACCCGAATAGATGTTAGAATTATGATTTCGAAACACTCCGAATTGCCTTTGTAGAAAGTTAATATCACATGAAAATTTAGCAAAATCTACCAACA
Source organism: Agapanthus africanus (assembly GCA_030015575.1). Lineage (NCBI taxonomy): Eukaryota > Viridiplantae > Streptophyta > Magnoliopsida > Asparagales > Amaryllidaceae > Agapanthus > Agapanthus africanus. The sequence goes on along the minus strand of JASDDO010000031.1, from coordinate 375,977,305 downwards.
CCTGAAACACCAAAACCCAGAGACTGGAACACTATAAAAATTTGAAACCAAAACTCCACAATCAAACCAGTGAGCTCAGAAAAATCTAGGTTGTGGCCGGCCATATCAGGGCCAAATTGCTTCAAATTTTCGTCGTGTTCATGTTATATCACATATAACATTCTGCAGTTGCTAAAATAATTTTTAGAGGACTTTATAAATTCGACAGAAACTAGCTATCAATGTTTCAAGTTTCGGAATAGTTTCGGTTTCCATAATCTAACAAACATAGTTTAAATCTCTATCTTAACTCTGATACCACTGTTGGGTTCCGTAGGGCGGCAGCAAGGTTTCGGGAGGTATCGTCCATGCCATTTTCAAATTTTTTGCCGTACTAAAGAACCCTAACCCTAGAATCTTGACTAGAGATTTAGACGAACCAACATGCAAACATCTTTACATACTAAGTGAATGAGGAATATAAACTTTATAGATCGGTCCTTCACTTCTAAAGATCCGTGTGGTAGTCCTTTCGCTCCAAGTAGTGAACACCCGAACTCTATTAAGGGTTCACATGAAGAAATGAACAAGCTTGCTCGAAGTCTTCGAGGCCGAAGATGATCAATATCGAGGAGACTCAAGCTCATGCTACCTCTTCACTAATGGTAGATTAGTGAAGCAAACAGCCTAAACTAAATGACTAATATAGTAGAGAATGATGAAGTAGGAAATGGGCTCACTTTATGTCACGACCTGAAGGTACGGAACGTGACTGCCACTTAGATTACGAGACGTCTAAAGGCGTAACGTAAACTAAGTCAGCCAAAGCCCAGAAAATCTAAACCAAAATCAATAAGAGTGAAGGAAAACCTTTTTTGAAAATGACTTAAAAAATCAATTAAGATGCATTAACCCCTTTTTAAAAGCATCAAAAATTTCCGAAAATTTCGGCAGAGTCTCCGTTGTAAATACTGGCCCCCAAAAATGGGTACAACAATATATATAACCTGTAATGGATAAATGGCATCCTCAAGCGGGAGCTAGCTCTTCGCCCAAGACGGATCACAACCACGCGCAATATATATGCAATATCAAGCAATAAGCATAAAGAAGCACAAAAATAAAGAAAACACAACGTTGGCTCAAGTGAGCTCGACCCCAGAGGAACCACATATACACAGATCTCTCAGTCTCATCACTAGGTCGCATATAAAAATAAGAAGTGGTAGATGGAGAATACTAGATACAAAGAAAGTACGAAAAAAGAGATAAAGTGTCCTCGCAACCTACCTAAGAGCAATGTCGCGAGTCTGAGCAAAAGAAGCCAATGATAAGATAAGCCCGCCGCTACAAGGTTGACGCGTCCGACCTGCAAGACACTGTGGCACAACGGGGGTGAGTTTCCAGCTCGTGAGTAGAATATAACATCTAATAAGGCTATCGTAAGAATGCACGCAAATGCGTCACAACATGTATGTCTAGATGTGATGTAATGCCACTAGTATGTATGCACATGTATGCAACATCAATACGAAATCTTTAAGTGTTTAAAATACTATAAGCTCTGCATTCTTAACTTAGAAAAAGAATATATGTGCAATAGCTAAAGTACCATCAATGAAATCATCTGAAAACCGAATCAAGCATCGACACCAAATATGGAAATATATCTGTCTCAATGTCTCACTATATCAACGTCTCAATACATCGGGCTCCGTCAGTCCGGATCGACCCATATCCAAATCTCACGACAACGGTCGGTATCCTCCGGATATCCGCCGCACCAGACATCACCGGTAGGTAGTCTTCCCCTGCCAAGCTCATCGTCTACAACTCGATCTTCTTGCCCCGGGGTACCATACCGGGCCCACCATATACCCGAGACGGTTCATCCACTCCTCGAATCGGGTCTCGAAATCCAACAGAAAACATAAAAACTCATGGTGGACGACACATACATCATGAGAAAACCGCAAATTTATTTTAAAAATGATAATAATAAGCTTTTGTTAAAATCTTGCGGTTTCCCCCCAAAATCCAGAAATCGCAGCAATATTGAAATCCTCAAGAAAATCATAATACCCAACATGTTGTATATGATAAATGCCTGTGATATCAAAGTATGCGATGTGATTTGTGGCTAGAAATCTATATAAGCATGATGATGATGCGAGGTATATACATGCTATGCGATTCAATATATCGTGTATAATGCAAGTGGTGATACTAAACTAAGCAGGTTCTAAAGTGCTCGTGACATGTCAATTACCAAGGCGTGTGTGTTCACATGAATAGTGCGAGTGCAACATGAGCCAATGGTAATGGTGTACGTGTCCTAAGAGGTGATATCACACATGTGTATATGGATAACCATGCAATGCTAGCAGACGAATAGCTATAAAGGTATGCATATGAATGAGAGGGTTAACTAACTAACAATGCATGTAGTTTGCAAGAATAAAGTGATCCTAACTATGGGGCGCCTCGCGCCATCCAGACGATTCCCCCATAGATGTATACATCTACTCACCTGGATGCCTCGCTAATCTGATCCAACCACCGCTTTGCCTTTGCGCGCCGTGCCCGATGTTTCCGCAACCGATCCTAAAATTGCATAACACACAAGATAAGATTACACCTCAAGACACAACGCAAGTCACGATATGAAAAGATCTACCCTCAAAAATTAGGCACAACGTGCACTCGGTGCGTGGAAAACACACGAAAATCGCTAAAACCTTAACTAAAATCGTCGTTTCGGGGCAACCGCCAAAACTAAAACCCGACTAAACCAAACTCTGCATTCGCACACCCTACAAGTCGTAATAGATGCTAATAGTATCGACAATATATCTCAATTATGTCGCTTCCTAATTTTAAGAAAAACCTAGTAAGCATTCGCATACAATTTTCGATGCAAACCTCGCAAATTAACGATTTAGCGTTCGCAACATCGCACAAACGTCCGATCTAACCCACTAGATGGCCACAACACTAACTTAAACCCACTTATCATACTTCAAACCCTAATTACAATACCAACCCTAATCTAGAATTTCATTAAACATGGAATTATAAACAAAATAACACTTTAAAAATCCTAAATTAGCTTATTTAAACTACAAATTTAACAACTAGATTAAAATTATACCTCCCAAGTGTTGATTCCCTTGCACTAAGCCTCCAAAGATGCCTTCTTTCTCCTTGTTTTAACCCAATTTGGGCTTGAGAAGGGATAGCTTAAGGTTTTGTTTTGAATTAGTGAAGAAAAGTGTGTACTTTTGTGGATTTTTCAAGAGTTTTGAAGCAAGAAAAATGGGGGAAATGTGGGGGGGGGGGGGGGGGGAACCTGCAGCACTCTCGGCCAGAGGGGAGGAAGGGTGAGATGTGAGGGAATGGTGTGGAATTTTCTACGCAAAGACTCTCTCACAAGATCAATAAATGACCATCACATCAATTTTTACAAAAAAAGCCTCATTTTAATTCATTTTTTTATTATATTTCAAACCATAGAACTACAATCTAGAAAAGTCTTGTTACAATTTTTGTTACACTATATTTTAGTTTATAATAGTTCCTAATTATTTAATTTGCCCATTTAAATTTGTATTTATCACTAATTTAATGTATTTTTAAAAGCTTAAAATAATATTAAAAATAATTAATTAAGGATTTTTTTTAAATAACTAGAAAATTTTAAGTGACAATTTAGTGACCAAATTCTAGAAATATCTTATCTAAATTTTGTATAATTAGGCCTATATTGAAAAATACTTATTTTGACTTTTTACGGAAAAGACTGATTATTTTGCCGATTATTGAAAAACTGCTTAAACGATTTTCGAAGCGTTACACTTTAGATTTATTTTTCTCACAATATTTTCTCACTTTTTCAAAATCTAGAAAGCTTTTCCATGAGGAAGAAGAAGATGAATAGGAGATGAGAATAAAACTCATGAGGTGAGAATAGCAACCATGGGTGAGTTAGTGTCATACACAAACTCATGTAGAGAATAAACCATGGCTAACAATAATGGTTAGGTTAATAAATATCTACAAGTAAAATAAAACTAGTGGATTAAGTCAAAGATGCTTCAAGCTTCTCCTAGCTTCCAAGCATGACAATTTCCAACTAATATTGAATTACTTTAAATAAATAAAACCTCACATTATTATTAGAATGGTATGAGTCTCATACACTCATGTGTCATGTGGCATCTAGCATGACAAAAATGATATAGATTAATATATATCACATATATACTAAGTGTAAATTTGTGAGAAAAAGAAAACATAAGTGAGATAATATTAGTTAATGTAAATTAATATATCACATATTTAATTATACATTAACTTATTAAATCAACACTTGATTTAATAATCCGGTTATATCACATACAACCGACTAATATCAAATGTAACAGCTTATCGAATTAACACTTGATCCGATAACCCGGCTATATCACATATAACCGACCGATATCACATATCGCGAGAATAGAATGCGGTATCACATATGCGCATTAATATCGGTCCCGCACATATCACATATTTGCTCATACTTCGTTTCGCATGAACCAGGAAACCTCTGTGTAGGACTCTAAAGACTCGTCAATACGCCGGCAGTAAGTGGTGATCATATCAGTCACCCACAAGCCGCAAGCGGTCTGCTAAACGTAACGGCCACCCAAGTATTGAGCGATCAGAAGATCAAAAAGCAAGGCTGCTCATACTCATGCGAATCCAATCAGTAACACTACCGTACAGTCCGGTCTCTTCGTCAGATATGTCGCATATCACAGCCTGGGGTTGGTATAACGTTAGACCCCAATAGCCTGATAAGTCATGCCGATGCAAGGTCCATAATGGTTCGAGAAACTACTGATAACACATACCAGTAGATCTCAGCAAGCCTGGCCAGGGATTTCCTGTTATGGCCAATCGAGCATAGCGCAACATCAACTCCCAATACTGAGAGAGATGAATCCCCTCCTATCGCTCATTGCCTCCATGTGATTCGGGACTGTACCCAAAAACCACCTTTTTGCACGATATCTTGACCGTGGTATGGTGGAAATCAAAGCACAGTGGAAATCACACAAGACTCTATGACGATCTCGGGTCGACAGACTAACCTGTACCATTGTCACCAGAGAACTGCTATCTGACGATAGGTATAATACCATCTAGGAGTTCTTGGCGAATCCGTCCAGTATACCCAGTCTCTACTGAGCACCCATATACCTTCTCTGATGTCAAAAACCAATGGATATGGGATCATCCATCGCCCATCATATGGGTCAAGAAGCGCATACGCTAGTCTACTCTGGAGTATCGATGCCCTGTCTCGATACTCCCAGGACTAGGAACATTTGAAGGATGTACTTACCGACTACCTCTGCCCCACTAGTATGATCCGCATCATAATCCTAGTAGTCAAGTACTCATCCTAAGGGCTTTATCAACATATAATAGAGAGACAATAAATGTACATGTTATGATAAAGTGCAACCAGATAGAATACTATCATGTCGAGCAAGAAAGTACTCCCTATATATGTCCAAGCATCAACTACAATATACATCGCATGTACAGTAATGGCCTCTAGGGCATACATATAACTAACACTTTCCTCGACGAATGAGGTGCAGGATATTCCAAACTGAATACCACGATGCAAAGCGAAAGAATTGACTATAGTAAAGTTATTATATTGACGCAAACTTCTGTCCAAGGGGTCACTCCCGATGAAGGGATCTCGTCCCTTGCCTCGTCGAATGAGGTGCAGGATATTCCCAATCGAATACCACTGTACAAAGTAAAAGATAACGTCTGTAATGTCAGTTTTTAAAAAATCTTGGTTCCAACAACATCATATATAGGTTTGTTTTCCTTGCATTGATCAGAATCAACCCAGTCCCTTCAATTAACATATCACACCAAAAAGAACGAAAAAAAATTTGTATGTATATGCCATCCGCATTCGCCACTGGCCCCGTCATCACCCGTTAGGTTACTTAACTAACGACAGAGTGGGGGGGTGGACTAGCGAGAGTGCAAAACATATACAACATCTAGTAATATATATATAAATATATATAATAATCGTTCCAGGCATGATATAAAGCAACATCTTTGAATCACAGCCAAGCAACACAGAGTGGTGGATAATCCTGGAGCCCCGGGTTTCACTTGAGCAGCAAATGAGACCCAACGTTCCCCTGTCTTGTGGATAGCCTGTGCAATGAAAACCTAGACCCCATGAGTACGGAAAGTTACCTGCCAATCCCAGAAGCGAGGCAACTGTTCACACCATAATATTGTATTATTATATTCCCCATTCTTATTCTTTTTATAAATAAACAGGTGCTTTTGACGCATGTCTGCTACATGTTACAGGTTACAGGTTCTTGGATCTAAAACAGTGAAAAAGACAAAAGACGACACAAAAAAGGGACTTTGACCAACAAACAGAAGACTCTTGATCAAGGCTACATCAAAGATAAAATTCACAAAGTACAAGGCAATGCAAAGTCCAAGATTACAAAGCAAACGGTTAAAAGTCCACCGCAATTATTCACTGGAGATCTGGAAGAAACATAGAAGCCATTTTAATAAAAGAACCAAATAATAAGGAAGCCCAAAGATTCAAGGCCCAATACTTCCCTTTAAAGAAACAGAGACATAAATTTTACCAAAGCATGGAAGTCTACTTTGACTAGGTCTTCCTAAGGATATTTTGGTAAATGTAGACATGCGAATCAATTATAACCTAGGGTTTCCTATCCTCTATAAATAGGAACTCTAAATCATTGTAAAGGCTATGCCTCCCTTCATTAATAAATTTCAGAATTCTTTTGGAGAGCATCAAGTTGTAAGTTCTTTATTTTCTGCCCTAGGTTAATTTTCTATTCTTGCCCTAGATAAATTTATTTTCTTTCCCTAATGAGTGAGTAGTCTCCTCGCTTGTTAGGGTTAGATCTGGAGAAGGTTTGAGAGACAAAGATCTCTCATCCCCTTTCTTGCCCGTCATATATTTTCATAGAACTCCATGCATACCTTCTTATTCCGCTCCCTACGGCACTCTACCCACAAGGTAGCGGTGATACCGTAGTCTAAAGGCCCGGATTTTAAGGTTTTCCTTGGAGGTTAGGGTAAAGATTAAGAAAGGAAGGACAAGGATCTAGATGAAGAACAATCTTCCCAATCATCCTAATCCCTTTTATTAATATTTACCATAGCACCTAATTAGATCTTCATATGGGTATAGAAAGCGGTGAAATTTATAGACTTTCCAAACTTAACCTAGACCTAACCCTAGCAAGACTTAGATATAAATTAATTAGGTTTTTAGATTTAATAATCAATCCGAACACCCTTCGGAATTAACTCGTTAGCGCGATTAGGAGATTCACAATATCTCTGTGGACCGACCCGTACTCACCGGCTAGCTTCATGCGACGCCGTTCTTGATTGCGGTTACTAGATAGTTTTTGACATACGAATCAAATGGCGCCGTTGCCGGGGATGGCGTAGTAATTTCCTTTTTGCAATTTCGGGTTAATCAAAATTCAAAAAATCATAAAAATCTGAAAAATCCAAAAAATATAAAAATATATCATCTGTTATTTTTGGAAAGGGTACTTTGTTGTTTAAATTTTGCAGGATTTACAATCGAAAGACGGATCTGGAAATCTACAGAAAGCGAAACAGAAAATAACAGATCAGAACAGAGGGAGATTTGGAGAACAGGAGAGGAAAAAAAAAAAATCGCCACGCTACCAAAACGCGGCGGAACCGCCGCGCTACCCCCATTACGGCCGCGGAACCGCCGCGCCCTGGTGACATCACCAGAAAAAAGAAGAAGGCTGAAACGCGGTGTAAAAAAAAAATCTGTAAGTCTTCTGATCTCTCCTCTGAATCTTTCGATATATCTTTTGTTAAATCCCCTGCAGGATTCTTTGTGCTTAAAAAAATCTTCCCCTTTCTCAATAACAAATCTTGTGCAGGATTCTTTGCGCGCACTTAAAATAATAATTGATTGCAAGTGATCTTTTCTGATTTGCATATCCTTAATCTTTTTGCTAAAAATATCTTTCCAAATAAAGAGCAAGCGGAAAAAGGAAATTTTTAATTAGAAAACTTACAAATCTTGAAATTCACAAAAAAGATTTGATTGCAAGTGATTTACTGTTTTGCATATCTTTAATCGGATTTTAAGGGGCTTTTGACCAATTCAGATTGGGTGGGGATTTCATCACCTTTCCCAGGACCCCAGAAATCACATAAAGTATTTGCATTAACCAATCTTTAATTAAAAAATACTAGACTCAGCCCTAAGGACTTCGAGCTCAATAGGACAGAGGACTAGTTATAGGCATCGACCGTTTATCCTAAGCTGACTTTGCGGTGTTTAGGCAAGTGTGTCTAAGGCAAGTGGTTACTTAATTAGGACCTCTACTTGTAGCGGGGAGCCTCCCACTTACCTGGAACTTACCTGGCCGCAATTGGCGGTGCAGAGGCGGTTTGAGGTCCTATTTCTAGCCCTTTGGAACAGTTAGAAACTGTCTAGCCGACCCTAGATCTAGGACTGATTGTGCAATTCTGGTTATTTGCATTTGTGTCTTAGCCCTTTATCGAAATTTTTTGCAAAACAAATAAAAAAGAATAATAAGAGGAATTTTTTTTTATAAAAAGACTTGCAACTTTTGTCGCTGAGAAATCCTTGCACCACCTACCTTCTTCATCTTCTCTTTCTTCTATAATGGGTACCCCACATCATAAATCTCCTGCCGAACTTTGGTATCCCGAACCTAATTTTGCGTCGTACGTTAATGTGTTCGGTCAATTTAAAGACGATCCCTCCGTGCCAAAAATTTCGTTGAAAGATCAAATAGAAGCGTCTAGGAGAAACAGTTTTACTTTACAACCCATTTTGTGTCAACCAAGTCAACCTTTACCACCTTCATATGTTGATACCACTTTTTCGAGTCCAGCTGTAACTCCTAAATCGATGTCCATTGCTGAGCATATTGCTCAATCTCGTAGCCGATCTTTCACCCCTCTCCACACATCTAGTTCTAGGGATCAACAAGTCCATTCACCTTTTTATCCACAGGTTGACCCTACTCATGTCCAACCATCCAATTCCTACCAGTCCTACCCGACTTTCCCACCTTCACTAGACCCTGTTTCTACACAACCTTTTGGGAGTTTCACGTATCCAAACAATTTCGAATCTTTTACCGAAACCCCTTCACCACCCATGTCTAGTTTGGAACAGTCATTGCAAGCTTATATTTTAGCAACAAACAAAATGGTTAGAAATGTGGAAGCGTCCGTGGCCGCCCTTATGCAACCTATTGAACCGGTAGCTAGTTTCCAACTAGCTCTAAATTTTCCAATGTATGAGGAGGCGGTTGGACTGAGTGAGAATGAGAGAGGATTTCCAAATCAAACCTACCCTTACCCAATTGAAGCCCACAACTCCAGTTTTCCATCGAATGTCCTAAATGATTCACAAGTTCAAAATAAAAACGAGTTGTGTGATTTTGTAGTGTTTGATTTGCCAAATTGTGAAGAACCCTTTTCGAGTGAAACCACACTTAATCCTTTCGATCTTTACACCTCAACTCTAGAAGCTAAATCGATAAATATCTATTCTTTTGATGAGGTGTCTAAAGAAATTTATTTTCACTTGATTGAGGATATAGACGCCGGGAATATTTCGGATGATGAACCTGTCGATTTGATTGAAATTTTATGTTCAACTCATCATCCCGAGTCATTAGATGTTTCTCCCGAACTTCATATGCGTCTTGATGTTGATGATAATGGCATGGATGAGTTGAATTTTGAGGAGAATTATAAGGATAGTATTGAGGAGTGTTTTGAGGGTCATATTGAGGTTGAACCATTTTTCTTTGATGTGTCGGATTTTCCAGTTCATCCTCTTGAACGTTTAACTAAATCATCCTCCCTCCTTTCCATCGTTCCAACCACGCTTGAAGACTGTGAGCTTGAAAAATTTTCCTTTGAATCTGACACAGTTCTCACAGCCGATAACACGTACTAGTGTGTCACTTTTTCGGACGATGTGGAAGACTCACCGCCCGAGTTTGAGTCCTTTACATTTTCAGATGAGTTAGTTGAACCATCAGACTCGGTTGCATACAGTCGTTTCGAACCATTAATGGAATCTTTCAAGTTCGAGACAGTTTACTACGGTGAGAATGAGACTATCCTCACTTCCCTTCCTTTCGTCCTTCCTATCGTTCCGACCGTACAAGAGACCGTTACGCTTTCATCTCCAATACCAAGTTCGGAGTACCCATGCTTTCTTACGAATCTTGAGGGATTTGACCCCATTTCTCGACGGGTTGATAGGTTAGCACAATCGCTTTTAACACATCGGTCATCACAAATTGCGCTAATTTATTCACTCGATTTACACCCTCAAGATCGTACTCCACTTCTTTCTCCTTTCCGCCATTCTTCTCCTCCACTGAGACCATATTCTGCTCTTCTTCCCACACGGTCTCGTGTGTTTCTCATCACTTTCCTTTACACCCCATTATTTCACCAACTTAGCCATTACCATGATAAGATTTTTGAATGGTTGGTGCTAATCTTTGGCTTGTGTAAGGCCAAGCTTAAGTTTGGGGGGAACCTTGTTGTATATATGTATATATATTTTTGTTTTCTTTTTCTATAAAAAATAAAAAAAATTCAAAACATTAAAAATATAAAAAAATTTATAAATAAATAAACAGGGGAGCACCGGCATTTTGACCCTCTTGGTTTTGCATGACAGTGAGGACACTGTCAAGTTCAAATTTGGGGGTATGCTCAGTACGTCTTCTTCCTTCGCATTCATTTGTACATATTTTTGCATTTGCATACTTATTTGAAAACCCATAAAAATTTGAAAATTTTTAAAAATTATAAAAATTATTGTATTCAATTTTGGCCATATTTGACTTGAGTTTGACAAGTAGGTTAACTGGCTAGGAACAACTAGATCTTAGACTTAGTAAATTAAAAACCCTAAAAATAACCTTCCGTAAAGTTTAGCGGTAGAAAGTATATGTCTTTGTAGTTTATTTAGAAATAGGCAAATTTTGAGTTCACTTCTTGGGCTAAGACGAAACGAAGGAAAAGTATTGATATTTTTATTAGAGTATAAGTTTGAAAAATAATTCCTAGCTTAAGTCTAGATTCTGAAAATGTATACCCTACAATTTGCACAATCACGCACCTTGAAATTTGGAATAGTAGAAGAGACCTTGAAATGCTCTTGTCTAAAGTCCTTAGTACAATGAAAATAAAAGAAAAAAAATGTGTGAATAAAGAAGAAAAAAATGAACACTGGTTTTTGTGATTACTTAAGACTGCAAAAATAGAAGAATATTTAGCGAGGGTGCTTCATCACCTAGTGCCTTAGACCAACTGGTTTGGGAGTCACTTCTAAAAAGCCTTGGATGTTACAAGACTAGGAATTACGCTTTAATGTGCAAACGCATTTTGTAATCGGTCGTTGGTACCTCAAGAAGTATTAACGGTCGCATGAAGGATGTGTAAGCAAAATTCAATTAAAAATTCACCAATTAATAAGTGCTTTGGACATCGGACAAGGGTATGATTGCTTGATTTGAATTTCCAAGTGTAGGGGTGATATATACACACACGTGGGGATATGTGATTGGAGTTTAGATGAGAGAAAGGGATGCAGAATAGAACTTGTATTTTTAGTAGAGTTGATAAAAATTCCTAAGTGGAGATGGAACCCTAGAAGGAAAACTTAAGAGATGCCGAAAGCTAAGTAAGTCTATAGAACATATATAATCTTAAGTTAAATAATGAGGAAGTGTGAAGAATGTGGATGGATAATTTACGGGTCAACGATAATAGAATTCCTTGTTAGAAAACCTAATTGGAGAACAAAAGTCGAAAAGCCAAATTGATTGGATTTTGTGGGTAGTATCCGCTGAAAACCCTCAGGAGACAACACTCCTCTTACTAGGGACACCTAGAGGTTTAACGGCTTGTTGCACGTGCTCAGTGCAATCGCGTTTCCCTGCGAAAGTGCGGTTAGGTTTTTGTCAAGAATAAAAAATCAGTTTGCTCGAGGACGAGCAAAAGATAAGTTTGGGGGTATTTGTTCACACCATAATATTGTAATATTATATTCCCCATTTTTTTTTCTTTTTATAAATAAATAGGTGCTTTTGACGCATGTCTGCTACATGTTACAGGTTACAGGTTCTTGGATCTAAAACAGTGAAAAAGACAAAAGACGACACAAAAAAGGGACTTTGACCAACAAACAGAAGACTCTTGATCAAGTCTACATCAAAGATAAAATTCACAAATACAAGGCAATGCAAGGTCCAAGATTACAAAGCAAACGGTTAAAAGTCCACGTTCACTGGAGATCTGGAAGAAACATAGAAGCCATTTTAATAAAAGAACCAAATAATAAGGAAGCCCAAAGATTCAAGGCCCAATACTTCCCTTTAAAGAAACAGAGACATAAAATTTTACTAAAACTTGGAAGTCTACTTTGACTAGGTCTTCCTAAGGATATTTTGGTAAATGTAGACATGCGAATCAATTGTAACCTAGGGTTTCCTATCCTCTATAAATAGGAACTCTAAATCATTGTAAATGCTATGCCTCCCTTCATTAATAAATTTCAGAATTCTTTTGGAGAGCATCAAGTTGTAAGTTCTTTATTTTCTGCCCTAGGTTAATTTTCTATTCTTGCCCTAGATAAATTTATTTTCTTTCCCTAATGAGTGAGTAGTCTCCTCGCTTGTTAGGGTTAGATCTGGGGAAGGTTTGAGAGACGAAGATCTCTCATCCCCTTTCTTGCCCGTCATATATTTTCATAGAACTCCATGCATACCTTCTTATTCCGCTTCCTACGACACTCTACCTATGAGGTAGCGGTGAAACCGTAGTCTAAAGGCCCGGATTTTAAGGTTCTCTATGGAGGTTAGGGTAAAGATTAAGAAAGGAATGACAAGGATCTAGAGGAAGAACAATCTTCCCAATCATCCTAATCCCTTTTATTAATATTTATCATAACACCTAATTAGATCTTCATATGGGTATAGAAAGCGGTGAGATTTATAGACTTTCCAAACTTTTCCTAGACCTAACCCTAGCAAGACTTAGATATAGATTAATTAGGTTTTTAGATTTAATAATCAATCCGAACACCCTTCGGAATTAACTCGTTAGCGCGATTAGGAGATTCACAACATCCCTGTGGACCGACCCGTACTCACCGGCTAGCTTCATGCAACGCCGTTCTTGATTGCGGTTACTAGATAGTTTTTGACATACGAATCAGCAACCCCAATCAACAAAGTGAATGGGCTACCCAGCACTTCACGGAATCCGTTAACTTGAGCACCCCTCCTTGTGTAACACCTTAGGATAAAGGTTAGTGTATAATTATAATTAAATAATGATTTTTAATAAAAAGTTTACCAAACTGTGTTTTAAATATTTTTCCTAATTTAATAAACATTTTTCCAAAATTTTCCTAGGCTTGCACACACATGTGCATGTAAACTAGGGTTTTTAAATCAAGGAAATACCATAATTATTAACCATGGTGGGTTAATTGTAGGATTAATTCTTTTGGATTCTTAAATGGGTTTAATTAATTAGTTAAACTAAAAGATTACTTTAATTCAAATGGTAAGGGTGTTGACTTGTGAGAAGGAGAGAGAGAGAGGGCATCATGGCTCAAGCCATGCTTGCCATTAATGAGGTGAGAGAGAGAGAGGGGTGACTTTTGTGTGTGATGATTGAGGTAGCCTCTCATTTCTTTTTGGGTTTTTCTCACACACTCTCATATACTCTCACAACACACCAACACACTCACACACCACCCCCACTTACCTCAGCCGAGCCAGCAGCAGCAGCAAGCAAAGCAACAGCAACAACTGAAGCTTGCAACAGCAGCAGCAAGCACAAACAGCAGCAGCAGAGGCAGTGAGCAGCAGCAGCAGCCCCAGATCCCTGTGCAGCGACTTCCCTTCACTTCTTCTCCTTCCTGCAGCTCCCTAGGGTCGAGAGTGAGGTATAATCCCTATCTTGCTTCACTAGTTTGCCTTGTTAGTGTAGTTTTGCATCGGTTATTGGATATTGGTGCGTTTTAGTGCGATATGGGGTGTTTAGTGTGAACTTTGTGCTAGTGAGGTGTAGATTAGTTCCAGTAGGATGATTGTGGTCTGTTGAGGCCATTGTAACTTAGTCGAACCCCGATTACACTAAAATACCACCAGTTTCATGTTTGATGCAAATATCGTATTTGGGCAAAATGTGAGTTTTCTGGAACTGCTATCAACTCGGTGAGTGCAGATTGATTTTGGGAAGACTGTAGTGTAGTGGAGTAGAGATGATGCACCAGGTGAAACCCGACCCCCATACAGCTACAGTAGGCCGCCAATTTCCTCATTCTGGCCGCCAATTGCGGCCAGATGGGTAGGGTTTGGGTTGGGGTTTGGTCCAGTGGGTGTCTGCTACTGTGGGTAGTGTTTTGGTATATATATATTTTTAAGATCAATTCTGTAGGAAAATCTGGGACCAAATACCTGTTTTGCCGTTTTTCTAAACCTTCGCGACACGCGTGATACGTGAGTAGGTTTGGGTTCTGCGTATCGCGGCGCGTCGGGGTAGTTTTGTGGCGCGTGAGTACACGTTTTAGCGTATCGCGCACACGCGCGATTGGTTTGCGACACAGGTTTCTTGTTGGATTATAATGTCGCATTTTGTGACTTAAGCTTATATGTGATATGTGTATGTGATTCTAGGTTCGCAGGCCAGTGAGACGGACGCTGCGAAGAAGGGCAAGCAAGTGGTTGGATACACTTAGCGCGAGACACGGTGAGTAGATTTCACATCTACGGGGATATCGCCCGCATGGCGTTATGCGTCAGGGCTGATAGGATCTCAGCATTACATATTGTATTTACCTATGGACTGCCATCTCATATTGCATTTCCCTGCTATGTGTTATTGATATATGCTAGAACTGATAGAACACCACACTATTACTAACGGTTTATGTTGCACGAGCACTATTTACATGCTACACACACACCGTTAGTAATTGCCATGCCACACTCACTGTAGAACTGCCATGATTATACTGTTGTGTTATTGCTATAGTTCACCATACAGGTGATTGACTATGATTTCCTGGACATTGGGAGCCGCATGACATCTTTAAAAACGGAAACTATTTTAAAAAGCGGCTTTCCCTTATATACCTGCCATGGATTGATTATATTGTACCTCGCATTGGATTGACTTATTGATGATGGATTTTTCATGTGATTTCTGTTTTGAGGACCGTGGAATTATTTAAGGTAAGATATGCTATTTTGAAAACCCGGTACCTCGTGATATGATATTTTGGTGTGTCCACCACGCGTTTTCTCGGTGCTGAGACGTGTGCTTGAAACCCGATTCGAGGAGTGGATGTTCCGTTTGCGGGTTCGTGGTGGGCCCGGTATGGTTCCCCTCGGCGAGATGATCGATGGGATTTGCCGATTGAGTCTGGAGGCGGGCGAGTACCTACCGGTGATTGGTTGGACCTGGCAGTTGTCCGGAGGATACTGACCAGAGTCGAGTGATGGATGCGGGATGACCGTGCTGCCGGGGCCGAGGGCCGATACCGCAGACGGACCCCGTGGGGCCGGTCCAGATTGACGGCGCCCGATATTTGAGGATTTACGTGTCGATGCTGGACACGGGTATTTTATGATGTTTTGGGTGCCGATGTTGGGCACTCGTGATTCCTCCGAGATATACAGGATTTGAGGGCCGATGGGTGTGCCGGCGCCTGAGTATATGTGGGATTTGGGTGCAGTTTGAGGCACCGATCATTGCTTTCCATGTTGACATAGTCCATGTAGATATTATTTATCCCATACTCAGTATTGATTACTATACATCTCATCCTGTGGCATTTACCTGTTAGAGTACATGCATTACTACTGTATCCACTGTTGACATGCATTGATATCATCTGCTGGCATTAGTAGAGCCACGCTATATGTGCATGCCTGCGATCACCTTTATATGTTATCTCTATTCACGAGTTGGCAACTCACCCCCGTTGTGCCACAGTGTTTGCAGGTTGCCCTTGGGAGTAGTCACGGCTGGCTGTTTCCTCATCTTTTGGCACAGATACCCCTTTTGAGCAGAGATAGCCCTTTTGCTGTTTAGGTGGGTTTTGTACGGTATCTGTTATCTTTCAGTTGTACATTGATGTATCTAGTACTCTCCATCTACCTTATGTATTGACTTAGAGACAGTTGTGAGGACGATATGTATGATTTTATATTCTGGTGTCGAGCTCGCATGTGAGCCGACGTTACCTTATGCAGTTTTATCTTTTATGATATTGTCCTTGTTTTACTGTGTATTCTTCGCTACGGCGTCGTATATCATATTGTGATGCCTTAATCATGTCACTTGTTATTTCCGCCACACCTTACTTTTACCCGACTTTCGGGGCTAATGTTTTAAAGAGGAAATGTTACCAAAATTATAAAACTCATAACTTTTGAACTTGAAAGGGATTTCTACTAAATAAATGGGAGTTTTTCAGACATTTACTATTGCTTTTACAAAATGTTTTAAATCACTCTATATTTATTGGTTTTGATTTCTGGGTTCGGCTTACTTAGCCGCGTTGCGCCTGTAGACGTTGCGTGGTTAAGTGCCGGTCACGAGTCGAATTCTCGGGTCGTGACAAAGTTGGTATCAGAGCGTAGGTTTTACCTTCGGAGTGTAGGATGACCCTGGTATGATGGAGTAGGTAGCTGCAGCAGGGTAGCGTAGCGTGCGTATGTTCCGCGGCATACTCACGACACGGTACTCCGCTTACGCGACCTTAGGACTTGTTGATTTGATTCCTCCTTATATTCTTGTGATTCGATTTCCGTGTTCTTATCGAATCCAAATTTTCTTTCAGCCAATATGCCGCCTAAGACTACGAGGGCACAGAGAGCGGCCGCGAGGGCCGAGATTCGTGTTGACTCGTCCGAGACGAGGACTGATCCGGGCAGTACGCCGGTTGTACCCGAGCAGGCTGTTCCTGCCGTGACAGAGCAGATCGCCTCGTTAGGGGCTGGTATGCAGGAGATGCGCCAGATGATAGGATCGTTAGTTGAGACGCTTCGAGCGCAGCGACCAGAGGTAGCTCCACCAGTTCCAGAGACCGCGATGGTGCCTACCGCACAGCCAGTTGCCCCTGCAGCCACGGAGGTGATTACAGTATCGCTATCAGAGTTCATGAGGCTGAAGCCTCCAGTTTTCACAGGCACCGATACAGCCGAGGACCCACAGTCTTTTATCGACAGGATGGCCAGGATATGCCGTTCCCTCAGATGTGCAGATGCGAGATGGGTTGAGTTCGCGAGCTTTCGCCTGGAAGGTCTTGCGCAGAAATGGTGTGATTCAGTGGAGAAGGGCAGAGCAGCAGGTCTTCCTCCTATGACCTGGACGGAGTTCGTGACTATATTTCTAGCCCGTTTCCTTCCCCGGAGTGTTAGAGATGCCCGAGCATGCAGGTTTGAGTCTTTGCGCCAGACGCCAGGGATGACAGTGGCAGAGTATGACGTACTGTTTACAGAGCTAGCAGTCTACGCCCCACATCTAGTGGCCACCGAGGAGTTGCGAGTCCGGAGATTTGTTCGAGGCTTGATTTCACCAGTGTTCCTCGCGATCAGCGCGCAGCACTACGAGACCTATGCAGCAGCTGTAGACGCAGCCCTAGTGGTCGAGGAGCACCTTGTTGAGACTTCGGTATTTCCAGAGCCGAAGAGAGTTCGTACCAGTATTTCCGCACGGAGGCAGTCATTCAGACGCCGCGACAGGTATCGTTCCGGTACGAGGGGTAGCAGAGATTCGGGACGGGGTCGGATGTTTAGTTCGTATCCCCAGGACGGTCAGCAGTCGCCGCGGGGTTGCTACAGATGTGGCAGCCTACTTCACCTCGTTCGAGATTGTCCAGAGACACACCGGAGGGAGGCGGCAGCACCGCATGTTACCTTACCACCTTCACCACCCCAGAGGGCGTTGCCCGTTGTGCCTACCGTTGCTCCGCGCCAGACTTATGCTCAGAGAGGTCGTGGGCGTGGAGGAGTTGCTCAGAGAGGACGAGATGACCGAGGCAGAGGTCAGTCAGTTACAGGTGGTGGACAGGCGAGGGTCTTTGCTTTGACACATCAGGACGCGCAGGCGTCCAATGCAGTGGTTTCAGGTATCCTCCCTGTATGTTCAGTTGATGCACATGTATTGTTCGATCCCGGATCCACACACTCGTACGTATCCACACACTTCGTGCCGAGGTTGGGTAGAGAGTCCGGCTTACTTGATCAGCCGCTTGTGGTGACTACTCCTGTGGGAGAGTCGTTTGTGGCTAGGCACGTGTTCCGATCCTGTATCGTCTGTATTGGCGAGAGAGAGAGTTGCCTGTCGACTTGATCCTTCTGGAGATGTTGGACTTCGACGTTCTTTTGGGCATGGATTGGTTAGCCACGTGCTATGCTTCTTTGGACTGCCGTGAGAAGACAGTTAGATTCTGTTTCCCCGGTGAGTCGATTTTTGTTGTGTTGGGGGACCGTAGTGCCGCCCCTCACAGTGTGATTTCTTTTTTCCGCGCTGGACAGCTTTTGAGGAAGGGATGTCAGGGATTTCTCGCTTATGTTCGCGATGCTCGCGCTACGGAGGTTCCATTGGATCAGGTTCCGGTAGTTAGCGAGTTTCCTGATGTGTTCCCTGACGAGCTTCCTGGGTTGCCGCCCGAGCGCGACATTTCTTTCTGTATTGATTTGGTTCCTGGTTCGGGGCCTATTTCTATACCGCCCTATCGGATGGCCCCGGCGGAACTTCGTGAGCTGAAGGGTCAGTTACAGGATTTGCTGGACAAGGGACTTATTCGACCCAGTGTTTCTCCTTGGGGTGCTCCAGTCCTGTTCGTCAGGAAGAAGGACGGCAGCTTGCGTCTTTGTATCGACTACCGCCAGCTGAACAGGGTGACAGTGCGGAACAAGTATCCTTTGCCGCGTATCGACGATTTGTTCGACCAGCTTCAGGGGGCAGGGTACTTTTCGAGGATCGATTTACGATCGGGCTATCATCAGCTGCGGGTTCGACAGGAGGACATTCCCCGGACAGCTTTCCGTACGCGCTATGGCCATTACGAGTTTTTGGTGATGTCGTTCGGACTCACCAATGCGCCAGCAGCCTTCATGGATTTGATGAACCGTATTTTCCGGCCTTATTTGGATCTGTTCATCATAGTCTTCATCGACGATATCTTGGTGTATTCCCGGAGTAGTGAGGAGCACGAGCAGCACCTGCGGGTTACATTGCAGACATTGAGGGAGCACCAGCTTTATGCGAAATTCTCCAAGTGTGCTTTTTGGCTAGACAGCGTGGACTTCTTGGGTCACGTGATTTCACGAGACGGTATATGTGTTGACCCGAGGAAGATCGAGGCCGTTCAGCGTTGGCCCAGACCCACATCGGTGACGGAGATTCGCAGCTTTTTGGGATTGGCCGGTTACTACAGGCGTTTTGTGCAAGACTTCTCACGTATTGCTACACCGTTGACCGGGTTGACCCGGAAGGGAGTTCCCTTCGATTGGACGGAGGAGTGCGAGCACAGTTTTCAGCAGTTACGGACTCGGCTGACGACGGCACCGGTGTTATCTTTACCTTCCGGATCGGGCGGATTTGTGGTCTTTTGTGATGCTTCTCGAGTGGGATTGGGATGCGTTCTGATGCATCATGATAGGGTGATCGCGTATGCCTCGCGACAATTGAAGAAGCACGAGCAGAACTACCCCACTCATGATTTGGAGATGGCAGCAGTGGTCTTCGCACTTAAGATCTGGCGACACTACTTATACGGTGAGTCGTGCCAGATATTTACGGATCACCAGAGTCTGAAATACATATTCCAGCAGCGGGACCTGAACCTTCGACAGCGTCGATGGATGGAGTTAGTGAAGGATTACGACTGCGAGATCTTATATCACCCGGGCAAAGCAAATGTGGTGGCGGATGCTTTGAGCAGGAGGCCCGGGAGTAGTTTATCTTGTTTGAGCGCAGTACAGGAGCAGTCATCCGCAGATTGGCAGATATTATGCGACAGTCGAGTACAGTTCGAGTTCACGCCGATTGGAGGACAGATAGCGCATGTCCGTGCACGCCCACAGTTGATTGATCGTATACGTGAGGCACAGCTCAGTGATGACCGATGTTCAGAGATCATGGCACAGATGGGACAGGACAGATTTTCCGAGTTCGTGATCGATGATCAGGGGATACTACGGTTTGGAGTCAGACTGTGCGTACCTGATACTGAGGGACTGAGGCGTGAGATTCTTGAGGAGACACATCGATCGGTGTATAGCGTACATCCCGGTTCCACCAAGATGTATCATGATATGAGAGATGTTTACTGGTGGGACGGAATGAAGAGGGACATTGCAGATTTTGTATCGAGATGCCTGACTTGTCAGCAAGTCAAGGCTGAGCACCAGAGGCCCGCGGGAGAGCTACAGCCGTTACCCATTCCGGAGTGGAAATGGGAATAGATTTCGATGGACTTTGTGGTGGGTCTACCCAGGACTAGTAGAGGGTATGACTCCATCTGGGTGATCGTGGATCGTTTGACGAAAGCGGCTCACTTCCTACCGGTGAAGACGACTTTCGGATTTACTCAGTATGCCCAGATCTATATTGACGAGATAGTGCGACTACACGGAGTCCCGACGTGCATTGTGTCCGACAGAGGCACCCAGTTTACTAGTAGACTATGGCAGAGGCTTCAGGAGGCTTTGGGCACTCGTTTGAGTTTCAGCACGGCTTTTCATCCGCAGACCGACGGACAGTCAGAGCGGACCATCCAGACTCTCGAGGACATGCTCCGAGCTTGTGTACTAGATTTCAGAGGTAGCTGGGATCATCATTTGCCCTTGGTAGAGTTTTCCTACAATAACAGCTACCAGGAGACTATTCAGATGGCACCGTTTGAGGCACTTTACGGGAGGAGATGCAGGTCACCTACTTGTTGGACAGAGCTCAGTGAGAGCAGTATCTTAGGGCCACAGATCGTTGAGGAGACGACCGCGAAGATCCAGTTGATTCGCGATAGGATGAGAGCAGCGCAGAGTAGGCAGAGGGCTTATGCAGACCGTCGACGACGCAGACTTGAGTTTTCTGTTGGTGATCATGTTTTCTTGAGGGTCTCCCCAATGAAAGGTGTGATGAGGTTTGGGAAGAAGGGGAAGCTTAGCCCCAGGTATGTGGGCCCCTTCGAGATCCTCGAGCGTGTCGGTGCAGTAGCTTACCGGTTAGCCCTTCCGCCCAGCTTTCCAGACGTGCACCCCGTATTCCATGTTTCGATGCTCCGCAGATATCTACATGATCCTTCGCACGCGATTCAGCATCCGACGATCCAGCTTGAGCGTGATCTTTCCTATGCAGAGCAGCCAGTGATGATCTTGGATCGACAAGTGAAGAAATTGAGATCGAAGGAGATTCCATCAGTTAAAGTACTTTGGCGTGGTCAGAACCGTGAAGAGATCACTTGGGAGACCGAAAGCGAGATGATGAAGACGTACCCCCATCTTTTTGAAGGTAACCTTAGATAGATTTTTGAAATTCGGGGACGAATTTCTTTAAGGGGGAGAGATTGTAACACCTTAGGATAAGGGTTAGTGTATAATTATAATTAAATAATGATTTTTAATAAAAAGTTTACCAAACTGTGTTTTAAATATTTTTCCTAATTTAATAAACATTTTTCCAAAATTTTCCTAGGCTTGCACACACATGTGCATGTAAACTAGGGTTTTTAAATCAAGGAAATACCATAATTATTAACCATGGTGGGTTAATTGTAGGATTAATTCTTTTGGATTCTTAAATGGGTTTAATTAATTAGTTAAACTAAAAGATTACTTTAATTCAAATGGTAAGGGTGTTGACTTGTGAGAAGGAGAGAGAGAGAGGGCATCATGGCTCAAGCCATGCTTGCCATTAATGAGGTGAGAGAGAGAGAGGGGTGACTTTTGTGTGTGATGATTGAGGTAGCCTCTCATTTCTTTTTGGGTTTTTCTCACACACTCTCATATACTCTCACAACACACCAACACACTCACACACCACCCCCACTTACCTCAGCCGAGCCAGCAGCAGCAGCAAGCAAAGCAACAGCAACAACTGAAGCTTGCAACAGCAGCAGCAAGCACAAACAGCAGCAGCAGAGGCAGTGAGCAGCAGCAGCAGCCCCAGATCCCTGTGCAGCGACTTCCCTTCACTTCTTCTCCTTCCTGCAGCTCCCTAGGGTCGAGAGTGAGGTATAATCCCTATCTTGCTTCACTAGTTTGCCTTGTTAGTGTAGTTTTGCATCGGTTATTGGATATTGGTGCGTTTTAGTGCGATATGGGGTGTTTAGTGTGAACTTTGTGCTAGTGAGGTGTAGATTAGTTCCAGTAGGATGATTGTGGTCTGTTGAGGCCATTGTAACTTAGTCGAACCCCGATTACACTAAAATACCACCAGTTTCATGTTTGATGCAAATATCGTATTTGGGCAAAATGTGAGTTTTCTGGAACTGCTATCAACTCGGTGAGTGCAGATTGATTTTGGGAAGACTGTAGTGTAGTGGAGTAGAGATGATGCACCAGGTGAAACCCGACCCCCATACAGCTACAGTAGGCCGCCAATTTCCTCATTCTGGCCGCCAATTGCGGCCAGATGGGTAGGGTTTGGGTTGGGGTTTGGTCCAGTGGGTGTCTGCTACTGTGGGTAGTGTTTTGGTATATATATATTTTTAAGATCAATTCTGTAGGAAAATCTGGGACCAAATACCTGTTTTGCCGTTTTTCTAAACCTTCGCGACACGCGTGATACGTGAGTAGGTTTGGGTTCTGCGTATCGCGGCGCGTCGGGGTAGTTTTGTGGCGCGTGAGTACACGTTTTAGCGTATCGCGCACACGCGCGATTGGTTTGCGACACAGGTTTCTTGTTGGATTATAATGTCGCATTTTGTGACTTAAGCTTATATGTGATATGTGTATGTGATTCTAGGTTCGCAGGCCAGTGAGACGGACGCTGCGAAGAAGGGCAAGCAAGTGGTTGGATACACTTAGCGCGAGACACGGTGAGTAGATTTCACATCTACGGGGATATCGCCCGCATGGCGTTATGCGTCAGGGCTGATAGGATCTCAGCATTACATATTGTATTTACCTATGGACTGCCATCTCATATTGCATTTCCCTGCTATGTGTTATTGATATATGCTAGAACTGATAGAACACCACACTATTACTAACGGTTTATGTTGCACGAGCACTATTTACATTCTACACACACACCGTTAGTAATTGCCATGCCACACTCACTGTAGAACTGCCATGATTATACTGTTGTGTTATTGCTATAGTTCACCATACAGGTGATTGACTATGATTTCCTGGACATTGGGAGCCGCATGACATCTTTAAAAACGGAAACTATTTTAAAAAGCGGCTTTCCCTTATATACCTGCCATGGATTGATTATATTGTACCTCGCATTGGATTGACTTATTGATGATGGATTTTTCATGTGATTTCTGTTTTGAGGACCGTGGAATTATTTAAGGTAAGATATGCTATTTTGAAAACCCGGTACCTCGTGATATGATATTTTGGTGTGTCCACCACGCGTTTTCTCGGTGCTGAGACGTGTGCTTGAAACCCGATTCGAGGAGTGGATGTTCCGTTTGCGGGTTCGTGGTGGGCCCGGTATGGTTCCCCTCGGCGAGATGATCGATGGGATTTGCCGATTGAGTCTGGAGGCGGGCGAGTACCTACCGGTGATTGGTTGGACCTGGCAGTTGTCCGGAGGATACTGACCAGAGTCGAGTGATGGATGCGGGATGACCGTGCTGCCGGGGCCGAGGGCCGATACCGCAGACGGACCCCGTGGGGCCGGTCCAGATTGACGGCGCCCGATATTTGAGGATTTACGTGTCGATGCTGGACACGGGTATTTTATGATGTTTTGGGTGCCGATGTTGGGCACTCGTGATTCCTCCGAGATATACAGGATTTGAGGGCCGATGGGTGTACCGGCGCCTGAGTATATGTGGGATTTGGGTGCAGTTTGAGGCACCGATCATTGCTTTCCATGTTGACATAGTCCATGTAGATATTATTTATCCCATACTCAGTATTGATTACTATACATCTCATCCTGTGGCATTTACCTGTTAGAGTACATGCATTACTACTGTATCCACTGTTGACATGCATTGATATCATCTGCTGGCATTAGTAGAGCCACGCTATATGTGCATGCCTGCGATCACCTTTATATGTTATCTCTATTCACGAGTTGGCAACTCACCCCCGTTGTGCCACAGTGTTTGCAGGTTGCCCTTGGGAGTAGTCACGGCTGGCTGTTTCCTCATCTTTTGGCACAGATACCCCTTTTGAGCAGAGATAGCCCTTTTGCTGTTTAGGTGGGTTTTGTACGGTATCTGTTATCTTTCAGTTGTACATTGATGTATCTAGTACTCTCCATCTACCTTATGTATTGACTTAGAGACAGTTGTGAGGACGATATGTATGATTTTATATTCTGGTGTCGAGCTCGCATGTGAGCCGACGTTACCTTATGCAGTTTTATCTTTTATGATATTGTCCTTGTTTTACTGTGTATTCTTCGCTACGGCGTCGTATATCATATTGTGATGCCTTAATCATGTCACTTGTTATTTCCGCCACACCTTACTTTTACCCGACTTTCGGGGCTAATGTTTTAAAGAGGAAATGTTACCAAAATTATAAAACTCATAACTTTTGAACTTGAAAGGGATTTCTACTAAATAAATGGGAGTTTTTCAGACATTTACTATTGCTTTTACAAAATGTTTTAAATCACTCTATATTTATTGGTTTTGATTTCTGGGTTCGGCTTACTTAGCCGCGTTGCGCCTGTAGACGTTGCGTGGTTAAGTGCCGGTCACGAGTCGAATTCTCGGGTCGTGACACCTTGGGTCAGCCTATACCCCCAACGAGTGCGGCGAATAACCCGCCAATTCTAGAATGAGGCCCCCTCCATCTCAACGCTATGAGTTTCGGGCTCGTTGCCTTCTAGAACCTAACAATTCGTGCACTCCTCCTTAGGGTAATCATAGTACAGAAAAGAAAATAATATACAAGGGTGATATCGACCTCAACCCGGTCGTGCCCCAAACAAATAATATACAAACTGGTAGAGACGACAGTCCATAAGTTGGACGCTCACCCCGCAATATCAAATGTACAAATAAATCCAAATTGTACTACCATTGCACCCAAGCTATCCACCACGACGATCCAACCATAACACAGAACATCAACGTGAATGTCACGTTCACAAACTCGTCTAAAAGGACATATAGCAATTAGACGAGTTGTACCGCTCTAATGATATTCATGGTCGCAGATAGTAATGTATGTCCTGTAAACATTTAAACGGTGCTAAAATATCGACTTCGAAACACCCCGAATTGCCCCTGGACAAAAGATAACACTATATCCAATCTGGGAAAAACAAACAATACCACTACACCAATATTCCAGAGACCGGACAACCCTAAAAAATTCAAGTCCAAACTCACTTACAAAACCGGCGACACCCGTTTTTTAAGCAATCTCACCGGGTCAAATCAGGTGATTGGTTCTTGTTTTTGTAGGGTGTTCTATATGTCTCACAAATAGCCTTCTGCAATTGTTTAAAAACATTTTTGAAGACTCTGAAAAATCGACAGAGACTGGAATATATCGGGTATGGTTTCGGAGTAGTTTCGGTTTCGATACTTTAACATTATCTAAACTGCTAGAAATGGGGTTAAAGGGTTGGCTTTGATACCATGTTGGGTTATGGCAACGCCCCGGCCATCAAACCATGGCCAAATGCGGAACAAAAATTTTCAAAACTGGTGCTACCACAACCCGATGCCCGGATCTTCCTTAAACCCTAAACTAGCGAGCAAAATAAAGAGTTAGGAATGGTTATACCGAATGCACCAAGTCCTTTGGGTCTTCAACCATCATCCCAAGCTCCTAGTGGTCGCGAATCGAATTTGGTTGCCAGTCTTCCTCCATCTATGATGATCCACCCGAGGGAAATGGCGCAAGCTTCAGCCTTGCCTAGCACGACAACCGATACTCCAAGATTGCTAGTAATGGAGAGTGGAGGAGTAGAATTATCTCACTATAATTTTTCTCTCATAAAAAATGCTCCAAAGAGCATCTCTAGAAGATGAATGAGGGGTGAGGAAAACAATAGCATGAGCAACCATGGAAAAATGGCTGTCTCTCAAGAATGAAGAGAATCATCAAGTGAAGGAAAAATACTTGGATGGCATGTCAAGAATATGGCTCCAACAATTTACAACCATGCAATGAAAAATATCTTCACCAATTTTCCAATAAACAAAAGAGTGTCATGCCTCTCTACATGCCAAGCCCATGCTCATGCCAACTCACCCCTTCACCTCATTTCCCAAATTGATTTTCTTAAATGAAAATCAAATAATGAGGTGGCCATCTTCTAGAAGCTATTCCGTATAAATACGGAATGCAACCAGGTACACATATCGAAATACATATGCGCGTATTCATACAAAAATAAGAATAGCCAAGAGAGAAAATGAATAGTGAACAATAATATTAGAATACATATATATAAATACATATATAAATTATTAAATCAAAACCTGATTTAATAATCCGGCTTAGTCCTAAGCCGCTAGTATTATCAAATGTCCGATAAAAGTCTGTGTAGCCTGTACACATATTTAATCGAACACCTGTATGTACCAACATACGTCATCTACACCATATCACCTGAACCATGAAAACCCTCTGTGTGGGACTCTAAAGACTCGTCAATACACTGGTAGTGGGTTTAACCACAAGCACGTCAGCGGCACTAGCTGTACGTAACGGCTACCTAGGTATTGAGCGAAAGGAAGGCCGACGAGCAAACTTATCCAAACCACTACCGAGCCTGACAGTGACAATCTCCGTACAGTCCGGTCTGTTCGTCTAAGAGTATCGTATATCGAGTCTAGGGGTTGGATAAAGTCAGACCCCTAATAACGCGATAATTCGTGTCGGTATGAAACCCATCACCACCTGAGAAACTACCGATCCTAGATCAGTAATTCGTGACTACCTTAGCCAAATATTTCTGGTGATGGCCTCCCGTGCACTGCGCGACATCAACCCCCAATACCGGGAGAGACGAATCCCCGACGATCCGCTAAGTGCCTCCATGTGGCTCGGGACTGTATCCAACTAAAACTTGTTTGCACGACTCCTTTGAGCTGTGGTTAGGGTAGTAATCAAAGCACAGTGGGAACTCACATGAAATAAATGATGATCTCAGGTCGACAGACTAACCTGTACACATGTCACCTGGGTAATGCCATCAGAAAATAGGTATAATACCAACGAGCATGATCCCGGCGAGTCCGTCCATTTTACTCATAACCCAATGAGCACTAGTATACTATCTTAGGTGAACAAACTAACACCAATGGCTTGTGAGACGCCCCTCGTCGGGGTCTCGATCGGTATACACTAGTCTACTCTGAAGTATCGATGCCCAGTCTCAAAACTCCCACGACTAGGAACATTTAAGGATGTGCTTATAGATCACCCAGCTCCCACGTATATGATCTCTATCATACTGCTGGTAATCAAGCAAGAATCCTATGGGCTCTATCAACATGTAATAGTGATCTGTAATACCGCCTGAAGTATGTACATGATGATAAAGACAAACCAGATAGCATAGTATCATCTTGAGTAAGACTGTTCCACCAGTATTGTAATGTTTTAAAAATCGTTTAAGTTAATTGTCCGATAATCGGTAATATAACTTGTGTATTCCGTAAAATTTAATTATAATTATTTTTCCACATAAACTTAAATATATCTATTCTAGCTATGTAATTGCTTGTATTTGGTATTTAATTGGTCACTTATAAATTGCTAGTTTAATAAAATATTTTTCCAAATTAATTATTTTAAATATTATTTAAGCTTTCACTAATACATTTAATTAGTGATAATTACAAATTAGAATGGGTCAATAGAAGTTTTGTACATCATGACATACTAAACCAAAATGTAACATGTTGTTTTTGAAATGAAAAGTAATTGTCAAGATGGTTTTAGAAAATATAAAAGAAAAAGGCTTAAATTTTGAAAATAAATTAAAAGTAAATGAGGTATGGGCTTGTTGACTTGAGGTGTGGTTGCATGTCACTTGGTTTTCTTCACTCACTCACACACACACACACACACACACACACACACACACACACACACACACACACCCGCCTTTAAGGCTCGGCCCGCACAAGGGCAGCAGCCCCCTCCCCAATCCCCACTCATTTCCCACTTCAAAAACTTCATCGAAAAGAAAATAATTAATTAACAAATGAAGCATGGTGCATTGTTTATGAGGTATGGTATGTGCTTTGACTTCTACCCATTCCCCTTCACCCCCCCCCCCCAATTCCTTCCTCTCGGCCAATTTGAGGCAGCAACCCCCCCTCCCACCTTCATTTCTCCAACCTCATTCTTTGCAAAAACACCTCATTTCCTCATCTAAAATCCACAAAATTAAACCCTAAAATCCTAGCTAAAATCATCACAAATTCTTTGTTCAATCTAAGCTTGAATGTTGGAGCAAGAAACCATTTTGGGAGGCTAAGTTACAAGTTTAATCTCAAACTTGTTGAGGTATAATCCTAACCATATGGTTTAATTGTTGGTTAATTTCTTAAATCAAACTTAATTGGGTAATTATATGGTTCTATATTGCAAGTTTGGAATTTAAAGAGAATGGTTTGGGTTCAAGTTAGGATTTTTATCATTTGATTATCTTTGCAATGTGTAGTTTAACATGTTAAGATTTGAAAAACCTAATCTAGTTGCTAATTTGCTAATAGTCACTTTTAATTGTCCTAATTAATTGTGCATGCAAACTAATTTTATAATTAGTGTGTAAATAGATGAGATTAAAATTAGTTAATAATGGTGTCGCCTAATTAAGATATTAAGTGAACAATGTGGCCACTAGATTTCTAATCCGTGAAATTTTGCGCTAAAGTCCCATTGGCTTGCTTACTAGGTTTTTGGTACAAATTGATGTTGGTTTTGTTTGACGTTGTGTTGATCTACATACTATTTCCTAAAATAATTAGTATGTTGTGAATGCGTGATTGGTGTGATCGGGTTCTAGGTTTGGGGATTTTCTCATATAGCGACCCCTAGTTTTGGTTTGTGGCGTTGTCGCGAGCACGTTTTGTGCACCAAGTGTGCGCGCGTCTAATTAGTGCGCGTCGGTTGTTTTGTATCATTTTTCTCCGCGACTATTTATTTGTCTATATTTTTTTTAGTTGTGTGTAATTTTAGGATCGGTTGCGGAGACGTCGGATGTAGCGCAGAAAGGAAAGGTAGTGATTAGGTCAGTTCAGCCGAGCCGTCCCGGTGAGTAGATATACACATCTATGGGGGGATCGTCTGGATGGCGCGAGGCGCCCGATAATTAGGAATGATGAGTAGTTCTTGCATCTATATATGTATTCTCAAATCATCCATATCATGACATATTCATATTCTTAATTACGATGTTATTCATTAGGACACTTGCACCATTACCAATGGTTCATACCGTACGTGCACTATTCATCCGAACACACACGCCACTGGTAATTGCTATGTCATGAACACTATAAAACTTGTGTAAAATCAATATCGGTGCATTGCATCATGTATTATATGTAGATTGTTAGTGTCAGGCCCCGCTTCCCAGAGTATGCTAAGATGGGCACGTGACATAGCCAACCATGCTACCCGTGGGTAGGAAAAGTCCTTCCACAGTCACATTACGGCTGTAGAGATATCAAGAACAGGAAAGTAAACCAACTATCTAGTACATGTCCATAAGCCAGAGCAAAAGAGTCAAGAAATAATAATGTGTGGATGCCAAGAGGTACAATAATGAAATCTGGAAGTAAGACTACATACCGACAGGAACTTCACCGCTCAGTCTAACAACGGCAATACTCCTGATCAGTCTGCAACAAGGTAGAAGAATCTGGGCCATGCAAAACCCAGACGTCAGCGCGTCATGTCATCAAGTAATAAAAATACAAATAGGGAAACATGCAATGAAACTATAATCATGAATGAAAAGCAGATGTAACAGTAATGTAAATCAGGGCAGCGAAGGGTAGTGTGCAGTGAGTAAACTAAACTGTTCTATTGGGTTATCTATTCTAAAGACTTTGAAATCAATTTGATGAATCATCGATGTAACTCAATAATATCCCGTGCATGCCCGGGACCACGGTCTACAGACTCTCGGGCTGAAACTGAGACGTGCCGCTAGACACTAACAGGAAAGGAGTACATACCAACGATGTCAGCAACATCGTCAAGAGGCAGGCCTAGCCTCTAAAACTGATCAGTATAAGCGAGCAACTGTCGAGTTACAAGTCAGGATTTCATCATTGATTTCCCCATGCCCTTAAGTTATATGTGTCAAGTCAGGTATTGCGTAATCAAGAACTAATGGCAACACAGGATCAGGTAAGAGCAGGTTTGTCTGGATAGAAAACAGGAACGGTCCGTGAAGACTACATGTCAGGTTTGTTGGCATTAGACACAAGATCAGGTAACGGGTCAATCCATGGTACAACAGGTCAAGTCAAGTAGTGTACAGTACCATGTCAGGTCAATCGATATGTGTGTTGCAAGTCAGGCCAGGGTGTAAAAGATAACATGTGGGTACTCATAAACAGCTAGCATAATCATGTTTATAAGTAATCAAGCATGGTTATCAACAATACAATCTGAGCAGTAAGTTAAGCAATAAAGCAGATTAATTAATTAGCTGTACAGTTATCAGTTGTGTTTATCAGATGATGTCAGCACTATACGAATACATTATGATAGATGTAAATGCTAAAAAAAACAGGTTAACAAGTATTGAGTGATGCGACAACATGTATAATTTGTTCAATGGATGCAGTTGTAATTAAACCGGTTAAAGTTGCACATGGATGTCCGGTAGGTTAAAACTGGATATAAGGGTATCATAAATAATAAACAATTGTGAGTATGTGATTTAACATTTAAATGTGGCTATGTATGCTTAGTAACTAAATGCAATGGTTACCTTTCAAGTTCTAGATCTGAAATAATATAAATAGATGCAAACGGAACATCGAAATGTTATAAAACGATGCATGGGGTTCTAAATCCAAACTACAGGTATGTTATATATATAGAATAGGTATAGAATGATTCAAATAGCATGTAGCAAGATTAACTTGCCTCGGGGATCAAGAAACGGGTGTACGGAACGTCTCACGTCGGCGGAAAAGTCGCGACGCACGCACGGTACACGGAACAGATCCAAACAATGCACAGGGTGATCACGCAAGCAATTACCTAAGATGACTCAATACGGACTGAAGTAGAGCCAGGGCCTCCCATGCTACTAGTTTCAACATCAGAAACTAATCCTTGGCCAGCCTGAACAGCCTTAAGAACAATTATTTGAAGATCATACACAAGTGCTGCACCACATCGACCCAAAGGGTCAGCCCTTACGATAGGACCCCTTGCAAATGATTCTCTGCCTCTATTCAGGTGAAGCCAAACTGGTCCTTCAAAGCAGTGCATAGAACTAGTGTGCAATCCATGGATAGAATCATCATATTCCAGAACAGCTATTTGCATCTTGAAATGTCAAAACTATTAAATCTCTTCTCTTACTGCGTTCATCTCCTTCAAGGACAGTACCCTCATGGATTCAACCTTCCCATGCAATCTGTAATGGCAGACGAGCTCAAGCCGAGCCCCGCGGATCCCATCCATGACCCCTCCCCTACCGCCGTGTGGCTCACCGGAAGCCTGCGAAGCCCTAGCGTCGTCCTCTTGGACCCTGAAAACGTAGACCTTGATCACATTGCCAGTGGTGACGATGAGGTTGGGGATGGATCCGATGCTTCGCTTGAGGGGAAGCTCCGAGTCGAGATCGTCGGCGTGGCGTGGGTGATGCGCGACCATGAGGAAAGGAACGAGGGGAAGGAAGAGAGAGAGAAAAAGTGATAGAGAGAGATGAGGGATGGTTGCGAGGGTGAAGACGAGGGTTAGGGATGGTTGCGAGGGTGGAGACGAAGGTCGACGGCGAAGAGGTCGGGTGAGGGTGTGTTCTGGTATGCGGGTGTTCGATGATGGCTGCAGAGGAGAAGAGAGGTGAGGATGTGGTTGAGATGATTGCAAGGGAGGCGTTGGCGGCGATGGGCGAGTGCTAGGGTTCACGAGGGTTTTCTCCGTGGGGTTCTTCCAGTGAAGAAGAAGAAGATGAGGGCGAGAGAGAGATAGAGAGCGAGACAGAGAGAGAAAGGGAGAAGAGAGAGATCGAGATGAGAGAGAGAGAGAGAAATGAACAGTAGGGAGAAAGAAAATTGTTTGCTAGTGGTGGAGAGAGAAAGAGAGAAAGGAAAAAGAGAAGAGAGAAAAAGAGAAAGAAAGGGAGAGGGAGAGAGTGAACGGTGGGGCCGGGGGTGAGGGAGGAGAGGCTGGGTCAGTTACGAAACAGATTTAAAATTTTTTAAAAAAAGATTTTCGATTTAAAAATAAAGAAAGATTTGTCTGTTATAATTTATTAGTTATGAAATTTTAAAGGTAAAATTAAAATAAAATATTAAATAAATTTGAATTTAGGCGGGATACAAAATATTCCAAAACGCGCCCAGGTCGGGTCTAAAATTTCAGATTTAAAATACGAAAGATTTATGCGACTTCCAAATTTCAAAATTAATGCTCAGGTTACGAAAATGTATACCCCTAAGAACGGATACACGTACGTGCGCGTAGCCATCCAAACACGTCCGTTTCACTGAACGGGACGAGAACAAGATGCGCGGACGCTACCACGGGGTTAGGGGTATCATGCAGGCTATGAAATGCAATTTTAAATTAATTTACATGACTTAAAATATTATATGGTAAAAGATGCAATGCCAGGTAAAATGCCAGTGTATACTAAACATGAAAATGCACAGTCTACGCAACAAGTCAGGATAACCTATAAATATGAATCAAACAGGTTCAAGCAAGCGGGTCAGGTCGAATGCAATGTAAAATGTAAAATACTATTCGCACCCAAAACACGATAAATCAGGAAAATACCACAATTAAGGAGATACGAGAACTGGAATTGGTATAAATGAATTAGGGTGTTACATTATACCCAACTACAGAAGAATTTTGTCCTCGAAATTCCAAGAACAAGAAAGGATAAACAATCAACAAACTACAAGAATAGATGTGGAAACTTCTGTCGGATTTCATCTTCTCGTTCCCAAGTTGATTCTCCATGCGAGCGATTTCCCCAAGAAACAAGTACGAGAGGGATAACCTTGTTCTTAAGAATATTTTCCCTTCGATCCACAATCAACATCGGTCTTTCCTCAAAGGTTAAATCTTCTCGTACAGTCAGCTCCGAATGATCCAACGCATGTGTTTCATCTCGAACATACTTACGGAGTTGAGGTATAAGAAACACGTCATGACCATTCGCCAAGGATTGCGGTAATGCCAAACGATAAACCACTTCTCCAACACGTTCCAAGATCTCAAAAGGTCCAACGAATCGAGGACTAAGCTTTCCTCGACTTCCGAAATGGATCACCCCTCTAGTCGGTGATATTTTCAAGAATACTAGATCACCAACAGTGAACTCTAGAGATCTTCTCGATGTATCGACCCAACTCTTCTGCCGATCTTGCGCTGCCTTTATATGATTCTGGATAGTGTTAACTTTCTCCACTGTTTGCACGATCAAATCCGGTCCCAACAATCTTCGTTCTCCAACATCGTTCCAACAAACAGATGAACGCCACTTGCGACCATATATTGCTTCGAATGAAGCCATCTGAATAGTCGCTTGAAAGCTGTTGTGGTACGAAATTCCACCAAGTGTAGATGATCCTCCTATGAACCCTTGAAGTCTAACATGTAAGCTCTCAACATGTCTTCAAGAGTTTGGATCGTTCTCTCCGACTGGCCATCTGTTTGAGAATGATAAGCTGTGCTAAACATCCATCGAGTCCCCAAACTTTCCTGTAAGCTCCTCCAGAAGTGTGATAAGAAACGGGTGTCACGATCGGATACGATGCTCACCGGTACTCTATGCAATCTTACAATCTCCCGCATGTACCGTTCTGCCAAAACTTCTGTCGATTGATCATCTCGAAAGGAGATGAAATGAGCTGCCTTGGTCAATCCGTCAGCAATCACCCAACTGCATTATTGCCATTTGGACTCCGCGGTAGAGCAGTCACGAAATCCAGCGTTATATGTTCCCACTTCCATTAGGAAATCGGAAGTGGTTGCAACAAACCAGCAATTTTTTGATGTTCAGCCTTGACTTGCTGACACACCAAGCACTTTGCCACAAAGCGAGCAATCTCCTGTTTCATGCTGATTGTCGCGAAAGAGTGTGTTTTGTAGTTTAACCGCAATTAATAACGGTGTCGCGTGTAGCTAGACCGAGATGAGTACGGGTCGTCCTCTGGGAAACGCGGAACCTTTTACTTTTACTTTAGATGTGTTGAGAAAGAGAGGAGGGATAAAGAATTTTATAGAATGGTTTCTAGATCTACGTTAAACAAGATTGTAAAATATAGATCTAGATTATTTTAAAGATGTAGTAAATATAATAAGAAGGCTTGTAGGGTTCGTTAGGATTTAGTAGTTATGGACGATTAATTAAAAGTTACCCTTTTTATCCATTAATAGATTTAGAACCAGAACGACGGTGATGCGTGTAGATTAGGGTTTCTGGAGGGAAAAGGAATCCCACTCTTAACCCTTATCTCGACACGGAACTCCGTTCATATCTAGCCTTTACCAAAACAATCATTAATCTAATCTCTAATCGCGGTCGGAACTAGCAAAGAATTGCTAGCGCGCCCGATTAGGATGTTAATGATTCTTTTGATAAAGTTCCTAAACTTTATAGGACTTAAAAAGGGTTTAATTATTTTCATCGTTCATTAGCCTACCCTAATCCTACGAACCCTAACAAGCGGAGAATTACTCGCGCATGTTGGGAGAAGAAGATGAAAAGAAAGAGAGGGAAAACATAATGTTAAATGCAAAAGAATTAAATAAAATAACTACCTTTATTAATCACTTGAACAATCTACACTTTATTCCGTAGAAAATGATTACAAACTAGTTGCTTCTCGATCTTTCCTAAGGAGGTAGACGAACAGTTGATGATCAGCCTGGATGCGTGAGCGTCGGGAGCTTCGTGATCTCTTCGGCTTGATAACTTTTCCAAGAGGCTCTCGGTGCTATTTTATAGTGCAAAGCCAGAATATTTTAGTTGGAAACTTGGTAAAATTCAGCAATGATTGATCTCCAAAAATCTTGATTTCTAACTCCATAATATTGCGGCGGATCCGCGGCAAATGGGGGCTAAGGCCACGGATCCACGGCCAACGGATGAGATTTCTTGATCAAAATTCTTGTGCTTGCATCTTGTGACATGTGGCAATCCTAGGCACCTTCATAATTCAGAAATCTTCTCTCGGTTGCTTCCAGACTTGGTCTCCAAGTTTTGCTTCTTAATTTGGCAAGATTTCTTCAACAGCTTGATTTCTTTGATATATTCTACATAACAACTTGGAAAATTCTGCACAATAATCTTTAAATAATATTTAGTAGACTTAGTTCTATTAGGATTTGGTCAATGAATTTATTTGCATACATTTTTCTACCAAATGCTAATTAAAATATATTAACACATGGAAAATGGTGTTTTCACACATAAACCCTCATATATATAATATATTATAATAAAGTCCTTTTTTAATATTAAAATGATAGGAAAAATGTAATATAAATGTGCAGTTTTATCAACTGAACAAATACCCCCAAACTTATCTTTGATCGTCCCGAGCAAACTAGTTTATTTTAAGAGGAGAAAAAGAAAGGAGAAAACTAAGCACACTTTCATAGGCAGACACGATTGCACTGAGCACGTGCAACAAGCCGTTAAACCTCTAGGTGTCCCTAGTAGGAGGAGTGTTGTCTCCTGATGGTTTTCAGCGGATTACACCCACAAAATCCTATAACAAAAGAGAGATGGTGAAATTTACATATAAAGATAAGAACCATAAAAGAAAGGCCTTGAAAAGAAGAGTTTCCAACTATACTAGTTTTTCAGTTGTCATGAGCCCTATCTTAATAGTCATGAAAAAAATGTTAGAAATCACATTATCCCTCAATAAAACATCGTCTTTATTCTTCATTCCTACCTTTCATCCAAACATCGATCATATACCCCTACGTGTGTGTAATGGACATCCCTACACTCGGAGAATTCAATTCAAGCTATCATACTCTTGTCCATCTACCTTAGTACTTTTTAATTTGATGAATATTAAGATTTTCTCACACATTTTCATGCGACCGTTAATACTTCTTGAGGTACTAACCGACCGATTACTCATGTGCTTGCTGATTTGGTGATAATATTTTCCTCATCTTGCACCACCTAAGGCTTAGCAGTGACTCCCAGACCAGTTGGCCTTAGGGCACTAGGTGAAGAAGCACCCTCGCTATATTTTTTTATTGCTGCCTTGGCGATACAAAACCAGTGTTCATTTTTTTCTTTTCACCATTTTTATATTTTCTTCATTTTTTTTCACTTCCTTCATACTTTGGCTTTTAGACAAGAGCATTTCAAGGTATCCTCTACTATCCCGAGTTTCAAGACGTGTGTAAGTGCATATAGTAGGGTATCAACATTCAAATGTTCGGCTTCCAGAATAGAAACTATTTTTCAGACTTATTTTTATCCTCAGATTAGTGACTTCCTTCATTTTACTAACCCTTGGGACAACAGCTCATAACTACTTATTACCAGTTCGTGTAAGAAAACTTCTAATTTTCTTGGTTTTCTTAAACTATTCCTATCTTTTGGATGTAATTTTCACTTTCTACTCTTTTGTTATAAAAGAAAATTTTTGAAATTTTTTTGAAAATATTGTGCTTATGCAAAATATGATGCAAATTGATGTGTAAATAAGCACAAACCTTCCCCAAACCTGTTTACAGCAGTGTCCTCACTGATGTCATCCGTTAAGCTCAAAAACCTGTAGACTTGGGAGGAAATTATTAATGGGGGCAAGAATATATGAAAGTGAAAATCCTCCCCCAAACTTATTTTAGGCTCACAAATTTGTAAAAATCATTTTCTTTTCAAGAGCCAAAATATACCACCCCTCCCCCAAACTTGAGTTAAACATTTTTAATCTTTTAAAATCACATGAGGGGGTCAAGGTTATTGGTCAATGCCAAGCTTTGCAAAGACCGAAGGTCAACACCAACCATTCAAAAATTTTATCGATGAAGCACCAAGGTTGGGGGAAGAACATGTCACCTATTGACGTGAAGAAGTGGGGAGGTGACATGAGGTGTATTGGAAAAAGATTGCGTCTCAATTTGGAGAGACGACACAGTGATAGTGATGATGGATTACTCGCATTATCATGATTGTCCAAAAGAGGGGGTGGAGGTCCAATTTCTTCATCTTGGAGTTGATTCATCTCAACACCCGTGTCTTGTAAAAATGCGAGTTCATCAGCGAAAATTTCCTCAAAGCTTTCATTGATACCCTGAAAAATAATGTCATCAGAAAAAATGGGGTGATCGTCAGACTCAATATAAGGTTCCTCATTAGATGTTGACACGGACAACTCGGTGGAAGAGTAAATGGTTGGGTCAAACAACAACATATGAAAAGAGTCTGTATCATGAGGTTGACCAAATTCGCTGCTGTCGACATCCATTAATTCGACAGAACACACATGAGCATAGGGTTCGGAGGGTTCACTTCCCAACTTGTAAATGTTAAGCTCAATTGACTTCTTTCCAAAGGATAGGGTCATAGAGCCGTTTCTACAATTAATTACTGCGTTGGAAGTGGCCAAAAAGGGTCGACCGAGTATCACCGGGATTTGATTGCGTGGGTTTGCTACAGGTTGTGTATCTATAACGATAAAGTCCACAGGGAATATGAATTCCCCGACTTTGATTAACACATCCTCTAGCTCACCCCTTGGTTGGGTGATAGATCGATCGGCCATCTGAAGAGTGCAATGCGCAGGTTTTAACTCTCCGATCCCTAATTGCTCATACACAGAATACGGAAGCAAGTTAACACTAGCACCAAGATCGAGTAGAGCACGATTGATATTTTTACCCCCAATGGAAATAGAAATTGTAGGACTTCCGGGGTCCTTTCGTTTCTTGGGTAGTTGTTGTGTAAAAGCAGTGCTCACATTACTCGCAAGGAAAACCTTTTTAGGTACTTGAACTTTTCGCTTCCTAGTGCACAAGTCCTTTAAGATTTTTGCATATGACGGAACTTGTTGAATAGCATCTAGGAGAGGAATGTTTATGTTAACTTGCTTAAAAATTTCCATAATCTTCTCCATTTGTGGACTTGGTCTGTTGCCCCTCAACCTGTTTGGATAAGGTGCTTGATCAATAAGTTTTGGGTCCAATGTTTGTGGAGAAGACTGTGGGGATGGATTCGATCTCAAAACTGGAGTGGAAATCGACTTAGATAGATTTGGCGAAATGGGCGAAGGGTTCGAGCCTTGGGGAAAACGGAGAATAGGCTCAGGTGAAGGTGGGAGACTAGACGAATTAGGGGAAGAAGAAGAAGCTGGGGTATCATTGGTGTCACTATCATCACATTGCTCACCCACTCGGTTGTTCAGCACTCTCCCTGATCTCAACGTAGTGACGGCATTCACATTATGACTTTGTGAATGGCCAGGATTCGGTAGGGGTTGAGATGAGAGTTTCCCTTTCTCTCTCGCACTCATTGCGGCGTTTAACTGTGCGATTTGGTTTTCTATTGATTTAATACTCTCACCATGGGAGGAGGAGTTTTTCATTAGGGTATCAATAGAAGACCTTATCTCAGCCGAATTTTGCATGGATTGTTTCATGAACATATCCAAAGTTTGTGCAAGTGAGTTGTCAGTACCGGCCACTTGTGGTGTAGAAATGTTGGCCGGATTTTGGAAATTTTGTGACTGAAAGGGGGGCTGATTCTGTGGTTGTGGTTGCTGTGGAGGAGGTCTTTGATAATTACTTTGTTGGTTTTGATTCCAAGCAAAGTTAGGATGATTCCTCCATCCTTGATTATATGTGGAAGAATAAGGATCGTTTCTAGGTCGCTGCTGAAAAGCAGCATTAGCTTGAAACGATACATTCATAGGACATTCTTCCGTTAAGTGTGAAGGATCGAAACAGCAACCACAGACAGTCTTGGGAAGCGTGACCTGATTTAGGGAGACTGATGAAAGTTTGTTCTCAATAAAATCGAGTTTCTTTTGCATCGCTGCCATTTCGGCTTTTACTGCGATGGAAACGTCGAGCTGGTGAATACCTCCCTTAGTTGTAGGTGGTCTTACGCTTTCCCACTGCAACGTGTGTTCAGCGAGATCTTCCAGATATTTCCATGCTTCACCATCATCTTTAGACATGAAATTGCATTGACACATTGTTTCAAGCATCTGCTTTGTCGCTGGATTAATGCCCTCATATATAATCCGACATAAATCCCATCTTTGTATTCCGTGATGGGGGCATTGGACAAGCAAATCCTTGAAACGTTCAAAGCACTTCCAAAATGGTTCATTGGGAAGCTGGGTGAACTGGTTGATCTCGCTCCTAATGTGGGCAGTCTTATGGTTTGGGTAAAACTTCTTAAGAAATGCTACGACAAATTCATCCCAATTAGTGATAGAGTGTGCGGCAGTATAATAAAGCCATTTTTCTGCCAAGTCGCACAATGTGAATGGGTGAAGACGTAAGCGCATAGCATCTAAAGTCAATTGTGAAGTACCCATCATTGCGCATACGTTTTCGAATTTGGTGATGAAAACGTACGCGTCTTCCGACTCAAGCCCATGAAATTTGGGGAGTAGGTTGATGTAGTGGGGTTTAATTTCGAAATTATCCCCATTAGGTGGTGGAAGAGATAGACAAGTAGGAAGAGGACCACGGATAGGATAGCATCTCTCTTGGAGAGAAATGCGCGGTGGATTCTGCGCACCTACGGGCGGTGGCAGCGTGGTGCTATACTCTGATGGAGTGCCGTCCATCTCGGTTGATGTGGTGTGTGGTGGGGGAAAAGAAGATGAAGAAGTACCGACTTCGGCGTCGATAGCAGGAACGCGGACAAGACGGGCACTAGGATCCCGTGTCCAGCCGAGCATGCACTAAGCGGGTTTAGTGCAAGTGGCAGCGTGTGTGTGATTAAAAATTGGCTTGTTTTGAAAAAGTGGGACTCAAGACAAATCTCCCTAAGATGCACAAGCAACCCTAGAACTAAGGTCACCTAGGTCCAGTCTCTAGACCGCTCCTAGACTTCTAAAGGACAAGCCGCGGGATTAATCCTCTACCGCCTCCGTACTACCCTTGTAGCCAGGTAAGTGCCAGGTAAGTGGGAAGGAACCACGTCGTGGGCCTAATTAAAAACCACTAGCCTTTGTCACACTTGCCTAGGCACTACAAAAGTAATGCGGATAAACGATAGATTACCCACGACCTTCCTATGTCCTTATTGAGCGCGACAGTCCTCAGAGTCTGGTCTAGATATTTTTTAAATTAATGAAGGGTTGATCTATATGCTCGGTTTGTGATTTGTGGGGCTTAGGAAGGGTGATGAAATCCCCACCTAATCTTGATTTGGTCTTTGCCCCTTAGAGTCCGTATTAAATATGCAAAACAAAACCAATCACAAAACTTTTGCAAAAAGATTTTTTTTTGCGGCGCGATTTTGCAAAGAATCCTGCAGAAAATAGATTTTATTGGATTTAGAGGAGAGAGAAGGAGTTAAGAAATATACCAGAGAAGATTTATTCCCTAATTCTTCCAACTTGCCGCGGTTCCGCAGCAGAATGGGTACTTTTGCCGCGGTTCCGCCGCGTGGCAGAAGGAACAGTTGATGAAATTTTTTGTATGGCACCTTTGCTCCTCTGGATCTCTAAAAATGTCTCTGTTTCCTGTTTTCCTCCATTCTGTGACTCCAGCTCTCCTTGCAAAAAATCCACGCACAAATCGTTAAATATGCAATTTGCAGTTCTGTGTTAATAATGATATAAATCGTCTAAGAATTCAACACAAATAATAAAAATAAAAAATTACGCACGTATCCCCGGCAACGGCGCCATTTGATTGGTACGAAAGAGTGTGTTTTGTAGTTTAACCGCAATCAATAACGGTGTCGCGTGTAGCTAGACCGAGATGAGTACGGGTCGTCCTCTGGGAAACACGGAACCTTTTACTTTTACTTTAGATGTGTTGAGAAAGAGAGGAGGGATAAAGAATTTTATTGAATGGTTTCTAGATCTACGTTAAACAAGATTGTAAAATATAGATCTAGATTATTTTAAAGATGTAGTAAATATAATAAGAAGGCTTGTAGGGTTCGTTAGGATTTAGTAGTTATGGACGATTAATTAAAAGTTACCCTTTTTATCAATTAATAGATTTAGAACCAGAACGACGGTGATGCGTGTAGATTAGGGTTTCTGGAGGGAAAAGGAATCCCACTCTTAACCCTTATCTCGACACGGAACTCCGTTCATATCTAGCCTTTACCAAAACAATCATTAATCTAATCTTTAATCGCGGTCGGAGCTAGCAAAGAATTGCTAGCGCGCCCGATTAGGATGTTAATGATTCTTTTGATAAAGTTCCTAAACTTTATAGGACTTAAAAAGGGTTTAATTATTTTCATCGTTCATTAGCCTACCCTAATCCTACGAACCCTAACAAGCGGAGAATTACTCGCGCATGTTGGGAGAAGAAGATGAAAAGAAAGAGAGGGAAAACATAATGTAAAATGCAAAAGAATTAAATAAAATAACTACCTTTATTAATCACTTGAACAATCTACACCTTATTCCGTAGAAAATGATTACAAACTAGTTGCTTCTCGATCTTTCCTAAGGAGGTAGACGAACAGTTGATGATCAGCCTGGATGTGTGAGCGTCGGGAGCTTCGTGATCTCTTCGGCTTGATAACTTTTCCAAGAGGCTCTCGGTGCTATTTTATAGTGCAAAGCCAGAATCTTTTAGTTGGAAACTTGGTAAAATTCAGCAATGATTGATCTCCAAAAATCTTGATTTCTAACTCCATAATATTGCGGCGGATCCACGGCAAATGGGGGCTAAGGCCGCGGATCCACGGCCAACGGATGAGATTTCTTGATCAAAATTCTTGTGCTTGCATCATGTGACATGTGGCAATCCTAGGCACCTTCATAATTGAAAAATCTTCTCTCGGTTGCTTCCAGACTTGGTCTCCAAGTTTTGCTTCTTAATTTGGCAAGATTTCTTCAACAGCTTGATTTCTTTGATATATTCTGCATAACAACTTGGAAAATTCTGCACAATAATCTTTAAATAATATTTAGTAGACTTAGTTCTACTAGGATTTGGTCAATGAATTTATTTGCATACATTTTTCTACCAAATGCTAATTAAAATATATTAACACATGGAAAATGGTGTTTTCACACATAAACCCTCATATATATAATATATTATAATAAAGTCCTTTTTTAATATGAAAATGGTAGGAAAAATGTAATACAAATGTGTAGTTTTATCAACTGAACACATGCCTTCCCACCAGAAATGCTGTTGTATATCTCGGTACATCTTTGTGCCTCCTAGATGTACGAAACATGCGGAACTGTGCGCCTCCTTCAAAACTTCTTCGCGAATATCTCCTTTTGGCACACACAAACGGTTACCATATCGCAAAAAACCATCTTCATGAATTAACAAGTCCGTTCGAAGTCCGG
Organism: Agapanthus africanus; assembly: GCA_030015575.1. Taxonomy (NCBI): domain Eukaryota; kingdom Viridiplantae; phylum Streptophyta; class Magnoliopsida; order Asparagales; family Amaryllidaceae; genus Agapanthus; species Agapanthus africanus. The sequence goes on along the minus strand of JASDDO010000031.1, from coordinate 375,934,308 downwards.
CTTCAACCTGTTCTCGAAACCCTTGCAATCTTGGGTTTTCGACTGCGCTGCTTTAATACTCTTGATCCATGACGTCTGTACTTGTAGCTGCATCAACTGTCCCATAGAATGCGGTAGCACAAACTCCAAATCAAATCTTCAAAAGTCTTCAACGAGTTTCTTCTACGTAATCAACATCTGAATTGTCGGTAACCGACTGAGCATCCGGTATAACTCTAACTTTTCCCGGATGGTGCTTAAGATCGAAATCACAGTCAGCCGTTAGCCTCAACCATCTTCGCTGTCTCACAACTAGCTCCTTCTGAGCAAACACGTACTTTAGGCTTTTATGATCGGTGAATACTTCGACCCCTTTCTCCCAATAAGTGGTGTCTCCAAATCTCCAAAGCGAAAATTCCAGCCGCAAGCTCCAAGTCATGAGTTGAGTAATTCTTCTCATGAGTATTCAACTGTCTCAACGCGTAAGCTATGACCTTCTCATGCTGTATCAATACGCATCCTAATCCTTTCCCAGATGCGTTGCTGCGAAACACCAATCCTCCGGAACTGTCTGGCACGGTTAAAACAAGAGCGGTTATCACACTTTCATCCAACGCCTCAAGAGCTAACGCACACTTATTTGTCCACACAGATGGTACTTTCTTGTGTGTAAGATTGGTCAGAGGCTCAGCCAAGCGAGCAAAATTTCTCCACGAACCTTCTATAGTATCCCGCAAGTCCAAGAAACTTCTGATCTTTATAACGTTCTTCGGAATCGGCCAGTCTTGAACTGCTGCAATCTTCCCTGGGTAAACGACGATTCCATCTCCAGCTACAATATGCCCTAAAACTTTTACTTCTTCAAGCCAAACTCGCACTTGCTCATCTCTGCATAAAATCTTCCTTGCCTCAATGTCTACAGTGCGATCTTCTAGTATTCTGCACGCTCTTCCTTGTTCTCCGAGTGAACCAGAGTATCTTCAATGAATATCACTATAAACTGGTCTAAGAATGGTGAAAAGATTCGGTTCATCAAGTTCACAAATATTGCCGGTCTATTCGTTACTCTGAAGGGCATCACTAATACTCGTAATGTCCATACTGAGTTCGGAACGCAGTTTTGCAAATATCTTCTGATTTAACTCGGACATGATGATATCCGAACCGCAAATCCAGCTTCGAGAATACCCTCGTGTCACTAAGCTGCTCAAACACTTCGCCAATGTGAAGGATCGGGTACTTGTTCATAATAGTCACCCGGTTTAATTCTCGATAATCAACGCACGTCTTCCCTGTGTCATCTTTCTTCCTTACTAGAAGAACTGGAGCTTTCCTAGTTAAATTGCTACGGCGAAACCAACCCTTCTCAAGTAATTCAACAACCTGCTTCCTGACTTATTCCAATTCCACTGGTGCCATCGGGTAATACGCCTTTGAGATTGGCACTGCACCAGGAACAGGTTCAATTGCGAACTCCACGTCTCGCTTCGGTGGTGAACCTGATATGTCTTCAAACACGTCCATGAAACTCTCGAATATAGCCGGCGCTTCTTCCTTATCCACTGCCACTGATGAAAGAACCTTGTTTGTCGGCCTAGCCCTAACTCGACTGGCCCGACAGAACTGCTTCTTCCAGCAAAACAACTTCCGGATGTCCAGGAATCTGGAGAATCACTTTCCTTTCCTTACAATCAATATAAGAATGGAAAGTGCCGCGAAAATCCATTCCCAAGACAACAACAAACAAGGGAACGCACTAGGATTGAATAGTCCTAATGCGGGGAAAACAAGAACAAGTAAGATATCGAGATGACTTTATCCGAAGTCAAGATACTGAAGAGGGTTAACCACGGTAAACATGATTCAAGCTGGCGATGAAACAATAATGAAACTGAGAGGAACAAGGTAGTACAACGATCATGGAAAAAGGAAGTGAATCAAGACCAGGACTCTAAGTTACTTAAATAGAATACCGTATTGTAATCATGCTGCAGTTCATGGGCATAATTAAATAACTCCACCCAAGTCACCTAAATCCTAGTATCAGAATCAAGAAACGGGGAGAAACAATAGAGAACCAAAAGGATTTCCGGTCGAAATGCAAAGTGGTTTGCATATCGCCCAAACAAAGGATCAAGAGAAGGATATAATTCAACAATCACGATAATCAAGGTGGCATGACATGTTCCTAATCACGAGTATTCTGATTTGTGTATTGGGTCCAATACCCAACTACAAAGAATCAAACCCGATTAACCTATATCCCGTGGTTCTGATACCAAAACAACCATGTCACGCCCCGCTTCACAGAGTACGCTAAGATGGGCACGTGACATAGCCAACCATGCTACCTGTGGGTAGGAAAAGTCCTTCCACAGTCATATTACGGCTGTAGAGATATCAAGAACAGGAAAGTAAACCAACTATCTAGTACATGTCCATAAGCCAGAGCAAAAGAGTCAAGAAATAATAATGTGCGGAAGCTAAGAGGTACAATAATGAAACCTGGAAGTAAGACTACATACCGACAGGAACTTCACCGCTCAGTCTAACAGCGGCAATACTCCTGATTAGTCTGCAACAAGGTAGAAGAATCAGGGCCATGCAAAACCCAGACGTCAGCGCGTCATGTCATCAAGTAATAAAAATACAAACAGGGAAACATGCAATGCAAGTATAATCATGAATGAAAAGCAGATGTAACAGTAATGTAAATCAGGGAAGCGAAGGATAGTATGCAGTAAGTAAACTAAACTGTTCTATTGGGTTATCTATTTTAAAGTCTTTGAAATCAATTTGATGAATCATCGATGTAACTCAATAGTATCCCGTGCATGCCCGGGACCACGGTCTACAGACTCTCGGGCTGAAACCGAGACGTGCCGCTAGGCACTAACAGGAAAGGAGTACAGACCAACGATGTCAGCAGCATCGTCACGAGGCGGGCCTAGCCTCTAAAACTGATCAGTATAAGCGAGCAACTGTCGAGTTACAAGTCAGGATTTCATCATTGAATTCCCCATGCCCCCAAGTTATATGTGTCAAGTCAGGTATTCCGTAATCAAGAACTAATGCCAACACAGGATCAGGTAAGAGCAGGTTTGTCTGGATAGAAAACAGGAATGGTCCGTGAGGACTACATGTCTGGTTTGTTGGCATTAGACACAAGATCAGGTAACGGGTCAATCCATGGTACAACAGGTCAAGTCAAGTAGTGTACAGTACCATGTCGGGTCAATCGATATATGTGTAGTAAGTCAGGCTAGGGTGTAAAAGATAACTTGTGGGTACTCATAAACAGCTAGCATAATCTTGGTTATAAGTAATCAAGAATGGTTATCAACAATACAATCTGAGCAGTAAGTTAAGCAATAAAGCAGATTAATTAATTAGCTGTACAGTTATCAGTTGTGTTTATCAGATGATGTCTGCACTATACGAATACATTATGATAGATGTAAATGCTAAAAAAAACAGGTTAATAAGTATTGAGTGATGCGACAACATGTATAATTTGTTCAATGGATGCAGTTGTAATTAAACCGGTTAAAGTTGCACATGGATGTCCGGTAGGTTAAAACTGGATAAAAGGGTATCATAAATAATAAACAATTGTGAGTATGCGATTTAACATTTAAATGTGGTTATGTATGCTTAGTAAACTAAATGCAATGGTTACCTTTCAAGTTCTAGATCTGAAATAATATAAATAGATGCAAACGGAACATTGAAATGTTATAAAACGATGCATGGGGTGCTAAATCCAAACTATAGGTATGTTATATAGATAGAATAGGTATAGAATGATTCAAATAGCATGTAGCAAGATTTACATACCTCGGGGATCAAGAAATGGGTGTACGGAACATCTCACGTTGGCGGAAAAGTCATGACGCGCGCACGGTACACGGAACGGATCCAAACAACGCACAGGGTGATCACGCAAGCAATTACCTAAGATGACTCAATACGGACTGAAGTAGAGCCAGGGCCTCCCTTGCTACTAGTTTCAACATCAGAAACTAATCCTTGGCCAGCTTTAACAGCCTTAAGAACAATTATTTGAAGATCATACACAAGTGCTGTACCACATCGACCCAAAGGGTTAGCCCTTACTATAGGACCCCTCGCAAATGATTCTATGCCTCTATTCAGGTGAAGCTAAACTGGTCTTTCAAAGCAGTGCATAGAACTAGTGTGCAATCCATGGATAGAATCATCATATTCCAGAACAGCTATTTGCATCTTGAAATGTCAAAACTATTAAATCTCTTCTCTTACTGCGTTCATCTCCTTCAAGGACAGTACCTTCATAGATTCAACCTTCGCATGCAATCTGTAATGGCAGACGAGCTCAAGCCGAGCCCCGGGGATCCCATCCATGACCCCTCCCCTACCGCCGCGTGGCTCGCCGGAAGCCTGCGAAGCCCTAGCGTCGTCCTCTTAGACCCTGACAACGTAGACCTCGATCACATTGCCAGTGGTGACGATGAGGTTGGGGATGGATCCGATGCTTCACTTGAGGGGAAACTCCGAGTCGAGATCGTCGGCGGGGCGTGGGTGATGCGTGGCCATAAGGAAAGGAGCGAGAGGAAGGAAGAGAGAGAGAAAAAGTGATAAAGAGAGATGAGGGATGGATGCGAGGGTGGAGAAGAGGGTTAGGGATGGTTGCGAGGGTGGAGACGAGGGTCGATGGCGAAGAGGTCGGGTGAGGGTGTGTTCGGGTGTGCGGGTGTTCGATGATGGCTGCAGAGGAGAAGAGAGGTGAGGATGGGGTTGAGATGATTGCGAGGGAGGCGTTGGCGGCGATGGGCGAGAGCTAGGGTTCGGGTTTTCTCCATGGGGTTCTTGCAGTGAAGAAGAAGATGATGAGGGCGAGAGAGCGAGAGAGAGAGAGAGAGAGAGAGAGAGCGAGAGCGAGACAGAGAGAGAAAGGGAGAAGAGAGAGATCGAGATGAGAGAGAGAGAAATGAACAGTAGGGAGAAAGAAAATTGGTTGGTAGTGGTGGAGAGAGAAAGAGAGAAAGGAAAAAGAGAAGAGAGAAAAAAAGAAAGAAAGGGAGAGGGAGAGAGAGAAAGGTGGGGCCGGGGGTGAGAGAGGAGAGGCTGGGTCAGTTACGAAACAGATTTAAAATTTTTAAAAATAAGATTTTCAATTTAAAAATAAAGAAAGATTTGTCTGTTATAATTTATTAGCTACGAAATTTTAAAGGTAAAATTAAAATAAAATATTAAATAAATTTGAATTTAGGCGGGATACAAAATATTCCAAAACGCGCCCAGGTCGGGTCTAAAATTTCAGATTTAAAATACGAAAAATTTATGCGACTTCCAAATTTCAAAATGAATGCTCAGGTTACGAAAATGTATACCCCTAAGAACGGATGCACGTACGTGCGCGTAGCCATCCAAACAATGTCCGTTTCACTGAACAGGACGAGAACAAGATGCGCGGGCGCTACCACGGGGTTAGGGGTATCATGCAGGCTATGAAATGCAATTTTAAATTAATTTACATGACTTAAAATATTATATGGTAAAAGATGCAATGCCAGGTAAAATGCCAGTGTGTACTAAACATGAAAATGCACAGTCTACGCAGCAAGTCAGGGTAACCTATAAATATGAATCAAACAGGTTCAAGCAAGCGGGTCAGGTCGAATGCAATGTAAAATGTAAAATACTATTCGCACCCAAAACACGATAAATCAGGAAAATACCACAATTAAAGAAATACGAGAACTGGAATTGGTATAAATGAACTAGGGTGTTACAGTTAGTCATCTACCTTATCGCATCATCGTTCATACATAGTTTTCTTGCCATATACCTCATTGCATGTTATTGATATTTTGGACATCCATTATTACCGCCACGTTTATACATTGTGATTCTTCTTGGAGATTTCAGTATTTATGATATTTCTGGATTTTGGGGGAAACCGCAAGAATTTTATAAACTTATTACCTTTTAAATTACAAGTTGCGGTTTTTCTCGTGATATGATGATATGGGCCGATCCGGACCGACGGAGCTCGAGATAGTTTAGCGCGGCGGATATCTGTAGGATACCGACCGTGGTAGTGATATGATGATATGGGCCAATCCGGACTGACAGAGCCCGAGATAGTTTGGCGCGGCGGATATATGTAGGATACCTACCGTGGTCGTGATATGATGATATGGGTCGATCCGGACTGACGGAGCCCGAGATAGTTTGGCACGGCGGATATCTGTAGGATACCGGCCATGGTCGCGATATGATGATATGGGACGATCCGGACTGACGGAGCCTGAGATAGTTTGGCGCGGCGGATATCTGTAGGATACTGACAATGGTCGTCATATGATGTTATGGGCCGATCCGGACTGATGAAGTCCGGGATATTGAGGATATTGTGTCGATGCTTGACACGGATTTTCTGTCGATTTCACTGATGATATTCCAGTTTTTATTATACAAAAGGTTTTTCTATGATAAGAATAAAGATTTTCTCATACCAGACATGTTCTGGTTTCGTGTTTAATTATGCATTCATGCTAGTACATTGTATCATATTGATATATGTAGGTTGTGATGCATTTGTGTGCATGCTTACGATATCCATATTAGATGTTACTTATTACTCACCGTTGGGATTCCTTAGTACCCTACTGGGTTTTCACAGCAACTATCATGCCAATTTCAAATTTTCTAGTGTGCTAATGAACCCTAACCTAAGATCTAGCTAGAGTGAATAGACAAAATAAAGCATGTAATCTACCACTACACTAAGTGAACAAGGAATACAACCTTTGTAGACCGATCCTTCACTTCTAAAGCTTTATGTAGAAGTCCCTTCGCTGCAAGTGGAGATCTCCCAAACTCTAGTATGGGTTCCCTTGGAGAAATGAACAATCTTGATCGAAGTCTTCGAAGCCGAAGATGATCTACGTCGAGAAGATTCAAACCTAAGCTACCTCTTCACTATGTGATGAACTTTGTGAAGAGAACACCCTAAACTAAATGGTAAGTAGTAGAGGATGATGACGTAGGAAATGAGCTCACTTTAGATTTTATTTTCTCACAATATTTTCTCACCGTTCTAAAATCTAGAGAGCTTTCATGAGGAAGAAGAAGATGAAATGTTCAAGATGAGAAAATGAAACTTATGAGGTGAGAATAGCAACCATGGGTGAGTTAGTGTCATACATTAACCCATGTAGAGAATAAAACATGGGTTACAATAATGGTTAGGTTAATAAATATCTACAAGTAAAACAAAAAGAGTGGACTTGGTCAATGGTTCCACAAGCTTCAACCATGTGACAGTTTCCAACCAATTTTGATTTACTTTAAATAAATAAAACCCTCACCTTATTATAAGCATGGTGTGAGTCTCATACACCCATGTAGCATGTGGCATCTTGCATGACACAAAATAATGTACACTAATATATATCACATATATACTAATGCACAATCAAGTGAGAAAATAAATCTTAAGTGAGCTAATACTAGTTAATGTAAATTAATATATCAAATATATAATTATACATTAGATTATTAAATCAACACTTGATTTAAAAATCCGGCCATATCATATATAACCGACTAATATCATGTGTATCAATTTATCGAATCAACACTTGATTCGATAATCCGGCTATATCGCATATAACCGACCGATGACAAAAATCGCGAGAATAGAATACTATATCACATACACGTATTAATCTCGGTCCCGCACATATCTCATATGTGCTCCAAGTTCGTTTCGCCTGAGCCAGGAAACCTCTGTGTAGGACTCTAAAGACTCATCAATACGCCGGCAGTAGGTGATGATCATATCAAACACCCACAAGCCGCAAGAGGCATGCCAAACGTAACGGCCACCCGGGTATTGAACGATCGGAAGATTAACAAGAAATTCTGCTGATACTCCTGCAAATCCAATCAGTAACACGACCATACAGTCCGGTCTCTTCGTCTGATATATCGCATATCTCGCCTAGGGGTGGAAAACGTCAGACCCCAATAGCTTGATAAGTCATGCCGATGTAAGGTCCATAACGAGTCGAGAAACTACTGATAACACTTACCAGTAAATCTCATCTACCCTGGCCAGGGATTTCAGTTATGTCCAATCGAGCATAGCGTAACATCAACCCCCAATACTGGGAAAGACGAATCCCCTCCTATCGCTCATTGCCTCCATGTGACTCGGGACTGTACCCAAAAACCACATATTTGCATGACTTGGTAGAGACGTGGTATGGTGGAAATCAAAGCACAGTGAGAGACACACAAGATTCTATGACGATCTCGGGTCGACAGACTAACTTATACCAGTGTCACCAGAGAACTGCTATCTGACATGAGGTATAATACCATCTAGGAGTTCTCGGCGAGTTCGTTCAGTGTACCCAGTCTCCACTGAGCACCCGTATACCATCTCTGATATCAAACACCAATGGATATGGGATCATCCATCATCCATCACATGGGTTGAGAAGATATACGCTACTCTACTCTGGAATATCGATGCCCATCTCGATATTCCCACGACTAGGAACATTGAAGGATGAACTCATGGACTACCTAGGCCCCACCAGTATGATCTGCATCATAATCCTGGAAGTCAACTACACCTCCTAAGGGCTTTATCAACATGTAACAAAGAGACAGTAAGTGTACATGTTAAGATAAAGAGCAACCAGATAGTGTACTATCATGTCGAGAAAGAAAGTCATCTCTATATATGTCCCAACATCCACTATAATATACATCTCATATACAATAATGGCCTCTAGGGCATACATACAACTAACACTCACGAGTTGGCAACACACCTCCGTTGTGCCACAGTATCTTACAGGTCTGACCCGTCAGCACAGTAGTGGCGGGCGCACTTCCTCATTTTGCTTCTTTTGCTTTAGCTTGCGGCTTGCTCGTAAGTGGGTTGCGAGGATATTTTATTCCATCATGTATATTATTTTGCATCTAGTATACTCCATCTATCCTTTTATATTGGACTAGACGGTGAGACTCATGAGACTTGTATTTGAGGTGTTTGATGTCGATGCTCACTTGAGCCGACGTGGTATTTTCTCATTTCTTGCTTTCAGATACTTATTGTGCACTTTATGATATGTATTTTTGCTTGTGGTTGTGATTCCGCCTTTGTCAAAGGGCTAGCGCCCGTTTGGGGATGCCTGTATTCATCATTTATATGTATTTTCATTTGTTGTACCCGTTTGGGGGGCCAGTATTTACGAAGGAGACTCTGCTGAACTTTTTGAGAAAATATGATATTGGTTTTAATTGTTTAATGCCACTTATTTTGTTAAAACCACTTGCTTTAAAACAAGTTTTCCTTCACTCAAATTGTTAAACGGTTTAGTTTTCTGGGATTTGGCTTACCTAGATTACGTTACGCCTTTAGACGTTTAGTAATTTAAGTGCCAGTCACGTTCCGTACCTTCGGGTCGTGACAAAGTTGGTATCAGAGCCTTAGGTTTTAGTTTCTGAGTGTAGGATGACCCTTGGTAGATGGAATAGGTAACTTAAGCAGAGCGACATAGCGTGGGTATGTTCCGCGGCATACTTACGATACGGCACTCCGCCTAAGTGACCTTAGAATATATGATTACTTGTACTTCCTTCCTTGATTCCATATATCCTCTTGATTTGATTGCAATGTTCTTATCAATCCTATTTCTTTTTCCAGACATTATGTTGCCGGGGACTACTAGGGCCCAGTGGGCTGCCGTCAGAGACGAGGTCAGGGCAGGCTCATCTTAGACGAGGATTGACCAGGACGATATGCCTATTCTTCTAGAGCGGGTTGATTCCCTTTTTCCAGATAGTATTGCTAGGCTAGAGGCCAGTGTTTAAGACTTACGTCGGATGATCGGATCCTTGATAGAGATCAGTCGAGCGCAGAGATCGGACATTGCTCCACCTATGGTTGTTCCGAGGCAAAGGCGGAATCGTATTGATATATTAGCCTAGAGGCAGACAGGTAGACGCCACGGCAGACCCCCTCCAGGCCACGGTGATAACGGAGGCTCAAGACCAGGATAGTAATATAGCACCTACCGACAGGGTCAGCAACCGTCATGGGTTTTTTTCGGTGTGGTAGCCTGCATCACTTTATCAGAAATTGTACTATGAGGCGACAGGGTGAGGCATTAGTCTCACATGTGGCTTTACCACTTTCAACGCCTCCTCCGAGCGCATTACCACTTACGCCTGTTGTTTCTCCATGCCAGATCGGTGCCCTTAGAGGCCACGGTCATGGCGGTCGTATTCCGAGAGGGTGAGGTGGCAAAGACAGACGACATCTGGTCGCTGGCAGAGGGCTGGCCTTAGCTTTTGTGTTAACTTCTCGGGATGTGCAGGCGTCGAACATAGTCATGATAGGTATTCCTTCGATGTTTTCTTCCGATACGTGTTTTTCTTGTGTTGTTTGAAACGGTTTCCACGTATTTTGTATCGAGGTTTAGCCGATAGTAGTCATTGCTAAATCAGCCGCTTGTTGTGATTTCTTCCGTAGGCTAGTCTTTTGTTGCTCGATATGTTTTTCGTTCGTGTTGGTGTCACACCCCGCTTCCCAGAGTGCGCTAAGATCGACACGTCAAGGAGTCAACCATGCTACCTATGGCTAGAAAACATCCCTCCACACTTACATTACGGATGTCTATAGATATCAAGAACAGGAAAATAAAATAAACTATCCAGTACATGTCCATGAGCCAGAAATAACGAGTCAAGAAATAATATGCGGAAGCAATAGATCCAAATAACAATAACATCTGAAAAGTACATCCCAAAATACGGGCTCACATCAGGAATGAAAGTACGAAAAAAAACTAAACTAACTAGCAACTAACATGATCTTCACTGCTCGGCTTGTTGGTCAAAATACTCCTGAATTTCCTGGGACAGAGATAGAGGATCTGGGTCATGCAAAACCCAGACGTCAGTGCGTCATGATATTAAACAATAATATAAGCAATCAGGATGTAACGTAATATGAAGGCAGAAATCATAAATAGTAACGAGTCAACAGGAATGTATAACAGTGAAGTATATCAGTATGTGCGACGTGTAGTGTTCAATCTAAGCTGTGCTACTGGGTTATCTATTCTAAAGTTTGTTTGAAATCAATTAATGTAATCCTCCATGTAACTCAAAGAATATGTCCCGTTATCCCCCGGGACCACGGATCAAGTAAGAATCACGAATGATTCTGTCCCGTTATCCCCCGGGACCACGGATCAAGTAATACCCTTGTAAGCTACACTTTTGTTTACACTTTTTATTTCTCCATACCTCCAAGGTTATGTGTTCAAGTCAGGTATTGATAAATCTGGAGGTAATGCTAACACAGGATCAGACAGGTACAGGTTTGTCTAAATAGACAACAGGATGTGTCCGTAGGGACAACAGGTCAAGATTGTCGGCATTAGTAACAAGATCAGGTATCAAGTCAAGCAGTGGTATATCAGGTCAAGACAGGTAGTGCAAAGGTATCAAGCGGATGATCATAATAAAACTGTAGTAGTACGGATGCACGATAAAAGCATGGATGCTCGAATGTTTATTAGGGGTTACACCATGACTAAGTATGATGAACAATATCAAGCATGTAGTGTCAATATAACATTAATATGTAATAATGTGACATGGTATGCGAATAGATATAGAATTAATGGTATGGATGCACAAATATCGATTAGGGGTTACATTTACAGTTCCAATACTAATTAGGATGCACTTTATTAAGCATGTTGTGTTACTACAATAATAATATGAATTAATGTGATCTATAGATGCAGTTATATATATTTAAATGATATGGATGCAAACAGGTATCCGAAAACGGTAAAACTTTAGTATGGATGTACAATGTGATAAACGAGTAACATTTTACTCATATGGATGCATAATACTATACCTAGCATGTTGCAAGATGATTTAGCATGCGACTAGATATGTAAATAATGATACGAATGCACGCGGACGTCATATAACAATAAAATGATAAACTGGTAAATGCAGGATGTACAACTAAACAATATGAGATGTAAATATTCCATTGGGTGCGGTATATTGTAATATAGTATGTAACAAGATATGTTTGCATGCACTAGATGTGAAATAACTTGTACGGATACATACGGATGTCGTAAAACTGAAAACTAAACATGGGATGCATAATTTAAAATACAAGTGTTATATTTATTCAAATAGATGTAAATACAGTAACATAGCATGTAGCAAGATAAACTTGCCTCGATGGATCACGATACGGATACGCACGACACGTCCGACGTCGGTAAAACGTCGCAACGCACGCACGGCACACGGGACAGGTCTAAACAATGCAAGAGGGTGATCATGGAGGTAAGGTATGTCCACTGGGTCGTCTGGATCGTCGGCGTCAAGCACGGCTCCGGCGATGGCTGGAAATCCAGAAATCAAGAAAATGAAGAAGAAGAAAAGAAAGAATAAGAGGAAGAAGAAGAGAGAAGGAATGAAGCTTACTGGGTTGTGCACTGGGGTTAGGGAGACGAGATCAATGGTGCTCCGGCGATGCAATGTGCAGTGGGTGTGCAGGGTGCTCGGCTGTTAGGGTTTGGGTGCAAGGCTGGTGCTCAGGTGTGCAGGCTCCATGGTGTAGGAGGGAGAAAGGAAGAAGAGAAAGAGAAGGTGATGAAGGTGGAGGCGAGAGGAGGAGGTGATCGGCAGTGAATGAGGTGTGCAGGGTGGTGATGGGTTCTCGGGTTCTGTGGGTGCAGGGTGCTCGGGAAGAAGAAGAAGGAGGAGAAGGAGACGATGAGGAGGAGGAGGAGGAGAAGGGAATGGAGATGAGGGTTGAGGTCGAGGTCGAGGGCAATGAGGAGTTTTGGGGTTAGGGTTTGAGGAGCCGTGGGTTCTCGTGGGGGTATGCTCGGGATTTAAAAGAAAGAAGAATAGAGAATAGAGGGGAAAGAATGAAGGGAGGTGACCACATGCATGCGCGGCGGTGACCAGAGCCGAGAAGCGAACAGTGTTCGCGAGATGAGAGAGAGACGCAGGAGGAGAGAGAAAGAAGAGAGAGAGAGACAGCGAGGGGGAGAGAGAAAGAGAGAGTGAAAGAGAAACAGAAAGAGAGAAGAGAGAGAGAGAGAGAACTGGTGGGGTCTGCGAGAGAGAGAGGAAAGAGAAAGAGAGAGTGAAAGAGTTGTTAAAATCATTTTGATTTTAAATTGAAAACGATTTGTCAGTTATTTTAAATTTTAAACTGTTATAATTTTAAATTTAATAAAGTTATTATATTTAATAAAATTGGATTTTCAGGTAAATACAGATTTATTCCAAAACACGCCCAGGTCGGATCTAAAATTTTAGTTTTAAAATACGAAAAATATATGCGACGACCAAAGTTAAAAATGAATGTCCGGGTAACGAAAATACATACCCCCAAGAACGGATGCACGTACGTGCGCGTAGCCATCCAAACAAGTCTGTTTTACTGAACGGGACAAGAACAAGATGCGCGGATGCTACGACAGAGTTAGGGGTAACATGCAGGCCATGCAATGCATTTTTAAAATATTTTATGTGATATTAAATGTTATAAATAAAAATGCAGATGCCAGATATATTACGAGTATACAATGTATAAACTAAAATGAAAGTGCACGAGTCTATATAATAAGTCAAGATAAATCATAGACCTGAATCAAGACAGGTTTCAAGCATGCAGGTCGGGTCGGATGCAAATGCAAATGTCAAATACACTATTCGCACCGAAAACACAATAAATCAAGAAAATACTAAAAATAAAAGAATACGTGCACTGGAATTCGTATAAATGAACTAGGGTGTTACATTATACCCAACTACAAAAATAATTTCGTCCTCGAAATTCCCAAGACAAGAAAAGATAAAAAATCAAGAATCTACAAGAACAGGTGTGGAAACATCTGTCGAATCTCGTCTTCTCGTTCCCAAGTCGATTCTCCATGCGTGCGATTCCCCCAAGTAACAAGTACGAGAGGGATAATCTTGTTCTTAAGGACGTTTTCTCTTCGATCAACAATCGACATCGGTCGTTCCTCAAAGGTTAAATCCTCCCTTACAGTCAGCTCCGAATGATCCAGTACGTGTGTTTCATCTCGAACATTCTTACGGAGTTGAGATACATGAAACACGTCATGAACATTCACCAAAGATTGTGGTAACGCCAATCGATAAGCCACTTCTCCAACACGCTCCAAAATCTCGAAAGGCCCCACGAATCGAGGACTAAGCTTGCCTCGACTCCCAAAACGAATCACTCCTCTAGTCGGTGATATCTTCAAGAATACTAGATCACCAACAACGAACTCTAGATGTCTTCTCGATGTATCGGCCCAACTCTTCTGCCGATCATATGCTGCCTTCATATGATTCCGGATAGTATTAACTTTCTCCACGGTTTGCACGATCAAATCTGGTCCCAAAAATCTTCACTCTCCAACACCGTCCCAACAAACAGGTGAGCGACACTTGCGACCATATAACGCTTCGAATGGAGCCATCTGAATAGTCGCCTGAAAACTGTTGTTGTACGAAAACTCTACCTAGTGTAGATTGTTAGTTATATGTATGCCCTAGAGGCCATTACTGTACATACGATGTATATTGTAGTGGATGCTAGGACATATATAGGGAGGACTTTCTTGCTCGACATGATAGTATGCTATCTGGTTGTACTTTATCTTAACATGTACTCTGATTGTCTCTATATTACATGTTGATAAAGCCCTTAGGATCTGTACTCGACTACTGGGACTATGATGAGATCATACTAGTGGGGCCACGGTAGTCGACGAGTACATCCTATAATTGTTCCTAGTCGTGGGTGTATCGAGACAGGGCATCGATGCACCAGAGTAGACTAGCGTATACGCATCTTGACCCATATGATGGGCGATGGATGATCCCATATCCATCGGTGTTTGACATCAAGGATGGTGTACAGGTGCTCAGTGAAGACTGGGTACACTGGACGGACTCGCCGAGAACTCCCAGATGGTATTATACCATACGTCAGATGGCAGTTCTCCGGTTACACTGGTACAGAGTAGTCTGTTGACCCGAGATCGTCATAGAGTCTTGTGTGATTCCCACTGTGCTTTGATTTCCATCATACCACGTCCAAGAGGGCGAGCAAAAAGGTGGCTTTTGGGTACAGTCCCGAATCACATGGAGGCAATGAGCGATAGGAGGGGATTCGTCTCTCCCGGTATAGGGAGTTGATGTTGTGCTGTGTTCGATTGGCTATAACCGGAAATCCCTGGCCAGGGTAGCTGAGATTTACTGGTAAGTGTTATCAGTAGTTTCTCGAACTGTTATAGACCTCAAATCGACACGACTTATCGAGCTACTGGGGTCTGACGTTTACCACCCCTAGGCGAGATATGCAACATATCAGACGACGAGACCGGACTGTACGGGAGTGTTACTGTTTGGATTCACAGGAGAAGTTACAGGCTTGCTTGTTGATCTTCTGAGCGCTCAATACCCGGGTGGCTGTTACGTTTAGCTGACCGCTTGCATCTTGTGGGTGTTTGATATGATCATCATCTACTGCCGGCGTATTGACGATTCTTTAGAGTCCTACACAGAGGTTTCTTGACTCAGGCAAAACGGAGTAGAAGCACATATGTGATATGTGCGGGACCGAGGATAATGCGATATGTGATACCGTATTCTATTCTCGCGATATTTGATATCAACCGGGTCATCGGATCAAGTGTTGATTCGATGAATCGGTACGGATAAATATTAGCCGGTTATATGCGATATAGCCGGATTGTCGGATCAAGTGTTGATTCGATAATTTAATGTATAATAATATATATGATATATTAAATTACATTAACTAATATTTGCTCACTAAAAGATTCTTTTTCTCACTCGGGTAATACATTGATATATATGCGATATATGTTAAATGTATTATTTTATTTTGTTGCAATAAATATTGTATATGTGATATATAATATTGTAACATGATATGATAAATAATGCAACTTGTTTAGTAGAGATTAAACATGGTTAGGGTTTGATTAGGGTTAAGGCTTTCTAGAAGATTCTAGATGTTTTCTTTCTTTGTCTTTGTTAAGATATTATGCTAGATATTTCCAAAACCCTAACCAAACCTTTAACCCTAGTAAAATCTCTACAAGGGTTAGTTTGAACCATGGTTGCATAATTCTATCATATTATTATTTTCCTATTCATCACAAAAAGAGATTCATTATTCATCATCTTCTTCCTTCTTCTTCTTTGCTTGAAAATGGTTTCTTGCTTTGATTTTGTGATGGATAAATGTGAGAAAAATATAAATAAAGAGAGCAAAAATCATACTTCATCATCCTCATCTTCCTTTGCCATTTAGATGAGGGTGTTCACATCATTTCATGAGTATTAGCTTGTGTTAAAGAAACTTCGAGGTAGATCATCTTAGTATCGAAGATCGGAAGCAAAGGTTGCGTCTTTCTCTTCGTGGAACCTCTCGAGAGCCCGGAACCCGATGATCGCAGCGAAGGGACCACAACACGGAGCATATGAAGTAAAGGACCGGATCTACAAAGGTTGTAATCCCTCTCACTTAGTGTTAAAATGTTTAGCATGCTTGTTTTCGCCTAATCTCTAGTTTAAAGTTCTGTATTCGGGTTGTTCGGCACGGCTAAATTTTTAATCGGGCATGGTTGATGCCTCGTAGACCCTTGTGCGCGTGCCTAGTAACCCAACAGTGGTATCAGAGCCAAGCTAGAACTTTAGGCGAAGCGTAGACGGAATTTGAAGTCCGATCGAATCAAAACCCGAACCCAAAATAGCTCTCTGGACTTTTTCTAAAAACGTGGATTTTTCCAAATTAAAAATTCGTAAAAAACTCAGCAGGGAATTATAAGAATTACGGTACAAAATTTTTTTGATGAACAGTAAATCTCACGGCGGAACCGCGGCAGAAGCATGCCTTCTGCGGCGGTTCCGCGGCGAAAAGGTGACGTCATCAACTCGTATTTGCACAGTAACTTCTATTTAATTATGCTGGATTTTCTGGGAATTTTTAATATTTATTCAAGAGTTGAATTTTCTGAGGTTATTTTGGGGATTCGATGTTTCGATCGGAGTATTAGATTTTGTCTATGTGCTTGTCCGGATAACTTTTAGAAACTGTTAAAAAGTTCGAACGGATATCAATAACTCACTTTTTCCCCTGTCGGAAAATTTTTCAAAAGTTGGATTTTTTCTACTGTTTAAGAATGTTCTAAGTCGTGCAAGTAACTCGATGGACCCTCTAGAAGACAACAAACCTTAACTCGATTATGTGACCATCTTGAACTGCCTTTTGAACCTTAGGGTTTGGGGCAGTACGGCGTGCCACATGTGAGGCGTTGGCTTGACCCTTCTACGGCTGGACCATTGGTACTGTGGCATGTGATGGACGTTTTTAAACTGATTTCAAGTGTTGAGATATATTGGGGAAATCTTGGGTGTTTGATGATTCGGTCGGAAAGTTTAACATTTTCTATTTATCTGGAATGTGATACAATAATTGGGATCCACAGGTAGTTATGTGATAACTAATTTGAATATTATAAACATAGCAGTTTAGTCTCAGATGATCGGTTGCCACGGAATTTTGATGTGATCAAAAGTCCGTCGCAATCACGTAGGGTACGCGGATACTCGCCGGGTAAACTTAATAGACAGCCTCACTCCATAGCCCCGACCAAGTGACTGTAGGAGAACCCCGTCGCCGAAAGCATCCGTTCGGGTGCTCCCGGTAGCGGTGTTCCGCCTTGGTGCACTTCGTCGACGGTATCGGGGGTGCGGCCGTCTACTAAAGTTTGCGACGAGCATTCGATCAGGACGTCGGGAATCTTGTTGAATTGCCCGACTTGATATTGAAAAGAGTTTTCGATAATGAGACTAAAATGCGGGGTTTATAATAGTTAGGCATGCGATGTCTAAGGAATTCATTTGGTTAGGCATGTGATGTCTAAGGTGGTTGCGGATTCCAACTGTTGTAGTTTTACACTTTCTTTTCTGTGACCGTAAGCGTAGTATGTGGTGTATCGCCGGCTTCGTTGCTATACATCAACGACAATCGGGATACGCATACTTGCTTACGTTGATGATATGTGATATTATGTGTTGCTGTGATATGTTATATTGGATCGTCGCGTTTGAATAGCCGGGGGTTTTATGTGAGATGAGAGTTTTTCTTTTTCATTCATGTAAAATTCATTTGTATGTAATATTCTTTTATTGGGGCACTTCCAGGTAGCGGAAGATGTCACTGTTGTATATTATTTACTTTTCCGCATTAGGTAGACCTAAGGCGGGGAGCACAAGTAACCGGGTTCTAGGGTCCAGTGGGAGACCATCTCGAGGAGTCGAGACCGGGTCTCCTAACCCTAGAATTGGCAGTGTTACTTGCCGCTCTCGTAGGGGTCTAGGGATGTGGGTTTGGCTATTCATCGCGACCGTGGAATCCGTGTTTTATACAGGCTCGTATTGAAAACACGGACGTCCTAGTATATCCAATATTTCATATTTGTTCTTCTGCTGCAATGTTCTGTGATGAGATCATATTACTGCCTGAGACGAATGTTTATATTTTATATATATGAGATATATGTTATATTGCAGATTTCGTTTCAAAAGAGATGCTTGTGAAGCATAATAAAATGGGTCTTCATTAATGAGATTATTGAAATAAAAGAAACCTAAGATGTTGTAGAAACTTGTTTATAAAAACTGGTAGCTACAGTTCTTGCTTTGCATAGCGGTGTTCCTTGTAGAACATCCAGCACCTTATTCGATAAGGAAAGGACCGAGATCCCTTCACCGGGAGTGACTCCTTTAGCAATAACTGGCAGATGCTACAAACTCGGTTTGTCTTTTGATTGCTTCTATAGTTCTTGCTTTGCACAGCGGTATATATGATATATCCTGCACCTTATTCGATGAGGAAAGGGCCGACGATCCCTTCACCGGGAGTGACCCCTTTAGCAAAACTAGAAAAGCCTCAAAAACACTCCATTTAAAATCACTCGATTCTACAACGATATCAAGTTCTTTACGCAATAGGTTTTCAGAAAAACCTGTCGTAGCCCTCCGTCATTTCAGATAAGTCCTACTTAGTATTCGTGCTACGTTTGTTGGCCTCCGTCAAGGCGTAGTGTGCGGTAGCTGACTAGTATTTATCTGCTTATGCATATGATGCAGATTGGATTAGGGTAGTCGTGCGGCCTTGTTGACCTCCGTCAAGGGTCGTGCGGGTGGGTTTAATTCAATCAGGAAATGACGGGTTGAACTTGACTAGTAGCCTATGGTTTGTTGACCTCCGTCAAGGTCATAGGATGCTAGGGGTAAAATATTATTGGGAATTTCAAGAGTTGAAATTTGCAATGAGATTGCATACCTTCTATTAGATAGTTGGATCCCGATACCTGCTGCGAGTAAGAGTTACTCCTGGGAGAGTTTTACACATTACAATTAGCCGATCAAGTAGGTGTCTAGAAAGGTGTTAACGGGGTTACGCCTCTGGGAAAACGAGGTTTACATTAATTAGGTTCGTGCGAAAGCACGGGGGACCTCCCTCAAAGTACCGACACTGGCCTGGCTGAAAGATTGGCGAACTTGTAGCGTGTAATTAATCCCGGCTAGTCTTTCCTTTCAGGGTTTGAAGGAAGATTTGACTAAAACAGTGGGAGACATCCTGATTAGATATATTAGATAACCAATCTAATCTTGCAAGAGCATACGCTGAGTGTTTTCTTCTCTCTCTCTCTAGGTAGCGACTATATCACGCCTTAATCAAGATAATAAAACGGATATATTGACCGAACCCACTTGTTATACTGAGCTGGGGAACGTTGGTCCCGCTCCAACTTATAATTGTTATAAGACAGAGCAGTAAATTGGGGAATACCAGATTTCCCGTGCCGCCCAAACGAAGAAAGTGCATGCTGATGCATCATCTTCGGGTGTGTTCATTACAGAGAACTGTTTCTCAGTATCCTTTACGTCCTGGGTATGTGATACCGGATCAGGATCCCGTATATGTAATATGTTACATGGGCTACAGGAAGGTAGAAAACTGAGAACGGGTGATAAGTTTCATGAGGCAGAAAACGGTGCAAGTGTTGCAGCCAAGTCTGTTGGTCACTATCACCCTGTATTACCAGAATACATTGATTCTGAACAAATGTTATTAGATACCAGACCTGATATACAAAATCATATCAGTCTCTTTATTAGTAAAGAAAGGATATAATTTTGTATTGATGGATAATGTTTTGAACATTTCCTATATCAATAGTTGATCGGTTCAGGCACGTTATCTAAAAGCATTGATGTTCTAAATCAAACTACAGTTCTTAATATACGGAACACACACAAGAGGAAGAATTCAGAAATGAATGAATCCTTCTTGAGGCATTGTAGACTAGGTCATATCAATGCGACCCGACTGGCTGAAGTTACATAAAGATGCATATTCAAATTAGTTTGAATTTACATCTTGTGAAACTTGCCTGTCATGTCACAAAGATAAGATGACCATAGCTCTGTTTCTTGGAAACAGAGAAAGAGTTAGTGAACTTTTGGGATTGATACATGCTGATGTATGAAAGTCCCCTGTCTGCACATTCCAAGATCGGTTCTTTATACTTCATTACATTCTCTGATAATCTCTCAAGATTCAGACATATGTTCCTGTTGAAACACAAGTCCGAACCTTTTGAGATATTCACAGAATATAAATTAGAAGTAGAGAACCAAAATACGGGTATAAGTATTATGTCCTTTGATGAGATCAGGGAGGAGAATACTTGAGCACGGAAATCCTGGACTATTCTAAAGGAGAATAAGATTCTCTCTCAGCATTACTCCTCCGTATACACCACAGCACGTCGGTGTATCGGGGTGGAGTAAAAGCACCCTATGTGATATGGTGTGCTCTATGATGAGTACTACTGAGTTTCCTATTTCCTTTTAGGAGTTATGCACTTGTGAAGTTGCATACCTATTGAATAGGGTTCAAATCAAATCAGTTGCCTACCATTTTATATGTGATATGGAAAGGGAAGAGCCCATATCTTAAGTTGGTTAAGATTTGGGGTTGTCCGGCCTATGTCTAAAAGCAAAATCCGGACAAGCTCGAGACAAGTTCTGTTATGTAGAACTGGAAATGTTCCAGCTATACAAACTACAGCTGATGATTTGGTAGAACCAAAGGATTCAATAGTTTCCAACGAACCTCAGCCTCTCCGCCAATCTAGTAGGGTTCCTCACCCACCTGAGAGATACTTTGGTTTCTCTATGACAGTGGAAGCGAGGATTGCATCATGAGATGATGACCCAACTAGTTTTGAGCTGGCCATCAGGAGTGGGACTATGTAAGAATGGCTGGATGCTTATCGATCTGAGATGGAATCCTTATACACCAACAAAGTATGGACTTTGGTTGCTTTATCTGAAGGGTTAAATCCCCATCAGGAGCAAGTTTATCTTGAGAAGATTACTTGGTGTACATCGAAAAGTTGAGACTTTCAAAGCTAGACTTGTTAAAGGTTTGCATCATAGACCAGGTATGGATTATGTTGAAACCTTTTCTAAGGATCTATGCTTAAGTCCATTCAGATCCTACTTGCCACGGCTACATACCATGACTACGATATCTGGTGGTTGGGTGTCATGACTGCTTTTCTAAATGATGATTTAGAAGATAGCGTCTATAAGTAGTCAGCCAGAGGGCTTCGTAGTCAGTGGGAGCAGCGGAAACGTGAGCAAGATGTTTTATATGATAAAACAGGCATCGCGGAGTTGGAACATCTGTTTTGATGTGGTAGTCAAAGAGTTTGACTTCATCAAAATGGTAGATGAACCTTGTATATACAAAAAGGTAGAAGAGAGTATGGTGGTGATCCTCATAAAGTACGTGGATGACATACTCTTGATAGGGAAAGAGTTTCCTATGCTACGATCGGTCAATCTCCGCTTATCACAAGGATTCTCCATATAGGATCAAAGTGATACCTCCTATATCCTGGGTTCTTGGATCTATGAGATAGATCTAATTGGATGTTAGGATACTCACTAGTTGTAGTGAGAAGGTATCAATCGATCCTGGGGAGAATCACTGGAAAGGTTCTAGGGTGATAAGGACGACTGAATGTCAGTCGCAGGCTTGTCTATACCCTCAGTGAAGGGACGGTATGTTGGAAGAGTTCCAAGCTAGATACCGTGACATACTAGACGATTAAAGGCAAGATACATCGTTGCCAAGGATGCTACCAAAGAGGCAGTCTGGGTATATATAAGTTCATAAGATGAACTTCGTTCCTACCATTGTGTGACAATGGAGTTGTGGCTTCAGCCAAGGAACTACCGTCCCATCAGAAATCCAGATATAATTCTTAGGCAGTATCACCTGATCATGGAGATGGTTGATCTCCAGGGAGATCGAGGTTAGGAGAGTAGACACAGAGGACGCAGCGCGGATCCACTCACGAAGGCCTTTTTCCCAGTTGAGACTTTTATGGGATGGTTGAGTATGAGATACTTCAACCGCAGCTAATTGTTGGGTATGCGATACCATAACAGATGGCCCTAGTGCAAGTGGGAGATTGTTAGTTATATGTATGCCCTAGAGGCCATTACTGTACATACGATGTATATTGTAGTGGATGCTAGGACATATATAGGGAGGACTTTCTTGCTCGACATGATAGTATGCTATCTGGTTGTACTTTATCTTAACATGTACTCTGATTGTCTCTATATTACATGTTGATAAAGCCCTTAGGATCTGTACTCGACTACTGGGACTATGATGAGATCATACTAGTGGGGCCACGGTAGTTGACGAGTATATCCTATAATTGTTCCTAGTCGTGGGTGTATCGAGACAGGGCATCGATGCACCAGAGTAGACTAGCGTATACGCATCTTGACCCATATGATGGGCGATGGATGATCCCATATCCATCGGTGTTTGACATCAAGGATGGTGTACGGGTGCTCAGTGAAGACTGGGTACACTGGACGGACTC
The DNA here is from genome assembly GCA_030015575.1 of Agapanthus africanus. Taxonomy (NCBI): domain Eukaryota; kingdom Viridiplantae; phylum Streptophyta; class Magnoliopsida; order Asparagales; family Amaryllidaceae; genus Agapanthus; species Agapanthus africanus. The sequence continues at coordinate 375,911,239 of JASDDO010000031.1, read as the reverse complement.
GCCGAGAACTCCCAGATGGTATTATACCATACGTCAGATGGCAGTTCTCCGGTGACACTGGTACAGAGTAGTCTGTTGACCCGAGATCGTCATAGAGTCTTGTGTGATTCCCACTGTGCTTTGATTTCCATCATACCACGTCCAAGAGGGCGTGCAAAAAGGTGGCTTTTGGGTACAGTCCCGAATCACATGGAGGCAATGAGCGATAGGAGGGGATTCGTCTCTCCCGGTATAGGGAGTTGATGTTGTGCTGTGTTCGATTGGCTATAACCGGAAATCCCTGGCCAGGGTAGCTGAGATTTACTGGTAAGTGTTATCAGTAGTTTCTCGAACTGTTATAGACCTCAAATCGACACGACTTATCGAGCTACTGGGGTCTGACGTTTACCACCCCTAGGCGAGATATGCAACATATCAGACGACGAGACCGGACTGTACGGGAGAGTTACTGTTTGGATTCACAGGAGAAGTTACAGGCTTGCTTGTTGATCTTCTGAGCGCTCAATACCCGGGTGGCTGTTACGTTTAGCTGACCGCTTGCAGCTTGTGGGTGTTTGATATGATCATCATCTACTGCCGGCGTATTGACGATTCTTTAGAGTCCTACACAGAGGTTTCTTGACTCAGGCAAAACGGAGTAGGAGCACATATGTGATATGTGCGGGACCGAGGATAATGCGATATGTGATACCGTATTCTATTCTCGCGATATTTGATATCAACCGGGTCATCGGATCAAGTGTTGATTCGATGAATCGGTACGGATAAATATTAGCCGGTTATATGCGATATAGCCGGATTGTCGGATCAAGTGTTGATTCGATAATTTAATGTATAATAATATATATGATATATTAAATTACATTAACTAATATTTGCTCACTAAAAGATTCTTTTTCTCACTCGGGTAATACATTGATATATATGCGATATATGTTAAATGTATTATTTTATTTTGTTGCAATAAATATTGTATATGTGATATATAATATTGTAACATGATATGATAAATAATGTAACTTGTTTAGTAGAGATTAAAAATTGTTAGGGTTTGATTAGGGTTAAGGCTTTCTAGAAGATTCTAGATGTTTTCTTTCTTTGTCTTTGTTAAGATATTATGCTAGATATTTCCAAAACCCTAACCAAACCTTTAACCCTAGTAAAATCTCTACAAAGGTTAGTTTGAACCATGGTTGCATAATTCTATCATATTATTATTTTCCTATTCATCACAAAAAGAGATTCATTATTCATCATCTTCTTCCTTCTTCTTCTTTGCTTGAAAATGGTTTCTTGCTTTGATTTTGTGATGGATAAATGTGAGAAAAATATAAATAAAGAGAGCAAAAATCCTACTTCATCATCCTCATCTTCCTTTGCCATTTAGATGAGGGTGTTCACATCATTTCATGAGTATTAGCTTGTGTTAAAGAAACTTCGAGGTAGATCATCTTAGTACCGAAGATCGGAAGCAAAGGTTGCGTCTTTCTCTTCGTGGAACCTCTCGAGAGCCCGGAACCCGATGATCGCAGCGAAGGGACCACAACACGGAGCATATGAAGTGAAGGACCGGATCTACAAAGGTTGTAATCCCTCTCACTTAGTGTTAAAATGTTTAGCATGCTTGTTTTCGCCTAATCTCTAGTTTAAAGTTCCGTATTCGGGTTGTTCGGCACGGCTAAATTTTTAATCGGGCATGGTTGATGCCTCGTAGACCCTTGTGCGCGTGCCTAGTAACCCTCTTCATGAATAACTTCTTCGCGTATATCTCCTTTTAGCACACACAAACGGCTACCATAACGCAACGAACCATCTTCATGAATCAACAAGTCCGTTCGAAGTCCAGCTTCAACCTGTTCTTGAAACTTCTGCAATCTTGGGTCCTGTGACTGCGCCGCTTTAATATTATCGATCAACGATGACTGTACTTGCAGCTGCATCAACTGTCCCAAAGAATGCAGTAACACGATCTCCAACCCGAATCTCCGAAAATATTCGATAAGTTCTTTCTGTGCAGTCATCATCCAAATTGCTGGCAACCGACTAAGCGCATCCGGCACAACATTAACTTTCCCCGGATGGTACTTAAGATCAAGATCGTAGTCAGCCATCAGCTCCAACCATCTTCGCTGCCTCATGTTAAGCTCTTTTTGCATAAACACATACTTTAGGATTTTGTAATCGGTGAATACTTCGACCCTTTCGCCCAATAAGTAGTGTCTCCAAATATTCAAAGCGAAAATCACTGCTGCAAGCTCCAAATCATGTGTTGGGTAATTCTTCTCATGGATCTTCAACTGTCTTGATGCGTAAGCTATAACCTTCCCATGCTGCACCAAAACACATCCCAAACCATTCCCAGATGCGTCGCTGTGAATCACCAATCCTCCGGAACTGTCTGGTACGGTCAAAATAGGAGTGTTTATCAATCTCTGCTTCAACGCCTCAAAAGCTGACGCACATTTATCCGTCCATACGAATGGTACTTCCTTACGCGTAAGATTGGTCAATGGCTCAGCCAAACAAGCAAAATTCTTCACAAATCTTCTGTAATACCCGGCAAGTCCAAGAAAGCTTCTAATCTCTGCTACGTTCTTCGGAATCGGTCAATCTTGAACTGCTGCAATCTTCTCGGGATCAACAGCGATTCTATCTCCGGATACGACATGCCCCAAAAACTTCACTTCTTCAAGCAAAAACTCACACTTGCTCATCTTTGCATACAATCTTTCTTGCCTCAATGTCTGTAGTGCGATCTTCAAGTGTTCAGCATGCTCTTCAATGCTCCTCGAGTAGACCAGAATATCATCGATGAACACCACTATAAACTGGTCCAAGAATGGTGAAAAGATTCGGTTCATCAAGTCCATAAATATTGCCGGTGCATTCGTGACTCCGAATGGCATCACTAAATACTCGTAATGTCCATATCGAGTTCGGAACGCAGTCTTGCAAATATCTTCTGATTTAACTCGGACCTGATGATATCCAGATCGCAAATCCAGCTTCAAGAATACCCTCGCTCTACTAAGCTGCTCGAACAATCTGCCAATGCGAGGGATCGGGTACTTGTTCTTAATATTCACCCGGTTTAATTCTCGATAATCGATGCACATCCTCCTTGTGCCATCTTTCTTCTTTACTAGAAGAACCGGAGCTCCCCAAGGTAAATTACTGCTGCGAATCCAGCCCTTCTCAAGTAATTCGGTAACCTGCTTCTTGACTTCTTCCAACTCCACTGGTGCCATTGGATAGTATGCCTTTGAGATTGGCGCTGCACCAGGAACAAGATCGATCTCGAACTCCACATCTTGTTTTGGCGGTAAACCCGAGATGTCCTCGAACACGTCCATGAACTCTTGAACTACAGCTGGCACTTCCTCCTTATCAACTTCCATCGACGAAAGAACATTGCTTGTCGGCCTAGCCCTAAACTCGACTGGCCGGACAGAACTGCTTCCTCCAACAAATACAAACTCCGGATGTCCGAGAATCTGGAAAATCACTTTCTTTGCCCTACAATCAATATGAGCGTGGAAAGTGCCGAGGAAATCCATTCCCAAGACAACATCATAGCTACCAGTATCGATCACCAAGAAATCTGCAAATAACTCCCGTCCACAAACAACAACTGAACAATCCTTACATTCTCTACTAGCTATGATCTTCCCATTCCCAGTGTGTATGTCCCAACATCTAGACAGGGTCATGAAAGAAATCAAGTGTGCAGCAATAAACTTGGACGACATAAAACAATGGGATGCACCAGAATCGAATAATGCTAATGCGGGAAAATCATGAACAAGTAGGATACCTGAAACAATTTCCTCTGAAGCCTTGGCCTCTTCAGCCGTCTGGGTAAAGGCTCGAGCTTGATTGGGTCCCTGAGTCAACTGCTTCTGCCCTTGAAACTGCTTCTGCGGTGGCCTCTGAACATCATCCTTCAAACGAAGCTTCGACGGGAAAACACTGATAGTATGATCAGCTGATCCGCAAACCAAACAAAGTCCAAGCTTTCTCCGACAATCCTTCTGCAGGTTCCCAGGTAGATGACAGAACTCACAAAACATCCTTCCCTTCTACTCTTGTACGACGGGCTTCTTCATCGGTACTACGCCACGTTGGTTCACCGGAATACCTCTGCGTATAGGCGCTCGGTTCGGCGCAAACGCCGGCTTCCGCACTGCAACTGCCTGTTGCTACGTACCCCCAGATTTCACCGATAATCTCTGCTGCTCTCTGGCCTCTTTAAGCACTTGCGAAAAAGTGGTCAATCCCAGAGTTATAATGTGCCTCTGGATTTCCACGTCCAAACTGCGCATGAACCTCCTTACCCTATCAGCATCGTTGGCAACCAAAGGTCCGGCGAATCTATTGAGCCATGTCCACTCAGCCGCATGCACATCCACGGGTATGCCGTTCTACTTCTAACTAATAAACCTTTCTTCCATTTCCTCCCGTGCAGTCTGCGGGAAGAACTTCTCCAAGAAACTCTTCGAAAATCTACCCAACTGATCGGCTTGGGCAAGCGGGTCTCTTCCATAAGCCACCATTCACGGGCATAGTCTACCAATTGGATACGTACGACATCCACTCTCTTATCCTTTGGAATCTGTGCCGCAACGAGAAAATTCTCCATATCGACCAGCCACTGCTCTGCTGGCAACGGTTCTTCCAGACCAGTAAAGATGGATGGACCAAGTCTCCTAAAATCCGCCATGGTACCCACACGCTCAACTGGTTTGGCCGCAACATTGTTTACGGACTGCTGGACGGTCCGCAAACCTTCCTGAAAAGCTTCGGCCTGCCGCTGGTTTAGATCGGTCTGTCGTTTCTGGTTCTCCAGCATCCCACGAATTACTCAAAGCAAAGCGGCATCATCAACACGCCTCTGGTACGCTCTCAGATTTCTGTCCGCCATGATTCTGAACCCAAAACACCGAAGAGGATTAGCAAGATGAACAAGATTCAATAAACAGGATACAAGAAGCAAGATAGTTATGGATTCAAGGATGGAAAGTTAGAAATAAGGCAGGACATGCTCTTAGTTACGAGTATTCTGATTCGTGTACTGGGTCCAATACCCAACTACAAAAGAATCAAACCCGATTAACCTATATCCTATGGCTCTGATACCAAACAAACCCTGTCACGCCCCGCTTCCTAGAGTGCGCTAAGATCGGCACGTGACAGAGCTAACCATGCTACCTGTGGCTAGGAAACATCCCTCCACAGTCACATTACGGCTGTCTATAGATATCAAGAACAGGAAAATAAAAGAAACTATCTAGTACATGTCCATGAGCCAGAAATAACGATTCAAGAAATAATATGCGGAAGCAATAGATCCAAATAACAATAACATCTGGAAAGTACGTCCCAAAATACGGGCTCACATCAGGAATGAAAGTACGAAAAAAATAAACTGACTAGTAACTAACAAGATCTTCACTACTCGGCTTGTTGGTCAAAATACTCCTGAACTGCCTGCGACAGAGATAGAGGATCTAGGCCACGCGAAACCTGTTGGATACAGTGCCCTCAAAGTCAATTATTGGATCGCAGGTACGTGATTGCAATGATTGAGAAGGACCTATACCGGTAGGACAGTCTTACTCGAGATGATAGTATGCTATCTGGTTTGTCTTTATCAGTCGTGTATAGGTTCAGGTGATTGATCACGATTACACTTTGATAGAGCCCTTAGGATCTTGCTTGATTACCAACAGTATGAGGGCGATCATATACGTGAGAGTTGGGTGGTCTATAAGCATATCCTTAATAGTGGTCCCTAGTCGTGGGAGTTTCGAGACAGGGCATCGATACTCCAGAGTAGACTAGTGTATACAGTCAAGACCCAGACGAGGGGCGGTGGCCGGTCTCACAAGCCACTGTTGTCAGTTGGATCACCTAAGATGTATACAGGTGCTCATTGGGTTATGAGTACATCGGACAGGACTCGCCGGGAATCTGCTAGTTGGTATTATACATATCGTCAGATAGCAGTTCCCTGGTGACATGTGTACAGGTTAGTTCATCGACCTAAGGTCGTCATTTGTCTCGTGTGAGTTCCCACTGTGCTTTGATTTCTACCCTACCACGGCTCAAAGGAGTTGTACAAACAGGTAGTTTTTGGGTACAGTCCCGAGCCACATGGAAGCACGTGAGCGGATCGGCAGGGGATTCGTCTCTCCCGGTATTGGGGGTAGAGGTCGCGCTATGTCTAGGAAAGCCATTACACCAAGTCCTTGGCTAAGGCAGGTGAGATTTACTGGTAGGTACTCCAGTAGTATCTCAGGGTGTTCAGGGCTTGTCTTCGACACCACTTATACAGCTATTGGGGGTCTGACGTTACTAGCCCTCTAGGCCGGTTATGCGATACTCATAGACGAACGGACCAGACTATATATACATTGTCACTGTTAGGCTCAGTAGGATTTCTGGATGAGTTCGCTCATCAGCCTCTCTTGAGGTCAGTCCATGGGCAGCCGTTACGCACAGCTAGTGCCGTTGATGACTTGTGGTTAAACCCACTGCCAGGGTACTGACGAGTCATTAGAGTCCACCACAGATCGTTTCCCAAGTTCGAGCGAAACGTTGTAGAGGCCGTATGGTTTTATGGCAGGGTTCGGAAAATGCACGTGCGTTTACGCACATGTCATATTTCGGGCAGATAATACTGGTGGGCTTTAGTTTAATCCGGATCTATGTATTATACAGAGTAGATATAATATCTTTGTCTCAGTTGCATTTTTATTCGGTCGTAATACAAATGCGGGTATATTTATACGGTTACGGGGTTATCCTGAAATTCGTTTCGGGATCGCTTTTGGAAGTTGCCATTTCCAGCTTTCTATCAGCCGTATTTAACATTCGGTTAAATGCGGATTTATCTTTTCTTCTTTTGGGTGAGTCATGAGGTGAGTCATGAGAGGAAACTTCTTGGAAGGTGACTCATTGTTTCATTTATTGTGTTCATACTAGGTGCATTTATTATGTTCACACTTTGTGTTCACACTAGATATTTCTTCTTGATATTTTTGTGAGAAGCTTTGGCTTGTGGTCACCCCCCTTGCTCCTACCATCACCCCCCTCCTCTATATAAAGTGGCCGGCCCCTCTTGGGTGCCCACTTGATCAATTCACACTCTCTCACTTGACTTGGTTAAAAAGATTATGATAGTTTCGGTGTATGGAATTTCACAGCTCATTTCATTCCATCACCCGATTCCAATGGCAACTTCATTAACCGTTCGTCCATGACTTTGGACGAAGCGAGACAAAGTATTCCACCCGTTCTCTACATCAATCTTGGTCGTCTCTTTTAGCAAACTTGACGACCGAGTTGCCTCGAGTCAGAGGCGGGAGCCCGTTTAAAGATCCGATGACATGGTGCCACCTGGACGAGGAGATCGGAGATCGACGAGATCGGAGCAGCCGCAACGGAGCGTGGGATGATGGTTAAAGAACGAAGGAATCGGATCGTTCGGTATAACCTTTCTTCCCTCTTTGTAGATTGTTAGTTTAGCGTTAATGGCAGATCCGGGTTATAGTATGCGATAGCGCCAGTTATAAAAGTTTTTGTTCCGCATTTTGGCGTCTGAAAGACGGCCGGGGCGCTACCGTAGACTTACATGGTATCAGAGCCACGCCATTAAGCTTTACTAACTTGTGCTAACGCGTTTAAAATATCGATCGAACCGGATTTCAAAAACTACAATTCTCAAGTCTAAAGTTTCCGTTAATTTTCAAACTGGTCTAAATGCCATTTTGATCATACCAGAAAATCAAGCAGGGTTTTTTAGAAATACTGGAGAAATTCGACCAAGTGATTCCACTGTTCCGCCGCGGATCCACGGCCCAAGCTAGGTTTTGGCCGCGGATCCGCCACAGGAAAGTGATATCAATTGCTCAATTTTCTATAGTAGATTCTATGTTGGAAATTGTGGTTTCTGAAACTGTTTATTTGGGCCCAGTGGTTTTTACTGTGCAACAGATTTGCGTGGGGCCCACTTCGGGAAATTTAGTCGATCGAAATTTAAATGTGTTAGTTTACAGAGCTTACATTATATCTCCGACCGTGAATGTCATTTGATCGGTAAACCGCGTCTGATTGCTATAGTTCTTTTAGACGGGTTTGCGAACGTGACATTCGCGTTGATGTTCTGTGTTGTGCTGTGTGTTGCGGATTTGTCATGGTGGATAGCAGTGTGCAATGGTAGTGCAGTTTGAGTTTATTTGTACATTTGATATTGCGGGGCGAGTGTCCAACATGTGGACTGCCGTCGCTGCCTGTTGTATAATATTCTTTTGGGATACGACCAGGTTGAGGTCGATTTACCCGTTGTACATATTTTTCATTTCTGTACTAGGTTTTACCCCACGACGGAGTGCACGGATAGCCGAGTTCTGAGGGGCAACGGGTTCGCATCTCATGGCTTTGAGAGGCAGAGGGGCCTCACTCTAGAATTGGCAGACTATTCGCCGCACTCGTAGGGGGTACAGGTTGACCCAAGGTGGGGTGCCCAAGATTACCGGATTCCGTGAAGTGCCGGGTGGTCCATTCACTATACTGTACGGGGCTGCCTCGCTTCAGGTTTTGGCGGGTAACTTTCCGCACCCGTAGGGGTCTAGGTTTCATTGCACAGGCTATCCACACGACAGGGGAACGTCGGGTTTCAGCAGCGGCTCTGTGAAACCCGGGGATCCCAGATTATCTGTATTGTTCTGTGATGCTTATTACTTTTCTGTAATGTTGCATATTATCACGCCTGGAGCGATTATTGTATATTGGTTTATATACTATTAGATGTTGTATATATTTTACACCCGCGCTAGTTCTGTCCCCGCTCTGTCGTTAGTTAAGTAACCTAACGGGTGATGACGGGACCCAGTGACGAATGCGGATGACATATACGTACATTTTATTTTCGTTCTTTTCTGGTGTGATTAATTGATGGGACTGCTTTGATTCTGATCAATGCAAAGTAAAACACACCTGTTTGGATGTTGTTGGAACAATTTAAAAAGTGTTATTACAAAGATGTTTCCTTTGTTTTGCATAGTGGTATTCGGTTGGAATATCCTGCACCTCATTCGACGGGGCAAGGGCCGATATCCCTTCACCTGGACAGACCCCTTGGGCAGAAGTTTACGTCAGGGTAATAACTTCACTATAGTCGATTACATGTTGCTTTGCATCGCGGTATTCTGTGGAATATCCTGCACCTCATTCCACGAGGAAAGAGCCGAGATCCCTTCACCGGGAGTGAGCTCTTTAGCAAAGGTTTTCGTTACTATATTTTTATAAAAAGCTATTAGGTTCCTTTAACGAGATCAAGTTCATTACGTTAATGGTTTTTCGCCAAAAACGAGCCGTAGCCCTCCGTCATTTCTTATGGATGGTCAGTAATATTCAAGTTATGTTTGTTGGCTTTCGTCAAGGCATAGTGTTTGGTAGTTGCTGGGGTATTCATTTGTTGCATAGATAGATGAGTTGGTTTGGGACAGTCGTATTACCTTGTTGGCTTTCGTCAAGGGTATGTACGGGTGGGTTCGAATTAACAAGATAATGACGGGCAGAACTTGACATGTGACTTATGATTTGTTGGCTTTCGTCAAGGTCATAAGAACATGGGGTAAAAATCATATCGGGAGTTTCTAAAGAAACTGAAACTTTCCAGGCATGCGCATACCTTCTGGAGTGTGATAACGTGAGTGGATTCCATCACGTTATCATGCGATGAGAGTTGGATTCCGATTCCCACTGATGAGTTGGTTTACTCTTCGGGTGATCCCGATTGATTCTTCTTTCAGGTTTGGAGGAGAATTTGACAGTACAGTGGGAGGTTTCCGGATTAGATAAACTGATAACCGTTCTGATCTAGGATAGAGTGCACACAGAGTGTTTCTTTTCTCTCTCTCTTTGGCAGTGACCTTTGACCGACCCTAGACTATGACTCAGGGACCAAGTTGACCGAACCTTCTTAAAATACTGGCTTTTGGATTGTCTGAGTTGCATAAGTCATTGCCACTCCTTCTTTTACCCTTTGCATTTCTCAGAACACCCCGTATTACTACGGACATCCACTTCCATTGGATAGATCCATCGTATGGTTTTATACGAACTCGAAGGGACTCCTTCGAGGATGGATCAAGGTTTAGGAGAAATAGAATTGGTTTATTCAGTTGTCTTTTATTATCACCTTCTCTCAGGTTGCGAGGGCTCCTTGATTTAGGAGAGTACACCTATTACGCTTATTGGATAGTCTTCTTCCAAACCATAGGCAGGTGCCGAACGGTAGGGAATGAAGAAAACCAATTAGCCTAAGTAGGGTGTACAGAAGGTAATATTGAAAGGCAAAATAAAGGGATTAGAAAGAGGGCAAAGTAAGTTGCGACTGTTATCATTCACGACCAAACCGCGTACTTCATCGCCACTCCTATTTCACCTTTAAAATAATAAGGTATTATTCAGTTGTCTTTTATCATCACCTTCTCTCAGTTGCGAGTACTCCTTGGTTTAGGAGGGTACACCTATTATGCTTACTGGATAGTCTTCTTCCAAACCATAGGCTGGTGCCGAACGGTAGGGAAGAAAGAAAACCATTTAGCCTAACAAAGGTGTACAGAAGGTAACAACTAAAGACAAAATAAAGGGATTTGAAGAGATGGCAAAGAAATATACGGTTAAAGTCATGAATTGGATTATGGAAGAGGCATTACTATGAATACCAGGATACCCCTATGAAACATTTTCATGTTTCAGTGCATTGTTAAATGGAAAACTGTTTTCCCGATTAGATACTTACTCCAGGGTGTGTATTCACCAGGTTTCATTCTCATATCTGTATGGTTTTACTGATGATGAGTGGGAGGAAGTTATTGGGAATTAGGTGATCATCCTCATTATATCGGAATTCGTTGTAATTGGTGATATTTGAGAAAATCGCCTGGGTACATTTTTCAACCTACGACGCACAGGTTTTGAGTTATTCAACTCAGCGGACTGATACAGAGTATTGTATGTTGTCCAGTGTCCATCAGGACAAAGGGGTAGGTCCTCGTACTATGTTCTGTTTACTTATGACTTCTCTAGTTTTTAGACAAGTGTTTCGAAGAAATACAAGGTCTAAGTTTTGAGAAGTTATGGGTATAAGAATAAAGTAGAGAACCAGATGTCGCAAGTATCGGGATTCTTCAAAGAGATCGAAGATGTAGATACTTATGATTGGTATTCAGATGATAGTAAAAGTTTTGAGAAACTTGTTTCTCTTTTAGGTTACTCATGATTGGATGGATTCCTAAGTTGAGTAATGCTGATTAGCCTCTCTCCATTAAAAGTTGATATGCACTGAAGACAGCTGCATGATTAGAATCTGGTTTCAATTAAATAAGTGCCAAAGTTTCTATATTGGATATAGAATGGATCATATCTTAACGAGTTAAGGTACGGGGAGTTGTCCGGCTTATGCTTAAAACCAGACTCTGGATAACTCAGGGCACGTTTCTGTAATGGCTGTTTGTGGGTTGGCCCAGGCTATGACGAGGGTTGACTTTCTACCATCTGGAAGATCAATAGTGATATTGTTCTTAACTCGCCACAGTTTTAGTAAAATGGATTTTTTTTCAGAAAACAGTAGTGGGAGTATGGTAGAACTGGAATTGATTCCAGAACCGCAAACGATTATGGAATATTTGATAGGACCTAAAGATTCAATCAGGTTTGACATTCCATCAGCCACTCCGCAGATATGGTGGGTAACCTCAGACACCCGAGAGGTACTCCGGTAGCCTCAAGGATGGTGACAGGGAGGTTTTTATCTACCCAGACTTGACACTACTGTAGTTCCAGGCTATGAGACCCGGTAGGAGGGTTGTTGTGGTCAATGGGAGCAGCGGAAGCATAGTGGGCAAGTAGCTTATGTCTATTTCTAGACTAGAGTAGTTATAGTGGAGATTGATCATCTAATTTTGATGTGACAGTCATGGGTTTGACTTCATCAGATTAGGGGATGGATCTGTTAAGAAGGTAGTAGGGTGTGATGTCCTGGTATTTGGATGACATACACAGAGTAGGAAGTAAAATTCGTATACTACGATCGGTTGTACTTTGGTTGTCACACAGTTGTTTCTCCAGACAGGATATGGATATAATATTTGACATTCTGGTTTCTAGATCTATGGTTTTAGATCTGGATTTGGGTAATTTTCCAATGTGGGTACTTTGACAGTATTCTAATGGTTTTTAGAATAGATGACTCCTGGCATGGTGGTGTACCTGCAGGTGATGGAGTCACCCTCTCTAAAGGTGTCTTACAGACTAAAGGGGAGAGGGATGCGCATGATTGGCAGATCACTTGCTTAGGCAATTGAGTCAATCATGAGATGTCAAGTACCACACCAAATGTTGTTTTTGCACTAGATGCGATAAGTTTGTATTAATCCAATCCTGGAGAAACATAAGGAAGAAGTTTTAGAACATAAGTGGATGTTCTAAGGATTTGATGACGGCAGCCTCCTTCGGGAGACGGTTATCATTCCAGGCTTCAAAGATGACATCGATGACAGAGTGAATGTCAGAGTTATAGTTTTCCCTCTGACGAGGGACAGTATTATGGACAGGTGGTCCAAGAGGATACTGTGGGAGGCATAGTGCTGGACACTGATTAGGTTCAGTGCTGATACAGTCTAAGAAGTTTGGATTTAGAGTTCATTTATGAACTAGGTCCCATCAGATTTCCAGACATATTCTAAGACAGGTATTACTCAATTCGGGAGATGGCTTTCTCCACGAACTTCAGATTAAGAGAGACATAGAAAGAAACATCAGGGCGGATTCACTCACTGAGGCTATTTCTCGAACAAATAGTTTTACAAACGGGCTTTGTGAAACTGATTAGTAGGGGAGTTGGGTGTTGGTTTCACACGGGCTGTGAGTACGCGACATCGCAATAATTAGCCTTAAGTGCAAGTGGGAGATTGTTGGATATAGTGCCTCAAAGTCAATTATTGGATCGCATGTACGTGATTGCAATGATTGAGGAGGACCTATACCGGTAGGACAGTCTTACTCGAGATGATAGTATGCTATCTGGTTTGTCTTTATCAGTCGTGTATAGGTTCAGGTGACTGATCACGATTACACTTTGATAGAGCCCTTAGGATCTTTCTTGATTACCAACAGTATGAGGGCGATCATATACGTGAGAGTTGGGTGGTCTATAAGCATATCCTTAATAGTGGTCCCTAGTCGTGGGAGTTTCGAGACAGGGCATCGATACTCCAGAGTAGACTAGTGTATACAGTCGAGACCCCGACGAGGGGCGGTGGCCGGTCTCATAAGCCACTGGTGTCAGTTGGATCACCTAAGATGTATACAGGTGCCCATTGGGTTATGAGTACACCGGACAGGACTCGCCGGGAATCTGCTAGTTGGTATTATACATATCGTCAGATAGCAGTTCCCTGGTGACATGTGTACAGGTTAGTTCATCGACCTGAGGTCGTCATTTTTCTCGTGTGAGTTCCCACTGTGCTTAGATTTCTACCCTACCACGGCTCAAAGGAGGCGTGCAAACAGGTAGTTTTTGGGTACAGTCCCGAGCCACATGGAGGCACGTGAGCGGATCGGCAGGGGATTCGTCTCTCCCGGTATTGGGGGTAGAGGTCGTGCTGTGTCTAGGAAAGCCATTACACCAAGTCCTTGGCCAAGGCAGGTGAGATTTACTGGTAGGTGCTCCAGTAGTATCTCAGGGTGTTCAGGGCTTGTCTCCGACACGACTTATACAGCTATTGGGGGTCTGACGTTACTAGCCCCCTAGGCCGGATATGCGATACTCATAGACGAACGGACCGGACTGTATATACATTGTCACTGTTAGGCTCAGTAGGGTTTCTGGATGAGTTCGCTCATCAGCCTCCCTTGAGGTCAGTCCATGGGCAGCCGTTACGCACAGCTAGTGCCGCTGATGGCTTGTGGTTAAACCCACTGCCAGGGTACTGACGAGTCATTAGAGTCCCCCACAGATAGTTTCCCAAGTTCGGGCGAAACGTTGTAGAGGCCGTATGGTTTTATGGCAGGGTTCGGAAAATGCACGTGCGTTTTCGCACGTTTCTTATTTCGGGCAGATAATACTGGTGGGCTTTGGTTTAAGCCGGATCCATGTATTATACAGAGTAGATATAATATCTTTGTCTCAGTTGCATTTGTATTCGGTCGTAATACAAATGCGGGTATATTTATACGGTTACGGGGTTATCCTGAAATTCGTTTCGGGATCGCTTTTGGAAGTTGCCAGTTTCCAGTTTTCTATCAGCCGTATTTAACATTCGGTTAAATGCGGATTTATCTTTTCTTCTTTTGGGTGAGTCATGAGAGGAAACTTCTTGGAAGGTGTCTTGGATGGTGACTGATTGTTTTATTTATTGTGTTCATACTTGGTGCATTTATTATGTTCACACTTTGTGTTCACACTAGATATTTCTTCTTGATATTTTTGTGAGAAGCTTTGGCTTGTGGTCACCCCCCTTGCTCCTACCATCACCCCCCTCCTCTATATAAAGTGGCCGGCCCCTCTTGGGTGCCCACTTGATCAATTCACACTCTCTCACTTGACTTGGTTAAAAAGATTATGATAGTTTCGGTGTATGGAATTTCACAGCTCATTTCATTCCATCACCCGATTCCAATGGCAATTTCATTAACCGTTCGTCCATGGCTTTGGACGAAGCGAGACAAAGTATTCCACTCGTTCTCTACATCAATCTTGGTCGTCTCTTTTAGCAAACTTGACGACCGAGTTGCCTCGAGTCAGAGGCGGGAGCCCGTTTAAAGATCCGATGACGTGGTGCCACCTGGACGAGGAGATCGACGAGATCGGAGCAGCCGCAACGGAGCGTGGGATGATGGTTAAAGAACGAAGGACTCGGATCATTCGGTATAACCTTTCTTCCCTCTTTGTAGATTGTTAGTTTAGCGTTAATGGCAGATCCGGGTTATAGTATGCGATAGCGCCAGTTATAAAAGTTTTTGTTCCGCATTTTGGCGTCTGAAAGACGGCCGGGGCGCTACCGTAGACTTACATGGTATCAGAGCCACGCCATTAAGCTTTACTAACTTGTGCTAACGCTTTTAAAACATCGATCGAACCGGATTTCAAAAACTACAATTCTCAAGTCTAAAGTTTCTGTTAATTTTCAAAATGGTCTAAATGTCATTTTGACCATACCAGAAAATCAAGCAGGGTTTTTTAGAAATACTAGAGAAATTCGACCAAGTGATTCCACTGTTCCGCCACGGATCGGCGGCCCAAGCTAGGTTTTGGCCGCGGATCCGCCGCAGGAAAGTGATATCAATTGCTCAATTTTCTACAGTAGATTCTATGTTGGAAATTATAGTTTCTGAAACTGTTTATTTGGAACCAGTGGTTTTTACTGTGCAGCAGATTTGCGTGGGGCCCACTTCGGGAAATTTAGTCGATCGAAATTTAAATGTGTTAGTTTACAGTGCTTACATTATATCTCCGACCGTGAATGTCATTTGATCGGTAAACCGCGTTTGATTGCTATAGTTCTTTTAGACGGGTTTGCGAACGTGACATTCGCGATGATGTTCTGCGTTGTGCTGTGATGTTGCGGATTTGTCGTGGTAGATAGCAGTGTGCAATGGTAGTGCAGTTTGAGTTTATTTGTACATTTGATATTGCGGGGCGAGCGTCCAACATGTGGACTGCCGTCACTGCCTGTTGTATAATATTCTTTTGGGACACGACCAGGTTGAGGTCGATTTACCTGTTGTACATATTTTTCATTTCTGTACTAGGTTTTACCCCGCGACGGAGTGCACGGATAGCCGGGTTCTGAGGGGCAACGGGTCCGCATCTCATGGCTTTGAGAGGCAGAGGGGCCTCACTCTAGAATTGGCAGACTATTCGCCGCACTCGTAGGGGGTACAGGTTGACCCAAGGAGGGGTGCCCAAGATTACCGGATTTCGTGGGTGGTCCATTCACTATACTGTAAGGGCTGCCTCGCTTCAGGTTTTGGCGGGTAACTTGCCGCACCCGTAGGGGTCTAGGTTTCATTGCACTGGCTATCCACACGACAGGGGAACGTCGGGTTTCAGCAGCGGCTCTGTGAAACCCGGGGATCCCAGATTATCTGTATTGTTCTGTGATGCTTATTACTTTTCTGTAATGTTGCATATTATCACGCCTGGAGCGATTATTGTATATTGGTTTATATACTATTAGATGTTGTATATGTTTTACACCCGCGCTAGTTCAGTCCCCGCTCTGTCGTTAGTTAAGTAACCTAACGGGTGATGACGGGACCCAGTGACGAATGCGGATGGCATATATGTACATTTTATTTTCGTTCTTTTCTGGTGTGATTAATTGATGGGACTGCTTTGATTCTGATCAATGCAAAGTAAAACAAACCTGTTTGGATGTTGTTGGAACAATTTAAAAAGTGTTATTACAAAGATGTTTCCTTTGTTTTGCATAGTGGTATTCGGTTGGAATATCCTGCACCTCATTCGACGGGGCAAGGGCCGATATCCCTTCACCGGGACAGACCCCTTAGGCAGAAGTTTACGTCAGGGTAATAACTTCACTATAGTCGATTACATGTTGCTTTGCATCGCGGTATTCTGTGGAATATCCTGCACCTCATTCCACGAGGAAAGAGCCAAGATCCCTTCACCGGGAGTGACCTCTTTAGCAAAGGTTTTCGTTACTATATTTTTATAAAAAGCTATTAGGTTCCTTCAACGAGATCAAGTTCATTACGTTAAAGGTTTTTCGCGAAAAACCAGCCGTAGCCCTCCGTCATTTCTTATGGATGGTCAGTAATATTCAAGCTATGTTTGTTTGCTTTCGTCAAGGCATAGTGTTTGGTAGTTGCTGGGGTATTCATTTGTTGCATAGATAGATGAGTTGGTTTGGGACAGTCGTATTACCTTGTTGGCTTTCGTCAAGGGTATGTACGGGTGGGTTCGAATTAACAAGATAATGACGGGCAGAACTTGACATGTGACTTATGATTTGTTGGCTTTCGTCAAGGTCATAAGAACATGGGGTAAAAATCATATCGGGAGTTTCTAAAGAAACTGAAACTTGCCAGGCATGCGCATACCTTCTGGAGTGTGATAACGTGAGTGAATTCCGTCACGTTATCATGCGATGAGAGTTGGATCCCGATTCACACTGATGAGTTGGTTTACTCTTCGGGTGATCCCGATTGATTCTTCTTTCAGGTTTGGAGGAGAATTTGACAGTACAGTGGGAGGTTTCCGGATTAGATAAAGTGATAACCATTCTGATCTAGGATAGAGTGCACACAGAGTGTTTCTTTTCTCTCTCTCTTTGGCAGCTACCTTTGACCGACCCTAGACTATGACTCAGGGACCAAGTTGACCGAACCTTCTTAAAATACTGGCTTTTGGATTGTCTGAGTTGCATAAGTCATTGTCACTCCATCTTTTACCCTTTGCATTTCTCAGAACACCCCGTATTACTATGGACATCCACTTCCATTGGATAGATCCATCGTATGGTTATATACGAACTCGAAGGGACTCCTTCGAGGATGGATCAAGGTTCAGTAGAAATAGAATTGGTTTATTCAGTTGTCTTTTATTATCACCAGGTCAAGACAGGTAGTGCACGGGTATTAAGCGGATGATCATAATAAAACTGTAGCAGTACAGATGCACGATAAAAGCATGGATGCACGAATATTTACTAGGGGTTACACCATGACTAAATATGATGCA
The DNA here is from genome assembly GCA_030015575.1 of Agapanthus africanus. NCBI lineage: Eukaryota > Viridiplantae > Streptophyta > Magnoliopsida > Asparagales > Amaryllidaceae > Agapanthus > Agapanthus africanus. Next base: position 375,893,463 of record JASDDO010000031.1, on the reverse strand, counting down.
CAATATCAAGCATGGGGTGTCAATATAACAACAATATGTAATAACGTGACATGGTATGCGAATAGATATAAAATTAATGGTATGGATGCACAAATTTCGATTAGGGGTTTCATTTACAGTTCCAATACTAATTATGATGCACTTTATTAAGCATGGGGTGTTGCTACAATAATAATATGAATTAATGTGATCTATAGATGCAGTTATACATATTTAAATGATATGGATGCAAACGGGTATCCAAAAATGGTAAAACTTTAGTATGGATGTACAATATGATAAACGGGTAACATTTTACTCATATGGATGCATAATACTATACCTAGCATGTAGCAAGATGATTTAGCATGCGACTAGATATGTAAATAATGATACGGATGCACACGGACGTCATATAACAGTAAAATGATAAACTGGTAAATGCAGGATGTACAACTAAACAATATGAGAAGTACATATTCCATTGGGTGCGGTATATTGTAATATAGTATGTAACAATATATGTTTGCATGCACTAGATGTGAAATAACTTGTACGGATGCATACGGATATCGTAAAACTGTAAAATTAAACATGGGATGCATAATTTAAAATACAAGTGTTATATTTATTCAAATAGATGTAAATACAGTAACATAGCTTGTAGCAAGCTAAACTTGCCTCGATGGACCACGATACGGATATGCACGGCACGTCCGACGTCGGTAAAACATCGCGACGCATGCAAGGCACACGGGACAGGTTTAAAAAATGCAAGAGGGTGATCACGCAGGTAAGGTACGTCCACTGGGTCGTCTGGATCGTTGGCGTCAAGCACGGCTCCGGCGATGGCTGGAAATCTAGAAATCAAGAAAATGAAGAAAAAAAATTGAAAGAAGAGGATGAAGAAGAAGAGAGAAGGTATGAAGCTTACTGGGGTTGTGCACTGGGGTTAGGGAGACGAGATGGTGGCGACGAGATCAATGGTGCTCCGGCGATGCAATGTGTAGTGGGTGTGCAGGGTGCTCGGCTGTTAGGGTTTGGGTGCAAGGCTGGTGCTCGGGTGTGCAGGCTCCTTGGTGTAGGAGGGAGAAGGGAAGAAGAGAAAGAGAAGGTGATGAAGGTGGAGGCGAGAGGAGGAGGTTATCGGCGGTGATGGAGATGTGCATGGTGGTGATGGGTTCTCGGGTTCTGTGGGTGCCGGGTGCTCGGGAAGGAGGAAGAGAAGGAGATGATGAGGAGGAGGAAGAGAAGGGAATGGAGATGAGGGTTGAGGTCGAGGTCGAGGGTAGTGAGGAGTTTTGGAGTTAGGGTTTGGGAGCTGTGGGTTCTCGTGGGGGTGTGCTCGGGCTTTAAAAGAAAGAAGAAGATAGAATAGAGGGGAAAGAATGAAGGGAGGTGACCACATGCACGCGCGGCGGTGACCAGAGTCGAGAAGCGAACAGTGTTCGTGAGATGAGAGAGAGACCCGAGAGGAGAGAGAAATAAGAGAGAGAGAGAGCGAGGGGAGAGAGAAAGAGAGAGAGAAAGAGAAACATAAAGAGAGAAGAGAGTGAGAGAACTGGTGGGGTCTGCGAGAGAGAGTGGCAAGAGAAAGAGAGAGTGAAAGAGTTGTTAAAATCGTTTTGATTTTAAATTGAAAAAGATTTGTCAGTTATTTTAAATTTCAAACTGTTATAATTTTAAATTTAATAAAGATATTATATTTAATAAAATTGGATTTTCAGGTAAATACAGATTTATTCCAAAACACGCCCGGGTCGGGTCTAAAATTTCAGTTTTAAAATACGAAAAATATATGCGATGACCAAAGTTAAAAATGAATATCCGGGTAACGAAAATGCATACCCCCAAGAACGGATGCACGTACGTGCGCGTAGCCATCCAAACAAGTCCGTTTTACTGAACGGGACAAGAACAAGATGCGCGGATGCTACGACAGGGTTAGGGGTAACATGCAGGCCATGCAATGTATTTTTAAAATATTTTATGTGACATTAAATGTTATAAATAAAAATGCAGATGCCAGATATAATGCGAGTATACAATGTATAAACTAAAATGAAAGTGCACGAGTCTACGTAACAAGTCAGGATAAATCATAGACATGAATCAAGACAGGTTTCAATCATGCGGGGCGGGTCGGATGAAAATACAAATGTTAAATACAATATGCGCACCCAAAACACAATAAATCAAGAAAATACCAAAAATAAAGGAATACGTGCACTAGAATTGGTATAAATGAACTAGGGTATTACAGTTGGTTTTGTTCGTATCGGAGATAGGGACTTTTCTGTCAATTTGATTCTACTCGATATGTTTGACTTCGATGTTCTTCTGGGCATGGATTGGTTAGCCACGTGTTATGCGTCCATGGACTGCCGTGAGGAGGCAGTCAGATTTAGTTTTCAGGGTGAGCCAGTTTTTGTTATTTAGGGAGACCATAGCGCCACCCTTCCCGATTTGATTTCTTGTCTTCGCGCTAGTCAGCTCTTGAGGGAAAGAATGTCAGGGATTCTTAACGTATGTTTATGATGTTAGAGCCACAGAATCCCGTTGGACCAGGTCCCAATTGGGAGAGAGTTTCCAGATGTTTTCCTGACAAGTTTCTTGTTTGTCGCCAGAGCGCGATATTGAGTTCTGCTTCGACTTGATTTCCGGCATAGAGCCTTTTTCTATACCGCCATATCGGATGGACCCGGTGGAGCTTAAAGAATTGAAGGATCAGTTGCAAGATTTATTGGATAAAAGGCTTGTTCGTCCGAGTGCGTCGCCTTGGGGAGCTCCTGTCCTATTCGTCAAGAAGAAAGACGGAAGTTTGTGTTGATGCATTGATTATTGTCGGCTGAATCGGGTTACTTTGCGGAATAAATATCCCCTATCTCGCATCGAAGATTTATTTGATTAGCTCCAGGGTGTGGGACATATCTCGAAGATTGACTTGCAATCAGGTTACCATTAGTTGCGGGTTCGAGAGGATGATATTCCGAAGACCGCTTTTCACACCTTACGGGCGTTATGAGTCTTGGTGATGTCGTTCGAGCTCACCAATGCCCCAGCAGCGTTTATGGATTTGATGAACCGTATATTCAGGCCGTTTTTTATCGGTTATTATCGTGTTCGTTGATGACATTTTAGTACACTTTTGGAGCCGAGTTGGGTCTGGGCAGTAATTGAGGATTTCGTTGCAGACTTTGAGGGAGCGCCAGCTATTCGCTCAATTATCCAAGTGTGTTTTGCGGTTGGATAGCGTTGACTTCTTGAGTCACGTAGTTACGAGAGATGGTAAGAATAGAACCGAAGAAGATCGAGGCCGTTCAGTACTGGCCTAGACCCGTATCAGTAATGGAGGTTCGCAGCATTTTGGGTTTGGACGGATGCTATTGATATTTCATACAGGATTTTTTTCACAGATAACTGCAACGTTGACCGGGTTGACCCAGAAGGGAGTTTCTTTTCTTTGGCGCCAGTATTATCTTTACCTTAAGGATCAGGCAGTTTTTTTGTTTATTGAGATGCTTCTCGGCTGTTGAAGAAGCACGAGAAAAACTATTCCACGCATGACTTAGAGATGGCTGCGGTGGTTTTTACACTTACGATCTGGAGACACTATAACTTTCAGCAGCGAGATCTAAATTTGAGATAACACAGATGGATAGAGCTAGTGAAAGACTATGACTGCGAGATTCTTTATCGTCAGGGCAAGGAGAATGTTGTGGCAGATGCTTTGAGTCGGAAGCCTGGAGGTAGCTTTTCTTGTTTGAGCACAGTTCAGAGACTTTCGACGGCAAATTAGCAGATTCTTTATGCCAGCCAAGTACAGTTCGAGTTTGCGTCGACCGGGGGGCAACTTATCTGTGTCCGTGCATATCCACAGTTATTTAATCATATCCGTGAGGCACAGTACGATGAAGTTCGTTGTCAGAGATCTTGGAGCAGGTTGGACAGGGCAGAGATTCAGGGTTCATGATTGATGATCAGAGAGTACTACGATTTGGGAATCGACTGTGTGTACCGGATTTCGAGAGACTGAGACACGAGATCTTAGAGGAGGCGCATCAATCAGCATATAGTGTTCATCCGGGTTCCACCAAGATGTATTAGGATTTGAGAGAAGTCTACTGGTGTGAAAGGAGGAAGAGAGATGTTACAGATTTTGTTTCGGGATGCTGACTTGTCAGCAAAGTCAACGCCGAGCATCAGAGGCCAGCAGGAGAGTTACAACCTTTGCCCATTCCGGAGTATAAATAAGAGCAGATTTCTATGGAATTTATTGTGGGTCTACCTAGGACCAGTCGAGAGTATGGCTCTATTTGAGTGATCGTAGACCGAATGACGAAAGCAGCTCAGTTTTTGCCAGTAAGACCACTTTCGGATTTGTTCAGTATGCTCAGATATATGTTGATGAGATTGTGCGACTACATGGAGTTCTGACTTGTTTTATGTCCGACGGAGGTACCCAGTTCACCAGCAGACTATGGCAGAAACTTCAGGAGACCTTTGACACCCCAATTGAGTTTCAGTATAGCTTTCTATCCGTAGATCGATGGTTAATCAGAGAAGACCATTCAGACTCTTGAGAACATTCTCCTATCTTGCATGCTAGATTTTGGTGGCAGTTGGGATTGTTACTTACCCATGATAGAGTTCTCTTACAATGACAGCTTCCAAGAGACGATTCAGATGGCACCCTTCGAGGCGTTATATGGGAGGAGATGTCGATGGCCCGTTTGTTGGATAGAGCTCAGTGAGAGCAGTATTTTGGGACCACAGATGGTGCAGTATTTTAGGACCACAGATGGTGCAGGAGACGACCGAAAAGATTCAGATGATTTGAGATAGGATGAGAGCGGCCCAGAGCAGGCAGAAATCTTATGCAGACCGATGTCGGCGCAAACTTGAGTTTACAATAGGCGATCATGTTTTCTTGAAGGTCTCTCCGATGAAGGGCGTGTTGACGTTCGGAAAGTAATGGAAGCTTAGTCCTAGATATGTAGGTCCCTTAGAGATTCTCGAGCGAGTCGGCGCAGTTGCTTATCGTTTGGCTCTTCCACCCAGCATCCCAGATGTTCACCCCGTGTTTTATGTATCGATGCTCCGCAAGTACCTTCATGACCCCTCTCACGCGATACAGTATTAGACGATCCAGCTGGAGCGCGATCTTTCTTTCACCGAGCAGCGAATAGTCTTTCTAGATCGGCAGGTGAAGAAACTGAGGTCCGAGATCATACCGTCCGTAAAGGGTTCTTTGGCGTGGCACGATTAGCGAAAAGGTCACATAGGAAGCCAAGGACGAGATGAGGGAGAACTATTCCCATCTCTTTAAGAGTATGCGTAGTTAGATTTTAAATTCGGGGAACGAATTTCTTTAAGGGGGGAAGATTGTAACGTTTTAAAAATCGTTTAAGTTAATTGTCCGATAATCGGTAATATAACTTGTGTTTTCCGTAAAATTTAATTATAATTATTTTTCCACATAAACATAAATATACCTATTCTAGATATGTAATTTCTAGTATTTGGTATTTAATTGGTCACTTATAAATTGCTAGTTTAATTAAATATTTTTCCAAATTAATTATTTTAACTATTATTTATGCTTTCACTAATACATTTAATTAGTGATAATTACAAATTAGAATGGGTTAATACAAATTTTGTGCATCATGACACATTAAACCAAAATGTAACATGTTGTTTTTGAAATGAGAAGAAATTATCAAGATGGTTTTAGAAAATATAAAAGAAAAAGGCTTAAATTGTGAAAATAAATTAAAAGTAAATGAGGTATGGGCTTGTTGACTTGAGGTGTGGTTGCATGTCACTTGGTTTTCTTCACTCACTCACACACGCACGCACGCACGCACGCGCGCGCACACACACACACACACACTCCTTCAAGGCTCGGCCAGCACAAGGGCAACAACCCCCTTCCCATTTCCCCATTCATTTTCCACTTCAAAAACTTCATAGAAAAGAAAATAATTAATTAACAAATGAAGCATGGTGCATTGTTTATGAGGTATGGTGTGTGCTTTGACTTATACCCATTCCCCTTCAACCATTCCCCCCCCCCCCGTCATTCCTTGTTCTCGGCCAATTTTAGGCAACAACCCACCCTTCATTTCTCCAACCTCATTCTTTGAAAAAACACCTCATTTCCTCATCTAAAATCCACAAAATTAAACCCTAAAATCCTAGCTAAAATCATCACAAATTCTTTGTTCAATCTAAGCTTGAATTTTTGTCACGCCCCACCCCCAATACAGAGAGTATTGTCCGCTTTGGCCGAAACCGCACGGTTTTTCCCTTTAGAGCGAACTGGACCTGACCAGGGGCCACTTCCCAGGAGGTCACCCATCCCAAGACTTCCCTGGCCCGAGCACGCTTAACTACGGAGTTCTCAAGCTCCTATAGTTCCGGTTCACTTAAAAGACGCCTCTGTATTGAAGAGTGGTATCATTCCATTTATAGTACAGATCTGCCCCCTTTCGGAATGTATTCCGAAGAGTCCCCATTGTTCTACAGTGGGTCCCACGGACTCAAGAGGTGGCCCCCACGGATTCAAGAGGTGGCCCCCGCCCACTTAACACGACACTTGGCGTGGCACTTTGTTCCGTGTGGCACTTTGCTCCGTGAGCAAGAACCGGGTCCCGACAATTTTGGAACAAGAAACCGTTTTGGGAGGCTAAGTTACAAGTTTGATCTCAAACTTGTTGAGGTATAATCATAACCCTATGATTTAATTGTTGGTTAATTTCTTAAATCAAACTTAATTAGGTAATTATATGGTTCTATATTGCAACTTTGGAATTTCAAGAGAATGGTTTGGGTTCAAGTTAGGATTTTTATCACTTGATTATCTTTCCAATGTGTAGTTTAACATGTTAAGACTTGCAAAACCTAATATAATTGCTAATTTGCTAATTGTCACTTTTAATTGTCCTAATTAATTGTGCATGCAAACTAATTTTATAATTAGTGTGTAAATAGGTGAGATTAAAATTAGTTAATAATGATGTCGCCTAATTAAGATATTAAGTGAACATTATGGCCACTAGATAGCTAATACGTGAAGTTTTGCGCCAAAATCCCATTGGCTTACTTACTAGGTGTTTGGTATAAATTGATGTTGGTTTAGTTTGACGTTGTGTTGATCTACATACTATTTCCTAAAATAATTAGTATGTTGTGAATGTGCGATTGGTGCGATCGGGTTCTAGATTTAGGGATTTTATCGTATAGCGACCCTTAGTTTTGGTTTGTGGCATTGTCGTGAGCACGTTTTGTGCACCAAGTGTGTGCACGTCTAATTAGTGCGCGTCGGTTGTCTTGTATCGTTTTTGTCCGTGACTATTTATATGTATATCCTTTTTTTTACTTGTGTGTAATTCTAGGATCGGTTGCGGAGATATCGGACGCGGCGCAAAAGGGAAAGGCAGTGATTAGAACAGTTCAGCCGAGGTGTCCTGGTGAGTAGATATACACATCTTTAGGGGGGAGGGTCGTATGGATGGCGCGAGGCGCCCGATAATTAGGAATGATGAGTAGTTCTTGCATCTATATGTGCAGTCTCAAATCATCCATATCATGGCATATTCATATTCATAATTACGATGTTATTCATTAGGACACTTGCACCATTACCATTGATTCATGTCGCACGTGCACTATTCATACGAACACACACGCCATTAGTAATTGCTATGTCACGAACACTATAGAACTTGCGTAAAATCAATATCGGTGCATTGCATCATGTATTATATGTAGATTGTTAGTCATCTACCTCATCGCATCATCATTCATACATAGTTTTCTAGCCATACATCGCATTGCATGTTATTGATATTTTGGACATCCATTATTACCGCCACGTTTATATATTTGTGATTCTTCTTGGGGATTTCAGTATTTATGAGATTTTTAGATTTTAGGGGAAATCGCAAGAATTTTATAAACTTATTACCTTTTAAATTACAAGTTGTGGTTTTTCTCGTGATATGATGATATGGGCCGATCCGGATTGACAGAGCCCGAGATAGTTTGGCGCAGCGGATATCTGTAGGATACCGACAGTGGTTGTGATATGATGATATAGGCCGATCCGGATTGACGGAGCCCGGGATATTGTGTCGATGCTTGACACAGATTTTCTGTCGATTTCACTGATGATATTCCAGTTTTTATTGTACAAAAGGTTTTTCTAAGATAAGGATAAAGATTTTATCATACGAGACATGTTCAGGTTTCATATTTGATTATGCATGCATGTTGTATTCATGCTAGTACATCATATCATATTGATATATGTAGGTTGTGACGCATTTGCGTGCATGCTTACGATAGCAGTATTAGATGTTACTTATTACTCACGAGTTGGAAACTCACCCCCGTTGTGCCACAATATCTTGCAGGTCCGACCGTCAGCACAGTAGCGGCGGGCGCACTTCCTCATTTTACTTCTTTTGCTTTGACTTACAGGTTGCTCGTAGGTGGGTTGCGAGGATATTTTATTCCATCATGTATATTATTTTGCATCTAGTATACTCCATCTATCCTTGTATATTGGACTAGACGGTGAGACTCATAAGACTTGTATTTGTGGTGTTTGGTGTCGATGCTCACTTGATCCAACGTGGTATTTTCTCTTTTCTTGCTTTCAGATGCTTATTGTGCACTTTATGATATATATTTGTTGCTTGTGGTTGTGATTCCGCCTTTGGCGAAGAGCTAGCTCTCGCTTGGGGATACCTGTATTCATCATTTATATGTATTTTCATGTATTGTACCCGTTTGAAGGCCAGTATTTACAAAGGAGACTCTGCCGAAATTTTCGGGAAAATATGATGTTGCTTTTAAATATTTAATGCCACTTATTTTGATAAAACCACTTGCTTTAAAACAAGTTTTCCTTCACTCAAATTGTTAAACGGTTTAGTTTTTCGGGCTTTAGCTTACTTAGATTACGTTACGCCTTTAGACGTTTCGTAATTTAAGTGCCAGTCACGTTTCGTACCTTCGGGTCGGGACAAGTATAGGTCTTCCCTCAATTATCGCAATCGCGTGCCTGCGATCCAATAATTGACTTGAGGGCACTATAGCCAACAACAAGTCCATCCTTTCATCACATTAAAATGAAAAATGCAAAAAGAAAAAGAAAAGAGGTGGAGATGTTTCATTTTCCATGCTTGCTCTTTTTCACTACCATCACTCTTGAGCTTCTTCTTCCTCCTCTCTTGGTTTTTTGAAAGTTGAGAATGGAAAAATAAAAAAAGAGAACACTTAAAGATTCGACGCTACTACATCCTAATGATCAATTCCTAGCAAGTTTTGATCACTAGTTGCTTCACTTTGATCATTGGTGTAAAAGGAGAGATTGGGTTAGGGTTCTTTCGGGTGGATCATATGCGACAAGAAAGACCGACTCCCAAGCTCGTTCCTGGTGGACTTAGGACCTAAAAAGTGGTATTAAAGAAGGACACGACTACAAAGGTAGTTAACACCTATCTGAGTAGTTAAACACCTTCTTGGTTTACTAGTTTAGTGTTTAAATTCGATTCTAAGCCGTAAAGTTCGTTCTCTTGTCTTTGAAATTTTCGATTTATATTCCGCCTTCGCCGCAAGTTAGCGGCACGAGTATGAGCGTCCACCAATACTAGTGTCGCTAACGTACTTGTGGTTATGAATTTATCCAGTAACGCACTGCTAGTGTACCGTCGAGTCTTTAAAGTCCCATACAGAGCTTTCCCTGGTTCAGGAGAAATGATGTAGTGGACGTATTTTGATACTGCAGAGTTCCGATTAAATGAGTGTACTAGCTACACGGATTTTTGATCGGACAGTTAATAAAACTAGCTGACTTAGGATTAAGTCGGATTATTAAATCAAGTATTGATTTAATAATTTATATATATATATATATCTTTCTATATGTATATTGTAGTATTATGTTCATTGTATTTTTCCTATCTCTTCGGTATTCGTATTTTTATACGGATATGGGTATGTATAAACGGTAGAATGTATTTTGTATTTATATATCATACATTCTAGAAGGATGACACTTCATTTTAGGATTTTCCATTTATTGAAAATGAAAATGAAGTGGAGGGTTGAGGCGGCATGGAGGAATGGTTGTCATTTGTTTATTTGATTTCTTCTACTATTCAAGCATGGTTGCTATTTCTTTATTTGGAAAATAATTTAACAAAACCATGCTCGCCATTTTTTCTCTCATTTGATAATTCATTCTCACCATTTTCTTTCTTTCTCCTCACTTGAGCTCCTCCTCCTTCTTCTTCCTTTTTCCTTTTTCCTAACCTTTCATGTATTGAGAATCAAAGGAAATGAGTGAAAGAAAAATATTAGAATACATCACTGCATCCCTAAGAACCTTAGATTAGTAAGCTAGAATTTTTAGTTGCTTCACTTGTGTTTTGGTATGAAACTAATGCCTTGAACAATTTCTCTCAGGTGGATCATCTTTGGCGAAGGAGGACAGACTTACAAGCTCGATCTCAGTGTTCCGAGAAGTCAGAGAAGTGGATTTGAAGACGAAAGACATGTCTAAAAAAGTTGTAACTCTAACCGAGTAGTTAGAACTCTTTTATAATTAGCTAGTTTAGTGTTTGGTCAAGATTCAAGGGTAAAAGTTTCTAGCGCCGATTTTAAAATTTAAAGTTTTTCATTCTGTAGAGGTCGCGGGTTAACGGAAAATACGCTAGGAACTTCTTCAAAAACATCCTGAGGTTAGCTTCTGTCGTCAGACAATACACAAGTTAGTTTTTACACTCTTCAATCAAATTTATCCCCATACTTTTCCTCCTATATCTACCGCTTGCTTAAGAATTTAGTGTAATTGGTCGATTCATGTAAAATTTAATGATCAGTGGGCTAGCGCTTAATAAAAGACAATTTCGGAAGGTCTTGATGTTGAGTTTTAACTTTAGGGTTCTGGACATGTCAGGTATTAAAGTAAGTGATGGTTTTGATAAGATAAGCCAGTGCAGTGTTTTCTTTCTAACCTCATCCAACAAGAAGATGAAGGAGGAAAAAAGAAGATAGCCAATAAAAGAAGAAGATAGGAAGATTGATACCCTTACCCAATTCTTATTAAGATGTGTAACATGTCACTACTACAATATGGGGTTTCCCCTACGGACTCAGGAATCCGTAGGGGCAAATATTTCTTGCCCCTACGGATTTATCCGTAGGGCCACATCATTGTCCATACGGTGGCTTACGTTCTAATTTTTTGTTTGGCCCTACGGAGCCGCAAACGGTGGACCTACGGTTATGTCCGTAGGGGCATATAAATAGGTTATTAATATAAAAAAGCACAAAAAAGTCATTCATCGTTCCCAAAATTTCTCTCTCGTACTCTCGCGCCTCATATCGCCTGTTCCCGCGCCTCGTCGCCACCGCGCTCCGCGCCTCGTCGCCACCTTCGTCGGTCGTTCCCACACCTTCGTCGACTTCCCGCGCCTCGTCGCCACCTTCGCCGATCGTCGTCGACCACCGATTTCTGTCATCTCCTCCACCGCGCACCCGGCTAGTAATTAAATCTCAAATTATTTTTAATTTTGATGATGTTAGGTCTAGGGTTCAGGCCAGGTTCGGGTAGGGGTGAGGGTTTGGCATCGGCATCGGCATCCGGTTCGGTTAGGGTTAGGGTTCGGTTCTGGGGTTCGGTTGGGGTTGGGGTTGGGGTTGGGGCTGGGGCTAGCCTGGGGCTGGGGTTAGGGCTAGGGTTCGTTTGGGGTTGGGGCTGGGCTGGGGCTGGGGCTAGGGTTCGGTTGGGGTGTGGCTGGGCTGGGGCTGGGGTTCGGTTGGGGTTGGGGCTAGGCTGGGGCTGGGGCTAGGGTTCGGTTGGGGTGGGGCTGGGACTAGCTAGGGCTTGGGCTAGCTAGGGCTTGGGCTTCATCACCTGATATAGTGAAATACAAAGCGTACTTCAGTACAGCCGACCTTATTGAGTTTCCTATTGAAGTTCCCGGTCAAACGGCATATGCATATTTTTATTCGCCATGAAATCCCAATTATCAAGCTACCGAGGACAAAAAGCCACCTTTGTTAGTCGAGAGTCATGGTAATAGACTTGTCATTATAGATCATAGTCAATTGTTTTTCCTATCATTTTCTTGATCCAGATGCTAATCAACTTGTTAATTAGTTACTGTTTTTATGACGTATTTGTCTATATTTGTTGACAGTGGCCTTTCTTTTGGATGAACATGTTTTTTTGATGCATGTTTCAGTCATGTGAATTCAAATGTTGCGTGTAACGCTTTATGATATCAGTATCCTACATTTGTAGTTTTAATTATTGATTGTTATAAATGAATGCCATTGCAATAATAGTTTTTGGTTGATATATTAATTTTTCAAATATTTGCATGTATGTATCCATGCCTGCCTGCATATATGTATATATGAGGATAATGGGTATATTATTAGGTTGCCGTAGGAGAAAATTTTCCTTAATATGGCTGTCAAAAGTCAATCCTTAATCTCTTTGTGGATGATCAGTTCTATCAATCTTGATCTCAATGGTTTAAAATCATGTTACACATACAACACGAATGCACAACAAACGCATCATTAGAGAGTGATTCAAGATGTTCAAGTTAAAACCAATATATGATACTCGATGATAATATGAAACCTTTATATTCTCATCGATAGTCATATATGAAACTAAAAGCACCACTTAGTCCCCGTCTATCGGTTAACATACGTGCGATGTTCGTCATGACATAGAACTATACGAAGGTTGTTAAATATCGGACGGTATAGCTCGATACTAACAACAGTTAGTCAATGCGACGAGAAGATTCAATCGTATGGTAACCGATAGATTTGTCCCGTGTGGACAAGTTAGGAATGCATAAAGCAAACACCTTCATTCACTTGTGTTTTCATCCGTTTCGAGATATTTCGTCGGTACCTTTCTGTAAGTCTACGGTAGCGCCCCGGCAGTCTACAGACGCCAAATGCGGAACAAAAACTTTTTAACTGGCGCTATCGTATACTTTAACCCGGATCTGCCATTATTGCTAAACTAACAAACTGTAAAGAGTGTAGGAAGATTGTACCGAACGATCCGAGTCCTTCGTTCTTCAACCATCATCCCACGCTCCGTTGCGGCTGCTCCGATCGCGTCGATCTCCGATATCCTCGTCGAGGTGGCACCACATGATCGGTTCTTTAAACGGGCTCCCGCCTCTGACTCGAGGCAACTCGATCGTCAAGTTTGCTAAAAGAGACGACCAAGAATGATGTAGAGAATGAGTAGATGACTTTGTCTCACTTCGTCCAAATCTGTGGACGATCGGTAAATGAAGTTGCCGTGGAAATCGGGTGATGGAATGAAATGAACTGTAAAATTCCATACACCCCGAATACTATCATAATCTTTTCTAGTCAAAATGAAACATCAAGTGAGAGTGAGGAGAGAGAGGAGGCCGGCCACTTTTATATGATGGAGGGAGGTGACCGTAGGAGCAAGTGGTGACCATAAGCTAAAAGCTTCTCACTTCAAAATATCTTAAGCAATCCAAAAGGAATTAATAACAAAGCATGAGTCATTAGGCTAGTCATCAAAAAACCATTAATGCACTAATGAGTCATGAAGCCTAGTCATCATCTAGAACCTTCTAGAAACTTCTAGAAGCACTGACTCACCATATCGGAAGAAAAGATAAATCCGTCTTTAACCGAATGTTAAAAGACGGCTGATAGAAAACTGGAAACTGGCAACTTCCAAAAGTGATCCTGAAACGACTTTCAGGAAAACCCCGAAACTGTATAAATATACCCGCATTTGTATTACGACCGAATACAAATGCAACTGAGACAAAGATATTATACCTACTCAATATAATACTCGGATCCGGCTTAAACCAAAGCCGACCAGTATCATCTGCCCGAAAACTGACACGTGCGCAAACGCACGTGCATTTTCCGAACCCTGCCATAAAACCATACGGCCTCTACAACGTTTCGCCCGAACTTGGGAAACTGTCTGTGGGGGACTCTAATGACTCGTCAGTACCCTGGCAGTGGGTTTAACTACAAACCGTCAGCGGCACTAGCAATGCGTAACGGCTGCCCACGGACTGACATCAAGGGAGACCGATGAGCGCACTCAAGGGAGGCCGATGAGTGAACTCATCCAGAAAACCCTACTGAGCCTAACAGTGACAATGTATATACAGTCCGGTCCGTTCGTCAATGAGTATCGCATATCCGCCTAGGGGGCTAGTAACGTCAGACCCCCAATAGCAGTATAAGTCGTGTCGGAGTGAACCCCAATAACACCCTGAGATACTACTGGAGTACCTACCAGTAAATCTCCTGCCACGGCCGTGGGCTTTGTGTAATGGCACTCCTAGACACAGCACGATCTCGCCCCCAATACCGGGAGAGACGAATCCCCTGCCGATCCGCTCACGTGCCTCCATATGGCTCGGGACTGTACCCAAAAACTACCTGTTTGCACGACTCCTTTGAGCCGTGGTAGGGTAGAAATCAAAGCACAGTGGGAACTCATACGAGACAAATGACGACCTCAGGTCGATGAACTAACCTGTACACATGTCACCAGGGAACTGCTATCTGATGGTAGATATAATACTAACTAGCAGATTCCCGGCGAGTCCTGTCCGGTGTACTCATAACCCAATGAGCACCTGTATACATCTTAGGTGATCCAACTGACACCAGTGGCTTGTGAGACCGGCCACCGCCCCTCGTCGGGGTCTCGACTGTATACACTAGTCTACTCCGGAGTATCGATGCCCTGTCTCGAAACTCCCACGACTAGGGACCATAATTAAGGATATGCATATAAACTACCCAACTCTCACGTATATGATCGCCATCATACTGTTGGTAGTAAAGCAAGATCCTAAGGGCTCTATCAAAGTGTAACATGCAATCAGTCACCTGAACATGTACACGACTGATAAAGGCAAACCAGATAGCATACTATCATCTCGAGTAAGACTGTGCTACCGGGATAGGTCCTCCGCAATCATTGCAATCACGTATCTGCGATCCAATAATTGACTATGAGGGCACTATCTCCAACAATCTCCCACTTGCACTCAAGGATAATATTGCGATGTCGACTACTCATAGCCCGTGTGAAACCGAACATCCAACTCCTCTACTAATCAGTTTCACAAAGCCCGTTTGTAAAACTATTGTGTTCGAGAAATAGCCTCAGTGAGTGGATCCGCCTAGAAGTTTCTTTCTGTATCTCTCTTAATCTCAAGTTCGCGGAGAAAGCCATCTCCCGAATTGAGTAGTACCTGTCTTAGAATATGTCTGGATATCTGATGGGACCTTAGTTCATAAATGAACTCCATATCCAAACTTCTTAGACTGAATCGATCACTGAACCTAATCAGTATCGGGCACCTTGCTTCCCACAGTATCCTCTTGGACCACCTGTCCATAATACTGTCCCTCTTCGTCAGAGGGAAAAACTAAAACTCTGACAGTCACTCTGTCATCCACGTCACCTTTGAAGCCTGGAATGATAATCGTCTCCCGAAGGAGGCTGCCGTCATCAAATCCGTAGAACATGTACTTATGTTCTAAAACTGCTTCCTTATATTTCTCCAGGATTGGATTAATACAAACTCATTGCATCTAGTGCAAAACCAACATTTGGTGTGGTACTTGACATCTCATGATTGACTCAATTGCCTAAGCAAGTGATCTGCCAATCATGCACATCCCTCTCCTCTTTAGTCTATACGACACCTTTAGAGAGGGTGACTCCATCACCTGTAGGTATACCACCATGCTAGGAGTCAACTATTCCAAAAACCATTAGAATATCTGTCAAAGTACCCACATTGGGAAACTACCCAAATCCAGATCTAAAACCATAGATCTAGAAACCAGAATGTCTAATATTATATCCATGTCCTGTCTGGAGAAACAACTGTGTGACGACCATAGTACAACCGATCGTAGTATAGGAATTTTACTTCCCACTCTGTGTATGTCATCCAGATACCATGACATCACACCCTACTACCTTCTTAATAGATCCATCCCTTATTCTGATTGAAGTCAAACCCATGACTGTCACATCAAAATCAGATGATCTATCTCCGCTATAACTGCTCAAGTCTATAAATAGATATAAGCATCTTGCCCACTATGCTTCCGCTGCTCCCACTGACTACGACAACCCTCCTACCGGGTCTCATATCCTGGAACAACAGTAGTGTCAAGTCTGGGTAGATAAGAACCTCCCTGTCACCGTCCTTGAGGCTACCGAAGTACCTCTCGGGTGTCTGAGGTTACCTACCAAATCTGCGGAGTGGCTATTGGAATGTCAAACCTGGTTGAATATATAGGTCCTATTAAATTTTCCGTAATCGTTTGCGGTTCTGGAATCACTTCCAGTTCTACCATACTCCCACTACTGTTTTCTGAAAAAGATCCATTTTACTAAAACTGTGGCGAGTCAAGAACAATATCACTATTGATCTTCCAAATGGTAGAATATCAACCCTCGTCATAACCAGGGTCAACCCACAAACAGCCATTACAGAAACGTGCCCTGAGTTATCCAGAGTCTGGTTTTAAGCAAAAGCTGGACAACTCCCCGTACCTTAATTTCTTTTAAGGTACGATCCATCCTATATCCAATACAGAAACTTTGGCACTTATTTAATTGGAACCATATTCAAATCATGCAGCTGTCTCCAGTGCATATCAACTTAATGGAAAGAGGCTAATCAGCATTACTCAACTTAGGAATCCATCCAATTATAAGTAACCTGAAAGAGAAACACGTTTCTCAAAACCATCACTATCATCTGAATACCAATCACAAGAATCTACATCTTCGATCTCTTTGAAGAATCCCGATACTTGTGACACCTGGTTCTCTACTTTATTCTTATACCCACAACTTCTCAAAACTTAGACCTTGTATTTCTACGAAACACTTGTCTAAATATTAGAGAAATTATAAGTAAACAGAACATAGTACGAGGACCTACCCCTTTGTCCTGATGGACACTTGGACAACATACAATACTCTGTATAAGTCCGCTGATTTAAACAACTCAAAACCTGTGCGTCGTAGGTAGAAAACTGTACCCTGGCGATTTCCTCAAATATCACCAATTACAACGAATTCCGATATAATGAGGATGATCACCTAATTCCCAATATCTTACTCCCACTCATCATCTGTAAAACCATACAGATATGATAATGAAACCTGGTAAATACATACCCTTGGAGTAAGTGTCTAATCGGGAAAACAATTTTTCTTTAACAATGCACTGAAACATGAAAATGTTTCGTAAGGGTATCCTGGTATTCATAGCAATGCCTCTTCCATAATCCAATTCATGACTTCAACCTTATATTTTATTGCCATCTCTCCAAATCACTTTATTTGTCTTTAGTCGTTACCTTCTGTACACCATCGTTAGGCTAAATGGTTTTCTTCCTTCCCTACCGTTCGGCACCAGCCTATGGTTTGGAAGAAGACTATCCAGTAAGCATAATAGGTGTACCCTCCTAAACCAAGGAGTACTCGCAACTGAGAGAAGGTGATGATAAAAGACAACTGAATAATACCTTATTCTTTTAAAGGTGAAATAGGAGTGGCGATGAAGTACGCAGTTTTGCTCGTGAATGATATCAGTCGCAATTTAGTTTGCCCTCTTTCTAATCCCTTTATTTTGTCTTTACATATTACCTTCTGCACACCCTACTTAGGCTAATTGGTTTTCTTCATTCCGTACCTTTCGGCACCAGCCTATGGCTTGGAATAAGACTATCCAATAAGCGTAATAGGTGTACTCTCCTAAACCAAGGAGCTCTCGCAACCTGAGAGAAGGTGATAATAAAAGACAACCGAATAAACCAATTCTATTTCTCCTGAACCTTGATCCATCCCCGAAGAAGTTCCTTCGAGTTCGTATATAACCATACGATGGATCTATCCAATGGAAGTGGATATCCGTAGTAATACGGGTGTTCTGAGAAATTCAAAGGGTAAAAGAAGGAGTGGCAATGAGTTATGCAACATAGACAATCCAAAAGCCAGTATTTTAAGAAGGTTCGGTTAACCTGGTCACTGAGTCATAGTCTAGGGTCGGTCAAAGGTCGCTGCCAAAGAGAGAGAGAGAAAAGAAACACTCTGCGTGCACTCTAACCTAGATCAGAATGGTCATCATTTTATCTAATCAGGAAACCTCCCACTGTCCTGTCAAATTCTCCTCCAAACCTAAAGAAGAATCAATCGGGATCACCCGAAGAGTAAACCAACTCATCAGTGGGAATCGGGATCCAACTCTCATCGCATGATAACGTGATGGAATGCATCCACGTAACTCATACTCCAGAAGGTATGCGCATACTTGGCAAGTTTCAGTTTCTTTAGAAACTCCCGATATGATTTTTGCCCCATGCTCTTATAACCTTGGCTTTGGTCAAAATGTCATAAGTCACATGCCAAGTTCTACCCGTCACTATCTTGTCAATTTGAACCCACCCGCACATGCCCCTGACTTTGGCCAATCGGCAGAACGACTGTCCCAAACTAACTCATCTATCTATGCAACAATTGAATACCCAGCAGCTACCAAACACTATGCCTTAACTTTGGCTAAAATGCATAGCTTGAATACTACTGAATACCCAAAAGAAGTGACGGAGGGCTACGGCTGGTTTTTGGCGAAAAACCTTTAGCGTAGTGAACTTGATATCGCTGAAGGAACCTGATAGCTTTTTAAAATATAGTGGCGAAAACCTTTTGCTAAAGAGGTTATTCCCGGTGAAGGGATCTCGGCTCTTTCCTCATGGAATGAGGTGCAGGATATTCCACTGAATACCACGACGGAAAGCAACTTGTAATCGACTATAGTAAAGTTATTACACTGACGCAAACTTCTGTCCAAGGGGTCTTTCCCGGTGAAGGGATATCAGCCTTTGCCTCGTCGAATGAGGTGCTGGATATTCCACTGAATACCGCTATGCATAACAAAAGGAAACGTCTTTGTAACAACACTTTTTAAAATTGTTCCAACAACTGTAAACAGGTTTGTTTTACTTTGCATTGATCAGAATCAACGCAGTCCCATCAATTAATCACACCAGAAAAGAACGAAAATAAAATGTACGTATATGCCATCCACATTCGTCACTGGGTCCCGTCATCACCCGTTAGGTTACTTAACTAACGACAGAGCGGAGACTGGACTAGCGCGGGTGTAAAACATATACAACATCTAATAGTATATAAACCAATATACAATAATCGCTCCAGGCGTGATAATATGCAACATTATAGAAAAGTAATAAGCATCACAGAACAATACAGATAATCTGGGATCCCCGGGTTTCACAGAGCCGCTGCTAAAACCCGACGTTCCCCTGTCGTGTAGATAGCCTGTGCAATGAAACCTAGACCCTTACGGGTGCGGCAAGTTACCCGCCAAAACCTGAAGCGAGGCAGTCCCCCACAGCATAGTGAATGGAACACCCGGCACTTCACGGAATCCGGTAAATTGAGCACCCCTCCTTGGGTCAACCTGTACCCCCTACGAGTGCAGCGAATAGTCTGCCAATTCTGAAGTGGGGCCCATCTGCCTCTCAAAGCCATGAGATGCGGACCCGTTGCTTTCCCAGAACCCGGCTATCCGTGCACTCCGTCGCGGGGCAAAACCTAGTACAGTAATGAAAAATAGTACAATAGGTACATCGACCGCAACCTGGTCGTGTCCCAAAGGAATATTATACAACAGGCAGTGACGGCAGTCCACAAGTTGGACGCTCTCCCCGCAATATCAAATGTACAAATAAACACAAACTGTACTACCATTGCACACTGCTATCCACCACGACAAATCCGCAACATCACAGCACAACACAGAACATCAACGCGAATGTCACGTTCGCAAACCCGTCTGAAAGAACTATAGCAATCAGACGCGGTTTACCGATCAAATGACATTCCCGGTCGGAGATATAATGTAAGCACTATAAACTAACGTGTTTAAATTTCGATCGACCAAAGACCAAATATCAAAAAGTGGGCCCCACGACTTACTGGTGAACAGTAACAAAACCTGGGCCAAAAATATATATACCAAAAACCCCAAAATCCAACAGAGAACACACAGAAAAAATTTGGTGCAGTGATCCTCTAGAACGGCCGCGGATGAGCGGCCAAACCATGGGTTTGGCCGCTAATCCGCGGCGATCTGGTGAGATCAATTGCTCAAATTTTGTCCGTACCCTTAGAAAACCCTGCACGGATTTTTAAGACATCCAGAAATGAATTTTGAAACCATTTAAAATTAACAGAAACTGTCGGGTTGAAATTTTGCAATTTTGGTTTTTCGGTTCGATCGAAGTTTTGAACACGTTAGCACAAGTTAGTATAGCAAAATGGTTAGGCTCTGATACCACTGTAAGTCTACGGTAGCGCCCCGGCAGTCTACAGACGCCAAATGCGGAACAAAAACTTTTTAACTGGCGCTATCGTATACTTTAACCCGGATCTGCCATTATTGCTAAACTAACAAACTGTAAAGAGTGTAGGAAGATTGTACCGAACGATCCGAGTCCTTCGTTCTTCAACCATCATCCCACGCTCCGTTGCGGCTGCTCCGATCGCGTCGATCTCCGATATCCTCGTCGAGGTGGCACCACATGATCGGTTCTTTAAACGGGCTCCCGCCTCTGACTCGAGGCAACTCGATCGTCAAGTTTGCTAAAAGAGACGACCAAGAATGATGTAGAGAATGAGTAGATGACTTTGTCTCACTTCGTCCAAATCCGTGGACGATCGGTTAATGAAGTTGCCGTGGAAATCGGGTGATGGAATGAAATGAACTGTAAAATTCCATACACCCCGAATACTATCATAATCTTTTCTAGTCAAAATAAAACATCAAGTGAGAGTGAGGAGAGAGAGGAGGCCGGCCACTTTTATATGATGGAGGGAGGTGACCGTAGGAGCAAGTGGTGACCATAAGCTAAAAGCTTCTCACTTCAAAATATCTTAAGCAATCCAAAAGGAATTAATAACAAAGCATGAGTCATTAGGCTAGTCATCAAAAAACCATTAATGCACTAATGAGTCATGAAGCCTAGTCATCATCTAGAACCTTCTAGAAACTTCTAGAAGCACTGACTCACCATATCGGAAGAAAAGATAAATCCGTCTTTAACCGAATGTTAAAAGACGGCTGATAGAAAACTGGAAACTGGCAACTTCCAAAAGTGATCCTGAAACGACTTTCAGGAAAACCCCGAAACTGTATAAATATACCCGCATTTGTATTACGACCGAATACAAATACAACTGAGACAAAGATATTATACCTACTCAATATAATACTCGGATCCGGCTTAAACCAAAGCCGACCAGTATCATCTGCCCGAAAACTGACACGTGCGTAAACGCACGTGCATTTTCCTAACCCTGCCATAAAACCATACGGCCTCTACAACGTTTCGCCCGAACTTGGGAAACTGTCTGTGGGGGACTCTAATGACTCGCCAGTACCCTGGCAGTGGGTTTAACCACAAACCGTCAGCGGCACTAGCAATGCGTAACGGCTGCCCACGGACTGACCTCAAGGGAGACCGATGAGCGCACTCAAGGGAGGCCGATGAGTGAACTCATCCAGAAAACCCTACTGAGCCTAACAGTGACAATGTATATACAGTCCGGTCCGTTCGTCAATGAGTATCGCATATCCGCCTAGGGGGCTAGTAACGTCAGACCCCCAATAGCAGTATAAGTCGTGTCGGAGTGAATCCCAATAACACCCTGAGATACTACTGGAGTACCTTCCAGTAAATCTCCTGCCACGGCCGTGGGCTTTGTGTAATGGCTCTCCTAGACACCGCACGATCTCGCCCCCAATACCGGGAGAGACGAATCCCCTGCCGATCCGCTCACGTGCTTCCATATGGCTCGGGACTGTACCCAAAAACTACTTGTTTGCACGACTCCTTTGAGCCGTGGTAGGGTAGAAATCAAAGCACAGTGGGAACTCATACGAGACAAATGACGACCTCAGGTCGATGAACTAACCTGTACACATGTCACCAGGGAACTGCTATCTGACGGTAGATATAATACTAACTAGCAGATTCCCGGCGAGTCCTGTCCGGTGTACTCATAACCCAATGAGCACCTGTATACATCTTAGGTGATCCAACTGACACCAGTGGCTTGTGAGACCGGCCACCGCCCCTCGTCGGGGTCTCGACTGTATACACTAGTCTACTCTGGAGTATCGATGCCCTGTCTCGAAACTCCCACGACTAGGGACCACAATTAAGGATATGCATATAAACTACCCAACTCTCACGTATATGATCGCCATCATACTGTTGGTAGTAAAACAAGATCCTAAGGGCTCTATCAAAGTGTAACATGCAATCAGTCACCTGAACATGTACACGACTGATAAAGGCAAACCAGATAGCATACTATCATCTCGAGTAAGACTGTGCTACCGGGATAGGTCCTCCGCAATCATTGCAATCACGTATCTGCGATCCAATAATTGACTATGAGGGCACTATCTCCAACACTTTCCGCTGGTTCTCCGTGTACAAAGATAGATTAAATGTTCATTTCAACGTTGTTTCATAGCTTTGAAATGATTATCTATTCTATTACAGTGTACTCGGTGAACAGCGGGGAGGTGCTGCCGAAATTTACTCGAAATGGTTGAAAGCACAAGTGAATTGGTGTTCGCTCTATACATTCTTAATGGGATAGAAGCCTTACCCCCGACAACCGGAACACACACATACAATAAGAATACACAACAAACGCATAATTAGAGAGTGATTAAAGATGTTCAAGTTAAAACCAATATACGATACTCGATGATAATATGAAACCTTCATATTCTCATCGATACTCATATATGAAACTAAAAGTGCCACTTAGTCCCCGTCTATCGGTTAACATACGTGCAATGTTCGTCGTGACATAGAACTATACGAAGGTTGTTAAATATCGGACGGTATAGCTTGATACTAACAACCGTCGTATAGTTTATGCGACGAGAAGATTCAATCATATGGTAACCGATAGATTGTTAGTTATGTATATGCCCTAGATGCCATTGTTGTACCTATGATGTATATTATAATGGATGCTTGGATATATATAGAGAGGACTTTCTTGCTCGTCATGATAGTATGCTATTTGGTTTCACTTTATCTTAACATGTTGACTTGTATATGTTTACTGTCTTACTCTCACATGTTGATAAAGCCCTTAGGATCTGTACTCGACTACTGGGACAATGATGAGATCATACTAGTGGGGCCATGGTAGTCGATGAGTACATCTTATAACTGTTCCTAGTCGAGGGTATATCGAGACAGGGCATCGATACACCAGAGTAGACTAGCGTATACGCATCTTGACCCATATGATGGGCGATGGATGATCCCATATCCATCGGTGTTTTGACATCAGAGATGGTGTACGGGTGCTCAGTGGAGACTGGGTATACTGGACGGACTCGCCGAGAACTCCCAGATGGTGATATACCACACGTCAGATGGCATTTCTCCGGTGACACTGGTACAGAGTAGTCTGTAGACCCGAGATCGTCATAGAGTCTTATGTGATTCCCAATGTGCTTTGATTTCCACCTTACCACGTCCAAGAGGGCGTGCAAAACGGTGGCTTTTGGGTGCAGTCCCGAATCACATGGAGGCAATGAGCGATAGGAGGGGATTCGTTTCTCCTGGTATAGGGAGTTGATGTTGTGCTGCGTTCGATTGGCTATAACTATTAGTTATATGTATGCCATAGAGGCCATTACAATACATAGGATGTATATTGTAGTGGATGCTTGGGCATATATAGGGATGACTTTCTTGCTCGATATGATAGTATGCTATCTGGTTACTCTTTACCTTAACGTGTACACTGATTATCTCTCTGTTACATGTTGGTAAAGCCCTTAGGATGTGTACTCGACTACTGGGACTATGATGAGATCATACTAGTGGGGCCACGGTAGTCTACGAGTACATCCTATAACAGTTCCTAGTCGAGGGTGTATCGAGACAGGGCATCGATACACCAGAGTAGACTAGCGTATACACATCTTGACCTATATGATGGGAGATGGATGATACCATATCCATCGGTGTTTGACATCAAGGATGGTGTACGGGTGCTCAGTGGAGACTGGGTACACTGGACGGACTCGCCGAGAACTCCCAGATGGTATTATACCTCACGTCAGATGGCAGTTCTCTGGTGACACTGGTACAGAGTAGTCTGTTGACCCGAGATCGTCATAGAGTCTTGTGTGATTCCCACTGTGCTTTGATTTCCACCTTACCTCGTCCAAGAGGGCGTGCAAAACGGTGGTTTTTGGGTACAGTCCCGAATCACATGGAGGCAATGAGCGATAGGAGGGGATTCGTCTCTCCCGGTATAGGGAGTTGATGTTGCGCTGTGTTCGATTGGCTATAACCGGAAATCCCTGGCCAGGATTGTTGAGATTTACTGGTAAGTGTTACCAGTAGTTTCTCGAACTGTTATAGACCTCATATCGACACGACTTATCGAGCTACTGAGGTCTGACGTTTACCACCCCTAGGCGAGATATGCGACATATCAGACGATGAGACCGGACTGTACGGGAGTGTTACTGATTGGATTCACATGAGAACTAGCGGGCTTGCTTGTTGATCTTCTGATCGCTCAATACCCGGGTGGCCGTTACGTTTAGCACACCGCTTGCGGCTTGTGGGTGTTTGATATGATCATCACCTACTGCCGGCGTATTGACGAGTCTTTAGAGTCCTACACAGGGGTTTCCTGGCTCAAGCGAAACGGAGTAGGAGCACATATGTGATATGTGCGGGAATGAGATTAATACGATATGAGATACCGTATTCTATTCTCGCGATTCGTGACATTGATCGGTTGTATGCGATATAGCCGGGTTATCGGATCAAGTGTTGATTCGATAAGTTGTTACATTTGATATTAGTCGGTTATAGCCAGATTATTAAATCAAGAGTTGATTTAATAATTTAATGCATACTAATATATTTTATATATTACATTGCATTAACTAGTATTAGCTCACTTATGATTTATTTTCTCACCAGTATGTGCACATTGTTTATATATGATATATGCAAGTGTACATGTTTGTATCATGCTTGATGATACACACAAGATGGGTGTATGAGACTCATACCAAGATTAGGGTAACGATTAGGGTTATTGGTTATTCTTAAGATTTAACAAAAGGGTTTAACTTAGTCAAAGTAATCAAGCTTGAAGAAGCTTGGAAAAGCTTTGACAAAGTCCACTCTTTTGTCATTTCTTTTTATATTCTTTAACCTAACCTTTAACCTAAAGCCTTGGTTAATTCTCTACATGAGTTAAGCATGAAGGCTTAACTCAACCATGGTGCCATTTATTAATTGGATAAGTTTTCATTTGGATGGATAATTCTTTCTTCTTTTTCTTCATCATCAAGCTCCATCCAAAAGCTTACTAGCTCCAATGGTGCCATGAGCAAAAGAGTGAGAAAATCAATTCTAAAGTGAGCCCACTTCCTACTTCTTCATCCTCTACCACTTGCCATGTAGTAGAGTGTGTTCTCTTCACAAAGTTTATGACCTAGTGAAGGAATAGCTTGAGTTTGTGTCTCCCCGACGTAGATCATCTTCGGCCTCGAAGTCAACGTAGCAAGCACGTTCGTTCTTCTCGTGGAGCTTCTATATACTCCGGAGTTCACGATCGCAGCGATGGGGACGTCTACACGGAGCTAATGAAGTGGAGGACCGGATCTACAAAGGTTGTAATCCCTTTCACTTGTAGTTAAGTTGTTAACTTGCTTATAGTTTCGCCTATCCTCTAGTTAACGATCTTCATTACGGTTTCTCGGCACAAATTTTTTTGATTTTGGCATGGTTGATGCCTTGTGGAACCTCTTGAGTGTGCCTAGGAACCCTGCAGTGGTATCAGAGCCTAGCTAGAGGTTTAGGCAATGTGTAGACGAAGTTAGAAGTCTAATCGAACCCGGAATACCCCGATAACACCCTTCTCTGTACATTTTCTGAAAATGTGGATTTTTGTGAATTAAAAATGCTCAGAAAATAGTGCAGGGAAATATAAGGTTAACTGTACAAAACGAGACACTAACTCACTTAAACGGCCGTGGAACCGCGGCAATGACATGCAATTGGCGGCGGTTCCACGGCGGAATTGATGAGTTAGGGTTTCAGTTTTGTACAGTTTCCCCCGTATGAGATTCCTGATGTTTCTGGGTACTTTTAAATACACTCAACAGTTGAGTTTTCTGGGGTGTATTGGGGACTCGTTGATTCGATCGGATATTCTAACCTCGTTTATGGTTTTCCGGGTAAATTTAGAACATGTTAAAAAGTTCGACCGGATATAAATACCCACTTTTTCCCCTTCCCGGAAATTTCCAAGTGTTGGATTTTTCCGTAGTTTAAGAATGTTCTTAGTAGTGCAAGTAACTCGATGGACCCTCTAGAAGACAACGAACCTTAACTCGATTATGTGATCATCTTGAACTGCCCTTTGAACCTTAGGGTTTGGGGCAGTACGGCGTGCCACATGTGAGGTGTTGGCTTGACCCTACTACGGCTGGACCGTTGGTACTGTGGTATGAAGTGGATGTTTTTAAAACTTATTTCTTGTGTTGAGCTTTTCGGGAAAACTTGGATGTTTGATTGTTCGATCGGAAAGTTTAACATTTTCTATTTATCTGGAATGTGATACAATATTTGGAATCCATAAAAAGTTATGAGATAACTAATTTGAATGTTATAAACCTAGCAGTTTAGTCTCAATTGATCGGTTGCCACGGGATTTTGATGTGATCAAAAGTCCGTCGCAATCACGTAGCGTACGCGGATACTCGCCGGGTAAACTTAATAGACAGCCACGCCCCATACCCCCGACCAAGCGATTGTAGGAGAACCTCGTAGCCAAAAGCATCCGTTCGGGTGCTCGCGGCAGCGGTGTTCCGCCTTAGTGCACTTCGTCGACGGCATCCGGGGGTGCGGCCGTCTACAAAAGTTTGCGATGAGCATTCGATCAGTATGTCGGGAATCTTGTTGAATTGCCGACTTGATATTGAAAAGAGTTTTTGATAAAGAGACTAAAATGTGGGGTTTATAATTGTTAGGCATGCGATGTCTAAGGAATTCATTTGGTTAGGCATGTGACGTCTAAGAAGGTTGCGGATTCCAACTGTTGTAGTTTTACACTTTCTTTTCTGTGACCGTAAGTGTAATATGTGATATCGCCGGTTTCGTTGCTATATGTCAACGACAATTGGGATGCGCATATTTACTTACGTTGATGACATGTGATATTATGTGTTGCTGGATATGTTATATTGGGTCCTCGCGTTTGAATAGCCGGGTTTTTTTTGTGAGATGAGAGTTTTTCTTTTTCATTCATGTAAAATTCATTTGTATGTAATATTCTTTTATTGGGGCACTTCCAGGTTGCGGAAGATGTCACCGTTGATGTATATTATCTACTTTTCCGCATTAGGATAGACCCAAGGAGGGGAGCACAAGTAACCGAGTTCTAGGGTCCAGTGGGAGACCATCTCGAGGAGTCGAGTACGGGTCTCCTAACCCTAGAATTGGTAGGGTTGCTTGCCGCTGTTAGTGTATATGACCTAGAGGCCATTACTGTATCATACTAGTTTGTATATTACTTGATGGAAGCTTGGGATATTCACAGTTGTATATACAATCTTGCTCGAAATGGTAGTATGCTACTTGGTTTGTCTCTACTTCAATATGTGCATGTGTTTCTTTTAGCATATCGCTTATATATACATATTAGTAGAGCCCTAAGGATCTTTGCTTGATTACCAGCGTTGTGATGGCGCTCACACTCGTGGGGGCTGGGTAATCCATAAGCACATCCTTATACAGGTCCCTAGTCGTTGGACTATCGAGACAGGGCATCGATACTCCGGAGTAGACTAGCGTATGCGCTTCTCATCCCATCGGGGGAGACGGTCTGTCCCACAGCCGTCAGTACGTCGTACTTGAGATAGTATGCGGGTGCTCGTTAGGTTATGAGTACACTGGACAGGACTCGTCGGGAACTGTTGGTTGGTATTATACCTATCGTCCGTTATCAGTTCCCAGGTGATATGAGTACAGCTTAGTCCGCTGACTTGACACTGTCATTTCGCCTCGAGTGTGTTCCCACTGCACTTTGATATACCACGGCTCAAAGGAGTCGTGCAAACAGGTAGTAGTTGGGTGCCGTCCCGAAGCACTTGGAAGGAGTGACGGTTAGATAGGATTCGTCTCTCCCGGTATTGGGGGTTGACATCGCGCTGTGTCTAGGAGAGCCATTACACAAGTAGTCCCTGGCCAGGGCAAGCGAGATATACTGGTAGGTTTCCAGTGTTATCTCAGGGTGTTCTGGGCTACACTCCAACACGACTTGTACCGCTATTAGGGGACTGACGTTTACCGCACCCCTAGGCCCGCCATGCGATGTATCAGACGAATAGACTGGACTGTACGGAGACTGTCACATACAGACTCAGTAGGAGTTCAGATGGGGTCACCTCGTCAGTCTTCTTATCGGCATCTACCTGGGGACCGTTACGTAAAGCTAGTGTCGCTTGCGGTCTGTGGTTAAACCCACTGCCAACGTAGTGTCGAGTCTTTAGAGTCCCACACAGAAAGCTATTCGCCTTTAGGCAAAATGAGTAGAGGTCGCATGGTTTTGCGACAGGGTTCGTTCACATCCGCGCACTTGTGCACGTTTGCAGTTCGAATAGCTTATACTAGCGGGCTTTGGTTTAAGCCAGATCCTAGTATATGATTTGGAATTGGTTTTATCTCTTTGTATTCGTGTTCCTCGGATCACGAATACGGGTGCGCATGCACAGTTGATTGAGACAGAGGGAGAGGACTTTGATTAGGGTTAATGACCATTGTCATTTTTTAACCCTAATGCTTATGTGTGTATTATGGTTAATTGATATTAGTTAAATATAATTGTGCATGGTTAGGGTTGTTGACCATTTGACTATCTTGACTTGTTGACCTAGGTAGACACTTTGACCATCATCATTCCATATAAAAGATGCTCTTTGATCCTTGCAATTTGCATTAAATATGAAATGATAATGGTCATGTCTTGATGAAGCCATGACAATTATCTTGCTAATTATCTTTTTACAATAATTCACACATATATGTGAGAATGGCTTATTATTCTCTCATTCTATCATATTGATTCTCTCTCCTCCTCTTCCTCTCTCTCAAGCTCTCCCCTCTCATGTGTTGAGAAACACTTGAGCTTGAGAAAAACCTCTTCTTGATAATCTCTACTCTCATCTAAGGTTCTAGGATTAGCACTTCTAGCACTTTAGTTACTTCTAGCTTGAAGTTGAAGCCAAAGGTTGAAGCTCTCGGGTGGATCCTTCTTCGACTCGAGAAGGCGACAAGGTGATCTCTTTCTTCCACTCCAAGGAGCAAGGAGAGAAGGACATAAAGCCCTAGGTATAACCATTCTTCCATGTAGCTAATTTCTAGTTAGCTTTTAGTTAGTTTTGTTTAGCAAAGATCCTTCTTTAGTTAGTCCATGTTGCCTAGCATGATAAAAATCCGATTTTTATTCCGTTTTCCGCCTCCCCGCAAGCACCGGGATGGGCAACGTGGACTTACAGTGGTATCAGAGACTAACTAAACATAAACTAGCTAGTTAGTAAAGTGTATAGAAGTTCGATATAAAAAATCGCAAAACTAAAAATGCAAAACCCTAAGTTTCTGTTGAAATTTTTTCTGCTCAAAAATTAAAAAATCATACTTCAAAAATCATCTCAGGGTTTTGTTAAGACACTCACCAAAAATGATCCAGTGAACCGTTCAAAGCGCCGCGGTTCCGCGGCAATAGCATGCTATTGCCGCTGAACCGCGGCCGAGTTGACTCGGTTCTGGACCGAGTTTGGTGAAGTGTTCTTCTGACTTGGTTTTGGGATTTTTAAGACATTTTATTTGTGCCCAGATTTTCCAGAAAAGAAATTTGTATTTGGGGGCCTATAAATCCATATTTTTTTGATCGAACTTCTCTACACTTTGACTATTGGGTTATATCTGTGATGTTTATATGTATTGAACGTCTGCTAATCACTATAAGTCGATTAGTGGGGTTTATACATATCTGTGATCTGTGTTTGTTGATGGTATGTGTATATGAATGCGTTGGATTGTCGCGGGTGAATAGCCGGGGTGGATGTGAGATGAGTGTTTCTTTTTCTTTCATTCATGTAATATGTAAATTGATGTAATATTATTTGTTTGGCCGCACAACCGGGTCGGGGTTGTAGCCGTCATTGTATAATTCTTTTTACTGTTTTTGCTCCTAGGATAGACCCATGGAGGGGGTGCACAAACTACCGGGTATCTCGAAGTGCCGAGTGGCGTACTCACGGTGTTGAGGGAGGTTGCTTCGCTTCGGGTACTTGGCGGGTAGTTTGCCGCACCCGTAGGGGTCTTGGGTGGGGTATTGGCTATTCACCGCGACCGTGTAATCCGCTTTTCGTTGCTGGCTCGAACGGATTGCGGATTCCTAGTATATCCAATGTATTCATCTGTGATCTGTAATGTCTATCATTGCTATATATTTATATATGATAACTATTTAGGCATTGCTTATGTTTTACAGCCGCGCTAGCTCAGCCCCCGCTCTGTCGTTAGTTAAGTAACCTAACGGGTGATGACGGGGCCCCGTGGCGAATACGAATGGCATAAGCGTACGTCATATTTTGGTTGTTTTCTGCAATGGTAGGATTAAATGATGGGACGCATTAAAAGAACTAATGCAAGAAAATAAACCAAGTAAAAGTCGATTGGAACATTTTGAAAACCACTCGGTTCTTTTCAAATCTAAACTTTTAAACGCGGAGCTTGAACCACTCCTTTTAAAAGCTATCTCGTTCCATCGATTATATCAAGTTCACTACGTTCACGGTTTCGCCAAAACCATTCGTAGCCCTCCATCATTTCAGTTAAATATTCGGTAGTATTCAAGCTATGTATTTTGACCTCACGCCAAGGCATAGTGATTGGTAGCTGCCGGATATTTATCTGTTGCATAGATAGAATGCGTTGGTTTGAGACAGTCGTACTGCCATTTTGGCCTATGTCAAGGGTAGGTATGGGTGGGTTCAAATTAACCGGGATAATTATGGGAAGAACTTGACATGTGACTTATGACATTTTGACCTCACGCCAAGGTCATAAGAGCATGAGGCAAAAATCCACATTGGGAGTTTCATAAGTACTGAAACTTGCTAGCGCTGCATACCATTTGGAGTGTGATGATTCTGGTAGGATTCCTTTGGTTTTATCACGCGATGATATTTGGATCCCGATCCTACTGTGAGTATATGCTACTCCTCGGGAAAACTCTCACTTAACGATCAATGCTATAAACCTAGTAGGTGTCTAGAAAGGTGTTAGCGGGGCTATGCCCCCAGGGAAAAGAGGTTCTTAAATTAAGGAACTTCGCGAAAGCGTTGGAAAACCTCCCTCGAAGTACCGACACCAGCCTGGCCGAACGGTTAAGCAAGAATTGTACGGTGAGATTGATCCTGACTAATTCTTCCTTTTTGGTTTGAGGAGGGATTCAAGAGACAGTGGGAGCCATCCTGTTTAGACAAACTAAAAACCACTCTAAACTTGCAAGAGCATCATGCTAAAGTGTTTCTTTTCTCTCTCCTAATTGCAGTGACCATTCAACATGACCGGACTTAAGTTATTACTAGATAAAAACATACTGACAGGGCCAAACTACAAAGATTGGCTCAGGAATGTCAAGATGGCAATCACTTACGACAAGTTGGGGTATGTCCTTACCACCAAAGCTCCCCCTGTCCCAGGTCCCACCTCCAGCATCGCGGATAAGGAAATCCGTAAGACATGGGAGATTGATTGCGCGAAGGCCAAATGCCTCGTGCTTGCCTCGATGGACAACGAACATTAGAGGAGGCACGAGAATATGGACCTGGAGTCCATATTTCTCCATACAGAAGAACTGCAAGGAGAGCAGTCTCGTATCGCAAGATACGAAGTGTCGAAGAAGCTATTTTCGGCAAGATTGGCCGTCGGATCATCGGTAGCGGAACACGTGCTTAAGATGATTGGCTACATAGAGGAGCTCGCGGACCTGGGGACCACGTTGGAGAATGAACTCTATACTGATTTGATTCTCCAGTCCCTTCCTTCCACTTACGCCCTGTTTGTCCTAAACTTCAACATGCAAGGAAAGGAGGTTGAACTTTCCGAACTTCTAAACATGTTGAGGAGTGCTGAGGGCACCCTACAGAAAGGTAGGGAGACATCCACTTTGTTTGTAGGAGGATCTTCCTCTTCTAGGTCCAGGGCGAAAGCCAAGGGTAAGAATAAGAAAGCCCCCTCCAAACCAAGAGGCGGTGTCAGTAAAGTGGATACGAAGGGAAAAGGAAAGGCAACAAAGGTAGCGGGAAAGCTAGTGGGGAAGGAAGAATGCTTCTACTGTCACAAAAGTGGACACTGGAAACAGGATTGCTAGGCGTGGAAAGCCAGAACCCAGGATTTGAAGCGAGTTGCGGCTTCAGCTTCAGGTGTGTATGTTATTGAAAACTGTCTATCAATAAAATCTACATCCTAGGTATTGGATACCGGATCAGGATCTCATATCTGTAATCTTTGCAGGCGTTGAGAAAGCGTAGAGTTTTGAAGGCAGGTGACATGACCCTCAGAGTTGCAAACGGTGCTAGCATGGATGCTGAGGCCGTGGGGGACTATCACCTGGGATTGTCGGATGGACACTTTTTGGTTTTGCGTAGTTGTTATTATGTACCAAATGCAACCTGTAATATCATTTCTGTATCTTTATTATCTAAAGAAGGTTATGAATTTGCATTTGTAAGTAATGTAGTGAACATTCACCTTAATCAAGTTTTGATTGGGTCAGGTACATTAAACAACGGTATATACGTTTTAAACCAACCACAGAATTTCAATGTCCAGAATACACACAAAAGAAAGTCTCCAGAAATCAATAAAACTTTCTTATGGCATTGTAGACTCGGTCACATCAATAGGAGAAGGTTGACTAAGTTACATACAGAAGGATATTTGGATCCGTTCGAATATCAATCATATGCAACTTGTCAATTCTGTCTCAAAGGAAAGATGACAAAGACTCCATTCACTGGACACGGAGTATGAGCGAGCGAGCTCTTGGGGCTCGTACACAGCGACGTGTGCGGTCCAATGTCTACACATGCACGAAGCGGTTATTCTTACTTCATTACTTTTACGGATGATATTTCAAGGTTCGGACATGTGTTCTTAATGAAGCATAAATCTGAAGCTTTTGAAAAATTCCAGGAATACAAGAATGAAGTAGAAAAACAAACAGGCAAAAGTATCAAGACACTAAGATCTGATCGAGGTGGTGAATACTTGAGTGCCGAGTTCCTGGGTTACTTAAAAGAGAATGGAATTCTCTCTCAGCTTACTCCTCCATACACTCCGCAACATAACGGTGTATCGTAGAGACGGAACCGAACCCTATTGGATATGGTATGGTCCATGATGAGTAACGCTGAGTTGCCGCGATCGTTCTGGGGATATGCGCTAGAATCAGCTGCATACCTTTTGAACCGAGTTCCCACTAAGACTGTGCCTACCACACCATATGAGTTATGGAGTGGGAAGAAACCCTATCTTCAATACCTGATGATTTGGGGATGTCCAGCTTATGTCAAAAAGCAGCATGCGGACAAACTAGAGGCATGCTCAGTACTGTGCAAGTTTGTGGGATACCCAAAGAACTCCAGGGGGTATCTTTTCTATTACGCAGAGGAATAAAAAGTCCTTGTTTCTCGTAATGCCCATTTTCTGGAACATCAGTTCTTAGAAAAAGAAATAAGTGGGAGCGCAATAGAACTGGAAGAAATTCCAGAACCACGAGCTATTACTAAAAGCTTAGTAGAACCAGAGGGTTCGAAAGATCAGGACATTCCCACGCCACTCCGCAGGAGTAGTAGGCAGTCTCATCCGCCCGAGAGATACTACGGTTTTCTCATAGACGGGGATAGAGAGGATTGCATCATAGATTGTGATGAGCCTACTAGCTTCCAGCAAGCCATTCAGAGCGCCGACTCGGTAAAATGGCTGGATGCAATGCGGACCGAAATGGAGTCCATGTACACCAACAAAGTATGGACGTTGGACATTGCTCCAGATGGGGTAAAACCCGTAGGAGGCAAGTGGATCTTCAAAAGGAAGATTGGTGTAGATGGACAGGTTGAGACCTATAAAGCTAGACTGGTTGCAAAGGGTTTTCGTCAGCGACCTGGTTTGGACTATGACGAAACCTTTTCTCCAGTAGCTATGCTGAAATCCATTCGGATCCTTCTTGCTATTGCTGCCTTCCACGATTATGAGATTTGGCAGATGGACGTAAAGACCGCTTTTCTAAATGGACATTTAGAGGAGTGTGTCTATATGGACCAGCCAGAGGGTTTCATTCAGAGTGGGAGCAGCGGAAAGGTGTGCAAGTTGCTTATGTCCATTTATGGACTAAAGCAGGCATCGCGGAGTTGGAACATCTGTTTTGATGAGATGGTCAAGGAATTTGGCTTTATCAAAAATCCAGATGAACCATGCATCTATTGTAGATTTATAGCGAGAACTGTAGTATTCCTCGTTTTATACGTGGATGACATTCTCTTAATAGGAAATGACATTCCTATGCTACAATCTGTCTAGGGGTTCTTGTCATACAGGTTCTCCATGAAAGACCTGGGTGATGCCTCATACATTCTGGGGATCCGGATCTACCGTGACAGATCCAAGAGGATTTTAGGACTCTCACAGTCCAGGTACATCGACACCATACTGAAAAGATTCAGTATGGAAGATTCCAAGCGCGGTAATCTACCGGCTTGTCACGGGATCACCCTCTCCAAAGAGATGTCTCCCAAGACTGATTTGGAGAGGGATCGCATATCTATTATACCCTACGCTTCTGCGGTAGGCTCTATAATGTATGTGACGGTGTGTACCAGACTAGATATGGCTTATGCACTGAGTGTGGCAAGCAGGTATCCGTCAAACCCTGGGGAGAAACATTGGATAGCAGTAAAGAACATTCTCAAGTACCTGAGAAGGACTAAGGGGATATTCTTGGTGTATGGCGGAAAAGACCTCCAGATTGAGGCCTTTGCTGACTCCAGCTTCCAGAGTGACAAGGATGATTCCAAGTCCATGTCGGGTTTTGTCTTTACTCTCAATGGAGGGGCGGTGTGTTGGAAGAGCTCCAAACAGGAAACCGTTGCTGACTCGACTATGGATGCAGAATACATCGCCGCATCTGATGCCGTAAAAGAAGCTGTCTGGATGAGGAAGTTCTTGAAAGAACTTCAGGTGGTTCCGTCCATTTTTGATCCAATACCTCTGTATTGCGACAACAACGGGGCTATAGCTTTAGCGAAGGAACCCAGGTCCCATCAGAAATCCAGACACATCTTGAGGCGGTATCACCTGATCAGGGAGATCATGGATCGCCAGGAGATCGAGGTTCGGAGGGTTGCTTCAGAAGATAACACTGCAGATCCATTCACCAAGGCCTTGCCCCAGACTCAGTTCGAGCGGCTGATCGAGATGATAGGTCTTCGATACGCCAGTACATGGCCTTAGTGCAAGTGGGAGATTGTTAGTGTATATGCCCTAGAGGCCATTACTGTATCATACTAGTTTGTATATTACTTGATGGAAGCTTGGGATATGCACAGTTGTATATACAATCTTGCTCGAAATGGTAGTATGCTACTTGGTTTGTCTCTACTTCAATATGTGCATGTGTATCTTTTATCATATCGCTTATATATACATATTAGTAGAGCCTTTAGGATCTTTGCTTTATTACCAGCGTTGTGATGGCGCTCACACTCATGGGGGCTGGGTAATCCATAAGCACATCCTTATACAGGTCCCTAGTCGTTGGACTATCGAGACAGGGCATCGATACTCCGGAGTAGACTAGCGTATGCGCTTCTCATCCCATCGGGGGAGACGGTCTGTCCCACAGCCGTCAGTACGTCGTACTTGAGATAGTATGCGGGTGCTCGTTAGGTTACGAGTACACTGGACAGGACTCGTCGGGAACTGTTGGTTGGTATTATACCTATCGTCAGTTATCAGTTCCCAGGTGACATGAGTAAAGCTTAGTCCGCTGACTTGACATTGTCATTTCGCCTTGAGTGTGTTCCTACTGCACTTTGATTACTACTCTACCACGGCTCAAAGGAGTCGTGCAAACAGGTAGTAGTTGGGTGCAGTCCCGAAGCACTTGGAGGCAGTGACGGTTAGATAGGATTCGTCTCTCCCGGTATTGGGGGTTGACATCGCGCTGTGTCCAGGAGAGCCATTACAAAAGTAGTCCCTGGTCAGGGCAAGCGAGATATACTGGTAGGTTTCCAGTGTTATCTCAGGGTGTTCTGGGCTACACTCCGACACGACTTGTACCGCTATTAGGGGACTGACGTTTACCGCCCCCACTAGGCCCGCCATCCGATGTATCAGACGAACAGACCGGACTGTATGGAGACTGTCACATACAAGCTCAGTAGGAGTTCAGATGGGGTCACCTCGTCAGTCTTCTTATCGGCATCTACCTGGGGACCGTTACGTACAGCTAGTGCCGCTTGCGGTCTGTGGTTAAACCCACTGCTAGCGTAGTGTCGAGTCTTTAGAGTCCTACACAGAGAGCTATTCGCCTTTAGGCAAAATGAGTAGAGGTCGCATGGTTTTGCGACAGGGTTCGTTCACATCCGCGCACTTGTGCACGTTTGCTGTCCGAACAGCTTATACTAGCTGGCTTTGGTTTAAGCCAGATCCTAGTATATGATTTGGGATTGGTTTTATCTCTTTGTATTCGTGTTCCTCGGATCACGAATACAGGTGCGTATGCACAGTTGATTGAGACAGAAGGAGAGGACTTTGATTAGGGTTAATGACCATTGTCATTTTTTTAACCCTAATGCTTATGTGTGTATTATGGTTAATTGATATTAGTTAAATATAATTGTGCATGGTTAGGGTTGTTGACCATTTAACTATCTTGACTTGTTGACCTAGGTTGACACTTTGACCATCATCATTCCATATAAAAGATGCTCTTTGATCCTTGCAATTTGCATTTAATATGAAATGATAATGGTCATGTCTTGATTAAGCCATGACAATTTGTCAGTGTATATGCCCTAGAGGCCATTACTGTATCATACTAGTTTGTATATTACTTAATGGATGCTTGGGATATTCACCTTGTATAAACAATCTTGCTCAATATAGTAGTATGCTACTTGGTTTGTTTCTACTTCAATGTGTACATGTGTTTATTTTAGTATATCACCTATACACATTAGTGGAGCCCTTAGGATCTTTGCTTGATTACCAGCGTTGTGATGGCAGTCACACTAGTGGGGGCTGGGTAATCTATAAGCACATCCTTATGCAGGTCCCTAGTCGCAGGACTTTCGAGACAGGGCATCGATACTCCGGAGTAGACTAGCGCATGCGCTTCTCATCCCAGAGTGGGAGATGGTCTGTCCCACAGCCATCAGTACGTCGTACTGGAGAGAGTATGCGGGTGCTCGTTGGGTTATAAGTACACTGGACAGGACTCGTCGGGAACTGTTGGTTGGTACTATACCTATCGTCAGTTATCAGTTCCCAGGTGACATGAGTAAAACTTTGTCCGGTGACTTGACACTGTCACTTCGCCTCGAGTGTGTTCCCACTGTACTTAGATTCCTACCCTACCACGGCTCAAAGGAGTCGTGGAAACAGGTAGTAGTTGGGTGCAGTCCCGAAGCACTTGGAGGCAGTGACGGTTAGACAGGATTCGTCTCTCCCGGTATTGGGGGTTGACATCGCGCTGTGTCTAGTAGAGCCATTACACGAGTAGTCCCTGGCCAGGGCAAGCGAGATATACTGGTGGGTTTCCAGTGCTATCTCAGGGTGTTCTGGGCTTCACTCCGACACGACTTGTACCGCTAATAGGGGACTGACGTTTTACCGCCCTTTAGGCCCGCCATGCGATGTATCAGACGAACAGACCGGACTGTACGGAGACTGTCACATTCAGGCTCAGTAGGAGTTCAGATGGGTTTCACCTCGTCAGTCTTCTTGTCGGCATCTACCTGTGGACCGTTACGCACAGCTAGTGCCGCTTGCGGTCTGTGGTTAAACCCACTGCCAGCGTAGTGTCGAGGATTTAGAGTCCCACACAGAAAGCTATTCGCCTTTAGGCAAAAGAGTAGAGGTCGCATGGTTTTGCGACAGGTCGCATGGTTTTGCGACAGGTCGCATGGTTTTGCGACAGGGTTCGGTCACATCCGTGCACTTGTGCACGTTTAGTGTCCGGACAGTTAACACTAGCGGGCTTTGGTTTAAGCCAGATCCTAGTGTACGTTTTGGGATTGATTTTATCTCGTATGTATTCGTGTTCCTCGGAACGCGGATGCGGGTGTGTATGCACAGTTGACGGAGAGACAGCGGCAGAGGATTCTCATTAGGGTTGTTGACTGTTGACCATTGACTTCTTGCTAAACCCTAATGAGAATATGATATATGATTAATAATAATATTAATTAAGTATTATGGTGACATGGTTGTTGAGGGGTTGACTTTGTTGACTTGTTGACTTTGTTGACCGGTTGACTAGGTTGGACTAGTTGACCATCATGATGACAATGGCTATCATTTCATGGCAAAGACTTTTGCTTGCTTGTTTATCTTGTGCAAAATGAGTGCATGAAATGATATGGCTAATGGCTTTGGATTATGAGAGCCAAGAGAGAAAAGTCTTGCTCATTCTCTCATTTCCTTTCTCTCTCTTGTGTTTTGAGCTCTCATCCTCTTCCTCTTGCTCTCCCTCTCTCTAGTCTATGGTTCACTTGTCTCATGTGTTGAGAAGCAAGAACCATAGAGAAAAATCCCAACACACTCTCCTCTGCTCACTCTAGTTCATAAGGTTTAGCAAACCGAGTGAACTAGTTTCTTCAAAGCTCGAAGAAGAAGCCAAAGGTAGAAGCTTTCGGGTGGATCGATCTTCGGCGCAAGGAGACGACGGAGTGAAGCCAATTGTTCATATCAGATTTTTGCATTTTCATACCGCCCAATTTTTATCACATTGCATATCGGTAGATACTCTTGAGCCGTGTTTGCTAGTCAATTGCAGGATACAGGTTCCCGGTTCTCAAACGGAGAAATTCATGGAAAACACGACAAAAATCCGGTTCCTGCCAACCACAGATAAAAACACGGTCTCCACTCTTCATCCGTATGTTGCCAGTTACCAGTTTAGGAATACAAAGTGTCAAATCAACGTCATTCTCATGCACAAGGCTCAATGGTAGCACAAAATCCAAGAGATCTACGCGGAGCTCGAGGCAATCATCCACAAAAAAGTCCACCTTTCCTCAATAGAAATTCTGGAAGAAATGGGAGAGATTTTTCAAAAAATACACACAGAAGGCAAGAGGGGACAGGAGAACAGGAAAGTACTCAGAAGCCCACACCCTAAGTCGACTATAGGGGCGCGGATCCGCGGCCATAGGGGGGTCTAGGAGGCGGATCCGCGGCCGTACGGTCAGGTCTGAGCACGAGCTTCCAGGGGCAGTTTGGTCTTTTCGTCAGGGTTCTGATGGTTGCCCTAGGGTTTCATTTCTTGGCCTATAAATAGCCCAGAATTTTATGAAGGAAGGGTCAATTTTTGTATTCTCATTTTGCCTAGTTTTAGTGTCGTTCTTCTTCCTCTTCTCACCTTGTCACGCCCCGCTTCCCAGAGTACGCAAGATTGGGCACGTGACATAGCCAACCATGCTACCTGTGGGTAGGAATTATCCATCCATAGTCACATTACGGTTGTGGAGATATCAAGAACAAAATAATAAACTAATCTAATACATTTCCAAATCCATAATAACAAGAATCAATAAACAATAAGTGCGGAAGCAAATGATCCAATACAATAAATAAGCAGTACGTCCCATAATGCGGGCTCACATCTGGAAATGAAATGAAAATAAATAAACTAAACCCTAAGGGACTCACAGTTCAGCCTGCTGGCTGAAGTACTCCTGCTCGGTCGTCGATAGTGGTAAGGAATCTGGGCCATGCAAAACCCAGACGTCAGCGCGTCATGTCAACCAAATAATATAATATAAACATGGCAATAAGCAATGCGGGTATGAACATGAATAAAGCAGTACTAAGATATAACAGAGCAGGGTAATGTGAAATGGTGACTAAACTGTCCTATCAGGTTTCTACTCTATAGTCTTTGAAATCAATTGATGAATCGTCGATGTAACTCAATAGTATCCCGTGCGTGCCCGGGACCACGGTCAAGGTCCTCGGGGCTGAATACGAGACGTGCCGCTAAGCAGTAATAGGTAGCTGGATGGATGAGTGATGTCAGCATCATCACTCCGGGGCTGGCCAAGCCCGTAAGACTGATCAGAACAAGTATCGAACTGTTGAGTTACAAGTCGGTTCCACCTTTGATTTCCCCATACCCCCAAGCTATGCATGTCAGGTCAGGTATTCAGTAGTCAAGGTCTAATGCCAACACAAAATCCGGTAAAAGTAGGGCTGTCTG
Source organism: Agapanthus africanus (assembly GCA_030015575.1). Taxonomy (NCBI): domain Eukaryota; kingdom Viridiplantae; phylum Streptophyta; class Magnoliopsida; order Asparagales; family Amaryllidaceae; genus Agapanthus; species Agapanthus africanus. The sequence goes on along the minus strand of JASDDO010000031.1, from coordinate 375,852,743 downwards.
GATCGACAGCAGAAATGGTCAGGTTTGTCGGCATTAGGCATGAAATCAGGTAACAGGTCAGGTCACGTTTCAACAGGTTGAGTCGATATGTACAGGGTGTCATGTCCGGTGTATCGGTACATATGTCAGGTGTATCAAGATCGGTCAATATGTAGTGCAATCAAATGTATGCTGATAACAGGTATAGTAACGAATAAAGAACAACAGCAGGAACAGCAATAACAATATTATTCCATGTAAACACAGTGATGCGTTGTATTCTCTTATTAACAGGTTCAAGCACCCTTGGGGTGCAATAATCACAGTGTAGCGCGATATTAATAACAGCAGGAAATAAAGATATAAATGTGCGACTATTATCCTCTAAATATTAAAATAATTAGCAGGTAGTTGTTATTAAGGGTATGTGGCAAAATACGATTTAGGTGGCAGTATTATAATATACATCATATTTCATCCAATGAGACGAGTAGCAATACTTAGTTAATATAGCAGGTTTGTGATTCAAACATTTAATTAGTTTAAGGTAGCATGTAGCAAGAAATCTTGCCTCGACGGTTTCGCAAACCGGAAAGCACGGATGCGACGTCGGCAGAAAACACGAGACCGGTGCACGGACTTCGGATCGAGTCCCAACATAGAACAATGGGATCACACGGACCAGGGTACTTCGCTGGAGCGTCGGGTTCAAACGACGGCACGGTCGGAAACCGGCAAAAGTCAAAAGTAACGAAGTTAGCAAACGCGATAATCATGAGCAATCGACCAGCGAGGGGTTTCGCACAAAAGGAAGGACAAGGAAAGCTTACAGGGAGACACCAGGGGTAACCCCGGCGGGCTCGACGGCGCTGGAACGCCGGCGAGGCAGCGACGGCGGCTGCGAAGGCCTGAACAGCCTCTGGTTCGCTGGAGAGGGTGGTGCGACGAGTAGAGGAGGGTGGTGGTCGGCTCTGGTGAACGAGGGGGAAAGGAGGTGGCGCGGGTGACGTCGACGAAGGTCGACGGCGCGGTTCCCGGCGACCCGGGATTGGTGCGAGGGTCGGGCTCGGGTCTGGTGGTGGTCCGGTGAGGGGAGGAGGAAGGCGACGACGAGGTAGGGACGAGGAGGAAGAGAGGGAGTCGCGGGCGTCGTCGGTGACTGGAGGCAGCGTCGACGACGAGACCTACGGTGGTTGATGGCGTCGTCGGGGTTGGGTGCAGGCGCGGAAGAGAGCGGAGGAAGGAGGAAGAGGGTGCGGTAAGGCTGAGGAGGTGTTGACGTCGAGGTCGCGGTGGGGGTCGGCGGCGCACGCACGAGGAGCTAGGGTTAGGGCTTGGAGTTCTCGTGACGGGGAAGAGAAGGAGGCGGCTGCATGAAGGAAAATATATAGAGATAGGGAGAGAGAGATTGGAGAGAGAAAGAGCTAAAGATTTTTTTTTTTGAGAGAGAGAGAGAAAGAGATTAAAGAGAGATAGAGAGAGGCGGTTGAAGAGGGGCCCACGAGGGTGAATCCTTCGTGATGATTGGCTGGAACTTAAGAAAGGAAAAATTAAAAAGATTTAAAAGATTTAAAGAAAGGATTTAACGTTAAGGTATATTAATAGCTTCATAATATTTTATTAAATGGGCCTTTTTGGCGCTAAATGAAACATTTCCAAATCGCGCCCGGGTTGCGCCCAAATGTTCCAAATTCAAATTATAGGATTTTAAGCGGGTTCCAAATTTTGAAAAGAGGTGTTTAATGATTAAAATGCATGCCCCCAAGTCGGACACTTGTACGCGCGCGTAGCCGTCCAAACTTGCCCGTTTAGCCGAACGGGAAAAAATCTCGACACGCGGACGCTACCACGCGACTAGTGGCGACGAGTAGGCCAACATGGATATTTTTAATTTCATTTTAGGAGTTAAAATTTGTTATGTGCCAAAATGACTTAACCGGTTAAAATTTTGCAAAAAGCACCAAACCATCAGGATAATTGGAATGAGCAAGATATAACCCTCAACTAGTAATATAAATAGTATTATTGGGCTCGGGTGTTACATCATACCCAACTACAAAAAGAATTTCGTCCTCGAAATTCCAAGAATACAAGCTAGCTAACTACTGGAAAAGGTGAGGGAATTTCTGCCGGATCTCGTCTTCTCGCTCCCAAGTGGATTCTACATGCGATCGATTACCCCAAGAAACTAGCACAAGAGGGATAACCTTGTTCTTAAGAACCTTTTCTCTTCGATCCTTGATTTCAACTGGTCGCTCCTCAAAGGTTAGGTCCTCCCGTACAGTCAACTCCGAATGATCCAAGACATGAGTCTCATCACGAACATACCTACGTAGTTGAGACACGTGGAACACATCGTGCACTCCTGCTAATGACTGTGGTAACGCCAAACGGTACGCTATCTCTCCAACACGCTCCAATATCTCGAAGGGTCCAACGAATCGACGACTAAGCTTTCCCCGACTTCCAAAGCGAATCACACCTCTAGTCGGTGATATCTTCAGGAATACCAAATCACCCACGGCGAACTCTAGAGGTCTTCTTGACGCGTCGGCCCAACTCTTCTGTCTGTCTTGAGCTGCCTTCATATGCTTCCTGATCGTATTCACCTTCTCAACTGTCTGTATCACCAAATCTGGTCCTAGTAACCTTCGTTCACTCACATCATCCCAACAAACCGGTGAACGGCACTTACGACCATACAACGCTTCAAATGGAGCCATCTGAATTGTCGCTTGGAAGCTATTGTTGTACGAAAACTCCACCAGGTGTAGATGATCCTCCCAAGAACCTTTGAAGTCCAACATGCACGCCCTTAACATATCTTCAAGGGTCTGGATCGTTCTCTCCGATTGTCCATCAGTCTGAGGATGATAAGCCATGCTAAACTTCAATCGAGTCCCCAAACTCTCTTGTAAACTCCTCCAAAAGTGCGACAAGAACCGAGTGTCCCGATCGGACACGATGCTTACCGGTACTCCATGCAGTCTTACAATCTCCTGCATGTACCGCTCTGCCAACGTCTCTGTCGATTGACCAACCCGAAAAGGAATAAAGTGAGCTGCTTTGGTCAACCGATCGACAATCACCCATACCGCATTGTTGCCCTTTGGACTCCGCGGTAAAGCCGTCACGAAATCCATGGTTATATGTTCCCACTTCCACCGAGGAATCGGAAGTGGTTGCAACAAACCAGCAACCCTTTGGTGTTCAGCCTTGACTTGCTGACACACCAAGCACTTAGCCACGAAGCGAGCAATTTCCCGTTTCATACCTTCCCACCAGAAGTGCTTTCGAGTATCTCGGTACATCTTTGTCCCTCCTGGATGTACAGAGTAGCTGAACTGTGTGCCTCCTTCATAAGCTCTTCACGCACATCTCCTTTTGGCACACACACGCGGCTACCATACCTCAACGAACCATCTTCATGGATCAGTAAATCGGTTCGCAGTCCAACTTCAACCTGCTCTCGAAACTTTTGCAGTCTAGGATCCTTCGATTCTGCCGCTTTAATCTTCTCAACTAAGGACAACTGTACTTGCAACTGCATCAACTGTCCCGTAGCATGTGGTAGCATAACCTCCAAATCAAATCTCCGAAAATCCGCAATGATCTCCCTTTGTGAAGTCAATAACTGAATTGCTGGTAACCGACTTAGCGCATCCGGCACGACATTAACTTTTCCCGGATGGTACTTAAGGTCAAGGTCGTAGTCGGCCATCAGCTCCAACCATCTGCGTTGCCTCATGTTCAACTCCTTCTGAGTGAATACATACTTTAAACTCTTGTGATCTGTAAAGACTTCAACTCTCTCGCCCAAAAGGTAGTGTCTCCAAATCTTCAGGGCGAAGATCACGGCTGCAAGCTCTAGGTCATGAGTCGGATAGTTCTTCTCATGAGTCTTCAGTTGTCTCGATGCGTAAGCGACGACCCTCCCATTCTGCATCAGAACACATCCCAATCCTTTTCCGGATGCGTCGCTGTGTATCACTAGTCCTCCTGAATTATCTGGTACGGTCAGGATAGGAGCGGTTATCAACTTCTGCTTCAACGTCTCGAAGGCCAATGCACATCCATCCGTCCAAACAAACGGTACCCCCTTGCGCGTGAGCTTAGTTAACGGTTCAGCTAAACGAGCGAAGTTCTCCACAAATCTTCTGTAGTATCCGGCCAGTCCAAGAAAACTTCTTATCTCCGCAACATTCCTTGGAGTTGGCCAATCTCGAACTGCTGCAATCTTCTCGGGATCAACGGCGATTCCATCGCCCGACACGACATGCCCCAGAACTTCACTTCTTCCAGCCAGAATTCGCACTTACTCATCTTTGCAACAATTTCTCATGTCTCAGCGTCTGCAGTGCGATCTTTAAATGCTCAGCATGCTCCTCCGGAACCTTCGAGCATACCAGCATATCGTCAAATACATCCTCAAAGTCGCGAACAACTGCCGGCTCTTCATTACTATCCACTACCATAGCCGCACGAACACTGTTTTTCGGCCTAGCCCTAAACTCGACTGGCCCGACAGAGTTGCTTCCTCCAGTGAAAGTAAACTCAGGGTGTCCGGGAATCTGGAAAATTTCCTTCCTTGCCCTACAGTCAATATGGGCGTGGAAAGTGCCAAGAAAAATCCATTCCCAAGACTACTTCATAACTGCCCGTATCTATCACCAAGAAATCTGCAAAAAGCTCTCGTCCGCAAACAACAACTGTACAATCTCCACATTCCTTACTAGCTATGATTTTCCCATTCCCAGTGTGTATGTCCCCAAAACTAGACAGGGTCGTGCAGGTAGTAGAGTGTGTAGTTATAAATTTGGATGACATAAAACAGTGGGATGCTCCGAAATTAAATAATGCCAATGCGGGAAAACCATGAACGAGTAAATTACCTGAAACCACTTCTCCTGATGCCTTAGCTTCCTCAGCTGTCAGCGTGAACGCTCGGGCCTGGTTTGGTCCTTGAGTAAGCTGTTTCTGCCCTTGGAACGGTCTCTGCGGAGGCTTCTGTGTATCATCTTTCGTGCGAAGCTTCGACGGACAAGCACTAACGGCGTGATCTGCCGCTCCACATCTAAAATAGAGTCCCAGCCTCTTACGACACTCCTTTCGCACATGTCCGGGTATATGGCAGTAGTTACAAATCACGCTCCTTCTCCAATCACCCACGATTGTTTTCTTCATTGGTGCTACGCTGCGCCTGTTCACCGGAATACCTCTACGTACGGACGTTTGGTTCAGTGCAAATGCCGGTTCCAGCTCGGTTTGTTCCTTTAGATTCTCCAGCAATCCCCTTATCACTCTACGCCTGGCGGCTAAGACCGCACGTCTTTGGTCCATCTCCAAATTCTGACCGGCCATATTCCTGGAAATCAAAGTACCCAACATTAGCATGATGATAGATTCTGAGTATATATCAAGGCTAGAACTCCAAGATACTTAAATAGAGTACTGCATTGTAGCTCTGCCGCGGTATCATAGCCGCAATCACTTAACTCCACCCAAGTCGCCCAGGTCCTAGGGATAACAAGAAATTAGGTTTTCGAGTTGACAATGCAAAGTAAGTTTGCATGTCGACATGATCCGGAAGAATGATTCAAGGATGGTAAAACGGTCAAGGTGGCTGGACATGTTTCCTAATTACGGGTATTCTGATTCGTGTATTGGGTACAATACCCAACTACAAAAAGAATCAACCCAATTAACCTATGGCTCTGATACCAAAAGAACCATGTCACGCCCCGCTTCCCAGAGTACGCAAGATTGGGCACGTGACATAGCCAACCATGCTACCTGTGGGTAGGAATTATCCATCCACAGTCACATTACGGTTGTGGAGATATCAAGAACAAAATAATAAACTAATCTAATACATGTCCAAATCCATAATAACAAGAATCAATAAACAATAAGTGCGGAAGCAAATGATCCAATACAATAAATAAGCAGTACGTCCCATAATGCGGGCTCACATCTGGAAATGAAATGAAAATAAATAAACTAAACCCTAAGGGACTCACAGTTCAGCCTGCTGGCTGAAGTACTCCTGCTCGGTCGTCGATAGTGGTAAGGAATCTGGGCCATACAAAACCCAGACGTCAGCGCGTCATGTCAACCAAATAATATAATATAAACATGGCAATAAGCAATGCGGGTATGAACATGAATAAAGCAGTACTAAGAAATAACAGAGCAGGGTAATGTGAAATGGTGACTAAACTGTCCTATCAGGTTTCTACTCTATAGTCTTTGAAATCAATTGATGAATCGTCGATGTAACTCAATAGTATCCCGTGCGTGCCCGGGACCACGGTCAAGGTCCTCGGGGCTGAATCCGAGACGTGCCGCTAAGCAGTAATAGGTAGCTGGATGGATGAGTGATGTCAGCATCATCACTCCGGGGCTGGCCAAGCCCGTAAGACTGATCAGAACAAGTATCGAACTGTTGAGTTACAAGTCGGTTCCACCTTTGATTTCCCCATACCCCCAAGCTATGTATGTCAGGTCAGGTATTCAGTAGTCAAGGACTAATGCCAACACAAAATCCGGTAAAAGTAGGGTTGTCTGGATCGACAGCAGGAATGGTCAGGTTTGTCGGCATTAGGCATGAAATCAGGTAACAGGTCAGGTCACGTTTCAACAGGTTGAGTCGATATGTACAGGGTGTCATGTCCGGTGTATCGGTACATATGTCAGGTGTATCAAGATCGGTCAATATGTAGTGCAATCAAATGTATGCTGATAACAGGTATAGTAACGAATAAAGAACAACAGCAGGAACAACAATAACAATATTATTCCATGTAAACACAGTGATGCTTTGTATTCTCTTATTAACAGGTTCAAGCACCCTTGGGGTGCAATAATCACAGTGTAGCGCGATATTAATGACTGCAGGCAATAAAGATATTAGTGTGCGACTATTATCCTCTAAATATTAAAATAATTAGCAGGTAGTTGTTATTAAGGGTATGTGGCAAAATACGATTTAGGTGGCAGTATTATAATATACATCATATTTCATCCAATGAGACGAGTAGCAATACTTAGTTAATATAGCAGGTTTGTGATTCAAACATTTAATTAGTTTAAGGTAGCATGTAGCAAGAAATCTTGCCTCGACGGTTTCGCAAACCGGAAAGCACGGATGCGACGTCGGCAGAAAACACGAGACGGGTGCACGGACTTCGGATCGAGTCCCAACAGAGAACAATGGGATCACACAGACCAGGGTACTTCGCTGGAGCGTCGGGTTCAAATGATGGCACGGTCGGAAACCGGCAAAAGTCAAAAGTAACGAAGTTAGCAAACGCGATAATCATGAGCAATCGACCAGCGAGGGGTTTCGCACAAAAGGAAGGACAAGGAAAGCTTACAGGGAGACACCAGGGGTAACCCCGGCGGGCTCGTTGGCGCTGGAACGCCGGCGAGGCAGCGACGGCGGTTGCGAAGGCCTGAACAGCCTCTGGTTCGCTGGAGAGGGTGGTGCGACGAGTAGAGGAGGGTGGTGGTCGGCTCTGGTGAACGAGGGGGAAAGGAGGTGGCGCGGGTGACGTCGACGAGGGTCGACGGCGCGGTTCCCGGCGACCCGGGATTGGTGCGAGGGTCAGGCTCGGGTCTGGTGGTGGTCCGGCGAGGGGAGGAGGAAGGCGACAACGAGGTAGGGACGAGGAGGAAGAGAGGGAGTCGCGGGCGTCGTCGATGACTGGAGGCAGCGTCGACGACGAGACCTGCGGTGGTTGGTGGCGTCGTCGGGGTTGGGTGCAGGCACGGAAGAGAGCGGAGGAAGGAGGAAGAGGGTGCGGTGAGGCTGAGGAGGTGTTGACGGCGACGGCGAGGTCGCGGTGGGGGTCGGCGGCGCACGCACGAGGAGCTAGGTTTAGGGCTTGGAGTTCTCGTGACGGGGAAGAGAAGGAGGCGGCTGCATGAAGGAAAATATATAGAGATAGGGAGAGAGAGATTGGAGAGAGAAAGAGTTAGATTTTTATTTTTGAGAGAGAGAGAGAAAGAGAATAGAGAGAGATAGAGAGAGGCGGTTGAAGAGGGGCCCACGAGGGTGAATCCTTCGTGATGATTGGCTGGAACTTAAGAAAGGAAAAATTAAAAAGATTTAAAAGATTTAAAGAAAGGATTTGACGTTAAGGTATATTAATATATATATATACAGCTTCATAATATTTTATTAAATGGGCCTTTTTGGCGCTAAATGAAACATTTCCAAATCGCGCCCGAGTTGCGCCCAAATGTTCCAAATTCAAATTATAGGATTTTAAGCGGGTTCCAAATTTTGAAAAGAGGTGTTTAATGATTAAAATGCATGCCCCCAAGTCGGACACTTGTACGCGCGCGTAGCCGTCCAAACTTGCCCGTTTAGCCGAACGGGAAGAAATCTCGACACGCGGACGCTACCACGCGACTAGTGGCGACGAGTAGGCCAACATGGACATTTTTAATTTCATTTTAGGAGTTAAAATTTGTTATGTGCCAAAATGACTTAACCGGTTAAAATTTTGCAAAAAGCACCAAACCATCAGGATAATTGGAATGAGCAGGATATAACCCTCAACTAGTAATATAAATAGTATTATTGGGCTCGGGTGTTACACACCTCTTCTCCATTAAACTTGTAGTGAGCTTTTGAGTGAAGAGTGATGAATAAAGAAGACCATTTTTATTATCATGCTTGTCTCTTTCTTTACTTGTTGTAATGTGTTGTAATTTTAATTGTTAAGTAGTTGTTATTTGCTTGATTGTTTCTTTCTTCTCTCTTTTCTTTATCATTCATACGACAATGATACTTACGCTCGATCCTCGCCAAGGTGAGGTCGCAAATAGTTAGTCGTATTCTTCTAATCTCCTTCTTTCTATCTTCCTCTTTTGTTTTGTTTTGTTTTTCCTTATCATGAAGTATGAGTAGTTTATACTTGTTAGGGTAGGATAAAGGAAGTTTGAGAGAAGGAAATCTCTCTCACTCTTTCCTTGCCCAACAACTTAAATCGACTCCCGTTAATTGAACCACAATCCGCTCCTTACGGCACCCTATCTTACATGATAGCGGTGATTCCGTAGTGAGACCGGTTGTGGTTGAATTAACCGGAGGTTATGGATAAGAGCCAAGAACGGACGGACAAGCACCAAAAGGAAAGACTATGCGTTGGAAAGCCTAGCTTATACTCGCAAGTTCCTTCCTAGTCGTGCTAATCCCCGTTGTTGCCGATTACCGTAACACTGATATTAAGAAGGGCAACGAAAGATATGGAGACTCCTAACTCAAACTAACCTAATCGTAACCCTATCAAGCTCTCTTTAAATATCAACTTAACACTTAGATAGTTACAAACAAAATCTGAACTTTCGGACTTAACTCGTTAAAACACTTTGAAAAAGACTCCCATCTCCCTGCGGACGACCCGTACTCAACCGGCTAGCTACAAGCGAAACCGTCTTGATTGCGGTATATTAAACTAGAACTTGAACACGCACGTATCCTAACAATCAAATGGCGCCGTTGCCGGGGAGACGGTAGTTTATTTCTTTGTGTAATTTCGGGTTAATTTGTAAGTAAAAAAAAATGAAAAAATATATATACTTTGTATAAAACCATCTTGTTATTCTTGATTAGTTTTTGTGCAAGTGTGCAGGAAAATACGAAGCTCAAGATTGACGCCAAAGACGTTGGAAATACGGAGTTCAAGTACAGTGCCAAAGACGTGGGAAGTTAGACCCACATTTTCGCGGCTACACCGCGACGGACAAAAACGAAGCAGCCGGTCTACTGTAAAAATCTGAAGAAGATACAGTGAGCAACTCAGCATTTCACACATCCAGACAAATAGAGGACACCAAACAGAGCCCACACCAGAAAAATGAAGCCCCAATATCCACTTCCTACCGCGGATCCGCGGCAATAGAGGGCTTAGGCCGCGGATCCGCGGCCACTTGGTGGCTTCAGAGCCCCAAAATCTCTCTGTAAGTCTCTCTGCCTCTCCCCTCTCCTCTGAACTCCACTGAATTGTGTTTTCTTGTCACGACCCAGAATTGGCCCGTGACGGCCCTAATACTACGCAACGCCTAAAGACACAACGTAGTAAAAGAAAGCCAAAACCCAGAAATCTAAACCATGAGAAATACGGAAAAGATAATATAAGTTTTGAAAACAATTGAAATCGCAACCCAAATTCTTTAAAAGTCTTCCTTTCTTTCTTTAAAATTTTAGCAACACCCCATTTTTATAAAGACTAGTCAATATGAGTACAACAGAAGAATAAGGACAGTAGAGAAAAGCTGTATATATAAAAGACATCAAATCCCCAATAATACATCTAACGTCCTCACCAAGTCTCTATGTCAATAATACAACAGTAGATGGAGAGTACAATACAACGAAGGTACAAAATATAATACAGATAACCGTCTAACCCACCTATGCAAAATGGTACTGTGAGCTGATGCGGTATCTGTAGCAAAAGATGGTAGCTGGATAGCTGGATAGGGGAATAGCCTGCCTCGACTACTCTGGGGAGAAACCTGAAACACCTGTGGCACAACGGGGGTGAGTTGCCAACTCGTGAATAGTATAAAACATATGCAGGTAATCGCAGGAATGCACGTACAGCATGAATCTAAGATATGCGATTACAGTAGTAATAATATGCCATTTAATGCTAGAATAAAGAGAGTACACTAGCAGGTACAATCAATAAGTGAAGCGATAGTAACATGACAATAGTATGCAGTAGAGATGTGAGAAAGCAAGTATGCAACTATCATAAGGGTACACTACAAGTACT